>OFHU01002217.1:0-715262 GCA_900245905.1 Lacerta viridis
TTTCTGGAAGCCTAACCACTTGCCAGCTCCTATGAACAGTTTTATCTGACCATCAGATGCCTTGCTGGGGAAAGCGAATCGGGGAACAGTGAGCTGCGTCGCAGATCCTGTTAAGAGAGTATGCATTGGTGAGAACATCTCGGTAATCATAAAGTGCTCAGAAGTAAAGACAGACACCGTGTCCGTTGTGACCAGGTGTGCCAAGCAGAAACTGAGATTGAAAGCGCTTCTGCTAAGAGAGTTTAGATGAGAGGAAATGCGCTTCAGCAGATGAGAAGTGAGGCTATTCATTCCCAGCGCTTGCTGCGTTGAATCCGAGAAGAAAGAGAAAATGAGAGAAAGGCATTGAGTGGGGAACCTCGAGCTCATTACAGTGTCATAAAATCATAAAGTGGTAGAGTTGGAAGGGATCCCTCTCGCCGCTGGGCAAGGGTCATCCAGTCCAACCCAATGCAATGCAGGAATCTCAAGTAAAGCGTCCCTGGCAGATGGCCTTCCAACCTCTGTTTAATTATCTGTTTTAGGATTTTTCCTGGCATCAGCGTCAAGTTGACTGGTCAGCAGTTACCTGGGTCTCCCCACCCCCACCCCACCCCCATTTTGAAGGTAGCATTTGACTGCCTTCAGTCTGCAGGAACCTCACCTGTTCTCCAAGAATTCTCAGAGACAGAAGATTACACCTGCAAGCTCTTTTAGCTTCGATGCAGCTCATCAGGCCCTGGAGATCTAAATTCATTTAAAGTAGCCAGGTGTTCCCTCTGTCCCTCTTTCCCCTTACCTTGGGCTGCAGCTCCCCCCTTGCATCATTTATTCTGTTATCACCAGGTTGAGCACTGCTTTTGGGTGAAGACAAAGGCAAAGTAGGTGTTCCCTGTTACAGGTGGGTAGCCGTGTTGGTCTGCCATAGTCAAAACAAAATAAAAAATTCAGTAGCACTTATCCATCTTTTCCGAGCACAGGACCTACCTCTCCCTTGTTCTTCCTCTTGCTTTGAACACAGCCCAATAAACCTGTTGTTATTACTTCTAACCTCTCTTGCAAGCCTGAGCTCATTCTCAGCTTTAGCCCTCCCGACTTTCTCCCTGCGACTCCTGGCTACTCGTCTACACTCCTCCCTTGTGATTTCCCCTTTCTTCCATTTCTTCTACCTGCCATTCTTAAATCTCAGCTCACTTTCAAAAAGTAAAAACCAGGACATCCCCGAAAGTTGTTTTTTTAGACAAATCCCAAAATTGTTGAGCTTTCCCGCCCAAAAAATGCAAAAAAAAAAAAAAACCACCCATGATTTTACTATTGACCTGCCTAAGATCCAAGACAAGGTGCCGCCTTTCGGAAATTTCCCACCTCCAAGAGGAATTTTGCTACAGCCAGTTTTCGATCTAATCCTCAAGAAGAACATGGTCAAACGACTTGCAGCATTTTCGGAGTGATTTGTGCCTTCTGTGAAACTTCATGGTCCATAGCAGAACTTGCATGTCATTCTCTTGAAACTTGAAGCATTTTGTGTTTTTAAGGGTAAAGGTAAAGGGACCCCTGCCTGTTAGGTCCAGTTGCAGATGACTCTGGGGTTGCGGCGCTCATCTCGCTTTACTGGCCGAGGGAGCCGGCGTACAGCTTCCGGGTCATGTGGCCAGCATGACTAAGCCGCTTCTGGCGAACCAGAGCAGCGCATGGAAACGCTGTTTACCTTCCCGCTGGCGGTACCTATTTATCTACTTGCACTTTGACGTGTTTTCGAACTGCTAGGTTGGCAGGAGCAGGGACCGAGCAACGGGAGCTCACCCCGTCACGGGGATTCGAACCGCCGACCTTCTGATCGGCAAGCCCTAGGCTCTGTGGTTTAACCCACAGCGCCACCCGCGTCCCTTTTGTGTTTTTTAAGTGTTCCTAAATGCTTGAGCGTGCAGAACAAACTCCTTCTCCACAGTGACCCTAGGAGCCCATCCTCAGTGACTGACTCGCCTCTGTTCACCCTGATTGTCAGCAGAAAGGGTGGGGAGACTTCTCAGTGGCTAAAAGGCTCCCCTTTCATGCTCTTGGATGCTGGAGGCAGGGATGCTGATGCAAAAATGATAATGGGGCTTTGAGCCCCCACACCTCTAGACCGCTACACCACTGTTTTCCAGGCCACAACCCTCTCCCCAGGCCACACCCCTCACCATCCTTGCATCCCATCCTCTCCAAGCGGATTCTCCTGGCTGGAATGGTTCCTGGAGCTCTGATCATGTCTCTTGCTTGCCCGAATAGAGGGCAGGAAGCAGGGTGTTGAGTAGAAAGTAGCCTGCTATGCAATTTACATTATTGGTTACCGCACACACACCTTTGTCACTGACCCCCACCCTCACCCACCTCTTCTGTGTGGCCCCCAGAAGGGTCTGTGGCCCTCGAGCTGGAAAAGTTGAGCATTGGGCGGTGGATGTTCAGAAATGCGTTGCATCGTTGCGCCGGTGGAAAAGGAAACGCTTTTTTTCCGGCAGGAAAACCAGCAAACAGCGAATGGTAGGAAGGCAAGGCAAAACCAGGTGTGTGGATAAACGAGTGGGATTTTTCAAAGCTTATGGCAACAAGATAAAATACTGGGCAAGGCACAGGCAATAGCTGAGCTGGAATGGCTATAAGGAACAGGTCTAAATCTCAGGATAGAAAGGGGAAAACCTCGGGGCATAGGCGCGATCCCGGCATCTGAGTCATGGGATCCGAGCTCTTCCCAGGTGTAATCGAGTTTCACCCTCTTAGGTATTTTTGCAGGGGACTCCCCCACCTCTTAAGTGTGCTTTGCGACACTTCATGAGTCAATCAACATATTTGTATCAGCTTGACCGAAATTGATGGCTTAATTTATCTGATCTATCGCTTATCTGGCTGGGGAAGGGCGCAGGGCTCAAAGCCCAAGCTCTGCATGCAGAAGAACCCAGGTCCTGCCCCCAGCCAGCAGGTGAGAGGCTCAAACCTCTCTTAATCAATGTTTGTCTTGTTTTGTAAGCTAAAGGGAGGCATCCAGGCTGCAGATCTCCAGTGGAGGGCTGGCATGGAGGCAAGGGGTGTCCTTTCCTCCCTGATGGATTTACATTTCCAAAATGCGCCCCCCCCAGGTGTTTTAGTTCCATGACTAATGACAGAAGAATCTCTCAATTTTGGCTCTCTCATTACAGGTGGGTGGTGTTGGTCTCTAGTCAAAACAAAATCAAAATTCTTTCCAGTAGCACCTTAGAGACCAACTGAGTTTGTTCATGTTCCCAATCTTAAATTCATTTTGTTTTGGCTTCTCCACATCTTAAATTCACTTCTCCACATGTTGCAGAAATCTACAATATTAAAATCCTTGCAAAAATCCTTCTGCGTTTAGTGTAAATTTCTCCAAATAAACACAATTTTATGTGCATTTTTGACGCAATGCATGCATTTTGGCAAGCAATTTCCATGAGTAGAATGAATGTTTTGCATGGTGTTGTGTGTGCGTTTTTTGACATAATATAACACTTTCCCCAATATATTCATTTTTGCAAACATTGTTGGGGGTGTGTGCGGGAATACGTTTTTGGGACTTCCCGCGCTTTGCCGCTTCACAAAAACCTTCCGCGCTAATGCACGGAAGAAAAGAGATCCGGCTGGTAACTGCTGCCTGGATCCCTCCGCGCCTGCTAGAAAGCGCGCCAGGAAGCTTCTTAGTGACGGCCGAAAGCTGTTTCCCGCCCGGAAACACAGATTAATGCAATGTTATGATTGGTTTATGCAAATGCTATGACGTTGTTCAGTTTATCAATAAATGGCCCCTGCTCTCTGTTAGCGACGGACGAGTGCACTCAGAAACACAAGAGAGAGGACGCGAGACAAGCACAGAGAGAAACGAAAGAGAAACTAAGGACCCCAACCATTGACTGCAGTCTCTTTATTTCTCATTTTTATTTTGGCCTCTTTCCTACTTTTGGCCGCACCTTTTGCTATTCTTTTCGCTGCCTATCCTTTCCTCTTCGGAACCTTCAGAAACCTTCGTAACAACCTTCAGAACTCCAGAAAACATCTCACGACCTTCAGTAAAACCTCATAACCAGCGGACCCATCATAACCAGTGGGAGCAGGCTCTCCAGGATTACTGGTTATCCCAGAAGCTGGTTATCCCCACAGGGGTGGAGGGGAGAAGTCTATTGCAAAATTCACGTAATGGCAAATTTTGGAAGAAAGCTGTTTTTCAGTTCTCATACTGTGGGGCTACCTTTGAAGGTGACTCGGAAACTACAACTAATCCAGAATGCGGCAGCTAGACTGGTGGCTGGGAGTGACCTCTGGCACCATATAACACTGGTCCTGAAGGATCTGCATTGGCTCCCAGTGCGTTTCTGAGCACAATTCAAAGTGTTAGTGCCGATCTTTAAAGACCTAAACAGCTTTGGCCCTGTACACCTGAAGAAGCATCTCCACCCACATCGTTCAGCCCGGACACTGAGGTCCAGCTCCGAGGGCCTTCTGGCGGTTCCCTCCCTGCGAGAAGTGAGGTTACAGGGAACCAAGGCAGAGGGCCTTCTTGGTAGTAGTAGTAGTAGTAATATTTTATTATTATTTATACCCCACCCATCTGGATGGGTTTCCCCAGTCACTCTGGGCGGCATCCAACAAAATATTAAAATACAATAGTGGCGCCTGCCCTGTAGAACGCCCTCTTGTCAGATGTCAAGGAGATAAAGAACTATTTGACTTTCAGAAGACATCTGAAGGCAGCACTCTGTTGGGAAGTGTTGAATGTTATACTGTGGTTTTATAATTTGTTGGAAGCGGCCCAGAGTGGCTAGGGAAAACCAGTCAGATGGGTGGGTACAAATAATAAAATTGCTGCTGCTGTTGGTTATATGCATAAGCAATCACACCTGTAAAGGTAAAGGTACCCCTGACCGTTAAGTCTAGTCGCGGACGACTCTGGGGTTGTGGAGCTCATCTCGCTTTACTGGCCGAGGGAGCCGGTGTTGTCCGCAGACAGCTTCTGGGTCATGTGGCCAGCATGACTAAGCCGCTTCTGGCGAACCAGAGCAGCGCACAGAAACGCTGTTTACCTTCCCGCCAGAGCGGTACCTATTTATCTACTTGCACTTTGACGTGCTTTTGAACTGCTAGGTTGGCAGGAACTGGGACTGAGCAACGGGAGCTCACCCCGTCATGGGGATTCGAACCGCCAACCTTCTGATCGGCAAGCCCTAGGCTCTGTGGTTTAGACCACAGCGCCACCTGCGTCCCAATTACATCTGTAGAGAAGGACAAATTCATGGCATCCTTACTCCAGGCAAGTAAGAGAGGTCTGGGCTTCCTTACACATTTGGTCCTCAAGCCTAAGATTCCCCACTGCTGGTTTAAAAAGAAAGATCTCCAGGGAGGCTTTGAAATTGGCCACCAGCAGCTTGCATCTGTATAGCGAACTGAGCAGGCAGGTCTCCTGCAGGCAGCCTTCCACACTATGGCGAGATGCGCTGCATTTATATAGGTCAATTGCTTTCTCTACACCTGTCTATGCAGGTGTGCCGGCATGTGCAAACATCGTGCAAATCTGCGCCTCCGTCTGCCCTCCGTCTTGGGGATGGGTAACTTGGCCACTTCAGTGGGGCCAGTCTCCTGACCTTGCATAAAGCACATCTGCATGCTGAGCCCTCTGCCCCCCCCACTACCATAGGTCCTTTCCTACTAATGTGCCCTGTGCTCAGCAGAACGTTCAGGTCTGTTTACGGCTCGCACCTTGCAATTCCCAGAAAGCATGTGCTCTCTTTGCACTGGTTACAATCTCGGCAGAGGTTTCGCTTTTGCTTTCCGTCTGAGCTCTCGAGAGGCATGTAGCAGCAGAGATGGCACGAGCCGCGTTTTCCCCATCTGGCACCTGACAGCAGCTGTTCATTCCCTCGGACTGCAGCAAGAGGCAAAAAGGGAAAGCAGCAAGCCCATTGCATCAGCTTTCAGCTCTCCCTCTCCTTTAACTGCTTCCATCCTGGCTTCTTATTAATAGCTCGATTTTAAGAAGCGATGCCTGGTTTGGCTGCTTTTCCTCTTCCCTCCCCATCCCATTTTTCCTTTCATGTTGTGTCTTTTAGATTGTATTCCTGAAGGCAGAGTCTCGTCTTGTTTTTAACTGATCTTACGTAAGCGTCGGGGGGGGGGGCTAAAGAGCTCACTTTTGTGTGTGCTTCAAATAAACAAACACCCCTTGGTCAAAGAGCTGGGTGCTAAGATTCACACCATCTGCCTGAGAATGGCACTTTAGACCCTCCCTGCCACCAGCAGAATTTAAAAGATGCCCTTATAAATGGGAGAACATCTAGGATTTTAGCATATTTTGCTCTTGTCGTTATCTCTTCTTATGGGGTATCATGTGCTGCTCTTTAAAACAAGAGGCACAGGAGTACACCCCTCTCTTTTAGGTGAGTTGATGCCCTCCCTTGCCCTTGAAGTTTCCAAGTAAGATGGTTTGTTTACAATGCAAACAACTGGGCAGCAGGTTGCTCATCCGTTCTGAGGAATCTGGACCGCTCTCTTTTCAACAAGTGCTTCCTTTCTAAGAACAACGTGTTGCGTTGACCAAAAGATGCCGATCCACCCTCCCCAAACACCCTCCCACCTTTGCACCCAACATAGCAGCATAATTTATTCGGGCTGTCCTAGAGTTTTGTAAGGACCTATTGGCTAGTGCCAGCAACATCACAGGTGGACAGCAGCACTCCTCTCCATAGGCCTGCTCCCTATTTGATGACCCCTTTTTTGTGTGCAAGGAGAAGCTGTTGGGGGAAGGAACATCCTCAGCTTCTGTCCTTGAGATCAATGGCCACTGAAACAAACCAGAAATCCAGCTGCAGGTGGAAATCTCTTTCCAGACACATGTTTCTTGAGCTTCTGATTTGTTCAAATGCAAATGGGTGCTTTTCTGAAGAACTGTTTCCCAAGAGGCGCCTCTGGTAAAAGAGACTGCAGAAAACCACCTTCCCCCCTCTACCAGTACAAAGAATGGGGCATGCCTGGAATGCAAAAGTCCTTTATCAACTGCTGTGCATGATATCAGTTCCAGATAGCTGTCACCATCTTCAATTCTAACGAAAGCCCTTTTTGGGTGGAAACAGCTTATCAAAAAAGCCCAGGGAGATGCGGAGTGATAGATCACTTGAGAAGGAAAGGGGGAGGGTGTTGGTTCTTGTGGTCCTTCCTGGAAGAAGGTTTCTCTGGCTGCAGGTCTGGGCACTCCTGCTGGGAAGGAAGGCCCCGTTGAACCCTGCAGGACTCCTTTCCAAGCAATCGTGCATCACCTCTTGCATCTTCAAAGAGGGCTTGTTCGAGGCAGCCCCGGCAGACGGGCACCTGATTCCCTGTGCAAAACGGGCAGCTGAGCTCTCGGCCCTTCTAGGTTAAGACAGGAAGGATTTCAACAGGTCGTCTCTTCCAGGCATTGATGCAACTTGCATTCTGAGAAATCTAAGGCCTTAACAGCCCAGCAGGATCAGGCCTAGTCCAGCATCCTGTTTTCGCAGCGACCAAAAAGATGTCCCAATGGGAAACCCACAAGCAAAATCTGAGTGCAACAGCACTGTCCCCAGTTGCAATTTCCACCAACTGGTATTTAGAGCATGCTGCCTTTGTCAGGGGAGGAAGATCACAGCCATTGTGGCTGGTGGCCCCTTTCTGCCATGAATGTTCTCTGTTTGGAGAGAATCGGATAACGCTGGGTTTCGGGGTGATAGCTAGGACCCTCGGTTTTAATATCAATCGTTCCGTTTGTGGGATGCTGCAAAACGTGGGGTTTCCGCTGCAAAACCATTGCCAAACTTCAGACACTCTTGGGTTTGGGGGCGTCAACTACGACCCCCAGGTCTGATGTATCAGTTGCTCAGTTTGTGGGGCGCTGCAAAACACGGGGTTTTCGCTGCAAAGTGCTGGGAAACGATCCCTAACATGGGATGTACCATTTCGCAGCTGCCACACACGGGGTCAATAACTTAATCGAGCAATCGACTGCAGCCCCAGAGTCTCATTCCCAGTCAGCTAAAATCAGCTCAGCCACTATTAGCATATATATATATGTGTGTGTGTGTGTGTGCGCGCGAAATTAGGATTTCGTGTCCCAGCATGCAATGCTGCACACTTCTCTACACTGAACTGCATTTGCCGACGCAGTGTAGCGGAGTGTTGGGCTGCAGCCTGGGAGACCTGGGTTCAAATCCCCACTCAACCATGAAGCTCGCTGGGTGATCTTGGACCAGTTACTCACTCCCAGCCTAAACTACCTCGCAGGGTTGTTGTGGGAAGAGAGAACCATGTACACCTCCTTGAGCTTCTGGAATGAATAGGTGAAACATAAATAGCGATAACGATTAATAATAATAATAATAATGCTACAGCCCATTCGCCTAATTTGGAGAAACCTGTTGGGGGCTCCCCACAATCACTTTTTGTTTCAACCGTCCAGAAACCAGCACCTGTTGGATTTCTGCCTGCGAAGCAGATGTTAGCGAAGCAGAGCCCCTGCCCGCAGATAGGCGCCTGAAGATCTGGGACAGATTGTTCCAATGCAGCAGACCTGAACGCGGTGCAGGTTTTCTGGCCGCTGATTGGCGGCGGCGGTTGTGTGTTCTTTCCTCCGACGTATCGCCTCCTTTTTCTCGAGGAAGGTCTGCTTAAATAAATATCTCTACTTCCAGTGACTCTTGCCATCATCAAAGCTGTTTCCTGAACTTGGTTTCTGATCCTCTTGAAAGATTGAAACTGTGGTTTCTGACTCTTTTTTTTCTGAAAAAGTTGATTTCGGGGAAATTGAACCACACGCATATGAAACTGTAAAATATCAGCTCTGCCCATGGAGCGCGGAGAAGGGTCCCTGATTCCTCCCAACTCCCAATTTCTCAGTAGAGACAGAGACAGGAATAGCTTGTTCATGTTCTGTTAATGAAGTTGCTTAGGGAGTCGGTTAAGCAACTCAAAGGGAAGTCTAGGTCTCTGCTGGGTCCTAGGGATAACATCATAACACTCATTTACCGGTAAATCACTCTTACATCCATTTTAACAGTCATGAGTTCCAACCAAAGAATGCTGGGAATGTTGAGGGTGCTGGTATACCATTGAAATAAATAAAAATAAGCTTGCAAAGCGATGGCTGCCAATAGCCATTGGGGCTGGTAGGGTTAAGCTGTGTTAGAAACTGAGATATACAAGCTAGGCGCCAGACAGCTCCATAAACCAGGGTTACAGTCGCCAAAACTGAATGCCTGGTTGCCATTTTGGGGGCCAGATGTCTCAAAAGTTGTATTTTTCGATACGACTTTTGGGTTCCCGATATTCATTCTGATGGCGCAGATAAAATATCGCGGATAGAATTCTACAGGATGTGCTGCTAGCGGGTGAAAACAGTCCAGATCCAAGGATCCCCAGGTATGCACCTCCAGATGGTGGAGACGTCAGGTGCCATCCTGGCACCAGGGCATCTTCGCTGGGTCGCAAGTGGCCCATAAGGTAAAGGTAAAGGGACCCCTGACCATTAGGTCCAGTCGCGGATGACTCTGAGGTTGCGGCGCTCATCTCGCTTTATTGGCCGAGGGAGCCGGCGTACAGCTTCCGGTCATGTGGCCAGCATGACTAAGCCGCTTCTGGCAAACCAGAGCAGCGCACGGAAATGCCGTTTACCTTCCTGCCAGAGTGGTACCTATTTATCTACTTGCACTTTGACGTGCTTTTGAACTGCTAGGTGGGCAGGAGCTGGGACCGAGCAATGGGAGCTCACCCCATCACGGGGATTCGAACCACCGACCTTCTGATCAGCAAGCCCTAGGTTCTGTGGTTTAGACCACAGCTCCACCTGCGTCCCCCATGTTGTTGTTGTTCAGTCGTTCAGTCATGTCCGACTCTTCGTGACCCCATGGACCAGAGCACGCCAGGCACGCCTATCCTTCACTGCCTCCCGCAGTTTGGCCAAACTCATGTTAGTAGCTTTGAGAACACTGTCCAACCATCTCATCCTCTGTCGTCCCCTTCTCCTTGTGCCCTCCATCTTTCCCAACATCAGGGTCTTTTCTAGGGAGTCTTCTCTTCTCATGAGGTGGCCAAAGTACTGGAGCCTCAACTTCAGGATCTGTCCTTCTAGTGAGCACTCAGGGCTGATTTCTTTAAGAATGGATAGGTTTGATCTTCTTGCAGTCCATGGGACTCTCAAGAGTCTCCTCCAGCACCATAATTCAAAAGCATCAATTCTTCGGCGATCAGTCTTCTTTATGGTCCAGCTCTGCACCAGGCATCCCCCATAGACAGGTGCAAGATGCACCTGGCGAATTTCGAACGCTGCCCATAAATCACTGACCCCTTACCCTGGATCATCCTCTGCCACACACTCCTCAGAGCCCTACCAGCCCCTGACTGGGCACTAGGAAGAAGATAGGCATGGGGGGGGGCTGCCTGAGAGCAAACGAAGGTGCATAGAGCATTGCCGTTTTGCTGTAATAGACCAGCCTCCACTGCCATCAAGCACTTTGCAAATTATATGTTTTGGGGGAGTGGGAGCAGACTGAACGTCCGCTGAACACACAACCACAGGGTTGCCATATTTCAAAAAGTGAAAATCTGGACACTAAAGTTGTTGAGCTTTCTCTCCCCCCAAGTCATTTTCGAGCTATTTTTTTAGGAAATTCACCAAAAAATCAACACTTCCAACTTGTGTTGCCATAGACCCAGGTTTTCCCAGATATTTTAACCGGTTTTTGGAAATTCCACCCGGACGCTGTTTCTGGCGGATGAATTCCAGATATGTCTGGGAGATTCTGAGTGTATGGCAGCCCTACACAACCATAGTTTAGCCATAGTCAAAACAAAATAAAAAATTCTTTCCAGTAGCACCTTAGAGACCAACTAAGTTAGCTCTTATCTAAGTTAGTTCTTATCTTGTATCTGAAGAAGTGTGCATGCACACGAAAGCTCATACCAAGAACAAACTTAGTTGGTCTCTAAGGTGCTACTGGAAAGAATTTTTTATTTTGTTTTGACTATGGCAGACCAACACGGCTACCCACCTATAGTTTAGCCAGTTTTGGAATTCTCTGCCTGGGCGGAAGCAAAGCCCACGCTGCCCTAAAACGACACAGATTCTACAGGAAGAGCTCGATACTAACATGGCTCAAATTGTTAGAGCATGAGGTTCTTAATCTCAGGGTTGTGGGTTTGAGCCTCACATGGGGGGAAAGATTCCTGCATTGCAGGGGGTTCAACTAGATGGCCCTTGGGGTCCCTTCCAGCTCTACAGTTCTATGATTCTAGGATTCTACTCTTGTTTGTGTTGTGTCCCAATGAAGCGGGCAAACAGGTTGCGCACGCATGTACAAGCACACAGGTGCAGCTCTTGCACCACATACAAATGCGGGGAGGACCGACTCAGCAGTTGCAAATCACCTTTGCCACACATTTTTGGCCCGGCCGAGTGACAGCCTGTGCAGTCATCGCGGCAGACATATGCAAAGCGAGCGCGATGAGCAGAGATTTCCTCCCGTGGCTTTGCCCTCTGCCTGCCCCCCAGCTGGGGAAATAGAGAAGCAGCCCATCTGAATCGATTTGCTTATTTCTGGGGCTTGTCTTCTGAGGAAGTGCCGCTTTTATCTGCAATGCTTTGCAAAAGTTCCCATAATAGATACTTTGGTATTACTCAGCTTCCAAAGAAACACACACACACACACACACACACACACACAAACACACACGTGGTTTTGTAAGAAGTGCCAAGCAAAGGAGGCTTGTTCACCTCTTGCCATCTGCTGGACAAAAGTCTCATACGCCAGCAGTTCACTTTTTCATAAAAAGAGAGGGCGTGGGGGAAATGAAATGCCAGTTCAAGGGAAGGGAACTTTTCTATAAACAGAGTTACGGTTCCATGAGTTTCCCAGGAAGAGGAGTTGATTGCTAAACCATTCTGGCCCATAGATCTCAACTTTCCCTTTTTTTGCGGGAAATTCTCTTATTCCAGTGCCGTTTCCCACTGCAAAAAAAGGGAAGGTTGACAGCTATGCTCTGGCCATTGTAGCTCTGGCAGGGACACAGAGATCTCCTAACAGCTCTCAGCACCCACAACAAACTACAGTTCCCAGGAACAACAGGAGCCAAGTAAAGGGAAAGGGAAAGGGACCCCTGACCGTTAGGTACAGTCGCGGATGACTCTGGGGTTGCGGCGCTCATCTCGCTTTACTGGCCGAGGGAGCCGGCGTACAGCTTCCAGGTCATGTGGCCAGCATGACTATGTAACGGAAAATCCCAGGTGTGGAACTGCCCAGGCACCTGGCCCTTGGGGATAAGCCCACTGGTTTCTGCGGAGTTAAATAAAAGAAGTCCAGCCACTGGAGCAAGGACAAGACAGGGTTTATTGCGCAATAGGTTACAGTCAAACTGCACACCCAGAGCAGCGTTACAAGAACTTTTAAAAACTCCTACCATATCCCAGAATACAGTTTGGAAACATCATTACTACATCACTAAAACATCATCACTACATCACGAAAGGGGAGGGTTATACATGATTAACATATAGGAAAAACAAGATTAACATATGGGGGAAACAGAGCAATATCAGGGAGATAGCCCTGGGCCAATGTGAATGGGTGTTAAGTATTGGCAAGGATACCTTGAGCACTTATCTGGGAGAGAACAATGGGATTCCGGTTGAGGGATATTAGCCCAGTGGCTTCCTGAAGCACCCAGAGATTACCTGCTGAGGCATTTCCCTGTGCATGTGGTCTCTCGCCTACTGGATCATGGCAGAGAGATGGGTCCCCTTAAGGGCATCACTCCATACCCCAAATGAGTTTACTCAGGAGGAGACTTTGCTTAGGTGACCCCCCCCCATAATTTCCATAACAACTAAGCCGCTTCTGGCAAACCAGAGCAGCGCACCGAAATGCCGTTTACCTTCCTGCCGGAGTGGTACCTATTTATCTACTTGCACTTTGACGTGCTTTCGAACTGCTAGGTTGGCAGGAGCAGGGACCGAGCAACGGGAGCTCACCCCGTCGCGGGATTCGAACCGCCGACCTTCCGATCGGCAAGCCCTAGGCTCTGCGGTTTAACCCACAGCGGCACATGCGTCCAACTATTGGTTGGCACCTGTCAGTCTTGAGAGGCAACGGAGTGCACCTCTGGGGAGTGAAGTCAAACCACTGTGTTAGCCGAACCAAACTGACCTCCCCGGGGCATAAGCCTGGGAAGTGTGACTGGAGGTCCTGGGCTGTCCAGACGACAAGACCCCCCTCTCAGCATCCTGATGGGGTCCAAAGGAAAGCAGAGCAAGACATTTGGCACCAGTTTGGCTGCAGGAGTTGCTGGAAGGAGGCGTACAAGGCACCACCCAACTGTCTTAGGGACCATGTTCTCGATTTGTGTAGGATTTACTCTTTAGCCTTTTCTTCTCCTGAAGATACCCTGCAAGGCAGCAGGGGTTTGGGGTCAGAGTTCTCCTTCTCCTAGATGGGCTTCCTTCCCAGGTGGACGAGCCCCATCTGCCCCTCACTTCCCTCTACAGCCTCCTTCATGACCCTTGGACCCACTCAGTGCCGGGTTTACGTATAAGCTAAACAAGCTATAGCTTAGGGCCCCACTCTCTTGGGGCCCCCCAAAAAAATTAAAGGGGAAAAAACTGGATGTACATTTCCAAAATATAAGATAAAAAACAAATAAATAAAAACCTACATACAGCAAGTGTTTTGTGTTGTGTAGGCTCCTATGATGTAAGTAATGGGCCCCGCCTGCTAGCCTGCTCCCTAAAATATCACTGGTTTGCTCATTTCTATATATAGGGTGCCTACATTCTGCATGGACTGGTTGCTATTAATATACTTCTTCTTAATTGTATTTCACTATTAATATATTTCTTCTTAATTGTGTTTCAGTTCAGCAATTATATTGATAAAATATATATTTTGTTATGTGCAAAAGAAGGGTTTGGATTTGATATCCCGCTTTATCATTACCCAAGGAGTCTCAAAGTGGCTAACAATCTCCTTTCCCATCCTCCCCCACAACAAACTCTCTGTGAGGTGAGTGGGGCTGAGAGACTTCAGAGAAGTGCTGATGGTGACAGCAGTGAAAAAATTAGAAGACGTCTGCTTCTTGGGAGGAAAGCAATGACAAACCTAGACAGCATCTTAAAAAGCAGAGACATCACCTTGCCGACAAAGGTCCGTATAGTTAAAGCTATGGTTTTCCCAGTAGTAATGTATGGAAGTGAGAGCTGGACCATAAAGAAGGCTGATCGCCGAAGAATTGATGCTTTTGAATTATGGTGCTGGAGGAGACTCTTGAGAGTCCCATGGACTGCAAGAAGATCAAACCTATCCATTCTTAAAGAAATCAGCCCTGAGTGCTCACTGGAAGGACAGATCCTGAAGTTGAGGCTCCAGTACTTTGGCCACCTCATGAGAAGAGAAGACTCCCTGGAAAAGACCCTGATGTTGGGAAAGATGGAGGGCACAAGGAGAAGGGGACGACAGAGGATGAGATGGTTGGACAGTGTTCTCGAAAGCGACTAGCATGAGTTTGGCCAAACTGCGGGAGGCAGTGGAGGATAGGCGTGCCTGGCGTGCTCTGGTCCATGGGGTCACGAAGAGTCGGACACGACTAAACGACTGACCAAGCATTCTATGTCCTCCACCCTTGCTTTTCAGTTGCCAATGAAAACAGAGCGAGGTCTGAAAGATCCCGAGAGCTCGAGGCAAAATCCTGCTGTTGCCAAAAGGTGACTTTTATTTTTGCATAGTACCTTTTGCAAAGATGCAAAAATGCATCTGGAGGAGAAGAAAAAAGAACAACCCAGGCTGTGACATTTGGGAGAGGAAGGGGGGGGGTCTGCAAAATCCTGCACTGTTTGAAAAATTGTTCAAAGTGCCTTGTTAAATTAAGCTCTGAAAAAGAGAAAGAGGAAGGGTGGTTGAGGGGGGTGGAGAGACTCGGGAATGGGCTTCATGCTAATAAATCCATTTTTAAGTGTTTTAACGTAATTATATTTCAGGCAGGGATGTGAACTCATTAAAGTTGCCTGTAATATACTGTGAGTACAGTGTGTATCCTCCAGAGGTTAAATGAGCATTTAATCTTAATTACAATTTCCAATGAAGGGTAAAATTAGAGAGGGTCCTGCAGCCAGCTTAGCTCTGTGCAATGTGGAAAAGCAGGCTAGGATTCTGAGACGTGGAGCTATTTGAACTGGGCTTAGGATTGCCCTCTTAAATTGTTTTCAAGCACAATCAATCTGTTATCATTTTTAAAAAAAACAACAACAACCCACCAGAATGTATTGTCTGTGAGTCCCTGAATGTTCAAAACTCTGTCCTAACCTCTGGGCTGTCTCATTGCTGGGTTTCTTCAGAAATCGTAGAATCGTATTTACACTTCCCAAAAAGGCAACACACGGCCAGCCACTGAAATTCACTCTTCTCCAAACTTTGTGATTTAGTTCTCTACCAAGTTAAAAAGGCACACACACAGTCGTACCTTGTTTTTTCGAACAGAATGCGTTCCGAGAGTCCTTTCCACTTCCGGAACTGTTCGAAAACCAAGACGCAGCTTCCGAACGGCTGCAGCAGCCTCCTGTAGCTGGACATTCGGCTTCCGAAAACCGTTCGAAAACGCTCACTACGATGAGCTCCAAGGCGTTCAGCAACCAAGGTACGACTGTATATGGGAAAGTGCAAAATAATTGCGCCTGTTGTTCAAAACAAGACACATTACGTTCAGGGAAATTGCATGTGAAAATGCGCATAGATCAGGCAAAACTGCATAGAAAAATGTGTGCATTAAGGGGAAATGAGCATGAAACTGCTGGCAAATTTTCACGGGGATGCTTTGTTTAAATAAATAATTTTAAAAATGATTAAATAATGATAATTGTGCCTCCACTTTCAATTCACAGAGTCTTTTTCACAGTTTGTTGACATGTTGAATTCGGTTTACATTCGGTCATATACTTTAGCGAGGAAAGAGAAGGGGAGAGGGAGAGGGAGGGGGGATAATGATCTCCCCTCATTTTTAAAACAAATTCTTTTGATTAAACAATTTTTGGGTTACAAAGGTACATGCAGCATCTCTGCTTTCAGTTCATAGAGTTCTTTCTGTAGATCATTCATGTTCAGTGCGAGGCACTAGTGTTAGAGACAGCATAAAGCTGGGGAAGAACGAAGGGGGGGGAGAGAAGGGGGGGGAACCATAAGAGCTTCATTAAGTACCAAAGGTATTAAAATCCAAGACCATTAAAATGAAAAGTTGTGCTTGAGCGCCCCCTCTCCGCAATGCCATGAATTGCACTGAAATGAATCGCAATGCCATGAATTGAAAACAGGGCCATGTTGAATGTACCTGTAAGAGAAGAAGGTAAAGGGAAAGGGACCCCTGACCGTTAGGTCCAGTCGCGGACGACTCTGGGGTTGCGGCGCTCATCTCGCTTTACTGGCCGAGGGAGCCGGCGTACAGCTTCCGGGTCATGTGGCCAGCATGACTAAGCCGCTTCTGGCGAACCAGAGCAGCGCACGGAAACGCCGTTTACCTTCCCGCCGGAGCGGTACCTATTTATCTACTTGCACTTTGACGTGCTTTCGAACTGCTAGGTGGGCAGGAGCTGGGACCGAGCAACGGGAGCTCACCCCGTCGCGGGGATTCGAACCGCCGACCTTCTGATCGGCAAGCCCTAGGCTCAGTGGTTTAGACCACAGCGCCACCTGAAGAAACAGGTCTCAAAATAGAGCTTTCCAAACTGTGTGCCGCAACACGTGTGTCGACTGCAGTTTGTAGGTGGGTCGCGCAAACACTCCCCACGCTCCTCCCGGGGCTGGAAAGGGTTTAGTTTAACCACCGGTTTGATGGTAATGCTGGATTACTGCGTCGCTGCATGTCTAAAAAGTGCATCGCCAGCATGAAAATTTTGGAAAGCTCTGCCTTCAAAGCTCCCTGGTTCCTTTAGGGGTGAGATGAGAATTTCCTTTACCAAAAGACCTGAGTTGTTCTTACTAAGTATGACAGATAAAGAGATTCCAAACAAGTTAAAAGAAGTCTTCTTATATGCGATAGCAGCGGCCAGATTAGTAGTGGCGAAAGATTGGAAAGATCAAGATGTACCAAAAATCATCGACTGGCAAATCAAATTACAAGAACTAGCTGAGTTGGCTCTATTAACAAATAACTTAAGAGGAAACTCAAAGCAGAAATTTGTTGGAAAATGGGAGGTCTATAAAAGATATGTGTTAAAATATAATAAAAGCTTGGTAACCATGCCAGCATTTGAGGGATAAAGGGAATTGTAATGAGTTGTAACAAAAAATGTGGAGTAAAAATTATTTAAGAATGTACTGGAAATTATGTATATGAGATTATACTGGGTTGTAAGCATTCAAATTAATTTATGTTGAAGCAAATTAATTTATGTTGAAGCAAAGGGATTTGTCAGGAAGTCAGTGTATTTTTATTTTTATTTTTAGGTTTGTTTGTTTGTTATTGTTTTTTGGGGGGGGTGATCGGGGATGGGTTTTTGTTCTTTGTTTTGTTTTGGGGGGATTTTTTTTCCTTTTCTTTGTTCTTCTTTCTTTAGATATGATTTTTAGTTAAGGTATAGAGTTATTAGAAGAAAGTATGATTTAAATAACTTATATAATGATAAAAGCAAATTTATTTCAAGGTGTAAGGGTTTTGGGGAAGGGTTGGATAAGATGATTATATGCATTTGATATTGCTCAATGTATTTCTTTTTTTCGTTTGTTTGTTTGTGTATATTAATATAAATTCAATAAAAACATTTAAAAAAAAGAACCTGTGTTCCATCACGGTCTCCCATTGCACCGGAAGCGGTTTAGTCCTGCTGGCCACATGACCCGGAATGCTGTCTGTGGACAAACACCGGCTCCCTTGGACTGAAAGCGAGACAACCCCATAGTCGCCTTTGACTGGACTTATCCGTCCAGGGGTCCTTTACCTTTACCTTAATTGCTACATTTGGTAGTCAAGGGTCTTTGTCTTTGCCTCTTAGTGTGGAGAGGCAATGCTTGTGGAGAGGGGGGAGGTCTCTCACCCCCCCCCTCCAATTTTCTGGTAGCAATAGGGCTTCTCCATGCTAACCAGGAAGTGATCTCTCCAGCCAACAGAACAAAACCTTCTCATCTCTGCAGCTGTGATCTCCTGGGTGACGCAGGAAGGGGCGAAGGGGTTTGAATAACTCAGAGAAGCTATGAGCTATGCCGTGCAGGGCCACCCAAGATGGACAAGTCATAGTGGAGAGTTTTGACTAAACGTGATCCACCTGGAGAAGGAACTGGCAAGCCACCCCAGTATCCCTGCCAAGACAACTCCATCCAGTGAGCACTCAGGGCTGACTTCCTTCAGAATGGACAGGTTTGATCTTCTTGCATTTCATGGGACTCTCAAGAGTCTCCTCCAGCACCATAATTCATATTAGACAAACACAATTTCTCTTGCATTTTTAGTGGTTCCTGAAGACTTTCCTCTTTCAATCAGTCTCTTAAGAGCAGAACTTTCCCAGTCTGCACCTGCATTAAGATTATTTTTAGATGTTTTATTGCTAGTGTGTCTGCTGCCCCGGACTCCTACACAACTTTTAGAAGACATCTGAAGGCAGCCCTGTATTGGGACACTTTTTGATGTTTTATTTTGTTTTTATATGTGTCGGAAGCTGCCCAGAGTGGCTGGGGCAAGCCAACTAGATGTGTAGGTATAAATAATAAAATTATTATTATTATTATTATTATTATTATTATTATTATTATTATAGAATCAAAGACTTCACAGAATCATAGAATTGTAGAGTTGGAAAGGACCACAAAGGTCTAATCCAACCAGGATCTTTTGCAAAATAAATACATTTGACTGTCTACTAATGCAAGTGTTTGCTTAGATTTGATTGATTCAAAGGAAAGCAATTCATCACCAGGTAATCACCCTTTGATTGGTGTTAAGTTGCATGGCCGGGATGGGACTCCTGTGATCAATTCTGCGTCATACAGATTGGTGGGAGCTTCCTGGCAACCTCAGAATTCCTGCCAGGAGTATCCATCCTGGGAGCATCTCGTCCAACCGGCTGATTTGCATGAGGGAGAAGGTAAATGACCGATAACAAGGCTGTGCGGCAGCCAATGACAGCTTTCCCCCATTCATTAGAGGCAGGTGGCTCATGCTACAGAGCTAGTAATTTGTGCTCATGCGGTTATCTCATTCAGGAAGCAGATGCCGGACACACCTAGTGACAACCTTGTGTTTGTTGTCTTAAATTATAATGTTAAAATTGTGGGTGGTAAGAAGAGATGAGAGATGAGAGAGAGAGAGAGAGAGAGAGAGAGAGAGAGAGAGAGAGAGAGAGAACAAACCCTTCTCTCATGCTTGAGGGCATCCTGATCAAGTTTGCAGATGACACCAAATTAGGAGGGGTGGCTAATACCCCTGAGGACAGGATCACAATTCAAAATGACCTTAACAGATTAGAGAACTGGGCCAAAGCAAACAAGATGAATTTTAACAGGGAGAAATGTAAAGTACTACACTTGGGCAAAAAAAATGAAAGGCACAAATACAGGATGGGTGACACCTGGCTTGAGAGCAGTACATGTGAAAAGGATCTAGGAGTCTTGGTAGACCATAAACTTGACATGAGTCAACAGTGTGATGCAGCAGCTAAAAAAGCCAATGCAATTCTGGGCTGCATCAATAGGAGTATAGCATCTAGATCAAGGGAAGTAATAGTACCACTGTATTCCGCTCTGGTCAGACCTCACCTGGAATACTGTGTCCAGTTCTGGGCACCACAGTTCAAGAAGGATACTGACAAGCTGGAACGTGTCCAGAGGAGGGCAACCAAAATGGTCAAAGGCCTGGAAACGATGCCTTATGAGGAACGGCTTAGGGAGCTGGGTATGTTTAGCCTGGAGAAGAGAAGGTTAAGGGGTGATATGATAGCCATGTTCAAATATATCAAAGGATGTCATATAGAGGAGGGAGAAAGGTTGTTTTCTGCTGCTCCAGAGAAGCGGACACGGGGCAATGGATTCAAACTACAAGAAAGAAGATTCCACCTAAACATTAGGAAGAACTTCCTGACAGTAAGAGCTGTTGGACAGTGGAATTTGCTGCCAAGGAGTGTGGTGGAGTCTCCTTCTTTGGAGGTCTTTAAGCGGAGGCTTGACAGCCATCTGTCAGGAATGCTTTGATGGTGTTTCCTGCTTGGCAGGGGGTTGGACTGGATATAAATAAAAGTTTTTATTATTATTATTACTTGTTATTATTCCTTTGTAAGAAAATATGAAATAACGTAAAACCATTTTTGCGGGGGGGGGGAATCAATGGGGGGGGTTGACAAGAAATTTCCGCACCGGGTACCACCTGACCTTCCTACGCCTCTGGAGTGGACAAGATCCATAGTGGGTCCAATGGTCAAGGAAGCAGTTTCTGCATGTGCCGTAGAGTGAAGTGAGAGGCAGATGGGGCTCATCAACCTTGGAAGGTAGCCCATCTAAGGAGAAGGAAAATATTGATCCTAAACCTCCGCTGCCTTGCAGGATATCGTCGGGAGAAGAAAAGGCTCAGGAGTAAACCTGCACAAATCCAGAGTGGAGTCCCTAAGACGGTTGGATGCCTTGTACGCCTCCTTCCGGCAACTCCTGCAGCCAAGCTGGTGCCAAACATCTTGCTCTGCTTTCCTTTGATGCCGAGAGGGGGGTATTGAACCCCCCCCCTACACTCTGCCTGGGCTTGCACCAGGGCCGGATTTAGGTTTGATGAGGCCCTAAGCTACTGAAGGTAATGGGGTCCTTTATATGTCCAGCTGTCCTTTGTCAACAACAAATTGTCACTGTTTTTTGTTGTTGTTTATGTTGTGGGATATATGCTGTATGGTAATTTATGGAGCTAATAGGTATCTAAAGCCATTTGCACATAACAGTGCAAATGAAAAAAATGTAGGCACCCTATATATAGAAATGAGCAAACCGGTGATATTTTAGGGAGCAGGCTAGCAAGCGGGGCCCAATACTGGGGTTGCGGCGCTCATCTCGCTCTATAGGCCGAGTCGTGTCCGACTCTGGGGTTGCGGCGCTCATCTCGCTCTATAGGCCGAGGGAGCCGCGTTTGTCCGCAGACAGCTTCCGGGTCATGTGGCCAGCATGACAAAGCCGCTTCTGGTGAACCAGAGCAGCGCACGGAAACGCCGTTTACCTTCCCGCTGGAGCGGTCCCTATTTATCTACTTGCACTTTGACGTGCTTTCGAACTGCTAGGTGGGCAGGAGCTGGGACCGAGCAACGGGAGCTCACCCCATGGCAGGGATTCGAACCACCAGACCTTCTGATCAGCAAGCCGTAGAGGAGTCCAACAGGTAGATCTCAGTGGTTTAACCTGGTAGATCACTGGCTCCCCCAGCTCAACAACTTTGCCACTTGGCACCACCCAAAAACAGTCCTTCTCCCTAAAAAAGCCTCAACAACAACTACACCATTTCCTCCTCCCCAGCTCAACAACTTTGAGCCTACACTGCCAAACAAGTAGATCAAGTCTCTTAACACTCTTGCTGTATGTAAGGTTTTATTTTATTTGTTTTTATCTTATATTTTGGAAATGTACTGTACATCCAGGTTTTTTTCCTTTAAATTTTTTTGGGGCCCCCAAGAGAGTGGAGCTCTAAGCTACAGCTTGTTTAGCTTATACACAAATCCAGCACCGTCTTGCACCCTGGGGAGGTCACCTCAGTGCTGCTAATACAGCAGTATGACTTCACACCCAGAGGTGCACTCCATTGTCTCTCCAGAAAGATGGGTGTCAACATTTGGCTAGTTTCTACACACAGAGACATTTCCATCCTGCATCCAGACAGGTATGAGGCATTATCCGAGTTCAAGGATGCGACACAGTGAGGCAAAAACACTCATGGAGGGTGAAGAGCAGAACTGGGAAGGGGTTTGGCCTGAGAAAAAGCTTGTGTGCAGCTGGGGAAGGTTCTCAAGGGCTGGATAATAGAGGCTTGGCTCCTGTGCCTGAGGTTCCCCACCCTGGAATAAATGATGCCACACACTCCCCTATTATATAACAACTGGCCAGAGGCTCTTAGGCGGTGCACAAACCATACAATTAAAATGCATGACTTCCCCCCCTAAATAATCCTGGGTACCATAGTTTAAGGGTGCTGGGAACTGTAGCTCTTTGTGGGGCAAGCTACAATTCCCAGGATGCTTTGGGGAAAAGTCAAGCACTTTAAGGAAGATTTAAATCTGTGTATATACAGGAGCAATTGGTTTTTAAAAAAATAATAAACGGCTTCTGTAAAGTTCTGAAACAATATATATGTTTATGGATATTCATTGGAGGCTACATCTGCAATAACGTACAAAGTACCAGCCCAAGACGTCTTACATCTCACCCAAGACTGATCAAGTTACTTATTTTACCAGAGGCAGAAAATCCCATACTGTATGTGGCCTCCCTGGCAGTAAAAATGCTGTGGCAATAAATTGAATGATTTAACAGTTTGCTTTCATTTTGTGACATCTAAAAGCAGCTGCCTGAGGCTGAGCCCATCTGCCTAATCACGGGGCAGACCTTGATTGAATACAGGCCTACCTTGCAGGGTTGTTGTGAGGGTTACTGAATAATGCATGAGTTGCGGGGGGGGGGTCTACATGTCGCCCGACTCCCTTCTAATTCCTGCGGCCCTAGATCCAGCAAGGGATAAAATCAACGTCCCGCACACGTTTACTCAGAATCAAGGCCTGCTATGTTGAATGAGGCTTACTCCCGTGTAATCTGTGTTGAAGTGTGTGCAGTGCAACCAAGTTGGGCTGGAGGTCATTCGCATTCTGTCGGGTACACGACGCTTTAGAACCGCTCGACTAACAGCACTTTTGATCTAGAAAAGTAAGGCGGGAGAAGGACAGAATTCGCATTACTGTCCCCCGGTTCCACCTTCTCTTTCTTCTTTGATCTGGGCCGTTTCCCAAGCCCCGCCCCCCACACGTCAGTCAAAACATTCCATTGAGAGGGAGGGAAGGAGGGAGGAATCAAAGGGCGAGAGAAGAGACACAAAAGTTTCAACGTTCCAAGAGCCGCGTTCCACCGGCGCTGATTGGAGGAGCCCGGCGGAGCCGCGTGACACGGCAGCCAATGGGAGTCCGCGCAGAGCCTGGTTGTAATGTTTCGGATCGGGCAAACGGGGCGAGCCGGTGCGAGGACTTTGCAGCCTGTTTTTTTTTTTTTTTTTGATCCGGAGCGGAACCGGAGCAGGAAGGCGGGCGGAGGCTGTTGCTGCCGGCGCGACTCTGCTTAAGTGGAAAAAAGAGAGAAAAGACAAGGTGAGCCAAGGGCTGGCTGGAGCTTTTGCCCGCAGTCGCTTGCACCCCTGAAAGAGCAGGAGGAAAGGGAAGTTTGGAGTGGAACAGAAACCCCGCGGGGGGGGGGAGAGCTGAGACGCTCTGAAGGGGGGGGGGGCGAGTCCCTTAAAGATCGAGAGGAAGCCATCAGATCTCCTCCCCTCCCCCCCGCCTTTTACTATGGATCCACTTTCTGAGCCACTTTTGTAGTCTCTGAGAGCTCCCAGTTGTTTTCGGGGTGGGTGGGAGGTCATTTAAACATACAAGAAAGAAAACTCGCTTTCACCCCCTCCCCTCCGCCTCCACACTCGCGGGGGGGGGGTTCCCACTGCCATTTGTACTCCCCGGTGGACAGAAATACATAATTCTGATTTTTTTTTTGCATTTATTTTTCACTATTTTTTTTTCCTTCCAAGAAGCCCAAGGGTGGCGTAAGTGATCCCTCCCCACAATATCTATTCCCCACAACAGCCCTGCGAGGTAGGTTAGGCTGAGAGGCAGATGCTGGTCACACAAGCCAGGGAGAGCTTCACCCTGAGGAGTCCCACCCACACGCTCTAACCCTGCCTTTCTCAACCTTGAATCCTCAGATGGGGTTGTTTTTTTTTTTACTACAATTCCCATCATGACCTAGTGAGAAGAGCCAGCGGTCAGGGATGATGGGAGTTGTAGTCCCAACAACACCTGGAGGCTCTGGGCGGAGAAAGGCAGCTCTAACCACTACACCACACTGCTGTAGAGCAGCTTTCTCTGTGGTCATTTGCACTTGGAGAGGATCGGTACACTACCTCTCCCCATAAGTGTGTAGTTTTGCTTGTGAACATGGCTTGGATGTAATTGGCCCGCTGTATGTGAGATGAAAAATTTTCATTTCGAATGGTTTCCTTTACTCTTCTCCTGCATTTAATAATAATAATACTTTATCACTATCCCAGAAATAGCTTTGATCGGTGCTTAGTTAAAATAGGGGCTCTTCCTTCACACCAAAAAAAACCCATCCAGTTACGTCTAGCAAAAAGTTCTGTATAACTGAAGATTCTTTTCATCGGATTTCAACAATATCCTGCCCAGATCCTCTTTTAATATTGCATGCTGGGCTTCCTCTGATGAAATTTTATTTATTTCAAATTTATTTCAAATTTTATTTATTTCAAATTTCATAAACAATACAAATAGAAAGAAATCAAACAAATAATACCAAAATAAAGGAGAAGGAAAAAGGAAAAGAAAGAAAATAAGAAGTCAAACGATATTATTTTTCTTATTGCTTCCTCCATCTTCCATGTGACAGCCTTTTAGATATTGGAAGATGGCTATCATCTCTCCTCTCTGTCTCCTCTTGTCCCGGCTAAACATACCCAACTCTCTCAACTGTTCTTCATATGGTTTGCTTTCCAGACCCTTTGATCATCTTGGTCGCCCTCCTCTGCATACCTTCCAGCTTGTCAATATCTTTCTTTAAAAGTGGCACCCAGAACTGGACATTGTATTCCAGGTTTGGCCTGACCAAGGCAGAATATAGCGGTACTATTACTTCACTTGATCTGCATGCTATACTTCTGTTGATGCAATGTAGAACAGTATTAGCTTTTTTTGCTGCTGCATCACACTGTTGACTCACGTTGATCTTGTGGTTTGCTTAAAACACCTAGATCCTTTTCACATGTACTACTGGCAGCTGGTTCTTCCTGCCTAAGTGTAGTCGTTTAGTCGTGTCCGACTCTTCGTGACCCCATGGACCAGAGCACGCCAGGCACTCCTGTCTTCCACTGCCTCCCGCAGTTTGGTCAGACTCATGTTGGTAGCTTCAAGAACACTGTCCAACCATCTCGTCCTCTGTCGTCCCCTTCTCCTTGTGCCCTCCATCTTTCCCAACATCAGGGTCTTTTCCAGGGAGTCTTCTCTTCTCATGAGGTGGCCAAAGTACTGGAGCCTCAGCTTCAGGATCTGTCCTTCCAGTGAGCACTCAGGGCTGATTTCCTTCAGAATGGATAGGTTTGATCTTCTTGCAGTCCATGGGACTCTCAAGAGTCTCCTCCAGCACCATAATTCAAAAGCATCAATTCTTCACGATCAGCCTTCTTTATGGTCCAGCTCTCACTTCCATACATCACTACTGGGAAAACCATAGCTTTAACTATACGGACCTTTGTTGGCAAGGTGATGTCTCTGCTTTTTAAGATGCTGTCTAGGTTTGTCATTGCTTTTCTCCCAAGAAGCAGGCGTCTTCTAATTTCGTGACTGCTGTCACCATCTGCAGTGATCATGGAACCCAAGAAAGTGAAATCTCTCACTGCCTCCATTTCTTCCCCTTCTATTTGCCAGGAGATGATGGGACCAGTGGCCATGATCCTTAGTTTTTTTATGTTGAGCTTGTGCAACCTTACATTTGTCCCTATTGAAATTAATTTTGCTCGTTTGGGCCCAGTTTGAAATAGTACAGGAGAAAGGAGACTGGAGCCGCAAGATCCATTTTAAACCGGTTACGCTTCCTGAATCAGAGTCCTTCAACTGCTGCAACTGTATGCTGTTATTTTCATCTGTTTATCTTAAAGAAGTATAGGCTATCCTATTAAAAAAAAAATCTTAGCAACTTAACACACTAACTAGGAACATACAGGTGGAAACAAATAACAGGCTTTTTAAAATGCTGGGGTGGGATGTGCTCTTCCGATGACGTCTGTTGCTAAACCGTTTCCCCCAGCTACGACTCGGATCAGACCCGTGGAATTTAATGAGCCTAAGTTGATTATGTTCATTAGCTTCAATGAGTCTACAGTGAGTAGGGCTAGCATTGGCTCCCATCCTAAACATCCCTGCAGCTGTTGCGTTGGGTGCTTTTAAAAATGCACTCTGCAAATATTTAAAAAGTAATTGTTTTGGATAGGAAGTTGGTTTGGAGAAGTCCAGAGTATGCTTGGTGGGATGTAGAAAGCAAGCTGACGTTCTTTCTCTTCCTGCAACCTTCTGGCTTGCGGTCTCCACCCACCAAAACTCCCAGTTCCTCTGTGACTCAGGCTTTGTTTTGTAATGTTTACGACCAGCTGTTCTACTTAAAGAAAGGAAGCGTCTCCTGGCCGTCTGCCTCCTGGATCCATCTGTGTCTGAGTCTTTTTTACGTTGATGTCAACAGCAGAAGTTACTTGGTGTTTGTTGTGGGTCGGTCGCCATTTTTATTTGGAACATTTTGTCACGTTCACACCCTACAGAGGTACCTTGGTTCTCAAACGCCTTGGTACTCAAACACCTTGGAGCCCAAACACCGCAAACCCAGAAGTAAGTGTTCCAGTTTGCAAACTTTTTTCGGAAGCCAAACATGCTCTATTTTGAGCGGTACGCTTCCGTTTTGAGTGTTACACTGAGGTCTGTCTTTTTGCTATTTAATTTGCATTTTTGTGGCTCTCGTTGTTGTGACTGTGTGGAACCTAGTTCAGCTGCTGATTGATTGATTGATTGTGTGGCTGCAGTACATAGTTTATTGCTTTCATTTTATGGTCTCGTTAGATAGTAAAATCCATGTTAAATTGCTGTTCTAGGGGTTGTTTTTAAAAGTCTGGAACGGATTAACCCAGTTTTGCATTACTTTCTATGGGAAAGCGCGCCTCGGTTTTGGAACGCTTTGGTTTTGGAACGGACTTCCGGAACGGATTGAGTTTGGGAACCAAGGTTCCACTGTACGTTTGAAGCAGGTGGAGGATAAATTTAATAAATAAATGCATTTGTAGAGAATTGTCCTGTTCCCGCCAAGGATTTTCGCCACTGCTGTGCCGCATGACCTTTGCAACAACCCTGCGAGGTGGCCCAGGCTGAGTGGGGATTTGCAGCAGCACCTTAATGTGCAGGCTGTAACATGCTTCTGTCTAGATTAGCGCGTTATCCTTCCACGCAGTTGGAGAGAGCGAAGCCTCTGCCAACTAATTACAAAGGGAAGCTTGTAATCGGATTTGGGAGAGTCCATGGCTCTCCTTTGGAAGGTAACGAGCTTCGTGGATAATGAAGGGCTCTCGCTGTCACCCCAGGTTAGACAGGTGTCCCACGCCCGGGTAGCAAACAGCAAAAGCTGTTTTCCTGCCTCATTTTGCCGCAGTTTGTTAAGACTCTTGCCAGCACTGCTGGGTTGGCGTTGGACCTCTCTCTGTGGTCCTTCTGTACAGGTGAAACTCAAAAAATTAGAATATCGTGGAAAGGTTCATTTCTTTCAGTAATTCAACTTAAAAGGTGAAACTAATATATGAGATAGACTCATGACATGCAAAGCGAGATATGTCAAGCCTTTATTTGTTATAATTGTGATGATTATGGCGTACAGCTGATGAGAACCCCAAATTAACAATTTCAACTTTGGGGTTTTCATCAGCTGTACGCCATAATCATCACAATTATAACAAGCAAAGGCTTGACATATCTCGCTTTGCATGTCATGAGTCTATCTCATATATTAAACTCCAGTAGCTAATGAAAACAATTGCTTACATAAATGGACTTTTCCATGATATTCTAATTTTTCGAGTTTCACCTGTATGTATGTGGCAGCCACATGTTCTCGCTTTCTATTTTTAACCTATGATGTTTATTTTAAGTGTGGTTAAAAAAAAAGAAAGAATACTTATTTTTAGAAATATCCAAGATGTCCTTTAATCTTGCAATGCAGCGACTTTGGGCAGGGGGTATTGTTACTGTGTTTGTTATTGTGGTACGTATTCTTGCGTTTTTTATGCTGCGATCCTCGGGATATAAATTTAGGAAATAAAATGAACACCTAGATCAGGTTAAATGGCCAAAAATGAATTTAGTGGGGGTTTTTTATATGCTTTTTAATTACTTTTTTTACTTAACGAACACACACAAGAAATTAACAATAATAACAGAATAATAACAGCAGAAAAAAACATACATGCACCCACAGGTCCCTAAGTTGAATGGCAAAAAATAAGTTTGGCTTTGTGGCTTTTTCCCCACTCTAAAGTTTATTCGGAAATAACATAGCTATACGGGGGTAGCTCAGTCGGTAGAGCATGAGACTCTTAATCTCAGGATCATGGGTTCGAGCCCCACGTTGGGCGAAAGATTCCTGCATTGCGGCGGGGTTGGACTAGTTGACCCTCGGGGGTCCCTTTCAATGCTACTATTCTGTGATTTTATAGCAACAGAGGAAGCTGCTTTATATAGAGGCAGATCATTGGTCCATCAGCGCGCCGGGGTTTCAGACTGAAGTCTCTCCCAGCCCAACTTTGAGATGTCAGGGATTTGAACCCGGGGGTTTTGGCATGCAAGGCAGATTCTCTGCCCCTGAGCTACGGACCTCCCCTAAGAAGTCTCCTTCAGTTCAGTGGGTCTTGCTCCTTTTGGGATTGCTGCGTGAAACTCTGCAATGATTATCTGCACGCATAAATTTAAAAAAAAAAACCCAGCATCTTTCGTTTATGCCTGCAACTGGACATTGCATGAAGATTCGGTCAGCTATAGAAAAGTCTTTGGGTGGGGGGAAATTCTCATTCCTGTCTTGTACCCCTGAACCCCCCTTTGTAGGAAACGATGCTAGAGAACCTCTACGATGAACGACGCTGAAAAGAAACAGTTTGGCTCAGTGGAAGAGGAAAGGAACTACTGGAAGGAGCTGGCTGTGAAGTACAAGCAGTGGTAATGCATTCAGATGTCCTTCTGTGATATGGGCAGGGTGGGGAACTTTGCAGGCCCGAAATGCTCACTTCTGTGGCATTGCTGTGATTGTAAGCCCCTCAGGGCAGGGACCAGTTTCATTATTATCACCTGATTCCCTATCCACAGCAGCTTAGGCCCCATCTGCATTATACATTTATTATACCGCTTTAAGCAATCATGGCTCCCCACATAGAATTTTGGGAACCGTAGTTTGCTCAGGGTGCAAAGAGTTGTTAAGGAGAACCCCTGTTCCTCCTCATAGTGCTGCAGTTCCCAGAGCGGTTAGCAATCAATCTCTCTTTTCCAGGCCAATGGCTAGAGCCAAACTGAACTTGGCCTTTGTGTACGTCAGGAACCCAGAGGGGAGTGAAGGCTTTAAATTTGAAATTAACAAGTTGTCCCCATGGCTGTGGGTATGTGTTTTGAAAGCGGTGTGAGGCGCTCTCCTTGAAATCTCCGGAGCCAAGCAAGATTCGCAGCGGTTATGGGTGGGGACCATTTTGCGAAACGTAGCCGGGCTCCTCGATTTAGCCGGTCGCGGAATCCATCTGCTCTCGGCGCGGAATCTGGGTTGCGGAATTTGTAAGGGCGAGGAGGGCGCTGACTCTGAGCCTGGCTTTGTGTCCCCCCCCTGCCCCCCTCTAGCACAGAGAACGCCCAGGAGGAGCTTCGCGAGTTTCAGGAAGGCAGCCGGGAGTATGAGGCGGAGCTCGAGGCGCAGCTGCAGCAGGTGGAGTCGCGGAACAAAGACCTCCTCTCGGAGAACAGCAGGCTGAGGATGGAGATCGAGTCGGTCAAGGTGAGGCGTTGGGAGCCTCCAGGCTCAGCAGCAGTATACCACTGCGTACCGGTTTTCTAGTGGGCAGAAACGGTGGTGGAGGAACCGTCTCCGGCGCCCAGGGTGGGGACGCCGAGGGGCGGGGCAAACCGCCCGGTGATGCATGTGCGACGTCCGTATGGACTGTGGCAGCCCGTACGGTTGCCGTGCGAGAGCGGCGCCCTTACGGACTGTGTGTGCCCTCAGCTGCTCTACAGCTGGAGGGAGGCAGGGGCCTTCTTGTCACCCCCCAGAGTGGTACCTGGGACGGCCTGCCCCCCACTTCGTACACCCCTAGGCAGAAACAACAAGGGGTGTGTGGGTGTGGATTCCTGCCTTCCTGCGGACATCCGGGTGGCATCAGATATCATTTTACTGTGGGGAGCACGATGGTGGTCTAGCCAGACCTTCAGTCTGAGTTGTGTTAGCTCAGTTGGTTAGATAGTGCCAAGGTTGCAGGTTCGATCCCTACATGGGGCAATATTCCTGCATTGCAGGGGGCGATGATCCTGCAGGGATGTTATGTTATTCTTTCATGGGGGGCAGAAATTGTGCAATGCCCAGTTTGGTATTAGAGGCTAAATAAGTCTGCAGACTACCCTGAAAAGCAGCTATTGAGGACAAACAGATCTTTCCTTCGTATCTATCTCTATATTTTTATTTATATATGTACCATATTGGCCTGAATATAAGTTGTACCCGCAACCAATACCCAAACATAAGTCGCTCCCTTAAAATTCTGCAGGCGCTCACACCCATAAATGGCAAATGTAGAAGAAAATCCTACAGCGATATTGTAAAAGCCAATTTTTGTGAGGTTGTGAATTTAAGCTGCACTTTAATTTTTGCAAAAAAAGGGGTGGCTGCTTAATTCGGGCCAATATGGTGGGTGTGTGTGTGTGTGTGTGTGTGTATACACACATATATACATATATATATATAATATATAATTTACTTTAATTTGGTTTTTCAAATTAGTTTTACCACCCCATTCCAAGTTTACCACCCCATATCCAAGATATAACTTAAAAACAAGATTCCCTAGGATATCCTGGACTTCGCTCCTCCCCTTTGTGGTTCCTATTATTAGTCATTTCCTCCTGCATCTTTTATAATAATCCAGATCTTTGATATCTTCATTATGTCCAAAATTCACCATTAAACCACAAGTGATATTCCATCCTCACTAAAAATTGTAACTTGTTTACAATGTTGTTGTTTTTTTAAAAAAGATGAATTATAAATTTCCCCCAGAAATCGGGAAAACCAAAATTTTAATAAAGGGGGGGGAGGCAGATCTTTCCTTCAAGACCTTAGTCTGCAAGCTTCCCAGAGACAGTTGTGCTTTTCACTACAGCTCACGCTTTCGTGAATGAGAGCCTGCTTTGGCACGAGAGTGGAGTCGGTTGCACGGGGCCTCTGGACGTGCGTACGCACATGAATGCCGAAGGAGGAAGTGCTGGGAAGCGGGGAAATACCTTTACAGAGGGATGCTTTCGTTGAGGTTCCTGCTCTGCCGGGGGTTGGACTGGATGACCTTTGGGGTTCCCTTCCTGCTCTAGCAATCTGGTTGGCCGCTTTTGAAAACGGGGTTCGTGGGCTTTTGGGCCTTTCAGACTGGTCCAGGAGAACCCCGGGGCATTTCTTGCAGGCGGGCCGGTCGGCGGCTACAAACCACCACTGCGAGGAATGGAACTTCCATGTTCAGAGGCAGTCTACCACTTGAGCGCCAGTTTCTAGAGGACAAACAGTGGGGTGGTGGTGGTTGGGCAGCAGGGGTGCTGCTTTCTTCCAGCCCTGTTTGTGGAGTTCCCATTGGACACTTTCTTTGGAGAGAGATAATATGGGCGAGATTAGTGAATGCAGATATTTTTTTTAGAGGGACTGAGCTCTGTGTGGGGTTCAGAATGTGGGTTTTGTTCCAGCCAGGTCCCTAAACCACCTGCTTTGCAGCTGGCAGTCCAACCTGCTATAAAAGAGACAGACAGTATGGCGTAGTGGTTAGAGTGTTGGACTAGGACCCAGGAGGGACCAGGGTTCAAATTCTCTCTTAGCCTTGGGCCAGTCGCTGCCTCTCAGCCTGAGCTACCTCGCAGGGTTACCCTTCGGGTAAATCCTGCGCACCCCCTTGAGCTCCTTGGAGAAAAACAGTGGGGCAGGAATGCAATAAATAAATGAAATCCTAGGGGGTGGGGGATGGATGGATGTGGTTTATCCCTGCCTTGCCCCAAGGCCTTTTGGCAGAAATGCATTTCCCGCGGGAGGCAAAACTCTCCTGACAATTGGCCCATTCATCCATCCGAGCCAAAGAACAGCATCATCGCCCAGGAAGGGAAAGGACAGAGGGGCTATTGATGCTCCGACCAGCTGGTGGCCGGTTGCAGCTGGGTGGCAGAGCAGGCCAGGTGCCGGGTGCGAATCCCGAGTTCAAGGGTCGGCCTTCTCCAGCAACGGGCACCGAGGAAGCGAGCCAGAATCTGGCTAGCCACCCAAGTGTGTGTGTTTCTCAGGACTGACCGCAGAGTTTGCAACCTCTGAAGAATAGCAGCTAAAGGAGTATGGGGCAAAGGAGTGTTTTTCCTGCAGAAACCCCCTTGTCACCACGTAGGGACTCGCTGTTGAGCAGGGGCCCAAAACAGAGAGCCTTCCCTACTTTGTTTTTCTCTCTGTTTCTGTGAGGCTGAGGGTTTTGACTTGGAAGAGACTGTAAATTCCTTTTTTGGCGATAAAATTCATTTGCCCATTGCTCATTACCTTTGTACTGGCATTGCAAAAGGCGTTGCGTTTGGCTCAATCTAAAAAGCACGAGGGTTTTAAAACGCTGTCAGCATTAAGATAACTTCCAACAGTGCAAATAAGTTTTGATTCATGTAATAATGGAACACCGAATGGTTCGGTTTTGTGAAATACAGTGGTACCTCGGTTTATGAACTTAATCCATTCCGGAAGTCCGTTCTTAAACTGAAACCGTTCTTAAACCGAGGCGCACTTTCCCTAATGAGGCCTCCCGCCGCCGGTGCCCTTCCACCGTTCGGATTCCGTTCTTAGACCGAGGTAAAGTTCTCAAACCAAAACACTACTTCCAGTTTTGCAGAGTTCGTAAACCGAATCGTTCGTAAACAGGGCTGTTCTTAAACCGAGGTACCACTGTATGCAGGGATTTATGATATGTAAAATCATGGGTAGGCAACCTAAGGCCCGGGGACTGGATGCGGCCCAATCGCCTTCTCAATCCGGCCCGTGGACGGTCTGGGAATCAGCGTGTTTTTACATGAGTAGAATGTGTCCTTTTATTTGAAATGCATCCTCTGGGTTATTTGTGGGGCATAGGAATTTGTTCATCCCCCCCCCAAAAAAAATATAGTCCGGCCCCCCACAAGGTCTGAGGGACAGTGGACCGGCCCCCAGGCTGAAAAAGTTTGCTGACCCCTGTGTAAAATGAACCATGGAATGAGAAGAAGGGAAGTCATTGCTGTATAAAGGAGTACTTTCAATTGTAAAACAGAAAAATTTAATTTAAAACTATCTATCTATCTATCTATCTATCTATCTATCTATCTATCTTTCTATGAAAGTCCCTCTGCATTTTCCTGCAAAGGACTTTCTGGGAGCTAGCAAGGGCCGCGCTGGAGGCCAGGTTCCAGGAGTGAACGGGATGCTCTTACATTTGCTAAAGCTAAGGAGGGTCCGGCGTGGTTTCAGATTGGAAGGGGGAGCCGCGCGTTGAGATCCCTGCATCACAGGGGGTTGAGCTAGATGACCCTCGGGTCCCTCCCAACTGTGCCAATTCTGTGATTCTGCCATTAGGAAAAGATCACGACGCAGCACTCCGAAGGCTACCAGCAGATCTCCACCCTGGAGGAAGAACTCGCCCAGACAAGGGCTGTCAAAGAACAGCTGCAGAAGTACATCCGGGAGCTGGAGCAATCCAACGACGACCTGGAAAGAGCCAAGAGGTGCTGACCCAAAGGGGGGTTCCCTTGTGGTGGGTGGCGAAGCCCAGCCCCCCAGGGTTTGGACTGGAGTGGGGCTAGGGGACCTTCTGGGGGCCGGATGCGAGGTGGTTCAAAGTGAAAGCTGGCGGCTTGCCGGATTGGAATTTGAACCCAAGTCTACTCGGCCTGACCTCTGTTGCTTTATTAGTTTGCTGAGTTTTTTCCGTTCCAGCGCAGTCTTTCTCCTCCCCTGCAGAGCCACAATAATGTCTCTGGAAGACTTTGAGCAGCGCATGAACCAGGCCATTGAACGCAACGCCTTCCTGGAGAGCGAGCTGGACGAGAAGGAAAACCTCTTGGAATCGGTGCAGCGACTGAAAGATGAAGCCAGAGGTTAGGAAAGAGCTGGGTGGTCTTTCGCCTCCTCTCTTTTTCTTTATTTAAAAAAAAGAAATCTATTTATTTGGTTTTTCAGATTGAAATTTTACAATCACATATCCAACATAACAACATAAAAACTAGATTCCACTTCCCTCCTCCCCTTTGTGGGTCCTAGGAATCTCCTGGAGTTCCCTCCTCCCCTTTGTGGGTCCTGCTGTTATCATTTCCTCCTGCGTCTTTTATAATAATCCAGATCTTTTATCTCTCCATTGTATCCAAGATTCACCGTTAAACTACAAGTGATATTCCAACCCTGTTAACGATTTTAACTGTTTACAATGGTCTTTAGGATAAGTTATAAATTTTCCCCAACCCTCTCTTTGGCTTAAGGCAAAAAAATTCGTCTCAAGCCCCTTTCTCCCGAGTCGCACCATTGGTCTGTCCAGCTCAGGGTTGCCTGCACTGACTCTCGCAGCCTCTCTCCCGGGTTCCAGGCAGGGAGTCTCTTCCCAGCCCTGCTGGGAGTCAAACCTCCTGCCTGCACAGCGGACTCTCGGCCTGCAGTTCCATTTTTATCCAACCTTTTCTTGCTGCCAAGGAGCTCAAGGGGGCGGACGTGGTTCTCCCCTACCCGCCCCGCCCCCGTTTCATCATCACAACAACCCTAGACTGAGAAGACTGTGTCAGCCCAAGGCGACCTGCGCAGCCGAGCAGGGATTCGAACTCGGGTCCTAGTCCGACACTCGAACCCTTTGCTGGCTCTCCTTTGCGCTAGGAGGGAAGAGGCTCCTAGGGACTCCTTTCCACCGCAGAGGGATGGATCCCTCGAAAAGAACTGCCGTTGCTGTTCGTTTCCCCCCTTACATGAGAGAAAAGGGAAGGTGGGTCTCCCCTCAGGTGCAACCATCACATTTGTGATTTAGGGGTGTCCTCCGTTTTTTAACCTAACGGTGCCGAACGAATGGGAAGGGAACAGCGGCTATCGCTGTCCGTCATGCCCCTCTCCCCTTCCCTTCCAGATTTACGCCAAGAGCTGGCTGTGCAGAAGAAGGAGAAACCCCGGGCCGCTGTAGAGGATTCGCTGGAAGTAGATCGGATGGACACAGCCGTCCAGGCCACTTCCTCTGTGCCTTCAACTCCTGTAAGCCATCGGGGCCTTAGCTCTGGGATGAGCACCCCAGGAACACCCAGAAGAGGTATGTTTTTATTCATTTATTCATTTATTTTATATACCCTGTTTTAAGACGTAACTCCCTTTTTTAGCCATCTGTTCTTCTAATATCAGGGCCGAATTGTGCAACAGCTCCCCCTTGTGGGCACTTGAAGCAGCAGCCGCCCACAGTGCCTTTCAGTATACTTTAACGTGGACCAATTAACTCTACAGTCGTACCTTGGAAGTCGAACAGAATCCGTTCCGGAAGTCTGTTCGACTTCCGAAACGTTCGGAAACCAAAGCGTGGCTTTCGATGGGCTGTAGGAAGCTCCTGCAGCCAATCGGGACCTGCGCTAGCTTCCGAAAACCCTTCGGAAACCGTAACGCTCACTTCTGGGTTTCGATCGTTTGGGAGCCGATTTGTTTGGGAGCCGAAGGAGTTTGAGATCCAAGGTACGGCTGTAATAAGACTGGGAATTAGGCCAGGGTGTAAACGGTTGCTGAAGAAGCACTGCAGGTTAGGGAGTGGAAAGGAATTAAGATTTCACCTGGATGTGGTCCTTCAACTTCCGTCTAAGGATGCTGTGGCCCTCCAGATTCTGTTGGAGGTCCACTGGTGCTTCAACATCTTCTGAAAATAGGATTCTTGGTGTGTTAGCGGTCAGCAAGAGGAGAATGGCTTCTGAGAAAACCTATACCTGTACACCCTTGTGCAAATTAATTGAAATAAACCATGTATTTTATTGTACAAAACTCACATATACGTATATTAGCAATGGATATGACCTCCGCTATTTTTAAGCAGCATTTGGACACAGTTTGGCATGGAGTCTACTACTTTCGAACAGTCACTGTTGATTTTCGGGTCCCTGTGCCACACTTGAATCAGCGCCTGAATGAGCTTCTCCATAGTCGTACAGTCTACAGCACGGAGGCGACTTTTGCATATAGCCCACAAATTCTCAATGGGATTTACGTCCGGGGAATTCCCTGGCCAATCAAGTACCTGTATTTGCTGCTCTGTCATGAATTTCTTCACCACTTTCGATGTGTGACAAGGGGCTGGGTCCTGCTGCAATATCCCAGTACCATCAGGGTACCTCTTTTCCAGCTCTGGAATAACTCTTTCATAGAACCTCAGTACCGCATTTTTCGCTCCATAACATAAGACGCACCTAGTTTTTAGAGGAGGAAAGGGGAAAAGCCCTGTTTTTTTTTGAGGATCAGCTGAAAGTGGTGCAGCTTTTTTGCAAAGGGAAAATCCCTGCTTTTTTGAGGATCAGCTGAAAGTGCTGCAGCTTTTTCTGCAAAGGGGAAAGCCCTGCTTTTTTGAGGATCAGCTGAAAGTGGTGCAGCTTCTTTTTCAAAGAGGAAAAGCCCCGTTTTTATGGGGTTCAACTCACAGTTCTGCAGCTTCTAGTCCTACAGCCATTTCTACAGTTTCCAGACAGATAATCTAATCAGCCAGTCACATGTCGCTGGGGAAACAAACAGCCTCCCTCTGCATTCAACAATGGAGGCCTGGGCAAGGGCTGGAAAGGGAGCCTTATCTCTCTCCCGATCACTTGCTGAACAGCTGTTCAGCGGCTTCCTTTCAACACCCCCTTCTCTCTTTGTAAAAAAAAAGAGCACGATCTGCTTTTGGCCCCTAGGCAATTCGGCTCCAGGGACCATGCATTCGCTCCATAAGACGCACAGACATTTCCCCTTACTTTTCAGGAGGGAAAAAGTGTGTCTTATGGAGCGAAAAATACGGTATATTGTGGCGAGTGCATCATTCCTCCTGTTGGCTGCAGGCTTCCGACACCATAATTATCAACTGACTTTTCACGTTTGTTTTGAGTAGAGGATTCCGGGTAAGATAGAAAACATCCTTTGTTTCGATTAATTTGCACAAGGGTGTAGCATTGAGGGCTAGTCACTTGCTGAGTCAGCTTACGTTCCAAGGGTGCGGAATTTCTGCCTGGCGCTATTTGTACCGTGTGAATGAAGATATCCTCTCCTAAAGGTCTTGAGGACGGCTACAGCACAACTCCGCTTACACCAGCTGCCCGAATATCTGTGCTCAACATTGTGGGAGATCTCCTCCGGAAAGTTGGGGTGAGTACTCGGGGCCTTGTTCGCCCTGGCCCTGTGTGGAATACAGGGCCAAGTGAAGGCCATAGAATGAAGGACATGCTAAGAAATCAACTCAGCCCTTCCAAGATCACTATGTATTTATTTTTGGCAATTATATCACACCTTTGATGCCCTGCAGGGAGCTCAAGCTAGCACACTTCTTTTTCTTCCTTGCCTCTACAGCCCTTGTCAGCAACTAGATTTGAATCAACAGCTTTTTTTTTTTTGCCTTTTTTAAAAACAAGAATGTTGCTGGGACAGCCACGGGTCTGTTTTGTGGGGCGAAAGCTGGCAGATTCCCTCCCCCCACAGGTGTGAGTTTCCAATGTACAGGTGAAACTCGAAAAATTAGAATATCGTGGAAAGGTTCATTTCTTTCAGTAATTCAACTTAAAAGGTGAAACTAATATATGAGATAGACTCATGACATGCAAAGCGAGATATGTCAAGCCTTTATTTGTTATAATTGTGATGATTATGGCGTACAGCTGATGAGAACCCCAAATTAACAATTTCAACTTTGGGGTTTTCATCAGCTGTACGCCATAATCATCACAATTATAACAAATAAAGGCTTGACATATCTCGCTTTGCATGTCATGAGTCTATCTCATATATTAAACTCCAGTAGCTAATGAAAACAATTGCTTACATAAATGGACTTTTCCACAATATTCTAATTTTTCGAGTTTCACCTGTACTCTCCTTCCATGTACCCCCACCCCCCAAAAAAACCCCAGTGTGCTCAGATAGTTCATTCAAGGGTTGTGGGTTCGAGCCCCACTTTGGGCAAAAGTTTCCTTCCTTGTCAGGAGTCCCTTCCAACTCTACAATTCTGTGAAAACTGATTTGCTCATGAGCCATTCAGACCCGTAACCCTGTTTCCCCACCTGACCTGGTCCGTGCCGGATAACGGATATGCTCTCTGTCTCCCCCTCTCTCTTTCGTTGGGCTTCCGAACTGAAACTTAACTTTGCATTTGCTTCTAGGCTCTGGAATCCAAGCTGGCTTCGTGTCAGAACTTGGTGTACGACCGGTCTCCGTACCGAAGCCCCGCACCCCCCCAGGTCCACATGGTACATGATAGGCGGCTGAGTGGCCCCTACGGCCCCCCGGGGTGAGTGTTTGCTTTCATGTCTTCGGAGAGTCTTTTAAGTCAGGGCTTGACGGGGGGTCGGGTTCGAGAGAGGAGGTCGACGTGATTTGTCCGGTTGTGGCGTCGAGGTTACAGGGAAACGGCCGAGAGCTCGATGAGCTGGGAGGGGAAACCTTGGAAGGTCCAAGACAGGCAGAAGGAAGTCCTCCGTGCAGCGTGGAATTAAGTTGTGGAACTCCCTGCCACAGGAGGCCGCAATGGCCACCAACCTTGAGAAGAGGATTAGACAGATTAACGGCGGGAAGGCTCCCAGTTACTACTGGGCACAGAGACTATGCTCTGCCTCTGTTGCTGGAGGCAGCAGTGCTTCTGAATATCAGTTGCTAGAAGCCACAGGAGCAGGATCTTGTGTTCAAATCCTGCTTGCCTGTATCGCAGGAGCATCTGGTTGGCTGCTGTGAGAGCAGCATGTTGGGACTAAATGGGTGGGATCCAGTAGGCGGCTCTTAAGTTCCTAGGGTTTAGCAGAGCATCTGTTGTGTTCACAAGTGGAAGCTGGCACCCATTAGGGACCAGTAAGGTGGCAGGCAGGGACGCCCTGGTCTCCCAGTTCTCCCAGTACACGGCAACCACAGCGGTGCTCCCCCAGGGGAGAGAGAAAAGGGAAGACTGTGTTTTCAGCCAGTCTGCACATAGGCTATCTATATCCCTTTTAAATGTGTTGTGGAAGGGGGAATTAATTGGGTTGCTTTTGTTTTTATTCTGTATTTTGTCTTTTGTATACAGTGGACACTCGGGTTGCGAACGCGATCTATGTGGGAGGCGCGTTCTCAACCCGCAGTGTCTGTAACCTGCAGCATCGCATCTGCGCACACATGGGTTGCGATTTGCTGCTTCTGCGCATGTGCGAAGTGTGATTTAGTGCTTTTGCGCATGCACAGAGCGCCAAACCTGGAAGTAACCCGTTCCGGTACTTCTGGGTTAGGTGTGTTCGTATCCCGCAGAGAACTGCCCTGAAATTTACGGGTATAGGGTGGTATGCAGAATATTATTATTACTATTACTATTATTTATTAATATGATGTGGAAGTGCCAAATATGGTAGCTGGTGAGATAAATCTGCACCTTGGAATTGTGTTTGCCGTGGCAGCTTATTCCTGGAATTACCTCTACAGAGGGATGCAGTTCATCTGGTGTTTGAGCTTTAGCCAGCGATACTTTACTATTTTAACTTGCTTTCGGATGAGCTGAGGTTTACAGCTGTGGCCGCCTCGGCTCAGGTGGGGAGGGGAATATGCCATGCGTAGGATTCTGGGACAGGTTGCCTCTCCTTCTCCGCAGCTGGAATTTGGAAGTGGTCAACCAAAAAGCTTTAAACTTGCTTGCTTGCCTTTGCATAAATGTTCACTCTTCCCAGTGCAAGCCTTGGGCCTGGATCTGCCCAGCAGAGTGTGTCGGTCCGGGTGATGCCGGCTGAGAGTTTCCTATTTTGCTCGCTTGCTTGTTATGTCAGCAAGAAGAGAAGGCAGTGTTGTGTAACTGGGCTGGGCCCGTTTTTAAATGTTTTCAGCGCATTATATAACCCAAATTGCCCAAGCTTCCTCTCCTGTTCGGCTGAGATCTCCAGCACGTCTATAGGTGATACTCGAAAAATTAGAATATTGTGGGAAAGTTCATTTATGTAAGCAATTGTCTTCATTAGCTACTGGAGTTTAATATATGAGATAGACTCATGACATGCAAAGCGAGATATGTCAAGCCTTTGCTTGTTATAATTGTGATGATTATGGCGCACAGCTGATGAAAACCCCAAAGTTGAGATTGTTAATTTGGGGTTCTCATCAGCTGTACGCCATAATCATCACAATTATAACAAATAAAGGCTTGACATATCTCGCTTTGCATGTCATGAGTCTATCTCATATATTAGTTTCACCTTTTAAGTTGAATTACTGAAAGAAATGAACCTTTCCACGATATTCTAATTTTTCGAATTTCACCTGTACTTGCCTGAATACTTTAATTTAGGCAAGGGGGTCGGATGGCACCTGTGGGTGCAATGAAGGCTTTGAGGCCTTCTCCTGGTGCCCATAACACATTTGGGGCGCCTGCCCCTTTGGCCACGGGGTGGCAAGTTCGTGAAGGACCCCTTTTCTGCCTTGGAAAGGACATAGAGCCGAAGGTGTTAGAAGAGGGACGCTCTTTCCCACTTCATTCTTCAGCTCTATGTCCTTGTCGAGGTAAAGTTTGCTTCTTCTGGATTCAACTCCCCCCCCCCAGATTCCTTGGACATTTAATATTGGACATTTAATATTAGCTAATTGGAGCCTCCATGTCAGGGTGCAGTCTACCAGCGAAAGAGCAAACCTGTTGGCGCACAGCAGAGGTGGGAGCTCTTTCCTTCAGGTTCTGGCTGGTAATGGGATGCTAGATTAGATGGGACCTCCAATGAAGCCGAGCCTTTCCCAGGCTCTGTTCCCCTCCAGATATTTGGTGGATGACACTTCCCATCATCGCTGACCACTGGCCATGCGGGCTGCCGTTTCTGGGAGTTGGAAGTCCAAAATATCTGGAGGTCCACAGGTTGGGAAGAGTTGCTGGGCTGCTTTAGTGTTGTGGGTGTTCGTGAAGCAAGCCACTAGAGCATGGGTAGGCAAACTAAGGCCCAGGGGCCGGGGCCGGCCCATTCGCCTTCTAAATCCGGCCCCGGACAGTCCGGGAATCAGCATGTTTTTACATGAGTAGAATGTGTCCTTTTATTTAAAATGCATCTCTGGGTTATTTGTGGGGCCTGCCTGGTGTTTTTACATGAGTAGAATGTGTTCTTTTATTTAAAATGCATCTCATGGGTTATTTGTGGGACATAGGAATTCGTTCACCCCCCCCCAAAAAAATATTGTCTGGCCCACCACAAGGTCTGAGGGATGGTGGACTGGCCCCCTGCTGAAAAAGTTTGCTGACCCCTGCACTAGAAGCATGGGGGGAAACCCATTCCTGCTTGATCAGTCACTTTTGCCATCAAAACAATGAGGACTGGCAGCTTGGCTGTTAAAACCTAATTATTTCCTCCTACCTGTCACAAATTCTGGTGCTTCCTTGCTGTATTTTTTCCCCCGGCTGCCATAAGTCATAACCCCACTTGTGTTTGTATGCTTAATGCCTTTTCCACCCCACCCCACCCCTGTTTCAACAGGATGGTTAAGAGGCTGGATTTAGGGCTATCAAATCTCGCAAGGCCAATAGGCCTTCCTCCGCAAGGAGTAGTTCAGACGTTTCTCTGAGGTACCACCAGCCCAGAGTGCCCTCCTCCTGCGTGGTGGAAACCTTGGTTCTTCCCCCCCCCTTGTGTTTAATGGGAATACTAACACTCGCTTTTGGCCACTCACTTGGGATAGGAGAATTGTAGAAACACAGGTGTACCCAGAGACCATTAACTGAATCTTGTTCCACCAGACTGGGGCTCGTCCCCACCACACAAGCCTGGCGGTTTCTGTGATGCAGTAGATCCCTAGATCCACACACAGAAGACTTCCTTGGAAGATCCATCACAAAGACCCGAGCTGAGGCCCTGGCTGGGATGAATGACACCAGGAACTGTAAGTCCCAGAACGTTGGATGGAGCCACGTCCCATTGCACCAATGGAAAGATGAACTGAACTTCTTCAGTCTACCACATAATGTTGTGTCTTCTGCTAGAAGATGATGGATGGTACCCGTGTCGCATCAGAGCCAATTTTCCACCGGAACGCAGCGTTGCTGGGCCATAAATCTTAATAACAAATCCAGCTGGTGAAGGAAAACGGCTGCTTAGGAGAAGATTTCTGAAGGGGGCAAGATGTTTCCATCCCTTTTTGTCTGCCCATACTTGGTCTTGGTGTAATGTGAGGCTGTGCTTAGCTGGGAGAGCCCCTCCAGGAACCATTTTCCTTGACTGGAGGATTTAAAACTTGGTTTGACAGCCGAGCCATCTCGGCTTGTCAAACGCCTTTTGTTAAGTGCTTTCTGCCATTGGAGCAAAGTCACACCACCTCTTACTTTGCCAGTGGTGGTTGGGGACGATGGTATTTTTTTTTAAAAAAAAAAACCTCACCCACAAACAGCCCTCAAAGCCAGCTGCACGTTTGGAAGAGGAAATAAGAGGTCCTGCATTTTTAGGGGGGAAATGTGCTTAAGAATTTGAAATCTGATACATTGATGTTGCATCGTTGTTTATAAAGTTTGGGAATTCAAGGTCTCAGTTGTGTTTGTGAAGAAGCAGTGTTTGCATTGCATGGAATCCGGGGGGGGGGGGGACCGACATTGTTGGGTTACAATTTCCCATTAGTCTTTGTTCCAGTAACTGAACTCGTTGACAGATGTGCAACCCACATCTTTTCAGAAGCCTTGGGATTTGGGGCTGTAGAGAGAAATCTCAGATTCTACCCTTGGGAGTATGCAATATTGTTGACTGCAGAATTTAAACGTGTCGGAAAGCTATTTGGGTGATGGGAACTGGCTGTATGAGGAGGGTGGTGTTTTATGCCATTGGAGGGGTAAAAATTTAACAACTTATTGTCCCTTTTCATTTTGCCCCCTGTGTGTTCCCAGCCCTCCCCTGCTATAACGGCATTCCACCACCAGTTAGAGCCTCTTAAATCTTTTAGAAACTTACTTTTGGAAACTGTTATTTTTTGAGTACACATTTTACAGTTTAGTGTTCAGTAGGCAACACTGCGCTGTCAGAAGCACACCCAAAAAAAACACCAGTCAGAAGTGGATTCCATATTGGGATCACGCTTGCCCCATGAGGTTTCCTGTGACTGTTTTAAAACGGAGCAAGTCTCTAGTCCTCTTTGCAGACGGGCTAAAGTTTCCTGCCCTTTCCCTCCGCTCACACCTGGCTGACAAAACTCGAGAGCAGCCCCAGTGATTTTATAAACCTTTATTAGTGTGTATTTAAGCACAGAATTCATCTAGAACAATAACAGTTTATTTTTAGTACTCTTCATTCCTCCCACCACCCCCCCCAAAAAAAGTGATGAAGAAAGGCACTTTGATCTCGTGAACTGGGTGGAGGGAGCTGGAAAAGGGGGGGGGTGCACAACCTGGGTGGCGGAAACAGTGCCTGAAACTTTACCAAGGGGAAGAAGGGGACGGGCAGCGAGATTATTAAAGAGGCCAGAGGCCCAATAGATTTTTGTCTTGCTGTTGTTCTATAATAAAAGAAGGGGGGGCGTTTTTGGTCACCCCACCCTGTTGCATTAGTCCCTCGGTGAAGTACATTTGCTCTGGGATGATGCCTGGCAGCGGGCAAAAGAACAGCAATTCTGCAACAGCTAGGAGGGTTGGTGTGTACATTGGAGTAAAAGGCAGCTGTGCTCTCATCAAGGCCTCAAGGGAGGTGTCCTCTCTTTATACCCCCCCCCTTTTTTGGTGCAGAGTTAAAATCAGCAAGCGTGTCTTCTAAAACAATTTTTTTTTAAAAAAAAATCATTATTATTCACTGGCTTTCGTTCCGTTGAAATCCCCATCCCGGGCGTCCGCTTCATCCTCCGAACCTTCGGCGTTTTCGATCACACGCCGGCCGCCACCGCCACCCCCAGATCGGCGCGAGGGGCCGAAGGAGGACGGCTCGTTTCCGCGCCTGCGGTTAAAGGAAAGCGGGGAAGAAAAAAGAGGGAGGAAGAAATGGGAATCCAGCAGCTCGTTGAACTTTTCCACCACCCCTGGCCCTTAGAAGCAGGGAAAGGTTGAAGGCATAAGCCAGGGGTTGCCAACATGGTGGCTGTGCGCGAACAATATGTCTGCAAGGATGCCCTTCTCTCCCCCCCACCCCCGCTGTAATGTTTCTTGAAAGCAGCAGTCTGTGATGGTGTCCCCCCCCCAGTTTGCAAATGCAGCACAAAAAGTTGGCAACCCCTGCTTTTAGCAGGCTGTAGTTTGCAAGGCAGCTCTACCTACTAGGCCGGTCTGCTCCCTGGGGGGTGGGGGTGGAGGGTTAGTTGGTTGGCTGCGGACAGGATTAAAAAGCATCGTTCTTGGATCAGGTGTGGGGCTACGTGCTCAACTTTTATTCTGACACAGAGGGGTGGGCTTCAGCAATGCAGGTAAAGAACGTTATACAAGACCATGAGGTCTAGCAACTTTCTGCTTGGAGCGATGGTGCCAGATGACTAGGCGAAGCCGGGAATGGGGTGGGGCTGGGGCTGAAGGCAAGACTATACCTTCGCTTTCTGATGGCAGGCCACCACCTCTGACTCCAGAGACTTGCCTAACCTTTTTCAGCTTCAAAACAAAGCTGACCCCAACATCTCGAGGGGGGTTTTAAGCAGTGGTTGGACGGCCGTTTGTCACTGATGCTTAAGTTAAGATTCCTGCATTGCAGGGATTTGGAAGGGACCCCCTCCCTCCAATTCTGCCATCTTGCAGCAGACAGTTCCATAAATTTATTATGCGTTACGTGAATCTACCGCAAGCCAGTTTAATTTAGCTGACCCACGCTGTCCTAGCACTGCTCTTTTATCTGCTTCCTCCCAGATACTCCTCATTCTTCAAAACCTCCACTGAGTCACCCCTTTGTCAACTTCCCCCCACTGCAAAAAAAACAACAACCTACAGAACCCCAAATGTTACGTAGCCTGTTCATAGGTTGGGGCAAGTTTTCCAATGCCCTGATCATTTCGGTTACGTTTTGTCCCATCTCTGCAATATATACAGGAAGGGGGTTATGGATGCGAATGAATGGTCGTGTCCACACCCCTGTGCCTATCGGGAAGAGGAAGAGGACGGGGACCAGGCAGCTAAGCAAAGCATGATATGTTTCCTTGCAAAAAGAGAATCTACAAATATTACAGAATGCAAGTGGTTTTCCCGGGCTGTCCGTCAGTGATCGGCATCGGAAGGAGCTCGGCGCACCTGAGCAAGTTCCAGCATTGAGCAATTGAGCGGATCAATACTGCTAGGAAGGTCCCTAGCTGTGGTTGGGGGTGCGCATATCCCTAGCTCAGCGCTTCACCGTTTTCTGTGCAGAAAGGGTGCAGGTGACACAGAACTCAGCGGCGAGTTTCTAGTCTTTAAGCCGGGGCAGTGCGTTTTGTTTTGGTGCCAAGTGAATGCACACGGTGGTCGGTTAACAGTACAGGTGAAACTTGAAAAATCAGAATATCATGGAAAAGTCCATTTATGTAAGCAATTGTTTTCATTAGCTACTGGAGTTTAATATATGAGATAGACTCATGACATGCAAAGCGAGATATGTCAAGCCTTTGTTTGTTATAATTGTGATGATTATGGCGTACAGCTGATGAAAACCCCAAAGTTGAAATTGTTAATTTGGGGTTCTCATCAGCTGTACGCCATAATCATCACAATTATAACAAATAAAGGCTTGACATATCTCGCTTTGCATGTCATGAGTCTATCTCATATATTAGTTTCACCTTTTAAGTTGAATTACTGAAAGAAATCAACCTTTCCACGATATTCTGATTTTTCGAGTTTCACCTGTACTGCACCCCCAAATTGTCAGGCAACCAAATTCCTACAGAAAGGGAGCCCAGAGGCAGGAAGCTCTGGCATCGCGATACGTGACTATTGCCTGGAATGCAGTGTGCCACTCTCCTCACACCCGGAAGATGCCTGGCGCTTGTGGTTTTGCAAAGGCGTTAAACATGATCGTCTGAGAGAGGAGAAAGTAGGGAAGGAAGGCTAGGCCAGACTCTAGCATTTTGTGAAACGGAGCACAGATTTGCAGATGTTCACGAAAGAAGGGAAGTAGGCAACAAAGCAAAAAAAAAATCTGTAATATTTGTCTCTTTTGCTACAAGACATTGACATCTAGATATCCAAGCCTTCAGAGTTTGCAGAAATCTCACGTGGGTTTTATTCGGGACAAAAAGAAAAGAAGGTGGGGGATTGGGATTTGATTTGATTGATTTGATTTGATTTTTTTTACAAAACACAAGGGGACTGCAAAGATGAAGGCATGGTACCTGCTCAGTCACTGCGAAGGTTCTGGGTTCCCTCTGAAAGAGAGAGAAGGCGTCCCAAGCAGTTAGCTGAAGGAGACACTCAACATCTGTTTGCAGGAAGGGTTATTTTCAAGTCACTGGTTTTTGTTTTGTTTCTTTAAAAAAAATCACTCTGTTCATGCTATGCCGGAACAGCAGTCGGGAGCCTCTGGTGCACAGGCCTAATTAGCCTTATTAGGAATCTAGTTTGGGCCTCGTGGTCGAAACCACAGAGCCTAGGGCTTGCCGATCAGGTGGTTGGCGGTTTGAATCCCCATGACGGGGTGAGCTCCCGTTGCTCGGTCCCTGCTCCTAGCAGTTCGAAAGCACGTCAAAGTGAAAGTAGATAAATGGGTACCGCTCCGGCGGGAAAGGTAAACGGCGTTTCCGTGCGCTGCTCTGGTTTCGCCAGAAGCGGCTTAGTCATGCTGGCCACATGACCCGGAAGCTGTACGCCGGCTCCCTCGGCCAGTATTCCACTTCATACCCCACAGTCAACAGCCATCAGAGAGGCAGGACCTTTTTCCGGCAGAGGGCCACGTTCCCACATGGTCAACCTTGGGGGGGGGGTATGTCAATGGTGCATTCTCCATGGTGGTGTAGTGGTTAAGAGCGGTAGACTCGTAATCTAGTGAACCGGGTTCGCTTCCCCACTCCTCCACATGCAGCTGCTGGGTGACCTTGGGCTAGTCACACTTCTTTGAAGTCTCTCAGCCCCACTCACCTCACAGAGTGTTTGTTGTGGGGGAGGAAGGGAAAAGGAGAATGTTAGCTGCTTTGAGACTCCTTCGGGTAGTGATAAAGTGGGATATCTAATCAAAACTCTTCTTCCCCTCTGCTCTATGGCGCTACCGCAAACGGGAGGAGGTTGTGGAACGGAGCACTCACCTGAGTTTGCTCTTCAAGGCGGTCACCTCCCGCCCCATGGCCTCGTTGCTTTCGGTGGCTTCGTCCAGCTCCCGCTGCAGCTTCCTGCGGTTTGCGTTGATGCGCTGGGACTCCTCCTCGGCCTCCTCCAGCTGCCTTTTCAGCTGCTTGACGCGAGAGTTGGCCTTGTCAGCCTAAAGGAAGACGGCAAAGCAAGGAGGGTGTGGGATGGGAGCCCAGAGTTGGCGGCGCCCTCGGCCAGCCTTTTGGCTGCTCAAGCTTTCCTGTATACCTGAAGGAGCATCTCCACGCCCATCATTCAGCCCTGATGCTGAGGTCCAGCTCCGAGGGCCTTCTGGTGGTTCCCTCACTGGGAGAAGCGAGGTTACAGGGAACCAGGCAGAGGGCACCAGCCCTGTGGAACGCCCTCCCGTCAGACGTTAAACAGATAAATATATGACTTTCAGAAGACATATGAAAGCAGCCCTGTATCAGGAAGTGTTTAAAGGGTTGGTATTTTGCCGTGTTTTTGTATTCTGCTGGAAGCTGCCCAGAGTGGCTGGGGCCACACAGTCAGATGGGTAGGGTACAAATAATAACATTAATTATCATCATCATCATCACATTTACTCTAATGTAATGTGCACCTTTTGGGCCAAATGACATCATGAAAATTAGGGTGCTTGCCAGAAAATACTTTTTTGGGTTTCAGGGTATTGAAAATTGAGATGCGCTTGGATTAATATAAAAAGATGCAGGAGGAAAAGGTTAATTTATAAGGACCCACAAAGGGAAGTGCAGGAGATTCTTTGGAATGTTGTTTTTATGGTGGTTGTTGGATAATCTATTGTAAAACTTTAAAGCCTGAATAACTAAATTTTCCAAAAAAAAGAAAAGAAAAGAAAAGAAATTGAGATGCGCATTAGATTTGGAAAAATATGGTATTTTCCCCTTTCAACCTTCCAGCAAATCCTTCAAATCAAGCCCTCTTCCCACGCCGCCTTCCAGTTTGACTTCTCAGCTAGCCCATGCCACCTGACACATCGACACACCTGGTCTTTGTACTGTTCTGCTTGCTTCCTCTCATCCTCAACCTGCAGCAGGACTTCCTTGAGCTTCTTGTCTTTCTGGCGGAGGGTCTTTGCTGCTGTTTGCTTTTCTCTGTGGAGCAACGGAATTGAACGGGAAGGTTAAAGGTACTAGTCCCCATGGAGGAAAGTTGTGGCTGGGAAGATGCGCACGTGGGAAGGGAGTCAGAGGGAAACTGAGCTGGATTCAAGGGCAGAAAATGCAGTTAAAATCTTTTTGGCTTCCATTAGGGATGAAATTGCTTTGGATTTCAGCTTGGAATTCTGCAATATCAGTAACTGATTCTGCAAATGAGCCCTCCTAATAATGCCTAAAAGTAAAGTGGGAAAGGCACACCACAATTTGAACTCCTGCAGGAATATTTTAAAAAAAAAAATAAAAAATGGTGGAAAACCCCCACAAAGTATGTTTGTGTATGTTTGCGCACACATATATGGTAATGCACAAAGAATTTCTTTTTAAAGCATCTTGGATATATTTATAAAACCGTTCAAAAGTATTTCCCAGATGTTAAAGCAGTTTGTGTTGTTTAAAAGCACGCTGCTTATATTTGCATAGAACTGTCTCTTTTAAATTTCATTCAGACATTCAGAGACACACTTGCTGAGCGGTAACATATTATGACATATTTACATCCAAATTCCAGCACACACACCTCCTGTCAGCAATCTGCTGGGAACTTTTGTCCCTCTACAACAGGGAAGGGGGTGCCTAGTTTTAGCTAGACTACAACTCCCCTCGTCCCGGACTACTGGGCCAAGCTGGCTGGGGCTGATGGGAATTAGAATCTGACTAACCTCGGCTGCTTGTGTCCAAATCAAAAACGCCTCAGCCCAGAAACCTGTATTCTCCAATATGTGGCCGAGCCTATTGTCTTTGAGCATGTGCTCTGGGGCGGGATTTGGGATGCAGAATCCCACAGACGTCCTTCTTTCTGAAGCACGTGGATGATACCCCCAGCTGCCAGTACCTAGATTCCTGTTCCAGCTGTTCTTCCAGCTGCCCAATCTTGGCTTCCAGGGCTGTGATCGTGGCCTTGAACTTCGATTTGACGGCTCCCTCCATCTCCTGCAGTTTGGACTTCAGCTCCTTGTTCTGCCTCTCCAGCTGCTGCCGGGCGCTTTCGTTCTTCTGCGCCGCGGTGCGCTCGGAGGCCAGCTCGTTGTTCAGCTGTTCCGACTGGAACCAATCGATGGGGAAGATCAATCAAAGCGGGGCAGGGAAAACAAGACTGATTCGGGGTGGCCACGCCTGTCCTGTTCAGTTGTTCTCCGGCCCCGTCTGCGCCAAACATTTCAAGCAGTGTCACACCACTTTAAGCAGCCACCGGTGAACCCTGGGAACTGTAGTTTGTTAACGGTACTGAGAGGCATGAGGAGACCCAGAGCTACAGTTCCCAAACTTCCCAGGGAAAAGGGATTGTCTGAGAACTGTAACTCTGTGAGGGGAATATAGGGGCATCCTAACAACTCTCAGCACCCTTAAAAAAAACTACATCTCCCAGGATTCTTAGAGCGGAAACTATGGCTGCTTAAAGTAGTATGATTCCACTTTAAATGTATCGTGCAGATGAGAACTCAGTTTCCCATTTTCCCAATCTTTTGCTCCATTTCCAAAATCAGGTTGCTTTCTCTTTTTTTTCATAAGAGACCGCATGAAATTCCCTAGCAATCTTTGCGTGCCTTTCTCCAAACACACCTGCTTTTGTAAGCAAGTGAGCAAAGCTGCATGCACTGGGGTAAGTGCACACACCAAAATGCTTACAAATATTCAGGGGTCCTCCCTTATATCTTTAACCCCAGTTGGTACACGTACAGGCATACCCTGGGAGATCACTGTGGGTCCAGTTCCAGACCGTTGCAATAAAGCGAATTGCATAATTCTTTTTTTATTTCCCAGTGCATAATCAAAGTTATGTCTGCGCTATACTATAGCCTGTTAACCCGCATCCTCACAAGGAGCAAATATCTATGGGGTGCAATAAAGCAAAGCACAACAAAACGGTATGCCTGTATTGGGTTTGAACTACCTAATCATTTTAACTGTCTACAGGTGAAACTCAAAAAATTAGAATATTGTGGAAAGGTTCATTTCTTTCAGTAATTCAACTTAAAAGGTGAAACTAATATATGAGATAGACTCATGACATGCAAAGCGAGATATGTCAAGCCTTTATTTGTTATAATTGTGATGATTATGGCGTACAGCTGATGAGAACCCCAAATTAACAATCTCAACTTTGGGGTTTTCATCAGCTGTACGCCATAATCATCACAATTATAACAAAGGCTTGACATATCTCGCTTTGCATGTCATGAGTCTATCTCATATATTAAACTCCAGTAGCTAATGAAAATAATTGCTTACATAAATTGACTTTCCCACGATATTCTAATTTTTCAAGTTTCACCTGTATGTGATTGCAATATTCATATGTATGTTTTTTTTATTGAGTTGTGAAATCGTTTTTGAGATGCTTCACAGGAGGCGGTTCACAAATGAAATAAATAAAAATGTGGGCCTGTTTTGGCTTAAAGACTTTTACAAAGAAAACACCCCATCGTCTGGATTCATACTGCAAGAAATGGTTCAAAACTTTCCCCGCAATTGGATAGTAATCCATCAAGTCATTCATTTTATAAGTAGCACAGAAATCCGCAAACAAGGGACGAAGTCACTAACTGCATTTGAAAACATTTTATCTGCCACAGACCCAAGAGGTAAAGGTCTAATTGCTTTAATCTATAAAGCGATTGTAAACTTCTCAACCTCAAAGCCCTCCATGTTGAAGACTAGATGGGAAAGAGACTTGGGAGAAGAAATGGATTATGGCTTGTGGGAAGGAATGTGGCAAAAAGCCCCCTTTCGAGCTATTTCTGCCCAAATAAGAGAAAACACCTTAAAGCTAACCCACAGATGGTACTTGCATCCCACAAAAATATTTCTCCGCAACATTGGAGAAATTGTGGGAACGAAGGAACATTTATACACATGTGGTGGAAATGCCCATTGATTAAAAGCTTCTGGTTAAAAATATTTCAGGAAATGGAACAAATTACATCTCAATCAATCAATTTAGATCCCAAAATAGCATTGCTTTCTATATTTGCAGATGAAGCTCAAAATCTTAAGAGACAAAGACTTAATTGTGCATCTTATAACTGCGGCACGTCTTGCTGTTGCTAGACACTGGAAGACATTAAACATTAACCTATATGAAGTTCGGTATGCTTATGTCTGGGAATTAATTTTGATGGAAAAGTTAACAGAAAGGGTACGTGAAAGAAAACAACGTGAGAAACTACATAACTTTTACATAACGTGGTCCTCCTTTATTACATATGCATCAAAGAAAGAACATGCATTTAAACCACCTAAGACATATGGGAGCATGTGGAATGATACTTTTTAAACCAGCAACTGTAGAAATAATTTTTTTAATTGATTATATTACTAATGTAATTACCTGGATGTAGTTGGGGCTGGTTTTTTGGGGGGTGGGTAGGGGAAAACTATATTTGATTGCTTGTGTTTGATTATATGTTCTTATATTTAACAAATAAAATATTCAAAAAAAAATTAAATAAATGTCTATAGATTATATTTTAAGACATTTTTTGGTACGTCATTTTCACCAATCCGCAAATTTTTGTGCACACTTTCCTCTCCTATGTGCTTTATTATAGTATGCGTTCTTTTGGTTGGAGAAACACACTGCAAAATTTGGAGAGAAGCGTGGATTTTGAAGGATAGCTGCATTTTGGTTTGGGAAGTTGCTGAGTTCTATTTCTCATTTGAAGGAGCTGCGAACAGCACGCAAAATTATTTTTTGCTTTACTTTTCTTGCAACTCCCATCCTCCTTGGAGAAATCAAGATGTCTGCAACATACCTGCTGGACAGCCTTGCGGAAGCGGTCGCTCATAGCTTCCATGTTGCTCTGCTCCTCTTCCAGCTCCTCCTCTAGCTGAGAGATCCTTGCTTCAAGGCGCCGCTTCTCATCCTGGAGGCTGGTCCTACAATCATACGGTGTCAGGGGCTGGTCAGAATCGAATACCAGAGACTGCTCTGACTCCAAAGATGGGGGAATCAGACACAGACAGAGCAGTCTCTAACAGAGAATGAAGGGGAGAATTCGCCCCCCCTTCCTTAAGCATTCCCAGCAGCCGATTCAGAGGCAGGCCGCACAGTCAGGGGAAGAGTTGGACAGCTTTAAGATAGTAGCTAGGCAACCAGGAGGGAGGGGGTGTTTGAGAGACTCTTCATTCGAGAGCGGCGGGGAATTCCCTCCCTCCCCTCGAACTCTGAGGTCTGAAAGGGTTAAGGAACAACGGAAGCACAGGGGAGGGAGAGCTGGACGTTGGTGCGCTTCTTGCAGCGGAAGGGAAGGAAATTCAGAGTGAACAACTGATATCCTTGTGGAGGGTGGCCCAATGCTGCTCTCTGTATGTTGTTGTAAATAAAACGGACTATAAACCTGTCAGAAGCTAGTTAATTCTTATCGGAAGCTCCCAGAGAGAAGGGGAAACTCCCGTGCCGGCCAAAAGATGCACCAAGTCCTCTATTTAATTTTCATTTCTTTGAAATTTTGACACCAACTTTCCATCCCCCAAAAGAGGATGACAAAAACCCAGTCAAATGAGCAGGGTATCATCATCATCATCATCATTTTTGGAGAAGGTACTGTGTAAGGCACCTTTTATACTTCTTGTTTGTTTGGACAAAATAGCAGCAGTGAGTGGAGTTGGGCAAATGGTTCTAGTAGCCTCCGAATCCCGGCCGGGAACTCTTACCTCCCAGTAGCAGAACTCGCCAGCTCTTCAGCCAGATCGTCCTTCTCCTGCTCGGCTTGTTTCCGTGCCCGTTCCGCAGCTGCCAAATCCTGCCAAAGGAGGCAAAATTGAGCCCCTCACTCGACAAAACAAACACGGCTACTCTAGATCCAAGGCTGGGCGGAAGTTAGATCTATGCATATACCTCTGGGAGATTTGCAGTAGATCGGCAAGAGCTTCCAACTTGCAAATAGCAACTAGCAATAGCAAAAACTAAAATAAGTTATACCCATCTTAGATTAGGTTGTTGAAAAAGAACACTTGGCGGGGGACAGAAACCAGGAGTGGCTTCTTATCGTGGTACGGGTCACAAATTCCCTGGCTGAACAAGTGCTCCCCTGTTCCTTAGAGCAGGAGAGGTCACATGTGTAACAATTGGTTGTCCTCATAACTTGGGTTTTGTTTTGTTTTTTACATGTCGTGAACTCTGGCTGAACGCATGAAACACAGTTCCTTGGGCCGCATCAAATGTTCTCTGCCCACTAGCGCAAGGGCCCCATCTACTAGCGGATGGCAGTGCTTAAACGTTTGCAACGGAGAAATCCAGTGCAACACTTGTGTTAGTGGAAGTCTGCTGGTTCCTGTTTTGCAATCTGTTGCACAACCTTCGGTAAGGCACTTGTGTTTTCCCTTGTACAACAACCTTCCTCAAGTGCAAGTTTAAAGGGCCTTTAACTTAGCAGCGCTACATTGGCTACACCCCATGTTTTGAGAATATACTCTTAACTGTAGCCTTTGGGCCAGGGGTAGGCAACCTAAGGCCCGTGGGCCAGATGCGGGCCAATTGCCTTCTTAATCCGGCCCGCAGACGGTTCGGGAATCTGTTATTACATGAGTAGAATGTGTGCTTTTATTTAAAATGCATCTCTGGGTTATTTGTGGGGCATAGGAATTCGTTCATCCCCCCCAAAAAAATATAGTCCAGCCCACCACACGGTCTGAGGGATAGTGGACCGGCCCACGGCTGAAAAAGTTTGCTGACCCCTGCCTTGGGCAGACGCTGAACTACGCCATCGCTTGAGGGCTAGCCAGGACCCAGATTCTCCGATTTACCTCTTGAACCTGCATCAGCTCAGCCTCCAGATTTTTGGCTTTCTTCTCATTTTCTCGGGCTGTTGCAAATACTTCTTCCCGGGCAGCCCGGGCATCGTCCAGTTCACGCTGGAAGTCCTTCATCTGAGCCTGGGTGAAATAAGAAACTGATTTAGGATGGAGCCTCATCCGCATTCAGGTTCAAATCTTTCTCAGCATCGCCCTCCACCTGATGGGATGTTTCAAGGATCAAAGAAGAGAGTCTGAAGTTTAAGAAAAAGGTGACTAGGGCATGATAATGGTTTATAAAAGGATGTGCAGTGTTGAGTAGGGATCACACCAATCTATCCAGTTCTCTCAATTTCTGCAGAAACAGACAGAGGGCCTTCTCGGTAGTGGTGCCCGCCCTGTGGAACACCCTCCCACCAGATGTCAAAGAGAAAACCAACTACCAGACTTTTAGGAGACATCTGAAAGCAGCCCTGTTTAGGGAAGCTTTTAATGTTTAATAGATTATTGTATTTTAACATTCTGTTGGAAGCCGCCCAGAGTGGCTGGGGAATAAATAAATTATTATTATTATTATTACTATTATTATTATTTTATTAAATATGCATTTTTTAAAAAAAGTCCTCATGAAAATCCACCATTTTGGATACAATTTCTTTTAAAATATGCATTTGTGTGCTATTTCCCCTCCAGGTCTACACATTTTTCGCAAAGGGATCTCTCCTAATATAACACTTTTTTAGTACTGTCGTACCTCGGATTCCGAACGCCTTGCCTCCCGAACAATCGAAACCCAGAAGTGAGTGTTCCGGTTTTTGAACGATTTTCGGAAGCCGAAGGTCCGGCACAGCTTCCGATTGCTACCAGAAGCCGTGCATTAGTTTCCAAACGTTTTGGAAGTCAAACGGACTTCTGGAACGGATTCCATTCGACTTCCAAGGTACGACCGTATATTATTTCTACTAATATGTGCGTTTTGATGCACACTTCATCCTAGCACATGCATTTGTGGCACACATTACTTGGCTGAAGAAGTGCATTGCAAAAATTTGGAGAAATGAGAATTTCATAGGGTGGCTCCATTTCGGTCCATGGATCATTTCGGAAAGCAAGAATTAGACAGGCTTGATTTTAAAGGCGAACCAAACTGAATTTATCCATCTCACTGGGTTTGGAGGTCCCTTGGGCAAGAAGAAGAAGAAGAGTTTGGATTTGATATCCCGCTTTATCACTACCCGAAGGAGTCTCAAAGCGGCTAACATTCTCCTTTCCCTTCCTCCCCCACAACAAACACTCTGTGAGGTGAGTGGGGCTGAGAGACTTCAGAGAAGTGTGACTAGCCCAAGGTCACCCAGCAGCTGCATGTGGAGGAGCGGAGACGCGAACCCGGTTCACCAGATTACGAGTCTACTGCTCTTAACCACTGCACCACACTGGCTCTCAAGACACCCTCCACCCACCCACCCGCCTCAGAGAGTCTCTCTCGCCTCACTGCAGTGGATCTAGGAGGCTCTTGTCCTTTAGGCTCCTGGCAGGTGCCCAACCCTCCTGGGTGAAAGCAAGTGGGTTGCCCTGACCTGGAGCTTCCGCAGCTGCTTGATGGCTTCGTCCCGGGACTTGTTGGCGAAGTCCAGCTGGCCCTCCATATCCTTGATGTCCACCTCCAGTTTCTTCTTGGCGGCGGCGGCCAAGCCCCGTTGCTTGCGCTCGTCTTCCAGTTCCACTTCCATCTCATGGAGCTAAGTAGCAGCAGGGAAGCAATTGGGAAAGGTTCAGACGTGTGCAGTGGGTTGGACTAGATGACCCTCGGGGTCCCTTCCAACTCTGCAGTTCTACGATTGTGTGAAAGGCATTGCTCAGTGACTAGCGGCTAAATGTGTGGAAGGCTCACAGCATTTTCTCAAATAGTAAACATGCTAGGGGGAGAGAGTGGGGCAGTCTTTGACAAGGTCCTATTCTTCGACTATTTTTCGGGAATATCTATTTATTTAAGAGCTGTACAATGGAGAGGTGGTTGTGAGCGATTAGGTTTCCCCAAAAGGCCTTTGGGTTGTAGTTGCTGTTCAGCTAAGTTCATTCATTCGTTCGTTCGTTCTTTCAAAGCATTTATAACATGCTCTTTAGCCAGAAAAGCTCACAAGCAGTTTTACAGATCAAGAGAAAATAACATGGCCCGTGCCCTCAGGTCTACATCTGATAAAGGAGATGGCACAAAAGGAAACAAGTATGGGGAGGGAAGAGGAAACGAGCACAGGCAGGCCCCAAATATCTTAACATTTAAGCGGCTTTTATAATGCCGAGCTTGGATGGAAACAGTTTTTTTTTAAAGCAGTTCACCGGAGCTGCAAAACTGAGGCCACCTGTTCGTTTTGCTGGTTAAGTCCATGCTGCAGAACTATGTTGTCCTCCCCTGTCCACACACACATCCATATTGAGTTCTGCTCAGTAGGTAGTAGCTGTCAGAAGCCATTCATGTTCACATATCTTCCAGCCATCAAATGGAGGAGGCGTGTTTAGGTATTGGACAGCCCAATGCCTAGATTCTATGTTTGCTATCCTCAAGCTGGTGCCCTCCAGCTTTGGTCCAAAACAGCTGGAGGGCACCAGGTTGAGGAAGGCTGTTCTAGAACACCCCGGGCCCTGTGGGGGAAAGGTCTCCTTACTCTCTTGAGGCTACGAGAAGATAGGTGGTGAAATGGAAGCTCATACCTGCTTCTGCAACTGCCTCCTCTTCTCTTCGTTCTGCTCATCCCTGGCTTGCAGGTCTCTTTCGAACTGTCCTTTCAGTGCTTGCATGTTCACCTCCAGCCTCAGCTTTGCGTCCTCCGTCGCCTGGAGCTCGTCCTCCAGCTCCTCCAACTGGGTCTTCATCTCTTCCACCTGCTGTTCCAGCGCCCGTTTGGATTTCTCCAGGTCATGGACCTGTTCGGAGGAGGAGGCAAAAAGGCAGGCCGAGTGACTAGAGAGGATTGAGGGAGGGAAACTCACCAGCGGTGAATGAATGAATGAATGAATGAATGAATAAGGCTGAAGCAAAACCTGAAAATGTGATTGCTGGGCTCACTTGGAAAGAAAAGTCCCTGCAAACCGACTGTCAGGGAGCCAAGCATGGCTCGGGAAGAGAGGGGGGAGAGCATAGAGGAAAGAGCAGGGAGAGAAAGTTGGGAGTCAGCCAGTCAGGGGGAGGAGTGTAAATATAGAGAGCAATTACCGATAATAACGACAGATACGTCCACGTCACCCAGCCCCCCTCTGCAGACGTCTCAGGAAGAAAGAGAAAGCACTCACGCTGTCAGTAGCAGACAGGGGAGGGAACAAAGGGGGAGAAGGAGGTTCAGACGTCATTTTAGGGCGACCCGAAACTTCCTCTGTTGGAAAAGGCGCGAGGATTCTAGTCCGGAAGTCTGTTAGCTCGGAGTGCAGTCATGATTTATCACTCTGTAATTATCCATGTCTAATAAACAGCTTTTAAAGCTCAACACTTGAGCCGGCCGTTACTCACAGCAACATCAAAGGCAAGAGTAGCCGTGACACCGACAATCAACTGGCAAATATATGCACATGTGTTTTTACAAAACAACAGCTTGCATGTAAACGAATTGGATCAGGAGACCCTTCGAGGGAACTTACGTTCTTGCCGACGTCATCTTTGGAGCTCACGAGATCTTCCATCTCCGCTTTCAACAGCTTGTTGGTTCTCTCAAGTTCCTCCTTTGCTTCCAGGGCCTCCTCCAGAGCCCGGGAAAGCGACAGAGCCTTCGTCTCCTTCTCCCGAGCTTCAGCCTCTGCGCGGTCTCTTTCTTCGGCATATTTGGAAGAGATGGTCTTCTCCTCTGCTAGCATCTGCCAAGGAACAAGATGCTGGTGAGCTTCGGGTCTCAGCAAGGAGGCCATCGCTTCGAATCAGTGGCAAGAGGGGGGTTTCCAACACAACAGCAAAACGGCTCAGAGAAGCTGACTGAAGAAGGAAATCATCATGAAAGCCCAAGCTGCACTGGACAGGAAGCAATAAAGGAAAGCTGCAAGGAGGAAGCATTTAATTAACATTGCAGGGGGGGATTTCCTAAACAGGACCTATTTGTTAAGTGAATAACATGGAAGGGTTTCTTGTCTTAGGAACAGGCATTGCTGGCTAAGATAGCACTATATTAAGTGCTGTGCAAAACTCCAGTAAGCAATAAAGGAAACGAAAGCTGCGAGGAGGAAGCATTTAATTAACATCACAGGTGTCCCTTTCCTAAACAGGACCTGTTTGTGAGTGAGCAACATGGGAGGGATTTTGCCGTGGGAAAGATTATTGCTGGATAAGGGCCACTCCAATGGCAACCCAATCCTATTAATGTTTCAGTCATGCTGGGCACAGTGGACAGCGAGAGCATGCAGGGATCTGGGCTCTTGCCTGGTCGAACTTCTTTTGCTTCTTCTCCAAGTTGGAGACCATCTGGCGCTGGTTGTCCAAGTCAACCACCAGGTCGTCCAGCTCCTGCTGAAGCCGGTTCTTTGTTTTTTCCAGTTTGTCGTACGAAGCTGCTTTCTCCTCGAACTGCTGCGTCAGGCCTTCGATTTCCTTCTGCAGCTTCTTCTTCCCTTCCTCCATGCCCTCGATGGTGCTGACGTACTCCTGGAGCTTCCGCTTGGAGTCGGAGAGCTGCAGTTTGGGGGTTTAGAGAAAGGTAAGCCCTTGTGACAGCCAGCGCCCCAACCAACGCAGGTGCAAGCACCTTCCCCGCGAATCAGCTGATCCAACAGTATTGTGGGAATGTAGAGATGGGTCCATGTGGCCCATCCAGCTCCCTCCTATTGGGCCTTTGTTTGGGGTTTCTAACAAAGATGGGGAAATTGCGGCTCTCCAGAAGTTGTTGGGACTACAATTCCCATCATCCCTGATCACTGGGCTCCCATTATGCCCGAGAGCATGATCAAAGTCATGGATCCTGGGAGTTGTCGTCAGGGGCGTGTACCTAGAGGTTAGGCTGTGGGCCACGTGAATGTGAGCCCAACCTTGCCTTGGGTTTTCTGGGCAGTGAGCCATGATCTTTCAGTCTGGAAAATGGGAATTTAAAACAGCCTGCCTCACAGCGGGTAAGAAACCGAAGGGGTTCTGTTTTGGTCTTTAACGCCCAAAGCGGATAAATTCAATCGCAGTTATCAGCAATGGTCAGAACCTGCACGGTCAACGTTGAAATGTGCCTCTCCAGGTTCTGCTTCGCTTCCATCTCTTCCTCCAGCTGGTCCTGGATGCTGTTCTTCTCGTCCTCCATCTGGCGAAGCTTTGTGGACAAGTTGAGCTTCTGGCGGGTCTCCTCCTGAAGCAGCTCCTGGGGGGGGGCGGCAAGAAAGCAGAAGACTTTGCTGGCGTGTCTTCCCCAAGAACCTCCCTGAAAGCCTCAGTTTTGGCTTTGCGGTGGTACTTACCTGAGTGTCCTGCAGCTGAGATCCCAGAGTCGCCACGTCCTTCGTCAACTTGATGGTCTTGCTCTCTGCTTCGTTCAGCAGCCCTGTCACGTTCTCAACCTCCACCTGGAAGGGAGAGGAAAAGCAAAACAAAGCAGTGTTTGGATCCACACTCTTCTCACAGGAAATTAATAATAATAATAATAATAATAATAATAATAATAATAATAATAATAATAATTTTCAGAAATGAAAAAGGGACACTGCGTTGTCACCTGCAGCTTGTGGACTTTTTCGTTCAGCTCTGTCCGGACGCGCTCCCCGTCTGAAAACCTGGACTGCAGCTCCTGCAGCTGCACTTCCAGCTTCTTCTTCTTGTTCTCCACCTCCTGCTTGGCCTGGTTGAGCGACCGGACCTCGCTGCTCAGGTCGGCGTTGTCCTTCTCCAGAGTCTGCTTGGTCTTGTCCAGGTTGGCTTTGGCCTGAAAGCACAGAGGACGTTCGGCGGTTACGTACGCAAGAAGGGACCCAGAGTTGACAAGTCTTCCAGCAGTGTGGCAGCCATTGATCTCTTGTATTGGTCAATTTCACCACCATCCGATCACACGTCTTTAATCTGACCTTTGACACACCGGGTCAGTGCGTCTGGCTATAAAGCAGAAGGTTGGTGGTTCAATCCCATCCTGTGGGCAGGATTCTTGCAGGGGTCCTTTCAAATGCTACAATTCTATGCTTCTATCATTTTATGAATGTTTTGGGGACCTGTCCTATTCTTGTGACCGGGGTTTGTTTTAGACTGTTTAAATACAGTCATATCTTGGTTCTGGAATGCCATGTGACTCGAACGTTTGAACACCGCAAACCCGGAAGTGAGTGTTCCGGTTTGCTAACATTTTTCGGAAGCCGAACATCCGAAGCGGCTTCCACGGCTTCTGGTTGAGTGCGGGAAGCTCCTGCAGCCAATTGGAAGCCATGCGTTGGCTTTCAAACGTTTTCAGAAGTCGAACAGACTTCCGGAACGGATACTGTTCAATAACCAAGGGATGACTGTACAGTGGTACCTCGGGTTAAGAACTTAATTCATTCTGGAGGTCCGTTCTTAACCTGAAACTGTTCTTAACCTGAGGTACCACTTTAGCTAATGGGGCCTCCTGCTGCCGCTGCCGCCAGAGCACGATTTCTGTTCTCATCCTGAGGTAAAGTTCTTAACCTGAAGCGTTATTTCTGGGTTAGCGGAGTCTGTAACCTGAATCTGTAACCTGAAGCGTCTGTAACCTGAGGTACTACTGTATTGTGCTTCAAAACTGTTCTAACCTTCCTGGGGATTATAAGAAAGGGTATGGAATAATATGTCAGCAGCAGCTTTTTAATCATTTTTTTACTCTTTGACACCCAATATCATTAACTCTCACACTTGAGACAAAAATGTGCAGTGTAAGGTAAACTAAAGCATGCGTAGATTATGTTGTTATCAAACCCGTGACCAGAAAACGTTTAGGAATTATGTCTGCCTATTCATTCTGCCTGTCCTGAATTTTGCAACATTCAGGCCACTTCAGCATTTAAAACACCATGCCCAGAATGCCTAGATCTGCAGCGGGTGCTGAGAGTTGTTAGGAGACGCCCACCCACACCCCTCACAGAACTACAATTCCCAGAGTTCCATGGGAGGGAAGGGTTGGTTGCTAAACCACTCTAGTATAAAAGGGTGCTTTAAAATGCACAGCACGGGCGTGACCTCCGTTGCATCGGGTGGCCCCGAGTTCTAGTCTCCTCATAGGAGTCCCAGCGGTTCGCAAATTCTGGCTCTGAAAGGGCACAGCCACCCCCCAAAGCAATGCCCTGCATTTATTTATATATTCGCACGCTGGCTTGTTACCCGTTTGAATTGTTCCAGCTGCTCCGTGAGCTCCTCCACGGCCTGCGTGTGTTTCTGCCTCATTTCCTGGACCTGAGCCTCGTGGGTGCGGGTCTCCTCGTCCAGAGCTCTCTTCAAGATGGTGACCTCCTGCTCACGCTTTGCTCTGAAAACAACAGCACGGGTGTGATTTTTTTTGGGGGGGGAGGGTCTTGTATTCGTCTTCTGCCATCCCAAACCACATTATTTGGGGATACAGCCGGCTCTGCCGTCGCCTCCAGGCCGGGAGGGTTGCAAATTTAAAGAGGATTTGAAGTGCTCTTGTGCCCTATTGCATGGAAGAAGAACCATACGCGGCCCTCAAGTCCCTTCTATGTGGCCCTCGGAACCTCCCCCCGGCTATACATGTCGCTGGTCTCATTTTGCTCCTAGAATGCTTTCGTAAATAAAGGTGAGTCACTTTGGACTCACAGCTGTCCATGGAGGCGCAGGTCAATTCTGTGTCCAGGGCAGCTGTCTACCAGCTCCATCTGGTACGCAGGATGAGACCCTCCCTGCCCGCAGACTGTCTCGCCAGAGTGGTGCATGCTCTGGTTATCTCTCCTTGGACTACTGCAATGCGCTCTACGTGGGGCTACCTTTGAAGGTGACCCGGAAACTGCAATTAATCCAGAATGCGGCAGCTAGACTGGTGACTGGGAGTGGCCGCCAGGACCACATAACACCGGTCTTGAAAGACCTACATTGGCTCCCAGTACGTTTCCGAGCACAATTCAAAGTGTTGGTGCTGACCTTTAAAGCCCTAAACAGGCCTGTATACCTGAAGGAGCATCTCCACCCCCATCGTTCTGCCCGGACACTGAGGTCCAGCTCCGAGGGCCTTCTGGCGGTTCCCTCAGAGAGAAGTGAGGTTACAGGGAACCAGGCAGAGGGCCTTCTCGGTAGTGGCACCCGCCCTGTGGAACGCATCAGATGTCAAGGAAATAAACAACTATCTGACTTTTAGAAGACATCTGAAGGCAGCCCTGTTTAGGGAAGTTTTTAATGTTTGATGTTTATTGTGTTTTTAATATTCTATGGGAACCCAGCTGGATGGGCGGGGTATAATAATAAATTATTTATTTATTTATTTATTATTTATTTATTATTATTATTATTATTATTATTATTTATATTATTATTATTATTATTTATGGTGAGCTGGCAGAAGGCAGACTGAACTTGGCGGGGCAGCACCCCAGTTGCCCTGCCATGCACCAGCCTCCACTGCAGGGATGGCATCCACTCGCCGCTCCTCTCCCGTCCTAACCTGAGCTCCTGCTGGGTGGCAGTGCTGTCCAGGGTGTCTTCCAGCTCTGTCTTGAGAGCCTCCAGCTCCTCGCCCAAGTCCCGCTTCTGCTTCTCGGCTTTGTTCCTTGCGGCTCGCTCGGAATCCAGGTCCTCCTGGAGGTCGGAAATGTGCGCTTCCAGCTCGCGGATTTTCTTCAGGGCGTTGTTTTTCTGGCCCGTTTCGTCTTCAAGCCTGAGAGGATGGGATTTTTAGAAGTCTTTTTTAATACAAAAATAAAGGAACCAACTTACTTAGCGGCAGATATAGTTTGTCATTAAGGCACAGGTTGCTCAATCCGGTCACTACAAACTCCGGTCACGTGTCTCCCAGAACAAGAAGAGGCATGAAAAGGGAAGAGAAGAGGTTGGCAATGTGCAGGCCCAGTCTCCAATTGCTGGGGTGGGGGTGGGGGGTTGAACGTGGAGAGGCAGGGATTAGTCTTGGCAACTGATTAATGGGGCAAGACCTACCAGAGATGAGTTGCTGTGCTCATTAGGCCCGACACTCTTGTGCCGAACATGTTTTTGCTAATGCAGTGGTACCTTGGTTCTCAAACGCCTTGGTACTCAAACAACTTGGAACCCAAACACTGCAAACCTGGAAGTAAGTGTCCCAGTTTGCGAACTTTTTCCGGAAGCTGAACGCACTCTGTTTTGAGTGTTACGCTGAAGTCTGTCTGTTTTTGTTATTTATTTTGCGTTTTTGTTTTTGCGGCTCTTTTTGTTTTGTTTTTGTGACTGTGTGGAACCCAGTTCAGCTACTGACTGATTGAATGTGTGACTGCAGTACGTTGCTTATTGCTTTCATTTTAATGGATCAATGGTCTAGTTAGATAGTAAAATCCATGTTAAATTGCTGTTTTAGGGGTTGTTTTTAAAAGTCTGGAACGGATTAATCCATTTTGCATTACTTTCTATGGGAAAGCGCGCCTTGGTTTTGGAACGCTTTGGTTTTGGAACGGACTTCCAGAACGGATTAAGTTTGAGAACCAAGGTACCACTGTAAAGGGCTAACTCCAGCTTGCACGGTGTGGTTTACTGCTGGCTTGCTCCTGACAATGTGGCCTTCGGGATGAATAAAAGATTTCCCACCCCAGGTTTAACTACAGACACCAGCGATCTAACCTGGGACTTTCTAGATGCTCCGCTACCACTGAGCTATTGCAGGAGTGTGAATCACGCTCCTGGGGGCTCGTTTTTTTGGCTTTCCCCAGGAGGGCAACAGAAGCATGCAGTGGTTTCAGCAGAGAGGACGGTGTCCCACTAGCAACATTGCCAGCTCTTTAGCAAATCCTTTCAGTCCTAAATTACCAGCCGTCATCTGGGGTGCCTCAGGGACTTGTCCCCACCTGGCCAGGGCTGCCTGAAGCTCCTCTTCCTTTTTGGCCAGCTGCATCTTCAGCTCCGCAATCTGGGCTTGGAGATCCGCGATCTGCTCGTGGAGGTCGCTCGAGTCGCCCTCCAGCTTCCTTTTCATCTTCTCCAGTTCTTGCCGGCACTTCTCTTCTTTCTTCAGGCGGACTTCCAGTTCCGAGATCATCGACTCGTGCTTGTTCTTCAGCTTGGTCAGGTTCTTGGCTTTCTCTTCCTCTTCTGCAAGGTTGGTGGTCAAGTCGCTTATCCTCTCCTCGAGAAGTTTCCTTTCCTATGATGAAGAAGAAGAAGAAAGGGAAGCACAATGACAAAAAATAAATAAATCTGGAGTTGCATTTAGTTTGCATGAACTTACTAAGAAAAAAAACTGGCATTGCTAAATGTGCCACATATTACTCGTTCTGCATTTGTGAGATACAGTAAGACCTCCGCGAACGTCTGCCCCATCGAACATCCATTTTAGCAAATGTCCGCAGGAAACCGGAAATACCAGAACAGGTTACTTCCGGGTTTGCCTCTCATGCATGCGCAGAAGCGCTAAATCGCGCATGCACAGAAGTGCAAACCGCCCCGCGCGCATGCGCAGAGCGGTGCTTTGTCGAGCATCCCTTTCGTTGAGCGTCTGGGGCTCCGGAACTGATCCCGGACCCAAAACAAGGCATCACTGTACTGTGGAATTCACTGCCTATTGACATCAGGTAGCCACTTCCACTACACTCTTCAGTGCCTGCTTCAAACCATTTTGTTTAGGCAAGTCTACCCAGACATGGATGCCTCCATCCATCCATTAGTCCTTTATTTAAGATACTGTCTCACTCACCTTCACCACAAGATCCCAGGGTGGGTTGCAGCCAGACGTATTGCACAATATTAAAATCCCCATTTCAATCAAACCAAAGAACATTGTGTGTGACAGCAGAGGTGCGCTCGCAAAAACGACACGCAAATCTTAATCGTCAAAGGCCAAAGAGGAGCTTCTTCAGCAAAGGGCGGGAACTATGAGGGGTATTCAACGAATCCGTACTTCTGGCTGTGTGACAGAACATCACCGCCTTCTCCCCCCCCCAAAAAAAATCTTCTATCAAAGGTTGGGGGGGGGAAACCCTCTACAAATTTAGGAGGTTCACAGGGAAGAGTTCAGCTGGGCAGCCCAGAGTGCTTGCACTTGCAGAACCTTTTAGCTGGATGCAGCTCTTTGTAATGAAGGTGCTTGGCGAGCCTCTGTGGGGAGGGAGTTCCACGTTTTGGGAGCTGCCACGGAGAATGCCCTCTCCCAGTCTGCCAGCCCCCATGTTTCCGTGGCTGGCAGAGCCACCGAGAGGGCACCCTCTGCCCCTCTCGGCACCTGAGAGGGGTTGCTTAGGATCGCGGCGTGTCTTTCCCTCACTGCTGCCTTTGCACTGGCTTTGAAGAACAGGGCATGGTTTGCTCAGCAGCACGGACCTTTGTGAGTTTGTTGTTCTGATCGTCCATCACCAGGATGTCGTCCTCCATCTTTTTGATCTTGGCCTCCGCCGTTACTTTCTCCAGCTGCAGCTTCTGTCTGGCAGCTTCCTCTTCTTCCAGCTGATCCTCAAGTTCCTGTTTGGGGGTTCATGGGAGGTGGGTGGTAAAAAAAGGGGGGGTGCGTGTGTGTTAAGATTATGTATTCATTTGCTTCTGCAGATATTTTAAGCAAGCATGTGAAATGTATGGCAATTGGGGCTGGATTGCATTGAAAATATTACGGTGCCCCCCTCAATATGTAATCCCCCCCCCAACTCTCTCTCTATATATATACAGATGAAACTCAAAAAATTAGAATATCGTGGAAAGGTTCATTTCTTTCAGTAATTCAACTTAAAAGGTGAAACTAATATATGAGATAGACTCATGACATGCAAAGCGAGATATGTCAAGCCTTTATTTGTTATAATTGTGATGATTATGGCGTACAGCTGATGAGAACCCCAAATTAACAATTTCAACTTTGGGGTTTTCATCAGCTGTGTGCCATAATCATCACAATTATAACAAGCAAAGGCTTGACATATCTCGCTTTGCATGTCATGAGTCTATCTCATATATTAAACTCCAGTAGCTAATGAAAACAATTGCTTACATAAATGGACTTTTCCACGATATTCTAATTTTTTGAGTTTCACCTGTATTCAAAATGACAAAAAAAATATGTGTAGGCTGAAATTAAAAGTAGCTTCTTTCCAGATTTCCTAGATGACTATTGATGGGTTAGCTATTTTTTTGAAATATCAAAATCTTTTTATAATTTTTTTGTGTGCGCGTCTTTTTATAATTTTTGTGTGTGCCTGCTTTACTAGAGCTTAGTCTGCCTATTGGGTCATCCAGCCCTGAAAGTACTATCATAAAATCCAGCACACACACACACACACACAATATACAAACAGAATTAGAATCAAGCCCAGTAAATGGTTGTCCAATCAAAGACTTGGCAAAGCATTGATTGAGGGGAAAGCAAGTTTCTAGTCCTCACTGGTGTGAAAATAAATTTGCAAGTGTACCTTCACTGTATGCAGAAGGCACTCTCTCCAAGCCACCCTCCCACTCTGTGGGTAGAGAGCATGAGACTCTTAATCTCAAGGTTGCGTCAGAGGGGGTTGGACTAGGTGACCCTCGTGTTCCCTTCCAATGCTACAATTCCATGATTCTAAGTTTCTACATGGGACATGGATGGCACTGTGGGTTAAACCACAGAGCCTAAGGCTTGCCGATCAGAAGGTTGGCGGTTCGAATCCCCGCGACGGGGTGAGCTCCCATTGCTCAGTCCCAGCTCCTGCCCACCTAGCAGTTCGAAAGCATGTCAAAGTGCAAGTAGATAAATAGGTACCGCTCCAGCGGGAAGGTAAACGTTTCCGTGTGCTGCTCTGGTTTGCCAGAAGCGGCTTAGTCATGCTGGCCACATGACCCGGAAGCTGTACGCCGGCTCCCTTGGCCAGTAAAGCGAGATGAGCGCCGCAACCCCAGAGTCGTCCATGACTGGACCTAATGGTCAGGGGTCCCTTTACCTTTAAAGTTTCTACATCTCTCCCTTCCCTGCCCCTCAGCAGCCCGCTCTTCCTCTCCACTCTCCAGCCAAGCCCATTTCTTTGGAGCAATGCTTTTAAGTCTCCCTCTGATCTCCCAGCATGAGAACCCAGTGGTGGTGTAATGGTTAGAGTGCCAGACTAGGACCTGGGAGAGACCAGGGTTCAAATCCCTGCTCAATTCGGTCACTACAAACTCACCCCTCCCCACATGTCTCCCAGAACCAGAAGAGGCATGAAAAGGGCAGAGGTTGGCAATGAGCAGGCCCAGTCTCCAATTGCTTGGGGGGGGGAGAGAACGTGGAGAGGAGGGACTTAGGCAGCTGTGGGGAGGCTGCCTCTCAACCTAACCTACCTCACAGGGTTGTTGTGGGGGATTAAATGAGGAGGGGAGGTCCATGTATACCACCCTTGAGCTCCTTGGAAAGGGGAAAAGGCGTGATATAAATAAAAATATAAATGATGATGATGATGATAAATTTAAAGCTCGTGTACCAGCATTTGCTGCTGCATCTTCTTCTTCTCGGCCTGAAGCTGCTGCCCGCGTTCTTCTTCCTCCTCGATCCTGGCCTCCATCTCATGGAGAATCTCCTCCAGCTCCTGCTTCTTGGCAGCCAGTCGGATACGCATCTCCTCAGCTTCTGCGTAGAGCTCTGTCTCGGCCTGGAGCTGCTCCTGAAGCTGGTTCTTTTCTTCAGACAGCTGGCAAAGGACAACAGCAAATGTTAAAATTTGGGCAAATTTTACCTGAGGGCGAACTCGTTTTATCCCAAACTGGCAGTCATGCACCCAGCGTTGCTCAGGAATTCGAAGGGATGAGGGGAAATTAGTGGGGTTTTGAAAGAAGTGGTTGAAATCAGTGCAGTTTTGAAAGCCTCAGTGCACTATCTTGCTTCAACATGGCTATCCAGGAATAGCCAAAAATGGCTCCTTGATCTCAGAAGCCATCACACACAACTGGGCTGAAATCAGGGCAGGTGTGAAAGGTTCAATCCATCGTCTTGATTCGAACCTCTGCTTGCATTTGCCTGTCCTGGAGCAGCACCAGTTCTGGGCACCACAATTTAAGAAGGATATTGATAAGCTAGAATGGGCGCAGAGGAGGGCGGCCAAGAAAATCAAAGGCCTGCAAACCAAGCCTTAAGATGGACAGCCTAGGGAGTCGGGTTTGTTTAGCCTGGATAAGAGGAGACTGAGAGCAGGTATGTTAGCCATCTTCAAATATCCAAAGGGCTGTCACAAGGAAGGTGGAGCAAGCTTGTTTTCTCCTACTCCGGAGGGTAGGGTCAGAACCAATGACTTCCAGTTACAAGAAAGGAGATTCTGACTAAATATCTGGAAGAACTTTATGATGGTAGGAGCCGTTCAACAGTGGCACTGTCTCTCTCTCTCGAGGCAATGGACTCTCCCTCCCTGGAGGTTTTAAAGCAGAGGTTGGACGGCCATCTGTCACGGACGCTTTAGCTGAGATTCCTGCATTGCAGTGGATTGGACTAGATGACACTCGGGGTCCCTTCCAAAACTTTGATGATGTGAGCACCTAACCTGGCAAGGAAGGATCCGGGCCCTTTGGGTTGAAAGGTCAAAGCACCCTGCAAGCTCACCTGGCTGTGCTTTTGTTCCAGTTCTTTCAATTCGCTCTCGGCCTTGATCTGCCTTTCCTTCACCGACTTGAGCTCTTCGTCTTTCGCCTGCATCTCTTCCTCTTGGCGGGTGACCTGTAGCAGCGGCTTCACCTGAAAGCCGAGAATTTCTACGGTCACTTCAGGAAACACCCTGCCTGACCCCTCCACACAAACACCCGGGGGGAAAAACATAGCCTGCCTTTCCTAGCCTCTCCCCCAGGGAACCTTTTAATGGGAGCAGGCTGGGAGAGCTATAGTCCTCAGAGAGCAGCCTTTTGGAGGAAGGCTGTTCTAGAGCATAGCTGTCAACTTTTCCCCTTTTTTAAAGGGAAATCCCCTTATTCTGAATAGGATTCCTCGCAAGAAAAGGGGAAAGTTGACGGCTATGTTCTGGAGCACTTGGCCAGGGCAGCCCCAGGAAGGGGCTGTTAGGAGTCACTTCTGCAAAGAAACAGAAAAGATGGTTGTAACTTTAAGAACTGCTTCTGTGAGTTCTGGGTGTGAGTTCTGGGCCGATTAGATACAACTGGTGATGAGTACAAAAGGAGAAGTTGTAGTTTGAATTTGCCAGCAAAAGAGAACGCCCCCATGCTTTGTGTTTGCAAGGTTGTAAATAAAACTCTTGCTTGAGTATTTTACACTTGTCTCGCGGTTCTGTTGCCTGCTGCCAGGAAGATGCAGCTCCAATGGGGGCAGCCAAGGAAGGCACCTACTTTGGTGAAGAGTCTCCACCACTGCCAGTTCCTCAGCTTCAGGTAAGCGGCACAATTCCTTTGGATGACCTTCATGGCGGTTAACTGCTGCTGCCTCTTGGCAAAAGCCCTGATCAGAAAGAGAAACACACAGTCAAACCTCAGTTTTCGAACTCATCCGTTGGCATACATTTCGGTTTTCGAACGTCGGAAGTAAATGCTTCGGTTTTCGAACGTTTCTCAGAACCCGAACGTGCAACGTGGCTTCCGCTAATCTCAGGAGCTTCTGCTGAATGCAAGATCCCAAGGCCTTGCAGGGCAACTGCGCGTCACGGAGGTGATATTTGGGCTAGATTTTTTGGTTTTGTTTTGGTTTATTTGGAGATCTCTTACAGATTTGGAGATCTCTTGATTTTGTGACTGTGTGGAACCCAAGTGCTGAGTGAAATGGATACAAGCTGCAAAGCCAAGAGAATCGTTAACAGAACAACATTAGACAGTATCATTAGATAGTAAAAAAATTATTTCAAGTTGCTGTTTTAGGGGTTGATTTTAAAGGCCTGGAACCGATTAATCCATTTTGCGTTACTTTCTATGGGAAATCGCACCTCGGTTTTCGAATGTTTCACAACTCAAACGTTCTTCTGGAACGGATTACGTTCAAAAACCAAGGTTCCACTGAATATATTTATTAAAGCTCAAAGCAGCTGTCACGGTTGCACATGGCTTGCCTGTAAAAATATGAGCACCGTTTTCCAGACACCTGTATGTCACCTGCAATTCATCCGGCAAGACCTGTATTTGTGTGTGTGTGTTTTTAGAGGAAAGGGAACCTCAAGAGGCCACGTGCATCACTAGGACAGCAACTGGATGGTGGGGGGGGGGAGGGCAGAAGATACTTAATGCTTTGCACAGCAAAATACTAGGCCAAGCCAGAATCGACTCCCTCAGGAGGTGATGGACCATATTTTAAGGAAGCATCCAGCACTGCAGCATAGAACACCTCGTTTTCAGGATTCGCCCTGGCTGCTCTGTCACTAGAGGGCCAAGTTCAAGGGTTCAGGTACTAACAGATAAAGCTCAGAACTAGGGACGCGGGTGGCGCTGTGGGTTAAACCACAGGGCCTAGGGCTTGCCGATCAGAAGGTCAGCAGTTCAAATCCCCGCGGGGGTGAGCTCCCGTTGCTCTTCCCAGCTCCTGCCAACCTAGCAGTTCGAAAGCACATCAAAGTGCAAGTAGATAAATAGGTACCACTCCGGCGGGAAGGTAAACGGCGTTTCCGTGCGCTGCTCTGGTTCGCCAGAAGCGGCTTAGTCATGCTGGCCACATGACCCGGAAGCTGTCTGCAGACAAACGCCAGCTCCCTCGGCCTATAGAGCGAGATGAGCGCCGCAACCCCAGAGTCGTCTGCGACTGGACCTTTAGGCTACTTGAGAGATCTCCCTACCCACTACATAACCAATAGGGCACTGCAGTCTGCAGGTTGGGATCATTTATCCTGCAAGTTCCAAAGACCTCAAAAACCCGCTCTGCAGTAACTCGGAGCAGGACTTTTGGTGTGGCTGCCCCTGTTTTGTGGAATAGCATCCCTATTGAGATATATGACAGGCACTGTCTCCACTTTTTGCAAACAGCTGCAGACATTTTTGCTGCAGCAAGTTTTCCCAGCTGGATGGATAGGTCTCTGCAACGAGTGCCTGCTTTCATTTTCAGTTCAATAGCTGTTATTTTCTGTGCTGCTTTTAACAGTTTTTTTTTTTTAAAAAAAAAAATCTGTTTCTTATTATATTGTGGAAAGTGAATCATAGCAGCAACGATAACCAAGAGTTTGACAAACACACAGCCAACCATCTGCAAGTAGCAACTGGTACGACACGTGCATGCCAGATATATTATAACCTCACAAAAGCATGTTGGCATGGGGCAGTCTTATCGTTGTGTCCAATGCAGTCCTGCTCAAAGGAAACTCCCCAAATTAATGGGCCACTGCCCATTCATTTCAGTGGGTCTGCTCTGAGGATGACTAGCATTGAATACAACCCTTAATCATCCATGTAAAACACCCTACCCAGCTGCGTATAGGGAAGGGCAATTTTGATCAGCAAAATGACCAGTAAAGGGGACTTGACTTGGGACTTCTGGTTACAGGAACACACCCATCAGAAGTCTGCAAATGCATTTTGCAAATAGTCTGCCCTGGAGCAGGAGCTGAAGTGGGAGGAGCCTGGTAGTTTTGCAGACTCTCCCTTCTGACAATGCCCTGCTCTGTGCAGACTGGCTCGCTTGCATGAGTTGTTCAAAAGCTCTCTGTCCTTTCGGAGGGCCCATTAGACAGGGCACTTGGTCCAGCAAAGTCACACCACTTGTGGGAGTGACCATGCTTGATGCTTCTGATTCCGCTCCTACCACCCATCTTAAGCTTCCCCCCTTTTTGGGGGGGTTGCCCCTTGGGAAACAACCGTACTTTCTTGCCAGGTAGCCTCGGGATTGAGCCTGGAAAGTAATGATGACGTCTGTGATCTTCAGGTCCCTCTCCTCCTCCAAATGAGCCAAGACGCCGGTTCTGAAGAAGATCTTGCTCTGCCCGATCCTGTACAGGTTGGGGTCAAGTTCCAAGGCTTTGATCTATAGGGGAGGGAGGAGACACCAACTTGTAATGTTCGATTAAAAACCAGATATAAGCTAACCCTCCACGTAAGCTTTGTGTAAGCGAATCAGGACGAATGTTCAATAATCGGATCATCTGGGGGAGGCTGCAGAGCAACTCAGTGTGTATTTTTTGAAAAATGGCATGTATTTATTTATACAGCATTAGAGCACCACTGTATGAATGAATTCTGGAATACGGGGTGTATTTAAAAGATACGTCCCAAAACACAGAATTGGTCCGGAGTGGAGAAAATAAAACATCTTAAGGGAAACCCTGGAATGTTGGAATGTGGAGCAGGAAAGGAACAGAAAACAAGAGTCGTGCAAACAGGGACATATAGCAAAGGGTGAAAAGGCTTTGCTCACCATAAGTATACAGGCTTGCTTTCCATCCATAAATCCTTTCGGAATGGCATTTGCAGCAAGAATTTCATAGCTACGGGCAAAGCATATTGAAAATAGCATTGAATTCTGCAACATCTGAATATAGGCGTGATCCAAATAATGTCCATCCTTGGGTATGAATTATATACCATTGAATAAAATGTATAGTCTCTCTCGCTTCTGAATTACAATTTATCCGTGAATCTATTAATGTCCATATTTCGATACTTATTTATTTATTGGCACATTTTCCGGAAGAATCCCTGCTAATTTACTTCTTCCATTAGCTTGCGATTTATCTAATTTGGGTTTTGCAACTCCATTCATATATCCAGCCGATATAAGAGAAATACAGATTAGGTAAAAATTTAATCAAAGTATATTAGACAAAAATGGGTAAACTGGGAGAAAAGCACACTTAAAACGCTGATGAATTCTTAATTAAAAAAAAAAAAGTAAAAACATGGCGGACTGAAGATTGGGAAAAGGAGAAATTGAGGGAAATAAAAACTGACGGATTTGCTCATTCCTATTTAAACCCTTCGATAACAACCCTGAGTTCTGATCCACGGAACAAACTGATAGCAACAGTGCTCTTGCACAATTCCCATTCCTTTCAAAAGAGATGAACTTGGTAAATTGGAGCCTACAGTTTCATTTTGTGACCATCCATACTCCTGTAGCTTTGAGATGCTACAGTAAGCCAAGCAACTTGCTCCTGCTCATGTTCAAATCATGCAGCCCAGTCACTGAGATGCCTAGACTCAGGCCTGATTTGGGGGGACTCTTGCAAAACAACAACACCCCCCCCCAGCAAAATCCCTATCGCTCCTTGCAAACCTCTTACCGCTGGCGGAATTCCTGGAAGACGATTCTGTTAGGGAAACCCTGGCGACAGATCCGGATCCCTTCCAAAACACCGTTGCACCTCAGTTGCTCCAAGACCAAGTGAGCATCTAGCTTCCCGGACTGTAAAACAGGGAGACTTTTTTTATAATTCCATCACTCAGCATAGGGATGTGGGCAGGAGGGCTTTGCAAAATGCCCGTTTTTAAACTTCTAGAATATATAAGTGAACAAGCTTCAAAACCAGAGCAGAGAATTCTGTCTAGAGGCTTTTCTACACTAAAAACTAGTGGTTCTGAAGGAGCAATTACGTGAACCATAGTTGGGTAAAATGATGGAATTCCTCCATTCAAGATTCTCAACCTCACATGCACAGTAGAAACTAGTCCATTAGGGCAGGGGCGGGGAATGTCTGGCCATGAGGCTGTTCTCTCTAAATCGCACACTTGTTCCACACCTGGCATCATATGTGGCATCGAGTGCATGAGCTCCTGAATGTTCCTTTCCTAGAGTAAGTCATACTTGCTGATGGGCAAGCATTGCTTTGTTCCAATAGCAACAATTAGTTTCCAACTGAAACTGCTGCTAAAGTGGGGAGTTGCTCCCCAGGGCTCTCCCCAGACAAGTTTCCCAACTCCAAAGGCCACATCCTCTCACTGGTCCTAATCTGTACCCTCCCCTCAAGTGGGGAAACCCAGCCAGATGGAAGGGGTATTATTAGAATCATAGAATCATAGAGTTGGAAGAGACCACAAGGGCCATCCAGTCCAACCCCCTGCCAAGCAGGAAACACCATCAAAGCATTCCTGACAGATGGCTGTCAAGCCTCTGCTTAAAGACCTCCAAAGAAGGAGACTCCACCACACTCCTTGGTAGCAAATTCCACTGCCGAACAGCTCTTACTGTCAGGAAGTTCTTCCTAATGTTTAGGTGGAATCTTCTTTCTTGTAGTTTGAATCCATTGCCCCGTGTCCGCTTCTCTGGAGCAGCAGAAAACAACCTTTCACCCTCCTCCATATGACATCCTTTTATATATTTGAACATGGCTATCATATCACCCCTTAACCTTCTCTTCTCCAGGCTAAACATACCCAGCTCCCTAAGCCGTTCCTCATAAGGGCATTATTATTATTATTATTATTGTTGTTGTTGTTGTTGTTGTTGTTGTTGTTGTTGTTGTTGTCAGGGAACTGTCCTCGGCTCAGCGCAGGGTAGTTGAGGGGGATTTGAGATGCTACAGAGAGCCACAGCAACACCTCAAGAGCAGTACTTCCTCTTCCAGCAGAGGCAGCAGTGAGAACTCAGATGGGGAAGGGGAGGCTGTACAGGGGAGCAGCCGCTCGGGCTCTGGAGAAATGGGAGAGCCCTCGCACCCCGCTGGCGCCGAGGGAGGTGCGCCACTTCCGTCCCCCCAGTTACGTAGGGAAAGAAAGAGGAGATTCCACATCCCGAGGCTTTTATGCTGGGGGGGGGGACCGGAAAGGGGCACTCCCAGATTCTGCCGATGGATGAGACAGACGTGTTTTGAGAACTAGCACTGTAAATAGTTTGCACCAATAAAATTATTTAAAAAGAAGCAACGGAATCTGCCGATTACTCATGGGCAACTAACCGGGAACCTTACAATTATTATTGTTGTTGTTGTTATTATTATTATTATTAGGCTTCAGGTTTCATTTTTATTATTATTATTATTAGGCTTCAGGTTTCATTTTTATTTTGGCAGATTACATGGCTGCTTTCTAGTTGCTATGTTTTCCATTTTGAAAACCATTTGGTTTAATATTATCGTTGTGGTTTGAGTTTCTTGTTCTCAAATTGCTCTGGGGGCTTCTCTGAAGCATAAACAAATACAGTGGTACCTCTGTTTTCGAATGTCTCCGTTGACGAACATTTTGGTTTTTGAATGCCGTAAGCCCGGAAGTAAATGCTTCGGTTTTTGTACACACCTCAGAAGTTGAACATGCCACGCAGCTTCTGCTGGGTGCAAGATCCTGAGGCCCAGCTGTCGGCTATTGAGTTTTCAGTTTTTGAATGTTTCAGAACTCCAATGGTCTTCCGGAACGGATTACAGTGGTACCTTGGTTCTTAAACTTAATGCATTCCGGGAGTCCATCCGACTCCCAAAACTGTTCGAAAACCAAGGGACGGCTTCCAATTGGCTGCAGGAGCTTCCTGCACTCAAGCAAGAAGCCGCATCGGACATTCGGCTTCCGAAAAACATTCGCAAACCGGAACACTCACTTCCAGTTTGCGGTGTTCAGCTGATTTGTTTGGGAGCCAAACTGTTCAAGTACCAAGGTACCAGTGTACATTCGAAAACCGAGCTACCACTGTACTAGGAAAAGGAGTGGATGTGCTCACTCTCGGTGCCAGCAGAGTACACTGGTACCTCTGGTTACAAACGGGATCCGTTCCGGAGCCCCGTTCATAACCCGTGGTGTCTGTATCATGAAGCGCCGCATCTGTGCATGCGCACGATGTGATTCGGTGCTTCTGCGCATGATGCCATCTGACGCATTTGCGCATGCGCGAACCGCAGAACCCGGAAGTAACTCATTCCGTTACTTCTGGGTCACCGCGGTGCATAACCCGATCGTACGCATCCTGCAGCGTACGTAACATGAGGTATGACTGTACTCACCCTTTTTTCATGATTCGGGATGATGCAGCGGACGAAGTTGGGGCTCGTGTTCCTCAAGGTGGTCATGAGCTTCGTCAGCTGCTCCTTGTATAGCTGCCCAACCGTCCGGAACATGCCCTTCTTCGTCTTGGAAGCACTCGGGAGGGAACTCTCCGTCATCTTGGCCATCTGGTCCAGCCCCACGATGCGGTCCACTGAAACAAAGCCGAGACTATAAATTCAGCCTTTAGGAGAAGCCTTTAGGGGCAAAGCAGCTGCTTGGCATGAAGAACGGCCTATGCTCAATGGACAGGGTTGCATGCTTCATGTCCTTACCATCTTTCCAGAGATCTGCCACAAACTTCTCGGAGGATTGGTTTAGTAAGGACGTCACATTGTCGTTCAAGGGATCCATGTTCTTGGTCAGCCAGGCGGTGGCATTGTAGTTAACCTTCCAGGAAAAACAAAAAAACCCAGCATGTGTGAGTCATTGCAAGTTGTCACATGGCAAATTCCAGCAGGGGCAGATCTGGGTAATATGGCACCCTGTAAAATGCGAAAAATTGATGCTCCCCCCAGCCCCTCCCTCTGTGAGTCTACCTCAGAGGTTGGCAACCTAAGGCCCATGGGCCGGAAGCGGCCCATGAGGGTCGCTTAACTGGCCCATGAGCCACCCCCGAACTGAGCCGCCCGCTCAGCGAGTCCCCACGCGCTGCGCTAAACCACCACAGTGCAGTGCAGGTACTCTCTTCTGCGGTTCCAGAAATCACTTCTGCACATGCCCAGATGCCGCAAATCACATCTGCGTATGTCCGCAGCACCGGAAATAGCTATTGCGCATGGCCAGATGCCAGAAATTGCTTGTGCGCAGGCACAATTTCCGGTGCCGCGGTGCGCCAATCCGGCCCATGGAAGATCTCCACAGGAGTGATCTGGCCCATGCCCGGTAAGCTTTGCCAACCCCTGGTCTATCTCCTCTCTGCCACTGTTGCCAACTGCTGATGCTCCTCTGCCCCATCACTGCTACCAGACAGAGTCATTGAGCAAGCAGGCAGCAGGAGCTGACTCTTCCGCCTTCTCACCTCTGCCGTTAAGAGGTAGGTGAACAAGCAAGTTGCAACAGTGAAGAGGAAGAGCAGGGACAGGGGAATCATAGGGGGTGGGCCCACAGCAATGGCCCTTTGCGCTGTCCCCGAGTGCTTCAGCCTGCAGGCAGGGAGGGTGCAGCATGTGCAGGGCTGCCATATGCCGGGGTTTCCCCTGACACATCCTGGAAATGCTCAGCAAAATGAAGTCCAGGTGGATTTTTGCTGAATTAGCAAAATGTCCGGGGAAACCCAGACGTATGGCAAGTAGGGCTATTTTTCCCAAAAAAAACAAACAAACAAAGGAAAGCAACCCTAAGCGTGTGCACTGTTAAGAAATTGTCACAAAAGATGATTGGATATGTAAATTAAGCGAATTTATAGAATTAGCAAGGTTAACAGCAGCCGTAAGACTTCAGACAAATCAAAAATTAAGATTAGAATGGCAATGTTTCGAGGAATATATGGAAAAAACACTGCTCTAAAAGGAATATGTTGATATGCATGGATTAAGTATGTAAAGTATAAATGAGAACAATAATTAGAATGGGTTATAAGAGATGCCTTATCCAAAAATGCAATGACAATATTCAAATTTGTGGGATTGAAATAAATCTTGCAACAAAAACTTAATTTTTTAAAATAACTTTCTAGACTAAAGAGACAAGTGTTGATTATATAGGTCAGACATAAAGGTAAACATAAGGTAGACATAAAATCGAGGTTTTAAAGTGTGATATACAGTGGTACCTCGGGTTACAAACGCTTCAGGTTACACACACTTCAGGTTACAGATTCTGCTAACCCGGAAGTAGTAACTCGGGTTAAGAACTTTACCTCAGGATGAGAACAGAAATTGTGCAGTGGCAGCGGTAGGCCCCATTAGCTAAGGTGGTACCTCAGGTTAAGAACGGTTTCAGGTTAAGAACGGACCTCCGGAACGAATTAAGTTCGTAACCAGAGTTACCACTGTAGAGACTTGAAAACACAAAACTGGTTGAAGGGATGGAGGGAAGATGAGCTCGGCAGAGCAAAGAGTTTTTTTTTTATTTGTTATTGTAATGCTGGAAATATTGTTTTAAAAAATAAATTAATAAAAATTATATGGGGGGGGAGGCAATATTCAAATTTGAACCAAAGGAAGTCGAGTAGTGGTAGAGGGAAGTCACGGGGGTATGTAGGGTTTGTGTTTGTAGTATAGGGGGTATATGTATTTTTTTCTTTTTGTATCAGTATATGTTAGTTTATTATATTTTCATTTTTTGTATCATTTATTAAGAATAATAATAATAAATATTTTTTTTAAAAAAAAGCAAGAAATTGTCTATTCAGATGCCCCTATCCTGCTCCTTACCTTTCCTGCGTAATGGATGATAGAGAACTCTGTTTTGTCCTTGAGTTGCTTCTGCTTTTGGAACTTGGGGTGGTTGCCTTGTTCGTTACCCAACTTCTCCACGAAGGAAGTGTCCGTGGCCTTGGGGAACCAGCACTCCTCATCCAGCAAGGCCAGGACGCCAGGGGGGTTATTCTGAAATGGAGAAGAACAGAACGCCATCAAATCACCTCTCGGAAGAAACCTTTCCAATAGACTGGGTGTTGACTGCTGAAATTTACTGTCGTGCTGGTATCCATTTGGTAAAGAGCTGGAAAGAAAATGGCGTTCATTTGTTTAGTAGAGGAGGAGTGGGGAGTCTTAGGGGGGACAGATCATTGTATCCTCAAGCCCTAACAAATTTGACTGGTGGGCAGGGTCGCCATCTATCATTAATGATATCAGGTGATGCTGCGCTTTGAAGCCCCAATTCTTGGGACCTCAAAGTGCAGCACAGGGCTGTTGGAAAGCCCTTTTGCAAACAGCCCTGCACTGCTCTTTGAAACTCCTAAACCAGCTGGTTTAGGATGGTTAAAGAGCAGCGTGGGGTTGCTTGCAAAAGGGCTTTCAAACAGGCCCACACTGGGCCTAGAAACTCCAGTTTTAGAGGTTCAAAGAGCAGCATAGGGCTCTTAGAAACTTCTTTTGCAAACAGCCCTGCACTGCTCTTTAAACTCGTTTTCTGTTAATTCATGGCCACAGAGATAAAAATTAACCTAGGAAATTAAGAGCAGCCCTCCTGGGTCAGGCGAAAGGCCCATCTAGTCCAGCATTCTGTTTTCACCACTGCCAAACAGATGGCTCTGGAAAATTTGCCATAACTGATTAAAATTAGCCTCTGGTTGCCAAACGCTTCCATTGATCAATTGATGGATTATACCAGGGGTAGCCAATCCTCTGTGATACAATGCTAAGGTGTCAGTGTGGTATAGTGGTTAGAGGGGTGGAATAGTGCCTGGAGAGCAGCACTATTCCTTAGCTCAACCTACCTCAAAGGGCTGTTGTGAGGACAAAATGGGGAGAGGGTAAGAACTTTGTATCCCACCTTAAGCACCTTGAAGGAAACTATATGCATTTTGTGTGTGTTTGTTAAAAATAAGAAGTCAGAATTTAATACTGAGAAATTTAGCAAGTCACACTTGATGCAATAGTTTAAACTTAATGAATTCCTTCATGTAATTTAGACCTGACCAGAAGCCTGAGCAGACTGTAAGAAATTCTGAAGATGGTTATATTGGGTGACTGGCCAACCAGATGTTCTAGACAAAGCAATCTTACTGGTCTTTCGATCAGCTCAATGCAGGGCTGCAGATCCAGTCCAAAATCAATGAAGTTCCACTCGATGCCCTCCCTCTGGTACTCTTCTTGCTCAAGGATGAACATGGTGTGGTTGAAGAGCTGCTGGAGCTTCTCGTTGGTGTAATTGATGCACAGCTGCTCAAAAGAATTGACCTGCCGGGGAGGGGGGGGAGAGTGTTAGGATCTCCTACACACGAGTAGGACAATGGCAGAGACTCATGCCCGGCTGGCATGTTCTCTCCCTCCTGGTCTGTCGTTCGGGAGCTTCAAAAGCTTTCTTCAGCCCGAAAAATCACAATGACTGATGCCAAGAAACATCAGCACACTTAGGGATCCGAAGTGTTTGCGCAATTGCGTAACAGACCTCAGCAACTCAGCATTTTGGCTAATCTACTTTATTTATGTATAAACGGAGCACTGCAACATGGCTCCCTCTCTCTCTAGCATCAGACAGCAAAGAGAAAGGACAAAGGACAATAGTCCCACTTCAGGAAACACAATAACACAAACTTCCTGTCTTTGTCACATCCCACTGTGGAATGAATGAAAACACCGTCATGTGATAGATAATAATCCCATGACAGCAGACACGGGGAATGAATCTCCAACAGAGAGAAGGCAGGGGTGAAGCAGAGGCCATATGCAGGGTTAATCTTCTTAAATCAAGGTAAGACCAAAACAATTGGGGCTTTTTAACCTTAATAAACAAGGACTACTTGTCTCTCTATAAACCTACAAGTTCATAAACTTTATAAAACTGACAAGCTTATAAACCCACAAACGGTATGGACAGGACCAGCCCTATCATTAGGCAGAGTGAGGTGCACGCCTCAGGATTGCTGGAGGATGGCAGTGAAGTGTTGGAGGGCAGAGCAGCCTGCCTGCCCCCTCTGAGTGAAGCCCATCACCATTATCTGTTGCAGGCGATGCTGCCCCATTGGACCAGCATCGAACAAGATTCAGCACCAGTCCAGTTGGCTTCTGTACAGGGAACTGGGGACAATATATCATGCCCTTCACCTCAGGTGTCAAAATGCCTTAGACCATGGACAGGGCCAGATTTAGGTTTGATGAGGCCCTAAGCGACTGAAGGTAATGGGGCCCTTTATATGTCCAGCTGTCCTTTGTCAACAACAAATTGTCGCTGTTTTTGTGTTGAATATATGCTATATGGTAATTTATGGACCTAATAGGTATCTAAAGCCATTTGCACATGTTGCCATGCAACCAGTCCATGCAGAATGTAGGCACCCTATATATAGAAATGAGCAAACCAGTGATATTTTAGGGAGCAGGCTAGCAGGCGGGGCCCATTACTTACATCATAGGAGCCTACACAACACAAAACACTGTTGCTGTATGTAGGTTTTATTTGTTTTTTATCTTATATTTTGGAAATGTACATCCAGTTTTTTCCCTTTAATTTTTTTGGGGGCCCCCAAGAGAGTGGGGCCCTAAGCTTTAGCACTGACCACGGAACACAAGAAAATGAGCTGGCCTTGGTTGAGGTCAGCTGTTGGAGTTACCTTGGGCTAAATAAAGAGGGCATACCTCAAAAATCTCAAACCCAGCAATGTCGAGGATTCCCAGGAAGGATGCTCCTTGCCTCTTGGTCTTGTCGAGGGCTTTGTTCACCCGGCTCAGAATCCAAAGGAAGAGGCGTTCATACGTTGCTTTGGCTAAGGCCTCTATTGCAAAATCAGCCTGTTGAAAAAATTAAAACGGAAGCAAGACCAAAATCAATGAAGGAACCACAGCCAGCTTTTATTGCATGGCAATCATTGGTGTCCAGGGGAAATTCCCATTGTCTGGGTGTCGGATCTTTTGGAGAGCATGACCAGAACTGAGGAAACAAGGGAAAGAAGGCCATTACCTGTTCCTTGGTCTGAGCTTTCTGAACAACATCTCGGCCAACCTTGATTCTTGGGGTGAGTATTGCCCGGGTGAAATCTGTCACATTGATACCCATAAGGTGACACACTTTTTGTGCAGCTGGAATAGAAGAGATTTGAAATGTCGTTTATACTAGGGACCATGGAGAAATTCAATTTTGGTTGCATTTTAATGAGAAGCTACCCAATTTGCACTTTTCAGACCAACGGGAAGAAAACACAACTACCCTTCAAAATTCGCCGTCCCCTGGATTTTGCAATGCAGTCCCTCCAATCAACGTGTACAAAAAAAATGCACATATTGGTGAAAACAACATACCAAGATGCATTGTATTAGGAAAACCTATTTGTGAAAATGTGTAGGTCGGTCAAAACTCCATACAAAAATGTGTTTGTTAGGGAAAGTTCTCGCCCAATTGTTGGTGAATTTTCAGGGGGGTTCTTTAAAAACAAAACCCCCCACACCAAAACCGCTACAGAAATGTGGAGAAAGGAATTTAAGACAGGGGGGAGTGGGGGTGGGAAACGTGGAGAAACCAAAACCGACTGATTTCTGCACCCACTATTTCATACAGCATCTCCCCCCCCCATTTGAGTCGCACGTAAGAGATGTCAGGTGTACCATCAGAAAGGCAGAGTTTCATTTTCCATGAGCAGCTGCTGCTGAATATTAATACACAAGTTTCTGCTGTTGGATACTGGGCATGTGCGCATGACTGCTAGTAAGCTGCACATGGTCCATTTTTGTTTTTGTTTTTTTAAAAAATAATATTTATTAAAAAATTTTAACATAACAAAAAACACAACAACATAACAACTACAATAACCACAAACATAAACAAAAAAACACTACAAAATCAACAACTTATTACTTTTAACAATAAATTGGTTTTTTCTCACATCTTAGGGGGACTTCCTCCTATCTCCTCCTTCTGCGTCCCTTGTCTTTCGTAACTTCCAAAATCTTCTAATTCTATCTATTTTCTAACAACAGCTATTCATTACTAACTCTTATCTCTTAACTTATATTATGTCATTATCAAATTAACTACATGGTCCATTTTTGCAGGGGGGGCAGGACTCACAACGAGGGCTGAAATCTGAATGCTGCGCAGTTCTCTGTCCTACCTGTGTTGTCTGGCATCGAAGCTTGGTCTGTGTTCCTCTCCTTCTTGAAGACGATATTACCAAGCTGGAGAACGGATGAGACGACCCTCAGCATCGCTGTGCGGGTGTAAAGGAGACATCTTTAAGAAGCTTGAACATATACACAGATTCATACAAGAAAAGAGTTTTAGCTCCACCACAGTCTGATGGAAAGGTCCGTTTCACACTTCGTACCCAGGATGAATCCCTAAGCTTCCAAGTCCCAAAGATGAGCGAGTGTCAATTGGGTGAATCTCTCTCATACTCAGAATTCCAGGTTACAACCCTATGGCCTGTTAAATGCTGTGCATTATGTTTTTATTATCATACTGCGGTAAATCAGGTTCATAATGTTGTACACCATCCTGGGATCTTTGGATAAAGGGTGGTCTATAAACTGAATAAATAATTAATAATAATACTAATAATATGTTTACAAGTAAAATTAGTTTATGTTAGGGTGGTTATATTTCAAAAAGTAAAAACCAGGACACCCCAAAAGTTGCTGAACTCTTTTCAGACAGCCCCCAAATTTGTTGAGCTTACCCAGAGTTCGCCCTGCCCACAATTTATTTCTGAGTTGTTTACTCTCGCATCTTTTATCTCAAGATGGGTTAAAGGTACCCCTGACCGTTAGGTCCAGTCGCGGACGAATCTGGGGTTGTGGTGCTCACCTCACTCTATAGGCCGAGGGAGCCGGTGTTTTTCCAAAGACAGCTTCCGGGTGATGTGGCCAGCATGACAAAGCCACTTCTGGCGAACCAGAGCAGCGCACGGAAATGCCGTTTACCTTCCCGCCGGAGCGGTACCTATTTATCTACTTGCACTTTGACGTGCTTTCGAACTGCTAGGTGGGCAGGAGCAGGGACCGAGCAACGGGAGCTCACCCCGTCACGGGGATTCGAACCGCCGACCTTCTGATCGGCAAGCCCTAGGCTCAGTGGTTTAGACCACAGTGCCACTCCGTCCCCAAGATGGGTTTGTTGTTGTTCAGTCGTTCAGTCGTGTCCGACTCTTCATGACCCCATGGACCAGAGCACGCCAGGCACCCCTATCCTCCACTGCCTCCCGCAGTTTGGCCAAACTCATGCCAGTCGCTTCGAGAACACTGTCCAACCATCTCATCCTCTGTCATCCCCTTCTCCTTGTGCCCTCCATCTTTCCCAACATCAGGGTCTTTTCCAGGGAGTCTTCTCTTCTCATGAGGTGGCCAAAGTACTGGAGCCTCAACTTCAGGATCTGCCCTTCCAGTGAGCACTCAGGGCTGATTTCTTTAAGGATGGATAAGTTTGATCTTTTTGCAGTCCATGGGACTCTCAAGAGTCTCCTCCAGCACCATAATTCAAAAGCATCAATTCTTTGGCGATCAGCCTTCTTTATGGTCCAGCTCTCACTTCCATACATCACTACTGGGAAAACCATAGCTTTAACTATACGGACCTTTGTCGACAAGGTGATGTCTCTGCTTTTTAAGATGGGTTACACACACCTTAAATTCTGTCTGGAGGATACTGCAGACAGCAGTAAAATTTCTGGGCCAGTAGGTGTCACCAGACTGAAAAACTACAGACACCCTCTTCCCTTAGGCACCAAATGCTGTCAGAGACCCTTAAAGAAAAGAGGAAGAGCATTTGGAAAACAACCACGGCAAACAATTCATCTGACTGATGTGTCCTCTTCTTCCAGTCATAAAACATTTTCAACACAGCTGCTGCTTCTCTTTATTTACAAAAATAAAAAAATAAATCCCAATCCGAAACTCCCATGTCCCGATCTCCTTGCAGAGCTCTCTGCTTGGACGTCAGTGCTAGGAGGCCCCCTAAATACTAGCTTTAAATGGTCATCTGTCTGGTACTTCCTGGCTGAAGTTCAAATCCCTTCTGCTGAGTTTGTGCAGAGTCCTGTCACAGGAATGCTTAAAAAGTTTATCTTTCCCTCGCCGCATCTCAAACATTCAGAGCCCAGGTTTCCAGCTACTGCTCTGTGCTGAAAAATTTATCAACGGTGTTGAATCTGCAGAAAAACTGCCTTTAAAAAACAACAATTCTAATTGATCCTCGATGGTGATCGTACATGATCCAGGTAGGGCTGGGAGAGGCCCCAAACCCTGCAGGAGCTGCTGCCAGTCTGTGTAGACAGTACCAAGTTAGATGGATCAACAGTCCGACATGTTCTGTGGCAGCGTCCTATGTTCAAAAAACTCATTCATTCAGCACAAGTTACCGGTCAGAGCTGCGCAAATGATCAGCAGTGGACGAGAAATCAATGGCAATCAAATCCGTTTCTCATTTGCAATCTAATGCACAGATGCAGACCATAAGTTTCTGATGTGACTGAGCGGTAATGAAAACAGTTTCTGAGTTCTAGACATTTGAAGCTTGGCGCTGTGGTCTGAACCACTGAGCCTCTTGGGCTTGTTGATCAGAAGGTCGGAGGTTTGAATCCCCCCGATGGGGTGAACACCCGTTGCTCTGTCCCAGCTCCTGCCAACCTAGCAGTTCGAAAGCATGCCAGTGCGAATAGATAAATAGGTACCGTTACAACACAAAGGTAAATGGTGTTTCCATGCGCAGTGGCACTCGTCACGGTCCTCCGTGTGCCAGTAGAGATTTAGTCATGCTGGCCACATGACCCGGAAAACTGTCTGTGGACAAATGCTGGCTCCCTCGGCCCAAAAGTGAGATGAGCGCAACAACCCCATAGTCGCCTTTGACTGGACTTAAACGTCCAGGGGTCCTTTACCTTTTACCTTAGGCCATCGTATCTGAAGAAGTGTGCATGCACACGAAAGCTCATACCAAGAACAAACTCAGTTGGTCTCTAAGGTGCTACTGGAAAGAATTTTCTATTTTGTTTCGACTATGGCAGACCAGCACGGCTACCCACCTGTAACTGGAACTTAGGCCATCAGTTCATCTAGCGCAGGGATGGGGAATGGGGTAGCCGTCCAGACCAGTGACGTAGCATGGAGGAGAAGGGGTGGTTGCCCGAGGCACAAAATTTCAATGCCTAGTGCTGCCTCAATACAGCTGCATGCTTGTGTCACTGGGCTCCATTGAAAACGGCTCCATTGAAAACGGCGAATAGATGGTAAAATATAGAGAAGCCAGTTTCTAAATCTGGGTTAAAGCTGGGTCCCATATCTGAAAAGGATGGAGACTGGTCTAGGCTGACCTCTTCAGGAGAAGTCTTTAAAATCACTACTTAAAACTTTTCCAGCTTTTTCAAGGAGTATGTGTCTGCCGAGGCAATTCCCCTTCTGCTGTCAGCTTCTTAAAGCAGGCCTTTCTGCAGAAGGCACTGCAATTGCACACTTCGCACAACATCTATGCCCTTTTCCCTTCCTTCTAAATAGCTGATAATCAGGAAGAAGAAACCCAGAGGCTCCGTGGAATCTAGTTACAGACCCCCCCACCCATCTGTGGGTTGGCGGTTCCTCCCCTCCCCATTCTAGGCCTCCATTAACAAAACAATCTCCCATATTGCACACAATTCCCCGCTACCCGCAAACCACCCAACATTTCACAGGTGAAAACAAGGACATGGTCATAATAGAGAAGACAGTAAATTGCAAGCATATTTCTGGTGAACAAAAATCCCCCCCAACAGTTACTAGAATAGTTGCTAAAATAAACACTCTCGGGCATTGAAGGAGTGCAGAGGAAGCTTGAGAAGGTAAAGATAAATACTGCAAACCTAACATTGGAAAACACTATCCTTTCCTCTTCAATTTTGCTTCAAGGTATCTGAAACTAATCTTACACCAAAGCTAATTTAAGCCTGGAAGCTCGATGCATACAACTGGACCGCTCTCAATACCAGCTTTCCTAGAAGGCTCTTTTCAAATGCCTTCCTCCAAAACCTGGATCCAAATGCCACTATTCCGAGGAAATTCAAGACCAAAAACAAAAAGATGCAATTCCCCAGACTAAATCAAGGATAGTTTTAAACATCCACTACCACTCACTTAAATATTCGTCCTGCACTGGGTGACAGATTGTTGTTGTTATCGGGATACAGAAAGAAAAGAAATGGATAAAGCACATTTGTTTTTTGCTTTTTTCCCTTACCAACTTGCTCTTCCTCATTGAAGCCCATAATACCCATAGCTTCCAGGGTCTCCTGGAACATCTCATCGTCCTGCTGAGAGGGAATGGGCACGTAGCCATTCGACAGGAAAGTGTAGTTGTTGAAACCTTCGAGCAGCAGCTCATCTAGAGAGTGAACAGTAGCAGAATCGAGACGAGTCAGTGCTATGAAAGAAAACTGCAGGTTTTTTATGCCTCTTATAACAAATTCTGCGTGTTTTAATGTAATTTATGTCCTCCTCGTCATACTGCAAGCGGCTTTGTGTGGGTTATAACCTCAAAAGGCAGCCCATGAAGTACTTTCAAAAAGAAGAAGAAGAAGAAGAAGAAGAAGAAGAAGAAGAAGAAGAGGAGGAGTTTGGATTTGATATCCCGCTTTATCACTACCGAAGGAGTCTCAAAGCGGCTAACATTCTCCTTTCCCTTCCTCCCCCACAACAAACACTCTGTGAGGTGAGTGGGGCTGAGAGACTTCAAAGAAGTGTGACTAGCCCAAGGTCACCCAGCAGCTGCATGTGGAGGAGCGGAGACGCAAACCTGGTTCACCAGATTACAAGTCTATCACTCTTAACCACCACACCACACTGGCTCTCAAGGAAGGGCTGTAGCCAACTCAGTCCTGCACAGAGTAGAGCCATTGAAATGAATGAACTGAACACAGTCCTTTTGGCTCTACATATGCTCCTGTAACATTCACCCTGTAGCCCAACCTTTTCCAACCAGGTAGCCCCCACCCCAAAGCCCACCCTGCCCCCATTATGCCCTTGCCCTGCCCCTTCTGGGTTGCCGCAATGCGTGCATGTGCGGTTTCACATCAATTGGATGTGTGTTAATCAGTCGTTGCCTGCACCAAGTCAGAACCAATCTTCCACCCAGCTCAGTTATTTCTGCACTGAGTCTGACTGGCAGAGGCTCTCCAGGGGTCCAGGCATGGAGTTTTCCCCAGTCTTGCTTACAGATGCCACTGGGAACTTCTGCAAAGCTACAGCCCCTGCCCTGCTCCCCGACGGTTTGAAACAGAAGCTGTCACTGCCAGTGCCTTACTTTTCATTTGTTCCGTGGCTCCAGCGAGCAGATAATAAAATATGTGAAAGGTCCTTTCATCTCGGGCTTGCCGGATAGCCCGGGACTTTTCCAGCAAATCTGTCGGCAAGTGTTAAGCAAGCAAGCAAGAAAGAAAGAAAGCAAAATGTCGGGAGCTTTTAAATATTGGCTCTGATGTTTTCACTACTTGCCGTAGTATCTCTTGCATAGCTTCTAAATAGTTTTAATTGTGCACAATTGATTGTTGTTGTTGTCGTCGTCATTAGATCTCCACCTTAAGTGCTAATTTAATACAGTGGTACCTTGCTTCTCAAACTTAATCCGTTCCGGAAGTCTGTTCCAAAACCAAAGCGTTCCAAAACCAAGGCGCTTTCCCATAGAAAGTAATGCAAAATGGATTAATCCGCTCCAGGCTTTTGAAAACAAGCCCTAAAACAGCAATTTAACATGTACAGGTGAAACTTGAAAAATTAGAATATCGTGGAAAAGTCCATTTATGTAAGCAATTGTTTTCATTAGCTACTGGAGTTTAATATATGAGATAGACTCATGACATGCAAAGCGAGATATGTCAAGCCTTTATTTGTTATAATTGTGATGATTATGGCGTACAGCTGATGAAAACCCCAAAGTTGAAATTGTTAATTTGGGGTTCTCATCAGCTGTACGCCATAATCATCACAATTATAACAAATAAAGGCTTGACATATCTCGCTTTGCATGTCATGAGTCTATCTCATATATTAGTTTCACCTTTTAAGTTGAATTACTGAAAGAAATGAACCTTTCCACGATATTCTAATTTTTCGAGTTTCTCCTGTATTTACTCTCTCACGAGACCACTGATCCATAAAATGAAAGCAATAAACAATGTACTGCAGTCACACAATCAATCAATCAGTAGCTGAACTGGGTTCCACACAGTCACAAAAACAAAAAAAAGAGCCGCAAAAACAAAAACGCAAAATAAATAGCAAAAATAGACAGACCTCAGCGTAACACTCAAAACGGAAGTGTGACTCAAAATGGAGCACGTTCGGCTTCCGAAAAGAGTTCGCAGACTGGAACACTTTCTTCCGGGTTTGCAGTGTTTGGGTTCCAAGTTGTTTGTGTACCAAGGCGTTTGAGTATCGAGGTACCACTGTAGTGGAAAGCTGGGGTATAAGTTACCTAATAAAATTATTTTGATAAAGAGCCCCATGGAAGGCCAGCTGTATCTGGCCTCCTGTCCCCTCAGCTGTCAACTGGGGGCAGCCATTCCATCAGACCATCTCAGTGGGAGAGATGGGAATCAGAAGACTCACTCCATCACTTTCCCCCCCGAAAGCCCATCTCCATCTGGCACCTCCCGGTCCCTGAACTGTGACAGCTGTGTCATTCATTATAAGAACTGCTTAAGAATTGCTGGCCGAGTTTGATTTCTCTACCTCCCCTTTCCTCCCTGACCCTTTTCCTTGTGTGTCATGTTTATTTAGACCAGGGTTTCCCCAAACTTGGCCCTCCAGCTGTTTGGGGACTACAACTCCCATCATCCCTAGGTAGCAGGACCAGTGGTCAAGGATGATGGGAACTGTAGTCCAAAAACAGTTGGGGAAGCTCTGGTCTAGACTGTGGGCAAGGACTGTATTAATAGGTTGTATGTGGGAGCTCTATAAATGCTCTATATTTATATATTATAGCAGCATCCTTCAGGATCTAAGCCAGAGAGAAAGATTTCCCATTCGTGCCAAACTGAATTTATTTTAATTGAATGTCCCTGGAGCAGAACACAGGACCATCTGTATGGGAAGAGGAAGTCTTTCCCCAGAGACATTACCCCTCCTCTTTCGAAGACATACCCTGCATGGGTTTAGGAAGACCACATAAAAGTCCTTTCTGGGGATGTCATTGGCAGGAGTGGAGAACCTCGGTATATGGCCCTTGGGACTTTCCCAAAACCATCTCCCTCATCAACTCTGCTCCACGCCCTCCTTAAGCACTTTTGCCTTGCTGGGATGTACCTCTTTCTTGCCAGGATAGTGGATGGAGAGGGTGGGGGTGAGCTTATCTGGTTTTTACATGGCTGGAGTCTCACCTACTGGCCTCCTTCATTTGTCTCTGGCCATGCCCAGCACCCATAAGTTTCCCCGTGACAGAATGCAGCCCTCAGGTTCCCTGGCCTATTGCAATATCTTGTAGCAATGAGTTCAACAGGTCAGATGTTGGTATCGCTTCTGGCTTTCTGCTTCGCTTCAGCTGCGATGAAGTTAGTGAGTTTCTTCCTGGTGTTCCTCATTTTCTTCCGTCTTCCCCCTGCAGATATTTAAGCCTTCCTGTAGAAGGGAGATGCTCCTTTCCTGTGTCTCTCTCCTCCAGCTCTACAGAAGTTTCGGCTTTGCCAACGACTTCACTCATTTGCTTTCGATATTTATGCAGAGGATGACTACGGGGATGAATCTGCTCATTTGTTTGTTTCTCTGTTTAAACAAAGCACTTTTGCACAAACACCGCCCCAAGGAAAACAGCTGCTGGCAGCCACTCGTGCACGAAAAGCAAATTTTTACTGGAAATGTTGACATTTCAGCTTGGTGACTGGGAGCGACCGCCGAGACCACACAACACCGCTCTTGAAAGACCTACATTGGCTCCCAGTACACAATTTCCGGGCACAATTCAAAGTGTTGGTGCAGACCTTGAAAGCCCTATACGGCCTTGGTCCAGTATACCTGAAGGAGCATCTCCACTCCCATCATTCGGTCCAGCCTCCGCCTCTTCCCTGGCGCCCTCCAGAACGTGGCGCCGTGGTTCCCCGCACCACTAGCCTCTGTGGCTAAGACGGCCCTGATCTGCACCATGAACGAAGGCAGCAAAGCTGCCGGGATCAGCCCAAAACAGAGACACCCACATCCCCCTCCTGCCTCCTCTCACCACCCGGCCTTGGAAATGTCTGCCTTTCTCAGGCACAACTCTGAGCTCTGAGTACAACTTTCTCGTACTCCTCCAAGTTCCATCCCACGTGCCGAAAAAGGATACAGGTTTCTATGTTTGCTCCCACGATGTAGCCAGTTACGTCAAAGTTGATGCGGATGAATTTGCCCTGTCGGTGATAAGAGAAGATGGCTTTTGATACCTGCTAGCACACCATGAGAATTATAGGCTTCCCCCGTCAAACTTAACAACCAGAATGGAATTGAGTGGGGGGTAGTTGGAAGGGACTCTGCGCAGAGATATAGTTCAAAAACCATTTTTGGACACATGGGTGGATCTGAATTTTTGAGGGCCACCCCCTCTGGTCACTCAGCTTGCCCCTCTCCTAGATCAGGTCCCCCAGGGATCTGTGTATAAAAGTTGGATCCAGTGGAACTGAGCCTCGAAAAGAGCACAGAGCTGAAAGAGGAAGTGGGAAAGAGCATCACTCTTACAACTTCCTCCTCCAGCTCTATGTACTTTCCGAGCGAGAAATGGGTAGCTCTCACCACCTCATGACCAAGGGGGCAGTGAAGGGGGCTCACTGGTTTCGTGGGTACCAAAGGAAGACCTTAAGGGATCCATGGCACCGAGGGCGGGGGCACACTGGTAACCCCTCTCGTAGCTGATGAGAATTGTGATTGCAGCTGTTTTCTGGATTCAAGCAGGGATCTCCTGCTCCAATTGTGCCTATTTTCCAGAGGCCGTCCCAGATTCACAGAAGCCATCCCGATTTCTGATTTGAGCCAGGGACGTCCTGCTTTTCCTTAGGACATCCCTATTTTCATCGGAGAAATGCCGGAGGGTATGGGACAATGGATATGCTTTAAAGCACTGTGTCGTTGAGATCCATACACCCCGTAGCTTAGTTTGCCAGAGGCAAATGAATGCACTGGGCCCAGAAAATCCTGTTGGCACCCCATAGCTCATACTCAGGTCCCACTTGGTCTATACATTTAAAGCAGTATTCTACCACTTTCAACTTACGAATCGGGAAGAGTTGTCGTTCTTCACGGTTTTGGCATTCCCGAAAGCTTCGAGGATGGGGTTTGCCTGCAGCAGCTGTTTCTCCAGCTCACCCTAAAACGGATTCAAACGCCATTATCCTCAGGAAGCGGACAAGTCTCTCCGCCGTAAACAGTCACACGTAAGATGCATACAGAGGCTTCGGCCAAGGCGGGTCCAGCCTTGATTCCCTCCCCTGCAGATAAATAATCTCTCTCTTTTTTAAAAATGCATGTATATTGTAATGCACAACGGGCAGGGCTTTCTTTTGCTATGGGCACCACAATCAGGATTCTACTACAATGCACACAGCGTAGTGGGGGTGGGAAACACAGCAACAGGGTATTTTATACCGGGGGACAGACATCTAGCCCTCCTTACATTGCTGGACTCCAACTCCCATCATCCCTGGCTATTGGGACTGATGGGAGTTGGAGTCCAAGAACATCTTGGGAGGCCACAGGTGTCCCATCACCTGTGCCTCGCACATTCCAGTCTACATGCATTTTGGAGATTATCTCTGCAAGGGATGGAAATGAGAAGCCTGAAGCGGCCCACAGTAAATGTTGAGCTCTCTGTTTCTTCCTGCCCCTTGCTTAGCCTGCCGCTATCCACCAGCGCTCCTTTGGATGTACAAGGCAGCTGGTTGCTGCAGATGAAATCATTTCTTCGGGTGGCCGCAACAGAGGGCAACACATCTCTTTTCACTGTGTGTCCACTGCTCCATCAAAGGCTGCTGGTGATTTTTTCTGGAACTACCTGCTAAGAAGTCCTCCCACCCCCTCAAACCCCGGACCTAGAGTGTTGAAGCGTTTACTTAGCAAGGGGACAACGCTGTAAATTAGGCAAGGGAAAGAAATGGCCAAAAAAATAAAAATCTGTATGGTAATGCAGCACAAAGCAGATTACGCCACATCTATTAATCATGTTAAATGCAGGGCTTTTGGAAAGGTTGAATATGACAATGCATTATTTTGGGGTTTTTTTTAATATCCAGATTCCCCACCCCCTGTGCAAATGCATGCATGCAGTTACACACGGATGATGATGATGATGATGAGCACACACACACACACACACACACAAGCCATGCAATGCATCCAGGCAGACACTAATTAAGCAAATTCCGAAAGCAGTGACAACAGGCCAGTAAACGGATTTAGGTCAAAGAAAGAGTAAGGCGGAATATCGGAGACGAATATCTTTCCACAAGAAGAATACTTTGCTTTGGGCTTCTAAACAGTCTCCTCCACTGATCACCTGTGGTGATTATGAATCAGCTCCAGGTGACTAGATAGCAAAATGTCCGTGAACTGGAAGAGAACAGTTTCCTTTTTTTTCCTTTCAAGCTGTCAATATGGGCAAATAACTACGTTTCATTTCTTCGCCACTAGGCCAGTTCTTTGGGGAGGAGTGGACAGAGGGACTAGTAGCATCTGTAGACTCAGCTGCCAAGCTATGCTGCGCCTAACAGCTGTTCAATTGGCACTTCGCTTCGGGAGTTTTATTCCAGTCGTTCTCTGCCAAGAGCTGAAGGAATACTGGATCCTTTTTGAAACCGGAACAGAACTTTCAAAATTACTGATGGACAAGGAGCCAGCCCCACATGTGAGGTTTCCATTGTCCTTTGGGGGTGGGGGTGGAGACAGCATCAATCAAAAAGGAGAAAAGGCTTCTGAAATCTTGGAGATCAGAACCAGGGTTGTGTCCACACCATACATTTAAAGCACACACAAGCCCCCCCAAAAAGAATTCAGGGAACTGTAGTTTGTTGAGGATGCAAAGAGCTACCATTTCCAGAACCCTTAACGGACTCCCATTCTCAGGGTCCTTTTGCAGGAGAGGGAATGCGCCTTAAGTGTATGGTTTGTACGCAGGCTAGAGGTCTCTGCCATGTCTCACTCAGCTACTCTTTCCTGCATAACTGGTGCCTATCGCTGCTACGAAACTGCCAAGTCTGTATTAAATAAATTCCCAAAGTTTAAAGCTTAATTCGTTTGCACGGCGATGGTTATAACCAGGCCACTCTGAAGGCATGCAGAAGGAGGTCTGTTGCAGGCGTAGTACAGGGCAGGCAGCAAGCAATGTCAAAAAAAACGAGCAGCGTGCAAGCAAACCGGGATGAACTCAATCGGCTACCACACTGTGATCCTTGGGGAGAGTAAGGCACCCTTTCAAAAGCGGCCCAGTTTGAAGCGCATCACCGCTTGGGGCTACTTCCTCTCGAAACGACACCTCTGGCCACAAGTTTGCTCTTCCGAGATGTGTTGGAAAGAGGAAATTATTCCAGTGTGCAGAACTGAGCAGTGCCACTGGGAAAAGCAACTCTCGTGGCCTCGGTTCTCATGAAGACTGTGATCCCAACAACACTTTTTTTCTGGGAGCAAGACCTGCTGAAATCCGGACCGCTGACTCCCGACGATGGTGCGTTTGAGATCAGGGCATTGGGGGAACATACACGTGAACACTGGGTGCTATTGTTGCCCTGGGCCATGTGGGATCTTGTCGCATCGAACCACTGGGTGACTTCTTCTAAAAGGTGGAGTGCAACAACACCATGCAGATCTACACTCCGTGCCTTTGTATATATATACACACACAACACACACACCAAATATTCCAGGTTACTCACGTAAGCAAAAGATGGACCTTGCTGCAGTCAGATAACACGGCATAAAACAGTTGTCAGTATCATTCCCGTCACATCCCAAAGTACTTTTTTTTTTTTAAAGGTGTTTCCACCTGAATTCACAATCCACGGCGGCAGGTGTTTATACGTATGTATGCATGTATATTATACATGCAAATAGACACACAACACACCTCCTCAAGGAAAATAAAGGCAGAAGGACCAACCTGTGGATCTGCACTGATAGGCTTAGAAATGACCTAAATCCAAGCAAATAAATGTTTTGCTTGGGGGCGTGGGGGCTGGGGAGATAGGTGATAGATTAGTCTTAAATTGAGTTCTCCACTTTTCCACATCAATCTGCCACTGTTCTTTTAAGTCCTCGTGAAAATTCATCAGAATCTGAGTGCGGATTTCTTCTAACAGGTGCATTTAAAAAAAAAACCACTTCCGCCAAATACAACGTATGCTGGGATCTTACTGTCACCAATATGCATGTTTTACGTTTACAGAATGCATTGCTGCACACGGGAGTTGGCTAGAGAGCTGCACTGTGAAATTTGGGGAAGTGCAGATTTCGGAGGGCGTCTGGTTCGCATCTTGTTTTGGGAGATGACGATTGGGCGGGTCCACGTTAAAATATGCAAGCTGAATTGAATTTCTACCTGGCCCCTAACTCCCAACCACTGACCACTGGCCTGACCACTGGCCATATTGGCTGGGGGCTGATGGGAGATGGAGTCCCGCATCATCTGGAGAGCCACAGGTTCCCCCGCAGGCCTGATGTAAGGAAAGGATCCAGCCCAGGCTCACCCATACGCTTTAAACATGGGGAGGGGACTTCCAGATTTCCCCAGCATCAGCAACTCCCCAGAGGGGGGGGGCAGCACATGGAAAGCTATGCGCTCTTCTCATGCCTGCTTGCGCTTAAGGAGGGGGTGTCAAACAAAGAGCCCGTTTTCCATAAACACACAGGGGTTGTGACATAACTGCGTCCTCTCAGTAATATGTCAGCAATCCGGCAACAAAAGGGATGCAGAAAACGGCCTGAGCTGCAAAGCGGCCGGCCTGGTCTAGGTACCATTGTTCGCTAAAGACTATCTCGGTGCTCCCTAGGAGATACCGTATTTTCCGGCGTATAGGACGACTGGGCGTATAAGACGGCCCCCAACTTTTCCAGTTAAAATACAGAGTTTGAGATATACTCGACCGCAGATTCTCCACCCGGTGTATAAGACGACCCCCGACTTTTGAGAAGATTTTCCTGAATTAAAAAGTAGTCTTATACGCCAGAATATACAGTAATTCATGTTGTTTTTGTTTGTTGAAACATAATAGGCTGCTCCAGAGAATGCTTACCGTGATGCTGGTGTCCTTCTTGCCTTTGTGAGAGGAGGCCACGACAGCCAGATACTGAATGACTTTCTTGGTGTTTTCCGTTTTGCCAGCACCAGATTCCCCTCTAAGAAGAAGAAGAAGAAGAAGAAGAGTTTGGATTTGATATCCCGCTTTAGCACTACCCGAAGGCTAACATGTGGAGGAGTGGAGACGCAAATCCGGTTCACCAGATTACGAGTCTACCGCTCTTAACCACACCACCACACTGGAGGAAAGGAGAGGAGAGGGGGAAGATAGCATTGCATCTCTCTCCCACCACTTAGCAATCAGGGAAAGGGAAAAGGTAAAGGACCCCTGGACGGTTAAGGCCAGTCAAAGGCGACTATGGGGTTGCAGCGCTCATCTCACTTTCAGGCTGAGGGAGCCGGTGTTTGTCCACAGACAGCTTTCTGGGTCATGTGGCCAGCATGACTAAACCGCTTCTGGCACAACAGGACACTGTGATGGAAGCCAGAGCGCACAGAAACACCATTTACCTTCCCGCCACAGCAGTACCTATTTATCTACTTGCACTGGCGTGCTTTTGAACTGCTAGGTTGGCAGGAGCTGGGACAGAGCAATGGGCTCATTGCAGGGATTCGAACCGCTGACCTTCTGATCGGCAAGCCCAAGAGGCTCAGTGGTTTAGACCACAGCACCACAAGCTGAGTGTTATTCTGATTCCACTAGGGGAGAGGGAAGGAAGGAGGGAGGGAGGGAGGGAGAGACAGACCCAGCCAAGGCAAAGCCCATTCATTCTGACCTCTGCTGGCCTCCAGAGAAATACTAGATTAAACTTCCTACAACATACTCCATAAATGTGCACAGCAATGGACCTACTGCCTTTCCGCTCTGCCTCTGAGAACTCATGCGACACCACGCACACCAAACTGTGAGACCTAGCAACAAACCTTTCTAGGTCCCTTGCAACATGCATGTAGGAGCTCAGGCCCATGTGCAGAAACTGCCTTCTTGACCACTGGACCCACTCTCGGTCTCATCCGCTCATTCCGCCAGAGCCTGTCTTCGCATGCAGGTAAAAGGTAAAGGTAAAGGGACCCCTGACCATTAGGTCCAGTCGCGGACGACTCTGTGGTTGTGGCACTCATCTTGCTTTATTGGCCAAGGGAGCCGGCATACAGCTTCCGAGTCATGTAGCCAGCATGTTCTGGCAAACCAGAGCAGCGCATGGAAACGCCGTTTACCTTCCCGCTGGAGTGGCACCTATTTATCTACTTGCACTTTGATGTGCTTTCGAACTGGTAGGTTGGCAGGAGCAGGGACTGAGTAACAGCTCACCCCGTCGTGGGGATTTGAACCACCGACCTTCTGATTGGCAAGCCCTAGGCTGTGTGGTTTAACCCACAGCGCCACCTGCTGTTGTTTAACCCACAGCGTCTTGGCATGCAGGGGAAGTCCCTAACTCACTGAGGGTTTGAGACCCATTGGCTACCCTCACCTGGTTCAGCCGGCCAGTCGAAGCCGTTCCCTGGGATTGTGGCTGCTGTCACCTGCTGACAGCTTCTAGGAGCCACAGGTGAGAGCTGAGTGTTGTGTTCCATTCCACCTTTTGCCCAAGGAGCTCAAGCAACACTTCTGCTGCTCTCCATTTTACCCTCTCAGCAACCCTGCGAGGTAGGTTGGACTGAGAGACAGCCGCTGCCCCAGAGTCACCCAGTGGACTCTGTGGCTAAGCAAAGGACCTAGTTTAGCACTCTGACCACTATTCCACACAGGCTTTCATACTGCTTGCCACCTATCCAATATTAAACTGAGAGGTGTCAGGAGTCCTTAAGGGCTGAAGAGCTTTTTGCCTTGATTCCAAGTTCCTTTAGACTTGAACGCACATCTTAAAAAAATATTGGGGGAAGGATGTGGAAACAACACAAAGAGATAGATAGCTGTCGCAGGAGTGCATAACCAAGCCTTAAAACTTACTCATTTGTCTGGGATGCCGTCCAGGGGTTTGGAAATATCCACAGCTGGGCGTTTGGGCATTTAAACTTCCAAATATTATTTCGCATTATCTCCAACCTGGCCCTCAGTCCCTGTCTGGCCCTTGATTCTCTCCCTAGGGCTACATACCCTTCGCAAGCCCTGCTTTGCACCTTCCTTGAATGTTTTTGCCTGACTGGAATGTGCCCTTCAACTCTGAAAATGTCTCTCGCTTGCCTGTATGGAGGTCCGAGGGGACGGGGTGTATAGAAAGTAGCCAACTGAACAAAGGCAATATTTACATCTGTTGCCCTCCCCGCTCTCGCCTCTGCCCCCCCCACCATTGCCATATGGCCCCCAGAAGCTTTCACAGAAGGGGACGTGGTCCTCAGGCTGGAAAAAAAGTTCCCCGTTCCTGTCGTAAAAGCAGGGGCAAGACGGTTGCATCCGGGATAACGGTCCCCAATTAATTTGCCTCCCAAGCATCCTCTTTTATTCCTGAAGTGAAGACACAAACACATCAAGGAAGCATATACTTGATGTGTAGGGTGACAGGGAGTGTGCTAAGGGAATTGATGCATTTTCTTTTTTAAAAAAAGAAAAAGGAAGGACATTTGCAGAGGAGTTAAGAGTGGATCTGCCTGAGGCTCCTTTGATCTTGGAGCTGTTCCACCAACTTCGCTCTGCTCAATTCCTTTTCCTAATTAGGAGGTGCCTTTTCTTCAAACGCCAGCCCACAGATAAATGTCCATGCGACAGCCCCACATGCGCACCCAAGAGGAGGGTGCCTTGCGTTGGCACCAAGCCTTAAGAAGACTAGGCGCTGTTTCTTCCTAGGGTGCTGCTCCTTGGGGGAAGCCACGACTGTTCAAAGTGCTACAAGACTACTTTAAGTTCGGTTTGTTAAGGGTGCTGTGAGCTGTCCGGAGACCCTCCACGGAGCTACAATTCCCAGAGCTCCCAGGGAAGGAGGGCTGACTGTTGACAAACCTAGACAGCATCTTAAAAAGCAGAGACATCACCTTGCCGACAAAGGTCCATATAGTTAAAGCTATGGTTTTCCCAGTAGTGATGTACGGAAGTGAGAGCTGGACCATAAAGAAGGCTGATCGCCGAAGAATTGATGCTTTTGAATTATGGTGCTGGAGGAGACTCTTGAGAGTCCCATGGACTGCAAGAAGATCAAACCTATCCATTCTCAAAGAAATCAGCCCTGAGTGCTCACTAGAAGGACAGATCCTGAAGTTGAGGCTCCAGTACTTTGGCCACCTCATGAGAAGAGAAGACTCCCTGGAAAAGACCCTGATGTTGGGAAAGATGGAGGGCACAAGGAGAAGGGGACGACAGAGGATGAGATGGTTGGACAGTGTTCTCGAAGCGACTGGCATGAGTTTGGCCAAACTGTGGAGGCAGTGAAGGATAGGGATGTCTGGTGTGCTCTGGTCCATGGGGTCACGAAGAGTCGGACACGACTGAACAACAACAACAACAAGCAAACTACTGCCCCTAGTAGGAAAGCTGTGACTTCTAAATATATGGTATGTCGCTTAACTGGTGCCTGGCTACAGCATAGCCATTCCTCCAAAAAAAAAAAATTAAGGGAAAATCCCACAACACTAAACAGGTTCACGCAGACCATGCTTAAAGCATGGAATGGAGAAGTAAGTCAACTGTCCCCGACCCCATCCCCACTAATTCCCCTGGCACACCACCCAAATATTCCACAAAACCTCCAGATGAAAACCTGGCAAGCCAAAGGCTTTATACCGCCCAGCAGACCTCTACAAAAATAACAAAGCCATATCAACACAAAGAAATACAAGACAAACTAGGGGGGGGCACCCAAACGCCCTGGCTAACACACCACCAACTGGTGCCTGGCTGTCGCTGGTAACGAGGCCAGATGGACCATCGGTCACATCCGGCAAGCCAATGCTCCTGTGTTCTTAAGGGAGGACGTGTGAGCTCTCTGTCCAAGCCCCAGTGAAGTGAACAGCTCTGGTGCAGGATAAACTCTGCCTAAGGAACCAGCCTCTTTCTTCAAATGGATTCTTTGGACAGAATGATGAACCCTGATCTCGCAGAGTTTCAAGTCGGCCTGCAGCTTCGCATAGGGCCCGAAGCTGAAATATGTGCATGTTTTATTGATAAAAATTAAGTGTTCTGGGAACGGCTCCAGACTAAACATGCCAGTTTGAAGACATTTGCGTAAAAGGCTTTCGCATAAATCTACTTTACATCCTTGCTTTTGGGAAGACCAAAAGCGTGCTTTTTTTAAAAAAAAAATACATTAACTTCACTTATCATACTTTAGCCATCCTCCTTCTTCCACTGAATTTCCTTTGCCCGAGGGCAGGGAAGTTTGCCGGAGACCCTATTTCCACCCCCTCCCCAGTTTTGAATACAGAAATCTGCTAGGCAGACTGAACTGCCTACTCTGCAACATCACAGCAAGGATCCCCTTGTTGGATCCCACTGCAAAAGCCCATCTAATCCAGTATCCTGTTTCTTAGGGGGTCTGTGGAGAACAACTAGATACCTCTAGCAAAGCCAAAAAGCATGGCATGAGAGCATGCATTTTAATATTCTGCTGGAAGCCGCCCAGAGTGGCTGGGGAAAACCAGCCAGGTGGGCGGGGTATAAATAATAAATAAATTATTATTATTATTATTATTATTATTATTATTATTATTATTAAAGACAGCCAAGCAACTGCTGCTCAGATATACACTGCCTTTAAACATGGAGGCTCCACAGCCAATCCTTTCTGCTGTGTCATGGGGGGGGTGTCTTGGCTGTCTGCCCTCGCAGACTACGCAGTTTGGAAGGGCGTCAAATGTGGCCGCTTACAGACCGCTGCTGTTTCCGAGTGACAGCCAATCGCATGATGGCCTATTTAAATTGCACGGTCATGGTTGACAAGCCAACATTCCCACTCCCCCCCCCAAAAAAACCCAGACTTTTTGCAGTAAGGAAAGTGATGCAGAAAATGCACTGGAATGTGTGGAATGAGGCTTACTTTGCACACAGTGCCCTCCTGCCTCCCAGCAAACAAATCAAGGCGAATGCTTAGCAAACAGGTAACCTGGAAGAGGCTGGTATCTTAAAATCTCCATGCGGTTAGCCCCCACCCCACCCCCACCCCAAGGGCTGCCAATAATATTTAAATATTGCATCGTAAATGTTACAGCTCTGTGCCATTGCCCAGACTTCGCATGAAAAAGATCTCTGGTTTGATCCTCAGCATCTGCATTGAAAGGGGCAGGTGGAAGTTGATGCTACCGGAGAGCTGGGGAGATCTGCTGCCCATCAGTCGGCAGCACAGGACTCAACGGACAACTAACCTGCTCTAAAGCAACTGTCAGGAGTGCGTGCAGGAGCCAGACCCCGTCACCAGCAGGGCTTTGCAGGATTGGGGCCTTCTAAGTTTGTTCTGGAGAGGCAAGGCATGGCCGCACAGGTGAGGCCACTTGGTAACTCACTGCACCTGGTGGCAAGAGCCGGGAAGGGATATAAGGTCAGCATTTCCCTTCGGCTCTTTGCCACAGCAACACGCTTCCTGCCTTGCTGCGTCTGGCCTCTTGATTCCTGCCTCCTGCTTCCTGATCCCCGGACCTCAGCTTCAATACTCCTTGCTTTTTGACCCTTGGACCTTCACCTTCACCTTCGTGACTCCTTGTTTCTCGACCCCTGGACCTTTGACTTCGTGACTTTCTGCTTCCTGACCCTCGGACCCCTGGTTTCTGGACTCGCATTCCTGCTCCCACCCTGCCATCTTGCCCCCGGGTCCTGACATCCTCTGCCGGGACTTCGTTCACCCGTAGACCGGACCGTGACAGCAACTTCCTCCATTCCTAAGTTAATTGACCGAAGTGTTCTGTGAGCCCGAAGTAGCCACTTGCTAGAGAGGTTGGCCACTGTCCCTCTGAGTGAGTCAGTACTCTGGCCTATCCAAAAGCACACCCAGACTCGGCGCTTCTTTTCTGGGGGTTACGCAGGCAGGGGTACGCATACCCCTAAACATGTTGTGAATCTTTCTACTTTGGTCCATTTACAGTATTTATTTTTCCCAATTTGAACTATAAAATGGTGATTTTCTTGAGTACCTCTAAACATTTTTTTCTAGGGGGGAAAAAAAGCAATGCCCAGACAGGAGACTCACAGAAAAAAATGCTCCTTTGAAAGCAGATATTTCCTTTAAAACAAGAAACAAAAAACCAACCTATTACTGCTACCGAATCTACTTTTAGCTGCAAGAGTGAGGAGGTGGAGGTGTCTCCCATTTTAGTTCCCAAACATCAAAGCGCCTTGGAGTTTGGAGCAGCTGGCGCTGAGCATTTCTGGCAAGCTATATCTGGAGCTTGTGGTCAATTGCTTGACAGCAAAGGGTTTGCTATCCAACATGTAATAAAATCTTCCCTGGCTCACTGATAATGCCTCAGACCGCAGCGTCATCCTGCACACCTCCCGTTCGCACCAGTCCATTAAAACAGAAGGTAAACACAGGGCGTGGGTGAATCTGTCAATACTGGTTTCTCAATTTTCAGCCTTAAATTCAATTCTCTATGTTTCCACATCAGCTTGCATTTTTAAAATAAAAAAGTCCCCATGAAAATTCATCAGCGTCTTGGTGTGATTTTCTCCTAATATCTTCCTATAGAAATAAAAACGTAATGCTGTCATCAGGCAGCCTGCCCTGGAGGATGTACAGGACCGCATCACAGTCTTGGATTAGCAGGAAATCAGAGCACAGCCCCCGTTGGAGGATTTGTAATGCAGCTCCCAGAATGGTTTAACAGTCAATCCCTCTCCCCATGGAACTCTGGGAATTGTAGCTCAGTGGTGCAAAGAATAGGGGTCTCCTGACAACTCTCAGCACAAACTACAGCTCCCAGAACCCTTTGGGGGAAGCCACAGCTGCCTAAAGTAAGGTTACCAGACGCCCCCGTTTCCTGGGGACAGTCCCTGGATTTACAAATCAGTCCCCTGACAAAATCCATCTATTTAGTAGTAGGTTAAAAAGTGTCCCCAGATTCGTTGGAAAAAATCTGGTAACCTTAGCCTAAAGTGGCCTGATACTTCGAATGTATAGTGCAAATACACACATATTTCAATCATCCATCCAGGCAAGCAGGGGGCAATATCACAGTTCGGCGACAAATTCCAGCCAGGCAAAATTATTCAAGGATGGCGAGAAGTGCCTGGGGACCATCCTGATTGCGAGTCAGAGAAGATGGAAGGACAATGTTTGGTAACTGACCTGCAGTTCCCCACCCGTCTCAGTGCCATGAGAGCGCACAGTGCCACACACATAGCAGCTATACAAAAAGGAAGCAATTTTTCAAAAGGGGGGATTAACAAGCTCCCACAAAATGGAGCTTACAAGCTTAAAATGGGAAAGACAACAAAGGGAGGTGAGTTGGGTGGACAAGGCTACCTTTAAAAACAATTCCGAACCTACAGGTTTTGGTCCAGAACACGGTATTCAGTCTAAGGGCTACACATATGTCAACTGATAATATCAGTTGTAGCTACTCTCCGCAAGTGAAAATGTGAGCAGAAATAGAGAGGTGTGCATGATCAAACTGGTTCCACTTACGTGCAAAGAATGGACTGGTCTTCTCGATCTGTAGATAAAGAGAAAACAGGTATTAAGTCTGGAATATTCAAGAGTATGGTGAGTTATTTGGGCTTGGTGTATACGGGACCTACCATTTCATATAGAAACGAGATCTGAATGTGACAGAATCCCTGTAATGCAGGAATCTTCAGAAGAGTTTATTAAACATCTACTAGCAACCTCATACTGGGCGTTGCTTAGGAATTCAAAGGAACTTCAAAAAAAAAATGTGCATCTTTGAAAAGTTCAGCCCACCATCTTCATTCAAAATGGCATCCCACTGTATCCAAGCACAGGCCAAATCCTGCTCCTTGATCTCAAGAGCCACCACACCAAACTTGACAGCAATGTCTTAAGAGGTGCCAAAATGTGTAGCGAGCAAACACCTTTCCAAAAGATAACGTTGGTTATTTACTACACAGAAACAGGAAGGAAGCTGTTTTGGCCAAACCATGGCCCATGTGCCCTATATGCAACATCATATACGATGTGAGGTGTGGTGCAGGTAAAGAGATGGCTGGGCTAAAGGGATTTACAGGCACACCGATCAGCTGATTGCTGGCACTTTAAAAAAATCAACCCTGGCGATCAATGGGGTGCAGCCAGATCACCCACACATCTCCTAGGCTCCGTGGCTTTCCCAATCACCAAAGTCATGTTAAAAACTAGGTTATGGGACATAGAGCACCAGGAACTAATTTTAGCTGCGGAAAAAACGTTTTGCCCTCTTTATTTTCGACTCTCTTGGGCGCAGGAATCTAATCCCAATTATCTACAATTTCTGTTTAACCTGCAAGAAAGAAGGGCTTTTTCGCTGGCTAGGTTCAATTCTAATCCCTCTAACCTCCTCTGGGGTAGGTTCGCGGGGAAGGCAGAAGGAGATAGGATCTGCCGATGTGATGCCCACCTGGTGGGAACTCACTCACGTGGTCCTCAAATGCAAAACGTATGATGATCTCCGCCAACAATACCTAGACCAACTATGTATCCCAAAATGGAAACCGGAGATAGAGGTTATACGCTTCCTATTACAGGGGAGAGACCAGGAGCTCACCAAGACAGTAGCTAAGTTCCTCTATTTGATCTTTTGCCGCCGAAGTACATTACAGGACCCTGCCCTTGTTGGAGACCCACAGAGGTGAAATAGATTGCTGGCCTCCTCTTCCCTTTGGCAAGTGACTGTACTGATGATATGGCGACGAGATCGTACTGGCCTATTTATTTTGAATGTTTGTAAGTGATGCCAATAAAGGCTTTGATGCTTCTGTATGCTTCTGGAAGGAAATCTCTGTGATCAAACTACAGTCATACCTTGGTTTTCGAACAGCTCAGTTCTCGAACGTTTTGGCTCCCGAATGCCGCAAGCCCGGAAGTGACTGTTTGCGAACTATTTTTGGAAGCCGAACATTTGACGGGGCTTCCGATTGGCTGCAGGAGCTTCCTGCAGCCCATCCGAAGCAGCGCCTTGGTTTCTGAATGTTTTGGAAGTTGAACGGACTTCCAGAACAGATTCCGTTCGACTTCCAAGGTACGACTGCATAAGTTTTTGCACACACTTGAATTTACTCCAGTTGGCAGCCTCGGAGAGAGTCCTCATTAAGTTTTTTCCTCAGCTCCAGGCTCAAAGTTCTGCTCTCTCCTTTTAATCCTGCTAATCACCCCTGCTGACAAATTTAATTGGGTGCACTTAGCAGAGAACGAATTCCACTCGGGCTGAGCTGTGCCGATGGTCAACACTAGAAAGGAGAACGGCCGGGGAAATTAAACAGGGGCATGTCAAAACTTCCAACAACACAGTTGGGGCACGTGGACAAAAGCCACTTCAGTCCCTTCTCCTCCACAGTCTCGTTCCCAGGTGCCCCCCGAGTGTTTTATGCACCCCATGATCCAGGGTCTGCTTGCTGCTTGCTCCATCATGTGACATTCTTGGGTGGACATTTGGGGGGGGGTCCGGGGCTGGACCTCAGCCCCAAATGACTATCTATACAGCAGAGGAGACATCCAACACAGTCTCTTTTTCCTCCCCAGGTGAAGACTGGGCTAAATGGGACCGCTTTGAAAGCACAAGCTTTCCCCCAGCATCCCAGGCTTCCTTCTTCGAAAACAACATCGTTCTTTTGGACCACCACCCCCTTCCTCCTCCTCCAGCCTCTGTTTGCGCCCCCGCTTCCCTCCCAAAGGACCAGCTTGCTCTGCTTAATCGCAGCCTTGAATCGGATGGTTTATCACAAGGAAGCGACTCTGAGCTGGCAGCTTGACCATAAAAGGAGAAAGCAACTGAATCGGGCATCCTGGCCTGCAGCTTCTTGACATTTTATTATGAGCTGGTCTCCCTGCAGGGTTTGTGCATGTTTCCAGCACAGTCGGGGGGGGGGGAGAGAGGACGGCAGGAAGAAGACCTCTTAGGCTGCTGCCATTTGACTACCAACCAGGGATAGACGAACCCATCAATTTCGGTCCCTACTAGCCTCTCCAATCTTAAGCTTGGTTCTCCACGTTTCCCCAGCTAGAAGCTTCTGCATTTTGTGAAAAGTCGTTATGAAAAATTCATGAGCATTTAGCCTAATTTACCCAAGCTTATCCATCCTTAAAGAAATCAGCCCTGAGTGCTCACTGGAAGGACAGATCCTGAAGCTGAGGCTGTGAGCTGTCCGGAGACCCTCCATGGAGCTACAATTCCCAGAGCTCCCAGGGAAGAAGGGCTGACTGTTAAACCACGGTGGGAATTGTAGCTCTGTAGCAAACTACTGCCCCTAGTAGGAAAGCTGTGACTTCTAAATATATGGTGAGTATGTTGCGAAGAATTGATGCTTTTGAATTATGGTGCTGGAGGAGACTCTTGAGAGTCCCATGGACTGCAAAAAGATCAAACTATCCATCCTTAAAGAAATCAGCCCTGAGTGCTCACTGGAAGGACAGATCCTGAAGCTGAGGCTCCAAGACTTTGGCCACCTCATGAGAAGAGAAGACTCCCTGGAAAAGACCCTGATGTTGGGAAAGATGGAGGGCACAAGGAGAAGGGGACGACAGAGGATGAGATGGTTGGACAGTGTTCTCGAAGCGACTAGCATGAGTTTGGCCAAACTGCGGGAGGCAGTGGAAGACAGGAGTGCCTGGCGTGCTCTGGTCCATGGGGTCACGAAGAGTCGGACACGACTGAACGACTGAACAACAACAACAACAAAAACCCAAATATACAGACGTTTGTAAGCAACTTTGTCTCATATACAAATGCATGCAAAACCATTTTACCAGCCCCAATGCATTTTTTTTTTTGTACGTTACCTTCGCTAATACAGGTATATGCTTTTTTAGGCACACTGCGGGGTGTGCACTTTTACACCCCTTACTTGGCCGGAGAGCCAAATTAGAACGTTCAGGAAAGTGTCCATTTCAAAGGATGGCTGCTTCTTGAGTCCACATATCGTTTTGTGAAGTTCAATTAGGTCAGGTTCACCTTTAAATTGAATTTCTGCCGCATCCCAACTTACCATGTCAACAGTGGGATGGAGAGGGAAGAAGGAACAGGACAGGGGCACAAGGGAGTTTTCCAGGCTCTTTCTGTTTTCAGGTGGGATTCAATCACACAGCAGCGTTTCAGGTTGCCCAATAAAAGCTGAGCGGTGCTCTTGAGCAAGAATTCCACTTCCCCTCCCCACCCTCTCCCAAAAATCATCCCCCCCCAAAAAAATAAAGAAAGTGATGGGAAAATGCACTAGGAAACAGGTGCAAACAAATCAGAATGAATGCTCCATAGATGGCCAAAGTTGTCTAATCTCCCAACAAACTCTGAGCAAATGAATCAGGACGAGCAGGCCATCACTAAATGAGCACACCAGTCTGATATTTTTATAGGAGGGAAATACATCTATAAATAAATAAATCTGGAAGTCATCTAAAATGGCCCCGGGCAGTGGCTGGGTGCAGGGTTCAAGGGCATACCATAAATTTTGGGTTGGGCAAATAAAATCTGTGCTCTTTTGAGCCTGTATGACAAATCCCCCTTGTTGTGGTTTGGAAAGTGACAGGTATAGGCATTGCAAAGCTTGGCATGGAAGATTAACAGAAAGACATTATAAACTCTGCGCAAGCAAATCAGGACGGATGTTTGTTGTTGCATGACCTCCCCGGAAAGAAATCTGAATGAATAAAGGCCATAGTCTAACCTCTGCATAAGCTTTGTGCGGGCAAATCAGAATGAACCCTCAATAAACAATCTGCCTGGAGAAAGACAGCCTTATCCTCCTCTATAAATTCGTCTAATCCCCTCTTAAAGCCGTTCGAATTGTTGGCATTCAAAACATTTTGTGAGAGAAAATCCCATAGTTTAACTACGCACTGGGTGAAGACGTCTGTCCCAAGTCTCCCAATCATTCCGTTTTCACAGGATGGCCCCACTGGGTACTGGTATCACGAGAGAGCGTGTGTCTGGAGGCAGTTGGCTAACAGATTGAGGTTGAATCCTGACAAGACAGAAGTACTGTTTTTGGGGGACAGGGGGCAGGTGTGGAGGACTCCCTGGTCCTGAATGGGGTAACTGTGCCCCTGAAGGACCAGGTGCACAGCCTGGGAGTCATTTTGGACTCACAGCTGTCCATGGAGCGCAGGTCAATTCTGTGTCCAGGGCAGCTGTCTACCAGCTCCATCTGGTACGCAGGCTGAGACCCTACCTGCCCGCGGACTGTCTCGCCAGAGTGGTGCATGCTCTGGTTATCTCCCGCTTGGACTACTGCAATGCGCTCTACATGGGGCTACCTTTGAAGGTGACCTGGAAACTGCAACTAATCCAGAATGCGGCAGCTAGACTGGTGACTGGGAGCGGCTGCCGAGACCATATAACACCGGTCCTAAAGGATCTTCACTGGCTCCCAGTATGTTTCTGAGCACAATTCAAAGAGTTGGTGCTGACCTTTAAAGCCCTAAACAGCCTCGGCCCAGTATACCTGAAAGAGTGTCTCCACCCCCATCGTTCAGCCCGGACGCTGAGGTTCAGCTCCGAGGACCTTCTGGTGGTTCCCTCAGTGCGAGAAGCGAAGTTACAGGGAACCAGGCAGAGGGCCTTCTTAGTGGTGGCACCCTCCCTTCAGATGTCAAGGAGATAAAGAACTATGCAACTTTTAGAAGACATCTGAAGGCAGCCCTGTATCAGGAGGTTTTCAATACTTGATGTTATGCTGTAAGCCGCCCAGAGTGGCTGGGGAAACCCAATGGGTGGGGTATAATTATCACCATCATCATCATCATCATCATCATTCCTTTCCCTGTCCCCTTTCTCCACACCTAAGATAATTTTGGACACCTCTACATGTCCATGTCCATTGCTCACTTCCCGTCCAAAAAACCCCCAAGTGATTTCCCCATAAGGCAGCTTTTCTAGACCAGTGGCGTAGCATGGGGGGGGGGGGTCACAGGCCACGCTACGCCACTTCTCCAGACCCCTGATCCTTTGTATCTAAGCATTTCCTGTATTCTACAGGATCCTTTTCTGAGCAGAACTGTACCCAGTATTCCAAATGTGGTCACATCATATAGGTAAAAAGGTAAAGGACCCCTGGATGCTTAAGTCCAGTCAAAGGCGACTATGGGGTCGCGGTGCTCATCTCGCTTTCAGGCCGAGGGAGCCGGCATTTGTCCACAGACAGCTTTCCGGGTCATGTGGCCAGCATGACTAAACCGCTTCTGGCACAACGGAACACCGTGACGGAAACCAGAGCGCACGGAAACGCCGTTTACCTTCCCGCCACAGCGGTACCTATTTATCTACTTGCGCTGGTGTGCTTTTGAACTGCTAGGTTGGCTGGAGCTGGGACAAAGCAACGGGAGCTTACTCCGTCGCGGGTATTGGAACCGCTGACTTTCTGATCGGCAAGCCCAAGAGGCCCAGTGGTTTAGACCACAGCGCCACCTGCATCCCATCATTTATTACATCCAGGGCAATAGTCCCCATTTGCCTGGATCCCTCCCTTCCTGCACTTCCATATTAAGAACATGCAGATATAGAAAGCTGCCTTATGCTTGGCTGGGACATTGGTGAATTTAGCTCAGTACTGTTTACACTGACTGGCAGCAATGGCTGTCCAGGGTTTCAGGCAGGGGACATTCCCAATCCTATCTGGAGATGTTGGGGATTGAACCTGGGACATGCAAGGAAGATACTCTACCGTTAAGCTACACTCCTTCCCCAACTGCTCTCTGGAAGCAAAGAGGCTGCATTCAACACACAAACTCCGGAGACCACTTTAACCAGGAGGAAGTTATGTGTTTACTCACGGAGCAGCAACATTTTCTTCATCTGAACAAAAAGACCTAACTTTCAAGCAATGCTTCTGAGCGCCGTGCTGGAGACTCACACAGCTGTATATTTTTAGCTGTTTAATTAGACTTCTGTGTTTTATACTCATTCGGATCCTTTAAAACCTTCCAGTTGTATATAGCGGTTGTTAGTGTATCTTGGCAGTAAATCTATGTGAAGGATAAAAAATAAAAAAATTAAACCGAGTGAAAATTACAACCGTAATTCCGACACGCATAGGAGGGAGCTAGGCAGAGGAAGCAAAACAGCCCCAGTTCGGAAGCTCAAATGTGCTCAACCTGTTTGTCCGTTTTGAAGCACCCGAGCGCTGACAAAATGATGAAACAATCCAGATGTAGGCAGGGAAAGAAGGGACAATGCAGAGAGGAAGGTGGGGGAGGGAGGAGTGGAAGATGGAGATGGACAGGCAGAAGCAAAACAGAGGCTGCCCATTTTCTGGCAAGCTTATTTCCTCTTGGCCAAATCAAGACCCATTCTACAGGAGCAAGCTTCCCAAACATCCAAAAGATGAAACGCATTTGCTATTGTGAAAGTTGCCCTGCACTCGGAGGTGGGGTTGGGGGAGAAATTCGGTTTTGATTGCATTTTAACGAGAAACGGCCTAATTCGCACTTCTTGAACCAATACGTGAACCGAAACACAGCTCTCCTTTGACATTCACAATTGTCCAGGCAAACAATGTGCATTATATCAGGCGGGAAGTATGTATAAAAACGCATGGGTTAGTGAAGGTGACACAGAGATGCATTAGGGGAAATTCGATCCACAAAAAAACCCATGCATCTCAGTTAAAATTGCATGCAATGTCTTTATCGGGAGAAACTCGCGAGAACACTCTGGCAATTTATCATGAAGATGTTTTTTATTTTTAAAAATAAATTGCACACTGCTGCAGAAATGTGGAGAACTAGATTTAAGGTGGGGGGGGGGTTGGAAATGAGAGAAACTGAAATGGGCAACTTCATCCTTCTGCAGTTGGAAGGGGAATTACTTGCAGAAATATCTACATTAGTCAAAACGGAATAAGATAAATTTGCCATTTTTCTAAACTGAAAAAGGCCCATATGCTGTAGCATAGGGGTAGGCAAACTAAGGCCCGTGGGCCGGATGTGGCCCAATCGCCTTCTCAATCCGGCCCGCGGATGGTCCGGGAATCAGCTTGTTTTTACATGAGTAGAATGTGTCCTTTTATTTAAAATGCATCTCTGGGTTATTTGTGGGGCATAGGAATTTGTTCATATATTTTTTTCAAAATATAGTCCAACCCGCCCCCGCCCCAAAGGTCTGAGGGACGGTGGACCGGCCCATGGCTGAAAAATTTTGCTGACCCCTGTGTGTAGCATTTCCTAGATGGGGAGTGGCTCCACCCCCCACCCCATCGATCGTTTTGGCTGCCCTTTCCCGAACATTATTCCAGCTCTGCGGCATCCCTTTTGAGATGAGGCCGTATGCAGCGTTCCAAATGTGACCATGCAATAGATTTGTACATGAGGGTGGCAACTTTCAACTTAGGTGCAGTTTGAGTTAAGGGCTCCAAATGAATTTCTGAAGAGATCCTTACAAAAGATTCGGCTGCATTTTAAATTATAAGCCCCTCCGCAGATGAGCACCACCGAAAGGGAACCGTTTCTGTACGCACAAAGGCTACGGCCTCATCTGCACCATTTATTTAAAGCAGAATCATACCCGCCTTGAGCAGTTTTTTACGGCTTCCCCCAAAGCATCCTGGGAACTGAAGTTTGTTAAGTAAGTGCTGGGAGGTGTTTGGAGACCCCCCCCCCTCTTCCCCTCACAGAGCTATAGTTCTCAGAGTGGTAAAACAAGTCAATCCGTTCCAGCGGAAAAACAACACAATCCCAACAAAGGATGAATGGTTATTAAAAAATAAGAGAATCCCTTGAATTGGCGAAACTAACAGAAATAGTAAGAAATCAACCAAGAGAAAAAAATCAGCAGAGGATGGGACGTTTTTACAAATTATGTGAAGGAGGTCAGCTCCCCAAATTATGATTATGACAGGCTTAGTCTAGATTAAAACTCCACGGGTAAACAAACCGCGTCTCCACAAAGTTCAAAATGATTACAGATAACCAAAGACAGAAAAATAAAAGAACGGACTTCCGGAACGGATGATGTTTGAGAACCAAGGTACCACTGTATAGCAAGCCTTTCCAGCTTAAGGGTGGGGGGTGTAAACACAGTAAATAAAAAATAAAATAAAATAACTTTTGCAATTCATCAGGGAGTCACATAAGGAGGAAACACTTGCTTGGTAACCTCAGCAGCAACCTGGGTGCCAGATGCAGGGGCGTAGCAAGGGGGGGCGGGGGTCGGGCCACCCCAGGGTTCCATAATGGAGGGGGTGACAAATTATCAAGGAACAAAAAAAAAATGATTTTTTTTTTTAAATGCCTGCTCCGAAGGTCTTATCTTACCTATACTAGGGATTATATAGCTATATATGAAATTTCATGCATATCGGTTAATATCTTGACCCTCCTCCACCAAAATAGCTGTTCACTTGGCTGTTTTCCTATGTCATGAAGGCTGAAATTTCAGTTCAGAGAACACTTACTGTTCCCAACCCTAACCCTGTGGAAAGCCATCTAATTAGACTTTAATTTGATTTTGAGATGTTTTTAGGAGGTAATTTAATTATTGTTTGATTTTATACCAATGTTATGTATCTGATGTTAGCCACCCTGAGCCCGACTTCGGCCGGGGAGGGTGGGATATAAATAAAAGTTTTTTATTATTATTACTTGTTATTTATTCCTTTGTAAGAAAATATGAAATAACGTAAAACCATTTTTGCGGGGTGGGAATCAATGGGGGGGTTGACAAGAAATTTTCCTCACCGGATACCACCTGACCTTCCCATGCCTGGGGGGGTGGGGTGACAAAAAAATTTTTTGCCCCCGGGTACCAATTTACCTTGCTACGCCCCTGGCCAGGTGCCACAGTCCCGATGGCTCAAGTTCTGAACTTTGCCATCCCTGCAGTCCAGCACGGGCAGCTCTGGCTGGCAGCAGCTGCCTTATATGTTAGGCAGGAGTCTAGAAAGATGAAATTCACAAATGCACCAGAGGAGAGGCCGGCAAATGTGAGTATTCTGCAGACTTCTGGCCACTGGGAAAGGCCATGGTTCAGTGGCAGAGCATCTGGTTTGCATGCAGAAGACCCTGGATAATTGCTGCCGGTCAGAGTGGACAATATGGAGCTTGATGGACCAATGGTCTCAACTCAGTATAAGGCAGCGTCTGATACTCCCATGTTCCCAGACAGCAGAGTGGCTGCCTCCACCAGTCCACAGGGAGCACATCTCCATGCCCCTATTTGCCAAAACTATTTGCAACGCATTCGACCCTGCCCACATGCCTGGCCCAGATGGGCAAAGGGAGAGGAGCGTTCCCTTTTTGAGTCAGATTGTGGGTGGCAGACAGTGCCAAAGGATTCCTAGGAATGTTTTTGCAAGCCTGCCTAGCCCCCAAGTCATGAAGCAAAGACAGGAGCTAGGGCTGGCCCATTACGGTGCTCTTAGGCAAGCCTCGGGAATTGGCACAAGGACTAGGAATAAACAGATCTGGCAATTTCAGTTTCTCATTTTTCCAGTCCTAAATTCAGTTCTCCACATTGCTACACCTGCTTCCAGTTTCTTTTTTTAATAAACCACAGGGAAAATTCTCAGCATTCACATTTTCTCTAATATTCACATTTATGCAAGCAATTTTTGCTAATATAGTGCATTTCCTGTGTTACTATCAGTAATACACGCACTTTCCAAGAATACACACATTTTGCTCACTTTACCAGTACAGTCGGACCTTGGAAATCGAATGGAATCCGTTCCGGAAGTCCATTTGACTTCCGAAACGTTTGAAAACCAAATCACCGCTTCTGATTGGCTGCAGGAAGCTCCTGCAGCCAATCAGAAGCCACGGAAGCCCCATCGGACGTTCGGGGTCCAAAAGAACGTTCGCAAACCGGAACAATCACTTCCGGATTTGCAGCATTCCGGAGCCAAAACATCTGAGTTCAAGGGCGTTCGGGATCCAAGGTACGATTGTATTGTTTACTTCAACTGGCAACAGGCTGAGAGAGATCCTTTCCCACTCTGCTACCTCCTGAGATCCCTTTCAATGTGATCATCATCAGAGGCCATTCCCCGTGTGCTACCTCCAAGGGAGGTGTGGAGGGTGGCAATTTGTGCATGGGCTTTTTAGTGGTGGCTCCCCATTTGTGGGTTCCTCTGGCACCATCATAGTCAGCTTTTAGGGACGAAACTAAGACATTCTTGTCTATCCAGGCTTTACCTCCTTACCTTGGACCACACTGTAGTGTGATTTCTGGCCTGTTTTGTGGCGGTTATCTTTACCTAAGTGCAGGATTTGTCCTTGTTATTGTTGGATGAGCGTTTTTCAGGAATTTTGCTCCGCTGTATTTTTCCAATGTATTTCAGGGTTCTCCCCCCCCCTTTTTTTTTGGCAAGCTGTTCCATATTTCATAGGCTCGTAAGTCCCTTTGAACCATCATCTTGCAGAAAGCGAGGAATAAATGCAAATAATCATGGGACCTGGAACTTTCTGAATGTAAGGCATGTTCTGTATGACTATGCTATGGGTCCATCATAGAATCATAGAGTTGGAAGAGACCACAAGAGCCATCCAGTCCTACCCCCTGCCAAGCAGGAAACACCATCAAAGCATTCCTGACAGATGGCTGTCAAGCCTCTGCTTAAAGACCTCCAAAGAAGGAGACTCCACCACACTCCTTGGTAGCAAATTCCACTGCCGAACAGCTCTCACTGTCAGGAAGTTCTTCCTAATGTTTAGGTGGAATCTTCTTTCTTGTAGTTTGAATCCATTGCCCCGTGTCCGCTTCTCTGGAGCAGCAGAAAACAACCTTTCACCCTCCTCTATATGACATCCTTTGATATATTTGAACATGGCTATCATATCACCCCTTAAACCTTCTCTTCTCCAGGCTAAACATACCCAGCTCCCTAAGCCGTTCCTCATAAGGAACCTCATCGGTGTCAGAGACCTTATACCACAGCCAGACCACTGCTCCATGTAGCCCGGTGCTGTCTGCTCTGACTGGCAGCGTCTCCCTTAGAGAGAAGGACCTCTGGCGAATGCCAAAAACCGAATCCAAGACCCTCTGCAGGGGCTCCACCGAAGTCCCATCAATTTTTGTGGCCTACTTTTGGCCAGAGAAAACTGGCACAACATCTTCCACATGGTTTTTTTGTGTGAAGCTTAGAAGCAAGTTACCCAACCTTACCTTGCATCATACTCCTGTAGGCTGTGTCTGCGATGGCATAAATATGTGGGGGCATCTCGTGACGTTTCTTCCCTTTGTACATGTCGATAATCTTCTCTGAATAGATCGGCAGTTGCTTGTACGGGTTTACCACCACACAGAAGAGACCTGAGTAAGTCTGTAAAGGGGGTAAACGTACCAAGAATGTGACGTGGGGTTTTGTTTTTTAGACGCCCCCTACATTCCCTTAAAGGTCCTTTCCTCTCTCCCCCCCCCCCCAACAGAGCTGCAGTTCTGTGAGGGGAGGTAAAGAATCTCTAGCAACATTCGCCACCAAATTACACTACCCAGAATCCTTTGGGGGGGAAGCCATGACAGTTATGGGAATATGAAATTGGTCTAAGATAAGAGTTTGTGTGGGAGAAAAGCAATGACAAACCTAGACAGCATCTTAAAAAGCAAAGACATCACCTTGCCGACAAAGGTCCGTATAGTTAAAGCTATGGTTTTCCCAGTAGTAATGTATGGAAGTGAGAGCTGGACCATAAAGAAGGCTGATCGCCGAAGAATTGATGCTTTTGAATTATGGTGCTGGAGGAGACTCTTGAGAGTCCCATGGACTGCAAGAAGATCAAACCTCTCCATTCTGAAGGAAATCAGCCCTGAGTGCTCACTAGGACAGATCCTGAAGTTGAGGCTCCAGTACTTTGGCCACCTCATGAGAAGAGAAGACTCCCTAGAAAAGACCCTGATGTTGGGAAAGATGGAGGGCACAAGGAGAAGGGGACGACAGAGGATGAGATGGTTGGACAGTGTTCTCGAAGCTACTAACATGAGTTTGGCCAAACTGCGAGAGGCAGTGAAGGATAGGCGTGCCTGGCGTGCTCTGGTCCATGGGGTCACGAAGAGTCGGACACGACTGAACGACTGAACAACAACAACAAAGAGTTTGTGGGGTCAACCAAAATGATCAAGAGGATGGAACAACTGCTCCCCTACAAGCGAAGGCTGCAGCGTTGGGGACGTTTTAGTTTAGAGGAAAGGTATGTAAGATGTAACATGAAAGCAGACCCTCCAAGCGTCCCTATTTTCCAGGGACAATCCCGGATTTACAGAAGCCGTCCCGGTTTCTGATTTGATCCCGGAATGTCCTGCTTTTCCTTAGGACGTCCCTATTTTCATTGGAGAAATGTTGAAGAGCATGGAGTTATGCAACCCCCGAGCCAAGGAGATAAGTAACTCTACAACCTTTAGGAGACATCCAAAGGCAGCCCTGTGTATAGGGAAGTTTCTTAATGTTTAATGTTTTATTGTGTTTTCATATACATTGGAAGCCGCCCAGAGTGGCTGCGGCTATCCAGTCAGATGGGAGGGGAAGAAGGAAGAAGGAGGAAGGAAGGAAGGAAGGAAGAAGAAGAAGAAGAAGAAGAAGAAGAAGAAGAAGAAGAAGAAGAAGAAGAAGTCCTTATTTTCACCGGAGAAAATTTGGAGGGAACGTTATAGAAATTTATAAAATTACTCATGATTTAAAGAAAAGAAAGTTTTCTCCCTCTCTCATAACACTAGAACCCATCCAATAAAGCAGAATGTTGGAAGATTTGGGACAGACAAAAAGTACTTTTTCACACACTGCATAGTTAAACGATGGTGGGGTTGCCGCATGTCCAGGAAAACCTGATCATGTCCTCTTTTGGGGAGGCAACATGCCCATCCAGGCGGATTTTTACATTTTAAAGGAAATGTCCATTTTGGGGAGCTCAGGCTTGGCCTGCGCACCCACACCTGCATATACACGCCTTTTTCCACAGCTCAAGCTGGCAGCGGCTCGGGCTGTCCTATTTTTTGCTCTTCAAGATAGGGCAACCCTATTTATGGAACTCTCACACGCAGGAGGCAACCATGGCTGGCCACAAACCTGGCTGACGTTGAAAAAGGATTAGACAAATTCGTGGAGAATAAGCAATCGGTGGCTTGTAGCCAGGACGGCTAAACCCTGCCTCCGCCATCAGAGGTGTGATGCTTCTGAATAGCAGTTGTTGGAAACCACAGGAGGGGGAGACTTTGTCTTGTGTTCGAATCCTTCCTGTGGGTTTCCACACTGGCCACTGTGGGAACAGGATGCTGGACCAGATGGGCCATTGGCCTGATCCAGCAGACCTCTTCACGTGTGTGTATTTGACTGAGTCAATCTGTATAGTATCTCAAATTTTAAACTTTTAGGTTCTCCCATGTTTAGGCATTTAACTTAATTTTAAGTCTTAAGCTGTTTGCTGTATATTGTTTTAAATGCATATTTTACTTTTGTGCAAGCTGTCTTGGATGTGCCTTTTGAGCTGGTTTATAACCGTAATAAACAAATGAATGAATGACTGAGTTGACAATCGCATTGTCGCCCACTTACTGCAGTTCAGTCAGCAAAGGGCTCTTGCAGGTGGGGGCCGAATAAACCTCTTTCGTTTTTTTCATATCGCAGCAATTATGCACAGCGGCAAATAACTTGATACCTGCACCTACAAGACATAGGGGTAGCGAAGCAGTGGCCCCTCCAAAGGTTCTTGGGCTCAAACTCCCAGCAGCTCCAGCCAGCAGTGTCAAAGGTCAGGGATGATGGGAACCGTACCCTAACAATATCTAGAGCGCACAGGTTAGCCAACAAAGGCCTGGCCAACCGTTCAAGCAGAATGTGAGGGCTACGGTTCTCTTTTCCCATGGCTCCATTTAGACACCATGGCTAGCCTTGCCCCTCTGGCGAATCTGTCTGATCCCCCTAATAAAATGGGCTGCCGCCATCACTTATTTCTTGTGGCAGGGAGTTCCATAGTTCAACTACATGAAGCAGTGTCTGCCCTGAATTTCCTATCGTTCAGCTTCGTTGGAGGACCCTAGTTGGGTCCAGGGAGGGAGTTCTATCATGTCTTTCTCCCACAGTAGAATTTTACCGTCACACATGTCAGGAACAACACAGGCCTGTGTCTCAATGTGGGACGCTTAAGATCATTGCCAACTGTAAGAGCACGGATACTGTTCTAGGATAACCATGCAGGTTTTTTATTGTGTACTACATCACACATTTTTTTCAGGGGTGACCCCTGCCATTTCTCTCTCTCCCCCCCCCAATCTTCCTCCCTTCTCCTTCTCTTCTTCACCAAGCATCTGTGCAAAATTTGGGATCAGAGTACCTGGTTCATGCACCCACCGAGGGCGTTTCTGCAAAAACTCCCAATTCCCTCCACCACCACCCCCAGTTTCCTAATCTCTTATTAAAGCTCCCAAGTATGTAATTATACAAAAACCATCCGAAGCTGACCTTTTAAATCAACTCACTATGTCCTTGAGCACAGATTTGAAGCCTGGGGTATCCCTTTCTTGACCATATTAGGAGACGGCCCAAACTTTTCACACAAACTAAACACTTTATATGGCATGAAAGCAAATGCAGAAATATCTGTTGGCAGAGCTGAGGACCAGAACAGCTAAGATGCCCTGGGCTGAACTGCATAGGTTCAGTAAGTGTGTAGCAACTCATTCTTCAAGGCTCTGTTTTGGCACCGAATGGGGGTTTGCTTTTTTCTCTCTCCAGAGGATCAGAGCACATCCTACCCCCCCAAGGGCTGTCAGCTTACCCTGGGCCGTACAGCCTGTTTACAGAATCAATCCAGCCTGGGCAATCGTCACAGCTAAATCCACAATGGCAGGTGATGAGGGCTTTAGCTCGCCTTACTTGCAAACATCCCAGAAATATCTTGCTGGCTGCTCCGACTACACTAGACAGACCTCTTGGTCCAATCCACAGGGGGTTGGACTAGATGATCCTCAGGTCCCTTCCAATTCTACAATTCTATGATGGTTGGATACTCCCATTCTATGCGTACATTCTATGTGTATAATAATAAATTATTAGACAGCACCTTAAAAAGCAGATACAGGTGGGTAGCCGTGTTGGTCTGCCATAGTCAAAACAAAATAAAAAATTCTTTCCAGTAGCACCTTAGAGACCAACTAAGTTTGTTCTTGGTATGAGCTTTCGTGTGCATGCACACTTCTTCAGATACACTGATATCTGAAGAAGTGTGCATGCACACGAAAGCTCATACCAAGAACAAACTTAGTTGGTCTCTAAGGTGCTACTGGAAAGAATTTTTTATTTTGTTTTAAAAAGCAGAGACATCACCTTGCCGACAAAGGTCCATATAGTTAAAGCTATGGTTTTCCCAGTAGTGATGTATGGAAGTGAGAGCTGGACCATAAAGAAGGCTGATCACCGAAGAATTGATGCTTTTGAATTATGGTGCTGGAGGAGACTCTTGAGAGTCCCATGGACTGCAAGAAGATCAAACCTATCCATCCTTAAAGAAATCAGCCCTGAGTGCTCACTGGAAGGACAGATCCTGAAGCTGAGGCTCCAGTACTTTGGCCACCTCATGAGAAGAGAAGACTCCCTGGAAAAGACCCTGATGTGGGAAAGATGGAGGGCACAAGGAGAAGGGGACGACAGAGGATGAGATGGTTGGACAGTGTTCTCAAAGCTACCAACACCTCTTTTGGACACTTGAGACCTGTATTTTCAGGACCCACCTTACTGTTATGATTTAAAGCTGTTTTAAACTGTTTTAGATACCGTGTTGTGATGTTGTGACCCACCTCAGGGCGAAGGGCGAGTGACAAATCGTCACCACGGTAGGTGGAGCATGCAGCCCACGGACCAAACGCAGACTTACGTAAATGAGGCCGGAGAAGTATCTCTCTCTGAGGTTGTGCAGGACGGAGGCTTCGTTGAGGCAGGTCAGCTCGGCCATGTCTTCCACCTTGGAGAACTTGGGGGGGTTCATCTTCTGGATGTCGTCCTTGCTGCAAGTCACCTTCCTCCCATTCTCCGCTAGCTCCACCAGCACCTCGTCCCCTTTCTCCTCCTTGATGCTCGCCGCCTCGAACCCATGCTTCTCCGACGGGATCCACACGAGCTTTTTGGCCGACCAGTCCGCCTGGGCCACCGTGCTGTTGAGGACGTTCTTGTCCACAAAGAGGAACTTCTCGTCATCGCTCAGCTGGCCTTTCTGTGCCATTTTGACTTAATGGGCACCTGAAAGAAAGGTTGTTTAAAAAAATGTTTAAAAATGATGATGATAATGATGATTATTATTACTACTTGAATTTATATACCACCCTATACCCGGGGGTCTCAAGGCAGTTCACAGAATAAAATCAAGATATAAAACCACAAAATACATAATAAAAACAACAACCCAATACCCCCCCCCAAAAAAAACATTTTAAAAGGGCATAGGATGTAAATCAGATCAACCAAAGGCCTGGTTAAATTTTTGCCTGGTGCCTAAAGGTGTATAATGAAGGCGCCAGGTGAACTTCCCTGGGGAGAGCATTCCACAGACGGGAAGCCACTGCAGAGAAGGCCCCGTTCTCGTGTTGCCACCCTCCAGACCTCTCAAGGAGGGGGCACACAAAGGAGGGCTTCAGGAGGCGATCTCAGGGTAAGGGTAGGTTCATATGGAAAGAGGCGGTCCTTGAGGTTTTGCGGTCCTGAGCCGTTTAAGGCTTTATAGTTCAAAACCAGCACTTTGAATTGGGCCCGGAAATTAATTGGTAGATGGTGCAGTCGGACCAGGATCGGTGTAATAGGCTCAAACTGTCTTGCTCCGGCAACAAAAAATAATTTTGCACAACTTAGTTCACCAACCGGGTGCACCCTCCAGGTGCTTATGACTACAACTCCCACTACTGTAGCTGGGATGGCTCAATCGGCAAAGCATGAGTCTCTTAATCTCAGGGTCATGGGTTTGAGCCCCGTGTTGGGCAAAAGATTCCTGCATTACAGGAGGGGTTGGTCCAGATGACCCTGGTGCATAGCTGTCAACTTTTCCCTTTTTTTAAAGGAAAATTCCTTTATTCCGAATAGGATTCCTCGCAAGAAAAGGGAAAAGTTGACAGCTATGCCCTGGTGGTCCCTTCCAATTCTATGATATTCTTCTTTTATGTTTATTTTATGTGTTTGGAGGAAAAAACCTGATGGACTTTTCAGCCCATCGGGACTGAAAACAATCACAATGAACTACAGAGGAGCATTAAGACATTTAACACAGAAGAGCCTACCCATTTCAAACCATTCAATCTCTCCAAAGGTTTCTGTGTATTTGTGAGGATAATGGGTCGGATTTCTATTTGGCGGCACGTAATTGAGACGTCTGCTTTTCTGCTAGTCCAACAGTTCAAGCACCGGCATACCCATCTTAAGTCTTTATGAGACACCCCCTTCTTTTTGAGATAGCAACACATTGTTGAGAGGGAGGGCGCCTTATGTGATGTGGCCTTCACAGCCCCAAGCGCCGCTTCAGTATATTTTGAAATTTATTTGCTTCATTAATTAAATCCGCAGCCTGCGCTTGGGCTTTCCTCTCTTGAAAGTAGGACCTACACCACACAAACTGTCGCCGAACGAAGTGGGAAGGGGAGGGGTGGCCGAAAGCGATCGCCCGACCTCCTTCCTTTTAAGCTGACCGAGCTTCAAAGGCGAACCCAGATCCCCGTAGCTAAAGAGTCCAAGTCGTTTGCAAAGCTCCCTGGATCTGTTTGCAAGAGGTCCATGTAGGCTACCATATATGGGCACGTTCTGCTCATTACTAGCCGATCGGCCAAAAAAGAAAAAAGGAAGAAAAAAAAGGAAATCCAATGATAACAAGTTCAAAACAAATACCTTTTAGGGAATAACGAAAGTCCTTTGCCATGTCGGACAATTAAAAAAAATGGTACCGTTCGTGTCTGAGACAGAGTGGCTGCGGCAGCAGCATCCGAGCCAGCTGATGAGTCTAATCAGACAAGTCGATATTTTGAGGAGGACAGGACCTGAGGGGGCCACCGTCAAAAAGACACTGGGAATTAATGCATCACCTTGACTTGCATATTTGGCGCCGAGTTAGTGAAAGAGAGGCATTTTTCGGGCGGATGGTTTTTGCCCTCTTCCCACAGTTTTTTTAGGTTCTTTTCTCTCACAGATCTGTCCTCCCTTGCAGGAGGGGGTGGGGTGCTCCTGAGGCAAATTTGCATATGCTAAGGTATGCTAATTCGCCTCTGGGCAAAATAAGATGGCGGACAGCTGGGGACTCGCCAGCACGGGGCTTTGCAAGTGCGCCCAGCCGCCCCGTAAACAAAGTATTAAAAAAAAAAAGAGAGAGTGTTTTTACAAAAGAGAGGGGAAAGAGAAGGAGAACATGCCTTGGCCCTCTGAGTAAGTGCTCTGAGGCACTGTTTAATAAAGGGCACATCGGCCATTATGCAACGTATTTAAAGGAATATTCTAGCATTTAAATAGTTATGGTTTCCCCAGCCTAAAGGATCCTGTAGTTTGCTGTGGGTGCTGAGAGTTGATCGGAGGCCCCTATTCCATACACATCCCAGCTACAAATACCACAGTGTTTTCACAATTAATTCCTCTTCGAGGGGAACCTGGGGAACTGTAGCACTGTGGGAGGAACAGGAATCTCCTGACAATTCTCAGCGCCCTTAACAAACTACAGCTCCCAGGTTTCTTTGTGGGAAGCCATGACGGTTAAAGTGGCATCACAGAGCTTCAAATTTTAAGTGTGGATGTGGCGGAGGATTACACAAAATGAATCTTTTAGGTGTGCTTCAGGTGCTATACTTTTCAGGTGTTCAACCTAAAAAGAATTTAATGAACGAAGGAGAAAAACACACACTAGTTTGTTTCCAGGCCCCAATCCAAGGTGCTCACGTTAGCGTTTAAAGCCCTGACCAGCTCAGGCCCTGAATACCTGAAAGACATACCCTCCAAAATTTCTCTGATGAAAATAGGGATGTCCCATTCCCTAATGATAATTTATACCCCGCACATCTTACTGGGTTGCCCCAAGCCACTCTGGGCAGCTTCCAACATATATAAAAGCATAAAACACTGATAACAACAACAAACAAACAACAACAACAACAACTTCCCTAAACAGGGCTGCCTTCAGATGACTTGGGGGTTGGATAACTCCACACCCTCCAACATTTCTCCAATTTCTCTAATGAAAATAGGGACTCCCAGTAGAAATGTATGGAAGTGAGAGCTGGACCATAAAGAAGGCTGATCGCCAAAGAATTGATGCTTTTGAATTATGGTGCTGGAGGAGACTCTTGAGAGTCCCATGGACTGCAAGAAGATCAAACCTATCCATTCTCAAGGAAATCAGCCCTGAGTGCTCACTAGAAGGACAGATCCTGAAGTTGAGGCTCCAGTACTTTGGCCACCTCATGAGAAGAGAAGACTCCCTGGAAAAGACCCTGATGTTGGGAAAGATGGAGGGCACAAGGAGAAGGGGACGACAGAGGATGAGATGGTTGGACAGTGTTCTCGAAGCGACTAACATGAGTTTGGCCAAACTGCAGGAGGCAGTGAAGGATAGGCGTGCCTGGCGTGCTCTGGTCCATGGGGTCACGAAGAGTCAGACACGACTGAACGACTGAACAACAACAAGGAAAAGCGGGACATTCCAGGGTCAAATCAGAAACCGGGACTGCTTCTCTAAATCAGGGACGTCCCTGGGAAATAGGGATACTTGGAGGGTATGCCTGAAAGACCACCTCGTTCCCTACAGACCCTCTTGGCTATTAAGATTGGCAGAGCTGGGTAGTTCAGGAGGGGTAGCAGCATCCAGCACCATTACACAGCTTTCAACACAAACTGAAGGTGCACCTCTGGCCTTTGACACCTGACACCTGAAATGCACATTTTTAGGGCCCACCCCTAGTCCGATTGAAAATGGCTTTATCTGATTTTAATCTCGCATTTTCACATTGCTGTAACCTGATTGTGGAGGAGGAGGAGGAGGAGAATGATGATGGTGGCGGCGGTGGTGGTGATAAGAATAAGAATATAGCCACAGAGCTAAGAGGGAGACCTGGGTTCAAATCCCCGCTCAGCCATGAAGCTCCCTGGGTGACCAGTCACTGTGCCTCTCAGCATGCCCTGCCTCACAGGGTTGTTGTGGGGGTTATGTGAGGAGGGGGAGAACCACATAGGCCACCTTGGGCCTACCCTTGAGCAAAAGGAGAGCTATCCATGCAGTAAATATATAACAAAGAATGGCTGCGGCTTCTTGCCAACGGGGAGCTCGTCCCCGCTGTGGCCATGTAACAGCATGTGGAATCGCCCTTGTGTCGAGCGAGCGCATAGAAGTCTTGTGAGCATCATCTAGCTACGACCCCCCCCCCAACGCTGTCGCTTTCCTTTACTGCCATCTACTGACTTTCCCCTTACTTTGATTTGAAGCTTTAAAATTTTCCTTCGCCTTATTTGTCCTTCTGAGGATGAAACAAAACAAACCAGTAACCAAAATGTCGCCAGAAAAAAAAAGGACGCCCTTGGAGCTGCCCCGCCGGCTCCTTCGGGACAGATCTGACTTTTTTAACCTTTTGAAAACCAAAAAAGAAAAAAAAGAAAAAGCCGGTTTTTGCTTGATTACGACCACCTCTCCTGTAAGGTAGGGCCTTGTCATGCATGAGAACGAAGGGATGGGGAGCGGGGAGAGAAAGCCAATTCAGTTTACATTTAAAGGCGACCTTAACAAATGCACATTTTCCTAAACCAAAAGCAAAAAGAGGGACAGCCACCGATCAAAAACCTCACCCTTCTGAGTTTTGCAGGGCAGTCTTCCAGCCAAGCAGTGTTAGGATAAAGTATGCACATATTAGTGAATATTATGTCGGAAAGGTGTATATTTGTCAACGCTGCATGCAAGAAATCTGTTTATTCTGAAAAATCGGCACTAAAAGGCTGAGGGTTTGTTTTTTTTAAGGCTGCAAATTGTTGCAGAGGCTCAGAGAACTGAATTTAGGGGGGAAATGAGAAACCAAGAAAACTGAAAATTGAAACTCTCATGCCTGCTGACAGCCTTCCCCAACTTGTTGCCTGCCAGATTTTATTGGACTCCAACTCCCACCGGTCCCAGCCTTCATGTCCGATGGTTAAGGAGGCTGGGAGTTGTAGTCCAACAACCTCTGGAGAGCGACAGGTCAGGGAAAAGCTGGTATTTATCGCGCAATCCAAGATCAAACAAGTAGATGGCTTGAGTACATTTGCACCAAGATCTCCAATTCATTAGGGGAATTGAACCATCCGTGGGACTCATTCATCACTGTAATAACCGGCAACAAATCCTTCCTCATGTCAGTCGCTTGTTTAAAAGGCAATTTGCCAAGATGAAAAATGTCCGAATTACCAGTTACCTGCCACGAATGATTTCTCACCGTATCTTTTCTCTTTAACAAAGCTGCAGCTGAATCTCTGCTTCTTAAAGCCTCGCGTAACAGAATTAACTCCGCAAAGATTTTCATTCTTAACCTTGTTCCTATACGCGAAAGGCACACTTTGCACACCTTGCCTCTGAGTGGTTTTGGTAAGAACAATTTTACTTAGCCATTTAAGAATATTACACCCTTCCTCCTTACAAACTGCAGTATCAAATCTCCAGGAAGCTCAGCACACTGGAAATCCCACCTGCTAAAGAAAGTTCTATATGCCCAAGCCATGGCTGTTTCTACATCTGCCCCAAAATAAACTTCCTAACTGCATCTTAGAAAGAGGAGCAATTAATTCAGACTGATAGCACAGCTCGCTCTGAACTCACAGCAGTGCCGGCTTGAGCCGGAGAATTCCTTTTCTGTCCAAAAAGTACTTACAGGGGTCCAATTGGGAAAGCAGAAAAATGTCTTGGGAGAGTCCGGAACTGATGCTGCTAGCAGCTGGGGTCAGACCAAGGCTGCTCTCCCTTTGCAACCTCCCTATATAGAGGCGGACTGACTCCCATGGGGAGGGTCCCCAGAGACCGCCCCCTGCTGGAAAACTCTGACACTACCTGGGGGGGGGGATAACAAATAAAGAAACTCTCTGTACATTCTTAGGTTCAGTTTTAAGCTGTGGCTAAAAGACCTCTCACTACCACCTACCTGATGCTGTAAATTGGGGTTTCTGTCTTCTTTTGTTTGTCAAGTTTGTGTGATGTCTCAGAAATTATCAAGAGTCCTCTTTCACGCTCACTTTTTAATAAGCCATTTCCCAGAAATGGAAGGGGGTTTATTTGGTCTGCAAAGCAGGAATATGACCCTTCTTAACCCCTTCCTGATTTCTCATGTCTCTGGGTTTACAGCAAAAGTGGGAGAGAGAGAGAGAGAGAGAGACATAAGTTAGGAAGGATTAAGAGTGGAGACTCCCAAAAATTTTCCCTTGCCATAAAAACGGTGTTATCTCTAATCAGCCTTTTGATGTCCGGCTCAAAACATAAGAGCAAAGTACAGTATGCTCATTTCCATGAGAAGGGTCTTTTGCATGGAACTGGGAGGGGGAGATGAAAGGTCCCTCTTCCCAAGCCAAGCCGAGCCCTGGAAGGAGAGTTCCCCTCCACATCTCCCACGTGTTTATGTAACATTTGGGAACCTTGGGCCGTTTTAAGCCCGGCCTGTCTCTGGGGAGCGAAAGGGTCGTTTTCTTCCCAGCTCCTGCCCCAGCCAACTCTCCGCCGAAGCGGCTGTTTTGCAGGGAATCCCAGCCTCCTGAGAAAGTACTGCACATAATTTATATATATAAATACCTCCCTCTGTCCTTAAATGGGAAAAGATAACTGTTAAATGGCTTGTGGCATTAAAGCGCGGGGTGGGGTGGGGGGAGAGCAGGAGAGGAAGAGGGAGGGAGGGAGGGAGGATGGAATGGGTGCCTGTGGTGTTGTGGATAGAAGAGGCAGGTCCACCAGCTGGCAGAGAGGGAACGCAGGACAGAGGTGCCTGCAGCCAGCTTTGGGGAGGGAGCAATCTGGTCCTCATCAAGGCCGGCAGAAGTTTCAAAAACAAAACAAAATTCTATGCATTCAGACTTCCATACTCTCTCTCTCTCTCTCTCTCTCTCTCTCTGCATCTCCCTTGCCTGGGCCTGGGCTTCTCAGACATCCCAAAAAGGGAACGCGAGGATCCTCCAGGAATTCCCATCAACATACCGGATACAAAATGCCCCACATGCTGCAGCAGAAGCCTAAATATGGAGCCCCATGTCAAAAGCAGAGGACCGATGGACGGTGGGGGGGGTGGTGGATGGGCAAGGAGACGGCAGAGAGTTTTGCAGGAACCAAAGGTGGAGGAGATTTTGAGACGCAGCAAGGCTTGCTAACTTATGCAGGAGGTTGCCGTGGACCACCAGGCCAGAACCGCGTCTACACTGAGCAGAAGCGGTTCCTGAGTTTTCACAGCAAAGGATCTTTCCAAAGTCCTACCTGTAGGTAATTCCTTGGTGCATCTGGGGCAAGTCACTTGCCCTATACTCATCTGGGCCCAAAGAAACAACCCTTCTCTTCCCCCATTTGACCCTGAACTTCTTCTCAACATCACCACAGCGATCCTTTATTTAATAGCGCAGCAATGTTATCGACAACCGCCGCGGTCCTATCCCTTTGCTTTTCTGTTAATGCATTTGCAAAATATTTGTTTGTAAAAAGTATTTTTTGAAAGAGTCCATCTAGCTCAGTGCTGCCCACACGGACTGGCAGCAGCTCTCCAGGCAGAGGATCTTAGCCTCAGCTGGAGAGATCAGGGAATGAAGATGGTACTATCGGCATGCAAAGCAGGGGCTCTGCCACTCCCTCCCAAAATAAAGTAAGATTCTAGTCTAGATTCATAGAGTTGTAGAGTTGGAAGGGACCCCCGATGGTCATCTAGTCCAACCCCCTGCAATGCAGGAATCACAACTAAAGAATCCGTGACAGATGGCCATCCAACTTCTGCTTAAAAACCACCAAGGAAGGAGAGCCTACCACCTCCTGAGGGACTTTGTTCCACTGTCAAACGGCTCTTACTGTCAGAAAGATGGTTAGCCAGAACCTCCTTTTTTGTAACTTGAATCCATTGTTTTTCGGGTCCTACCCTGGTCCAAAGAGACCAGGGTTATGTAGACCTGGATTGGCAGCATGGTGCCTAGAGACACCACAAGGTGTTCCCAGTGCCCCTTCCCCTCTACAAATACACTGAAATTAGGCATGGGGGAAAGCCTTCTATTGTCTCCAACTCAAGGCTTTTCTCAAGCCTAACAGATGCGGAGGCGGGGACTGGCCTTCCTGCAATTCTCGCCTCTCCCCTACTCTTTCCAAGTAGATCATTCCCCCCCCCCAACCTTAGGGTTTTGAAAACTTAAAACACTTTTTTCAAACTAAATAGCTGGCCACGGATGGAGTGTGAGCATGTAAATCAGGGGTCAGCAAACTTTTTTCAGCAGGGGGCTGGTCCACTGTCCCTCAGACCTTGTGGAGGGCCGGACGATATTTTGGGGAAAAAATGAATGAATTCCTATGCCCCACAAATAACCCAGAGATGCATTTTAAATAAAAGGACGCATTCTACTCATGTAAAAACACGCTGATTGCCGGACTATCCACGCGCCGGATTTAGAAGGTGATTGGGCCACATCCGGCCCCCGGGCCTTAGTTTGGGGACCCCTGATGTACATGAATGATACCCATAACACTCCCTTTGGTTTTCAGGTGTGTTCACGGGCCCCGCAAAAGGTTGAAGACCCCTAGTCCACACTGCCCCACTTCAACCCTCCGGGTTTTCAGACTGAGGTTTTTCCCTGGAGATAGCAGGGCTCTGGACCCAATGTTCTCTGCTACTGAGCTATGGGCCATTCCGTTCTGTGGTGCTACCCTCAACGATGGCTAATGGAAGGTCCTTCCCAAGGCCAGAGAGCTCTGCTGTCCTGGTCTTCTCTTCCTAAAAGATGCCAGGTGTTTGGAGGTGATGGACATCTCCGCTGAGACACGGTGCCAGGAAGGATGTACAAAACTGGGCTGGGTGGAATCATAGAATTGTAGAGTTGGAAGGGACCCCAAAGGTCACCTTGTCCAACACCCTACAATGCAGGAATATGCAGGTGGCCCATATGGGAATCGAACCCGTGACCTTGGGGTTATCAGCACCACGCTTTCACCAACTGAGCTAACTGGCTCCACACTGCATCTTCTGAAGCAGTATTGGATGTCGCCAAAGCCCGGAACTGCAAAGAGAAACGAGGGACTCAAAAAACAAAACAAAACACCCTCCATTTATGCAAACTAGGAGAAAGCACCTTATGGCCAAGTTTTCAAGTTATTGCTTTGTAAAGCTGGACACCCCCTTCGAAAAAGCACGCAGCCCGGCTGTAACAGCCACCTAAAAAACCAACAGCAACAAAAAAAAGGCTCTGTGGTGCTCTCCCTGGAAGAGTTTATAAAGCTTGTTTCGTAACTATCTGCACCTCTCAATGGTCGTAGCTTAAAAAGGAGTGGAAATTCTTTCCCATTCTTTGCGTTCACGTACATCCAGAGGCTGCTGGCAGACAAGTACGCCTAACAGAACAAAGAGTGGCAGATGATTTATAGGGCGATACGGAGCTGAGCTGGAAAGCTTGAGGACGATTCATCGCAGGGCAGGGGCTGAGGGCATGCAGGTCCACAGTGAAGGAGAAGTGGAACGCAAGTGCACTAAATTAAAAAAACAATGCATTCAGCTGTGGCCTGGAAGCTGAGCTCACTTACCTGCGTGTGGACCGTCTAGTTGATGCTAGAGTCTATGGGACTAGGACAGCTTCAGGTTTAAGTCGGGCAGCTTAGGGAGATGGCGAGCTGTGCCATCGGAGCAGAACACCAAGCAGAGCCGAGTAGCAATTGCCAAGGTCAAGGGATTCCGCCCACGGATGCCAGCTCATGTTCAGACGGGCAGCTGAAAAGTGCGGCTGGGCGATTTGAAAGCATCAAGTGTCAATGCTTTACTGAGGCTTGCTGCTGCTAACGGGGTCCGAAATCTCTCAGAAGAGGGCCTCTCGCTGCTGGCATCAGAGGGGAAACCCCTTGCCCTGTTCTACAGACAGGATGGTGCATAGAACAGGCAGAGGGCATTCCTCCTCACCATGTCTGCACAGATCCAAGACGGTGGGTGGGCAGTACAAGGGGCTTCTGCAGACCAGTGTTCTTCAGCAGATGCTGTTGGTCTAAACCAAAAGTATTGTTCTGCTTCCCTTTGGGCCACACCAGTGTGGCCAAGGGAGGGTCTTCTCTTCTGGGCAGCCCAGGACCTCCAAACGTACTGCCCAGGCTTGCACCCTGGGGAGGTCACTTCACAGCGCTTTGACTGTCTCAAGACTGACAGATGCCAACAGCAATTCCCATCAGCCCCAGCCAGGTTAGCCATTGATCAGGGATGATGGGAGATGTAGTCCAACAGCATCTGACTGCAGACCCAAGGTTGAGGAACCCTAAAACCACAACTACTCATGACATCAGCTACTGTAGCATAGGATGGCTCCTCCTGAACAACCCCCTCCTGGCAATTATGACATTTATGTCACATCTTTCCTCCAAGGAGCCAAGGCTGGCACACGTGGTCCTTGTCCTCCCACATGATTTTATCCTTGCAACAAACCAGGGAGGCCAAGATAGAGGGGAGCCTCCTGGCTGAAGGGGGATTTGAATCCAGATCTCCCAGTTTGCAACATGTTCAGTGTACAGAAGCCAGCCTGACTGGCAGCTGAAACTTAACTTTTGCTACTGGCAATAGGACAGTGTCCTACATTGCATCTGAGGGCAGCAGGCTAGCTTAGGGGGCAAGGGGCAAGATGCAGAGTTTCCCTTTGGCAGACAGGCTCCACCAGGCCTCCTTTCCCTCAACAGCCATTCCTTCAGACTGCTGGGGGTGGGTGGGGGGAATGGGAAGCAGAAGGCTCCACCAGGCATCTCCTACCCATGCACTATGCAAGTTGGTTGTTATAGGAACAACTGCTTAAGAATTGGTGCCCAAGTTTGCATTTCCCCCTCTCCTCTTCCCTCCCAGTTCCCTTTTTCCCTTGTGTGGTTTTTTTTTTAGATTGGAAGCCTGTATCCCGCAGGCATCCACGGGATCAGAGAAGTCTCAAAGGAGGATTCCTAATGAAATGGAACAGCGTCTTGAGCAGCTGGCTAAACTGATCGCTCCCCACATCAAATGGGGGGCGACGTTTGCGTGGTCGCACACAGCCCCTTAGGCTCCTGGCCGACACCTGGTAGTTCGGACTTGCTGCGCCTTCCCCCAGGGGGGATACCTGGGGTCTCCGCCTACCCCAGCTAAGCAGCCAACGTGCCTGGGGGAGGCGTTGCCAGGGGATTGGCCAGGTAAGGGGAGGGACTACCTAGCCCACACAATAGAAGGTGTAGCTTACCAGGAAGCAGCAGTCGGGCTCCAGAGCTTCTCCCACCCTCCACTCCCTCAATTAACGCTTATTTTTGCAGGTTAACCTCTTCTCCACAGGTACTGCTATGTCAAGGCTGCTGTTGAAGGGCCGGAAACGAATTTCCCTGCATTGGCAGGTTTCGCCTTTCCCCATAGCAATTCGTCACAACTTTGGGTTTCAGGCCTTGGGCGGAATCCTTTAGTCATCTTCCTAAATGGGGGGGGGGGCGTGGGGCGGTGACTCCATGCCCCCAGTGCGGCAGCGATAACAGGGTTCCCGTTAAAGGGGTATTGGGGGAGGCATTGACCATACGCCGAGAGGTTGTCATTGCTCTCCCCCACCAGTGGCGGCAAACGGGGGGCGGGCTCTCTGCTTGAACATATGTTCTCCAGAGCTAGCCCAATCCCCGCACATTCTGGATAACCCTGAAGTTTCCCAGATCCCCGGCTGGGGGCTGGGAAGGATAAACGCCCAATGCCTGAGCCAAGGTCTCCCTACATCTGAATCTTAATAAAGTTGTGGCCAATTTTAATCCCATAGCACGTTGTCTTGTGTCATTATTCCGCTTGGGGGGTCGCCTGGGGGTTGGGGGACTCCGCCTGTCCACACAAACAATCACAGAGCAGTCTTGATGGAGCTGTTTAAAACACCTTGGCAGAAGACCGATCCAAGGAAGGACTGGGGGGCAGGGGTGTCCAGTTATGGGAAAGAATCTTCTAGATGAGCATTAGCTCTGACACCAAAGGGTGCTCTCTTTAAAGAAAGTGCTGGGCAGAAGGAACAGTAAAACATTAATTCAAGTAGCAAGTTGTTACAGACATATCAATGCAGCATTTCCTGCCAGAGAGTGGCAGGGAGGTCACGAGCCGTTTCTGGAAAATCAGGACTTGCCATCAGGTGACTAAGGTGTTCCTCCTAGGGAAAGATGGAGAGGTTTCTCAGGAAATGAACGTTAATGCAATTCCTCGGGGGAGATGCTTGCTGGAGGCTGCCTCCACTCCTGTCTCAAGTTCATTAATGCTAAATAAGGCTGTCTGCTTGCATTAGATGTGGTTGGGAGTTCTGGAGACCAATTAGGCTTGTACTTATCAATCTGCATAACAGGGTCATATTACTGTGAGGACATTCCCCTGAACCGCAGCTACTATGCGAGAGGATATTTGGCACAAACCAGTGAGGTTTCCTCTGACACTTAGGTTGAACTACTGTAGCTTTCTCCAAATCCTTGCAATGGTGCTGCCCTCACTGCTTGAAGAAAAGCAAAAGCAAAATATCTTGGGGCATGTACAGAGTGCCAGTTGAAATAGAGATTCTTGGTAACACAAGGAGGGCTGGTGTTACCCACAACATAGAGAAACGATACCATTGCTAGCGGAGACTTGCAGCGATGCTTACACAAAAAATAGTAGAATCTAACCAGAGTTTCTGTGCCCCCGCCTCCCAGAAAAATACAGCACTGTCAAGTGGAATGCCCGCTTCATTTGTTCTGCAAAACAGACATCATAACTTTGTTGCAGGCTCAAGTTTCTATCTAGCCACTGAACTCCAACCATCTGAGCACTGAAGGTCAGTTTCCCCAGCCATTCAGACCCAAAAGCACATCTCATGAAAGGGGCTTTTGTAAAGAAATAAATGATATCGGGGGACAATCATCCTTCAGCCAGGCAAGCAGAAAAAAAAGAAGAAGGAAGAAAGATTACTACACGTTCAGTGTTATTGCTTAAAAGCAGAACTGATGCAATGTGAAGCACAGTATGCCAACTTTCTAGCCTCTTAAGGGAAAAAAAAGTGTATGTGTAAGAAAAAGAAACTATTGTGCCTAAAACTGGACATATGCTTGTGGGGCCAGGGAGGGGGCACACTTTCCTAGAAAGTAAGTGACAACATAGTTTTGGGCCTCAATCCTAGACAGCTGTAGCCTGGGTGGGAGGAAAAGCATGTATGTGGGCAGAAGTTTTTTTGAAAGTTCCAGCTTCATGGGAATGGCAAGCTGCTTTTCCATTTTGAAGTGGGTGAGCTTGATGATGATGATGATGATAAATAATAATAATAATAATTTATCTGTACCCTGCCCATCTCACAAACCTTAATTTTTCTTTAAATATCACAAACGCACTTTGAGTCACCTAACTCTAAGCAACCAGTACACGTCGACTTTAAGATTCTATTAGCTGAAGAAGAATCACCGAAACAGGGCCTTGTCCTGGCACATTAATTTCACCTGGTATATAAACTTTAAGAAATAAATCTATTCATAAGAGACTTGAAAAACTTGAATCAATTGATCCAGTTACAGGTAGGTAGCCGTGTTGGTCTGCCATAGTCAAAACAAAATAAAAAATAAAAAAATTCCTTCCAGTAGCACCTTAGAGACCAACTAAGTTTGTTCTTGGTATGAGCTTTCGTGTGCATGCACACTTCTTCAGATACACTGAAACAGAAGTCACCAGACCCTTATATATAGTGAGAGACCTATCAGCCAGTCACCCATTCCCACCACCCTTCTGAGTAATACCCCTCCCCACTCTCTCTGGGTTGGATTTGATCTGGTTAGCCAACATTAATCTACACCCTGCCTGAGGGCATTTCCTAACCCAACCTTACATTTTACTCCCCTCTAAAGTGACAAATCCCCCCCCCCTAAGAAGCCTGAATGTTTGTGAGCATTCCATGACATCACAGCGGTTGCTCAGCCAAGGGTGGCTTGGGAGAGCTGCTAGCTGAACACTGTATTCTTCCTATTCTACATACAAATCTTAATTTTTATCCTCGTTTCCGATTGCCAATTTTGTCAAATGAGAGACCAGGGAGAGCAACCTGCCCTCAATCATAACACTGCAGTGCTGCTCCAATGAGGAGCAGTAGCTAGGAGCTCAAGTCTTTTATCCTACTGCACCCAAAATTGCTATCTTGGCTTGAAGGCAGTGCTTAAACCAGAGTTTCCTAGTTTGGATGTCACAGGAAACTGTGGTTAGGAAATCAGTAAGTCTCTACTCAATCAGGGCATGTGAGAAGAGGAAGGAAAGGCAGAGCACATAAGCTCAACAGCATTACATCTGCACCATACCCATAACTTGGTCCTAAATCTATATAATATCCTTAGCTGAGGCTTAACACTGTTCTTTGCTGAACACTGGAAAACACTTCAAGCTTGCAAGGAAGGCCGAAACATTTCCTAAAATAACATGATCCCATTTCTGTAATTGTTGACATCAATTATTGTGGAAAGTCCCTATCATTGTTGTGAAAAGTCCCTATTTCCACCACATAAGGATTTAATTATCGGACACCCTTGCAAGTCAAAGTTTAAGGCAAATTATATTTTATTCATGTACAAAGAACCAAGAATATAATTCAGTATGATACTGAGCTAAAACACTGGATGCTTTTAATTTTTAGACCCCGGACCTGCCTATAGCCCAAACCTGCTCCCCCCCCCCTTTATTTACCATTTATCATACCATGAAAATAAATGGATTCTGACCCACCAAGAGAAGATTGATGCTGTAAAACTGTGACAGTTTCTTATGTTTCCACACTAACATATCCCTCCTTTTACCAACAATACACCTTGGACTAGAACTATAGAGGAAAACACAGCACAAAGATGATTAGAAATGTCACATCTACAAAATAGTCCTTACCCATTTTTTACCAATCAATCTTGAGAACTTTGCACAGTAACAAATAAACACCTGCTATGCATGAAAAGACACGTGGTGGTTTATTTCATCTGTTTAGGACCCGTGAACACAACGTATCTTCAAGCTTTGGGCCGGCTATGCATCCTGGCTCCGCAGCAGTGCCTGAGAATTAAAACAAACACGATGTGTTGCATTTCAACATGGACGGCCATGTGGCAGGGAGAAAGGTAAGCAATGCCAGCTCTTGAGTGGATTGTTCACAGTAATCATATTTTCTTATGAGATCTAACTTGGGATGAGCTGAAGCTACAGATCACATCACTGGCCAACTAGTTTTCCTGCATGGAGGCCAAAAACCTGCTTGGCAGGGGGTTGGACTGGATGGCCCTTGTGGTCTCTTCCAACTCTATGATTCTATGAAAATTGCTTTCAAGTTGCAGAAGAGTCATACTATGCTCTTGCACAACTCCTGCTCATTTAAGCTAGGCTTATGCAAGTTATCTTTCCAGTGAATGGCACCTCTCACCCACTGTTACCAGACAGGATAAAGGCAAGTCTTGTGCCTTTGCTTCTGCAGTCCTGTGCACATTTACTTGAATACAAGTCCCACTGAATTCAGGAGGACTCACTTTTGAGTACGGAATCCCCCTGCCAGCAGCTCTTGCAATACTAAGTTGGGTGAACCACATAGCAGATCTCCTCTGTGACCAATGTTAACCAAACAACCCAATCAATAATATGCTACTCTTCAATACAGATTCTCACAGCAGTTTCCAATATAAACAAAACAAGTAACTACAGCAGCAAGACACAACAGCAACTTGCACAGGTTAAAAACCAAACTAAGAGAAGAAACCCAGAATGCACTTAAAAGATAACAAATTGCCACCAGGCAAACCATTCAAGGGAGGAAGTTGCAAAGCCCAGAAGGCACCGCAATGAAAGCACTCTCTCCAGTCGCCATCGACATTGACTCCAACAATGATGGGACCCAGTTGAGAACCTCCAAAGCAAATCTTAACAACATGGCTAATTTATGTAGGACTGGGGTGTTTATGTCCCTCCATACATTGCTGGACTACAACTCCCATTGTCCTTTGCTGGCTGGGGCTGATGGGAGTTAAAATCCAACAACATCTGGAGAGCATCAGGTTCTCCATCTTAATTCAGGAGGAAGTAGACCCCAAGGTGGTCAGATTTTATATTTGGTTATGTCTCAGTACCAATGACGATGTGTGCCAGTGTCAGAACAGTTACTTCCCCTTTCTTTGAAAGTAAAGCTTGTTTGCAAGACCCTCTCAAGGGTGGCAAACCAACTCCAATCAGACTTTGCTGGCTCAGCCCAGGGATTATGGGAGTTGTAGTCCCAACAACATTTGGAGGACTATAGGTTAAACACTCCTGCATTATATACACTCCCACACACCCTAAACAAACCATACCCATTTGACTCCTTTCGTTGGTTGGTTTGAAACCTGTAACGAAGGTGCTCTGGGGAATGTATTGCAGACCTTTTCCTCATTACCATGTAACAGCTGGTTTATAATTCCATACAGAAGTGGCCTGTTAAAAAAATGGGGGGAAATGTTGAGCAGAGAGAGCTGAAGAAACAAGGGGCAAAGAATCATTAGCCACTCCCATTTACTTCAGTGGAACTTGCACAGGGTCTTTGCTGGACTTTGCTTGCAGATTTTCAGCAAAGAACAAACCATTGCCATAGGATCGTAACTCAGAAGCAAGGCCCTCTGGGTCCAAGGAAACTTCTATTTAAGCACTCTTTGGAGGCACACTTGCAGCATAATCTTATCTACTCAGAAGTAGGCCTATTGAACTCCACGGGACTTTATTCCTAAGTAACTACTGGTATGTATAAGATTATAGCTTTAGTAATTTACCATAGAGCCCCTAAAGTGTAGGGAAAACATTATATGTGTCATCCTGCACATATATGATTAAGAATGTATTCATCATATATCAACACTTAAGGCATTCAAAACCCAGAGGGAACTTATAGAACCAGAATATATGGACTATGTTATCTTACACTGATCTGCTGTTTGGATCTTCAACTATATTTAGTTCATTAACAAGAAATTCTCTGTCCAATGGAACTTCAGGTTGGCCAGATTCTGAAAAACAGAACATGTGAACATTAAGTCTTCCCAATCCTTTCTGCACTTGGATTCATAGAATCACAGAATTGTAAAAGTTAAAAGGTACCCCAAGGGTCATCTAGTCCAACCCCCTGCAATGCAGGAATTGTATGTACCTAGCTATTTTAGTAACCCCCCGATCACGCGTGGCTTGCAAACAAATCACTACTCACTAGCCACAAATCTCCAGCCACCCAGAGACACGTTTCTTTAGGACTGTAACTTCTGTGATTTCCATTTCCATATTCATTATTTTTTGGATAGTATCCATGCAACGGAGAACAGGAAATAGGAAAAAGGCTCACCTGCTGTTAAAACAGATGAAGCATATTTGTATTTGTTGAACTCCAAGTATTCACGGATCAGTTCATTGATTAAAAGGTTCTCATGGGACAATGATGGCCGTGGTTCGCTTTGGTCATCCAGCGCATTGAAAACTTCAGCTCTGATCCTTGCTTTGATCTGTCCCAGTGTACCTCTCTTCTCCAGCGTGTCTGTTAAAACTAGGGAGTACAAAACCAGGCAGCTTTTCTATTAATTAGAAACCCAGCTGTAGCTGTTCCAAGTGCGAAAACAAACAAACACATTCCCCCAAAAAATAACAACCAAAACAATTAAGCCTTTAGTTCTCATGAGCTGCGTTGGACGGAAGCTAAGTTTCGTTAGAAATGCTGGACATTAAAAAAAAATGCAAATTAACAAAGTAGAATGAGATTGTCGTCTTTTTGTAAAGCTGACAGAATTAAATATGCTTCCTTGTTGGCATGATAAAACGTATCCCCATCAAGTCCATGACAGGCAGCCAGGCAACAGGTGCAGCACCCCACAATAGAACAGCAGCTGCACCAAGTGAACTTCCACCTGCCATGCAGCTCTTAAAAGCTTAGGAGCAGAGCTGGGGGAGGGCAGACACACCCACCCGATGAAAAGTAAGTTTTAAACAAGTGCCCCCCCCTCCTCGCACCAGGACAAATGAAAAAGAATATTCCAGCTTCTCTTTACCTGCTTTCAACTCTGTTATGGTCGCCATCTTGGTAGGGGCAACCGGAGGCGGAAGTGGGAAGGGAGAAATAACCGAAAGTTCCCGGATATAAACAACGCGGCTTCTCGGTCTCTAGGGCAACCGCAGGAGCAAAGCACGCGTGCGCATTAGGGAAGGAGGAACCTCCCTCCACCCGGCGGCGTTATCTGTTTCTTACTCAGCCAATAAGGTCATCTTACTCAGCCAATAAGGTCATTATTGGCTGCGCACTCAGCCAATAAGGTCATCTGGAACCGTTAACCCTTTCCTTTCCCCTAGCTTGGACTTTATCCTTGGCGTGGGGAAAAAAATTGCTGGCTTACTAGTGAATGCTAATTTAGATTTATTTATATGGGGTTATTTATACACGAATAGATTCTTCCCTCCTTGCCCAACAGCATCCGTTGCTGCATGGAAGGCAGATACTCAACAGGTGATGCTGTGCCCACCTTCCTTGCAGTTCCACGCTGGAAATAAATTCTCTACCTGTTGGACTTATTTTACTTGTTCTGCAACCATTAAGGCTTAGATGCCCCACTAAGAAGGAGGTGAGATGGGTCTACAAATTGTTTTTCTTCTCCCTTTTTTGTTCAGTGAAACCTCAGGACTTCTGAAGATACTGTACAATCCTGTTTGGTATACATTCAAAATGAAATGAAAAATAAAAAATAGTCCAGTAGCACCTTAGAGACCAACTACTTTAGTTCTGGGTATAAGCTTTTATGTGCATGCACACTTTCTTCAGTTAGTATCTGAAGAAGTGTGGTATCTTGGTATCTGAAGAAGTGTGCATGCACACGAAAGCTTATACCCAGAACTAACTTAGTTGATCTCTAAGGTGCTACTGGACTATTTTTTAATTTTTAATTTCATTTCAACTGTGTCAGACCAACACGGCTACCTACCTGAATCTGATATACATTCAGTGAGCCAAAAATGCATATACAAAGAAGCATGTGTTTAGTTTATAAATTATTTGTTGTTGTTGTTTAGTCATTTAGTCGTTTCCGACTCTTCGTGACCCCATGGATCAGAGCACACCAGGCACTCCTGTCTTCCACTGCCTCTCGCAGTTTGGTCAGTGTTGTAAACCAATTTTGGACAAAAAAGGCAAAAAGGGGCCCGGTTTTCCCAAGGAGGAGTTCCGGAATTTTAGCCCTGAGAAGCCCACACCTTTTCTGAGCTCCCCACTTACGCTGGAAAAAACAGAGGCGACACCGGAGCTGGTAGAAGGGAAAGCAAGGCACAGCCCTCCCGTTTATTTGGATCTGTTGCAACAGAGGTTCCCCTACGCCGTGCAGAATCACGAAGAGAGAGAACCCAGAGTATAGTCACAGGGAGGGTTTTATACAATTTCGTTGCTATACAGGTGAATGGAAGGAAAAGAGCGGGAAAGAAGGATTTACATAAGGTAAGTACATTTTATGACAAGGTGATTGGTTTATACAATAGTATCAGGGTGGTTTTCCTGCCTGTCTTTTGATTAGATAATACTCCTGTTTATCTTCTGTTCCCAGGGTGGAGTCGGCGATCGGAGCTTCCTGAATTGTAAATGTCCATGTCCTTTTGTATATGAATAAAGGTGGTTGTCCTTGTTTATAGTTGACGTCTTGATGTTTATTTCTTGCTGCTTTGGTAGTAGACCCAACAGGTGGCACAGGTCTGGCTGATGGGTTTAGATTATGCAAATGGTCAAGAGGCTGGGTGGGGTAGATATGCAAACGGCGAAGAGGCTGGGTGGGGAAGCTAATCCGGCTGCAGGTGATGGCAGGGGCGGGGTGCGGGGATGTGGATGGTCGGGTGATTATGAGTGATCAGATTTGCATCTGAACATCCGAATTGTTATCGTCCGCCTCCCCCCCCCTTCTCTGGCCAACTTGTTCTTCTGCTTCTGGAAAGAAGTGGGTCTAAAAATGGCGTTGCAGTGGATTTCAGGTCCCCTCTCTGTACATAGGGAAACTGGACGGTGTGAAAGTGTAGGTGGCATGGTTATACTCCTATTACATTTCCCCTCTCTGCGGCTTAATTTTGGCACAAAATTATGGCCGCACATCCTTCATGGAGTAGACGCCGCCCCCCAGGTGGTACATAGGGACGGGTGCCGGGTCTCTATGGAGCTGGACCAAGGGGGCCTGGACAGCAAGGGGGGATGGTTTTGCGGAACGCATTGCAATTGGGAAGCACTGGAAACAACAGCAGGAACGGGCGACCATGGCAATCACAGAGACAGTTATGAAAAACATTCCCTTCACTGCTTCACGTATCCACGATGTATTGGGGAGCCAAGACCACGGGTCCCAGTCGGATATACCCTCATGTTGGATGCCTTTGAGGTTACTGGTGAGGGAGGCAATGGCGGTTAGGTGGGCTGAGATGTTGAAGGTTTGGTCCGTGACATAAGAACAGCACTCTGCCCCGATGACCTTACAAGCTCCGCCTTGTTACTTGTGGTATTCTAGCACTTTGGGATAAACATTTTCTCCCTAGTGGTCTATGCTTTATTTACCAGGAAGGTCCACCAGTGACTGAAAATGCAGTTTGTTTTGTTCCTGTCTTTTGTGTGTGTTTCCAGGTGTCAGAGCCAGCTGTCCTATGGTCTCTTGACCTTCAGCATGCCACAGCAACACCCATACATGCATCCCTGGTGTAAGGGCTTGCATTGACTTGACCTAAAGCCTTTTAACCCCATGTGGTTAGGTGTGACACTCCCTGGAGAGAAAATGCCCCATCCTGCGCATTTTGGGGCCTCTGTGGCTTTGGTTCTGCTCTCAAAGGGGTGGGCCTGCGCTCTTGCTATTTATAAGGACGTAAGCCAATGACACCTTGGATACAATTGTCCAATTCAAATGAAGTCCAATTAAAATTTATACATGCCCATGGTTCACGTTCCAAACCAATCTGTGAAAAACCATTCTAAAAAGGCAGTGGTCCAAATAATAATTTAACATATAAGGAAACATTCCTGCAAAATCAAAGCATAAACACCTTCATGTATCTGGGGTTTTGTTTTTTTGTTTTGGATCTCGAAGTTTCTTCTTGGTAAATGATTCAAACAATCTAAAATGTGTAGATGAGGTTGGAGTATCCAGTGGGTCAAGGAAATGTGGTCATAAATTGGTCTAACCTAAATACTGGACTATGCAATAGCCTGATCTATTGAAACATAAAATGCATGGCAATACGCTATACATTAAACATAAAAACAAAACAATTAAACACAAAAAGAACACACTATCAGACACATTTCAGCATTCCTACATAATAACACATAATATACACAACATACAATTATTAATTCAACAGCAGTTGGATGTCTTTGAGGAACTCATGTGATTTTGAGACCATTCTGGCTGCTTTACATCCTTTCAATCCTAGGGCACAGAATCTTGGTCAAAAGAAAAGAAAAATGTCCTTACAATTCAACTCCCCCCCTTTTGTCAAAAAAGAAAAGAAAAGAAAAATAAGCTCCTGAAGAGAGCACTCTCATTTTTACCTGTGGAAATAATTTGGCATGTTAGGATTTTAAAGCCCCAATACTTAATTCTTTTGTTGTTATTCAGGTGGCCCCTGGAGCAATCTCCTTGCAGGGATAAGCTTTGTCAGTAGCCTCTGTACATGTACAGAGTTCATGATTTAGAAACCTATTGTACCATTTGAAAGAGTTGCGTCCCTTGGCTAAATTATTTTTTTATAAAGGAAGGGAAGGGTGAGGAGATTTTGAAAGAGTAGGTTTAGACAGAAACCCAGCAATTTACGCTTTCACAAAACCAGCACTAAAGATTGGTCAAATTAAAGTCCTAATGAAGTCTCGGCACTGATCGTGTTTACTGTACCAAATAAACATATCATACCCCAGGCAAAATAAATTGGGAGCTATGCCTCCTTTATCTACAGGAAATTGGGGTGCAGGTTTCTATTCTCAATTGTACCATTTGCAGACAAAATTATTCTGCCCTTTATTTACAGGAGAAAATGGTCAAGGCTCATTGATTAGTCTACTTGAGTATGTGGGCTATCATTTTGTGTGCGCCCCCTCTGGTCATTTAGCAGAATACCTGCTCCCTTATATATGAGTAAAAATGGCCAGAGTCAAAATGAATAAAATTCAAATATTCACAGTGATTTTAGCCAAGGCAGACTAAATTCTCTGCTCCCTCATGTATGGGAAAATGGCTCTTCAAGGCTCTTGTATGTGCTTAAACTTTAAAACTTAAAATAGGTGAATTGGTAATCACTCCTTTTATAAAACAAAACACAGCACTCTACTCTCAACTCTGAAAGCTGGGTTGAATTTCAACCCACCACCACACCAGGATTTAAAAATTACCCTCCAATGCTTGCAGACACATGGCCTTCCACGTAGTTATAAAGTGGGAGTTGAAATGTACCCTGAGGTCATCTAGTCCAACCCCCTAAAATACAAGGTTCACAAGATTTGTACTACCAGAAACACATTCTTATGTACAGACACAACTATCATGCAAGTACACATGTACTAAAAGCAAAAGAAAAGTACCATCTTTATACAGAACCCTTTAGCAGACTTTAAGATAATTTGAGTGAGGTTTTTTCCTTAGACTAGAGATGGCAAGTTCTTAGAGAATTTTTTTTTTAAGATACAAGTGAACAGACGGTTTTCCTAAGATTTGATAGGGAGATAGTCTTTTATAAGGAATACTAATTCAAGAGTTGATATAACCACCTACAAATAATAAAACAGCCATAGATTTGATAGAAGTGATTTTTTAAGAAGGTAAAAGTGAACAATTTTCTTGAAGCCTAATGAACCAATGTATTAGCAGCAAGTTAAGAATTAAAACAACCATACATAGGAAAGTGAGATGGGGGTACCTTTAGCAAAAAAAAAAAAACCCTTTTCGATGGGGAAGGAAAAGCTCAGACAGAACAAAGAAAACCCCTTTTTTAAGGCTTAAGGCTGATGAAAATCAGACACTGCAATTCATCTTGTAAAACTTTAGACTTCTGCAGCAGAAAAAATTGTGTATTGAACACTGAGTTCACAAGTTCAAAGTTCTATATAAAAATTCAAAGTTACAAATCTCCCCCTTTTTTTTTTACAGCCTCTTTAAAACGAAAAAACACTTACACACAAATTCCATCACTTACATAAGATTATTTAAGCAAGCTTGCATTTTCTAAACCTTGATTACTTCTCTTATTTACTTCAAGGAAAACGAAGATCTCTAACATACAGGCTCTCAGACTGGATAATATTTGGGGGGGTTTCTCTCTGGCCTTTTTAAACTCACTGAAGTTACACAAGGAAAACAAAATGACAGAGACACAAGGAACAGACTCACATGTATAACAGACAACACACATAACAGACATGTAACATGTAAACATATATTTCCATAAAGGAGTTGGCTCACTTCCTGTTTCATTAAGCGAAGTTAGTGGGAAAGTCCCACATGAAGTGGTTTTATGAGCCTCCTTTAAAGGACCAATTTCAAAGTTTGAGCAAACATTTTCAAAGTTACAACCCTTTATTTTTCTTCATCCTGTACCAATTGCAATTTTATAAGTTTGTCATGTCAAATTTAAAGTACAAATTGGAGCGAACTGACTCAGAGTTCCAGCCAGGACCAAGCCAGATGGGCTTTGTTCTGACCAGGAGTCTGGGAAAGGAATTCCTTGAATTGGGGTGCACCCATTCTAGCTAGGGGATCGGTCTTTTATACTGCAGTTCGGGCTGGAGAAACCCTGATCGGACGGACACTCACTGACACTCAACCTGGAACTTCGTAGTCCCTTTCCTGCCTACCGTTCGTCTGCGCTAACTACTAGGCGGCCAGCCGTTGGCTTCTTGCTACTAGGCTGTGGTGCGATCAAGTACCTTCGAGACCCCCCTTACTAGTGTCAATAATAATTGCTGAGGGTCCGACAGCAACGTTCCTACCTCCTACAAGCTAAGGAAAAGGGCTACCTGCCTTCGAACGCTTGTGTGTGCAATGCCGAAGCGGTAAGCCCAGGATAGAATTTTGTGAAAGGAAAAGGTAACCTTGCATTCTGACAGCAGTCCGTCACGTCTTTTCAGATCGGAACTGCGCAGGGGCAGCTTTACCTTCAGAGATTAAAAGAGGAAACGGAATAAACTTTTGACAAGAGAGTCAGAGTGGTTCAGGTCAGCTGTCACGTTTAGGACGTGAGCGCTGTCCCAGGACTTCGGTTCTGCTTTATCACTTTGCCCTGCAGCTATGCTGCTAACCAAAAGTCCGAGCGAAGAAAAAGAAAAGGGATAGTACAGAGTTTTTTCGTTGCTGCGGTCACTTATCCACCCCTTATCCCGTGTCCCTTATACTCACTTAGCGCTCTCTCGATGGCTTTCCCGGGTTCCTTTAGCCTTCAACCAATGAACGAAATGACGAAAAAACAAATTTCCTTCCCGGTTGCGTTGCTTTCCTCCGGTGCGTCCCGCTGGAACTCCAAATTACTGCCGGAGATCCTGGTCCCCGGGGCGGGGGAATGCTCTCCCTGCAAAAGGCTGGGTGCGCGCTGAGCTCCCTCATCCCCAGAACCCTCAGATCTCCGGAAAACTTGGGTCCCTTCGTTGGTCGCCAATTGTTGTAAACCAATTTTGGACAAAAAAGGCAAAAAGGGGCCCGGTTTTCCCAAGGAGGAGTTCCGGAATTTTAGCCCTGAGAAGCCCACACCTTTTCTGAGCTCCCCACTTACGCTGGAAAAAACAGAGGCGACACCGGAGCTGGTAGAAGGGAAAGCAAGGCACAGCCCTCCCGTTTATTTGGATCTGTTGCAACAGAGGTTCCCCTACGCCGTGCAGAATCACGAAGAGAGAGAACCCAGAGTATAGTCACAGGGAGGGTTTTATACAATTTCGTTGCTATACAGGTGAATGGAAGGAAAAGAGCGGGAAAGAAGGATTTACATAAGGTAAGTACATTTTATGACAAGGTGATTGGTTTATACAATAGTATCAGGGTGGTTTTCCTGCCTGTCTTTTGATTAGATAATACTCCTGTTTATCTTCTGTTCCCAGGGTGGAGTCGGCGATCGGAGCTTCCTGAATTGTAAATGTCCATGTCCTTTTGTATATGAATAAAGGTGGTTGTCCTTGTTTATAGTTGACGTCTTGATGTTTATTTCTTGCTGCTTTGGTAGTAGACCCAACAGGTGGCACAGGTCTGGCTGATGGGTTTAGATTATGCAAATGGTCAAGAGGCTGGGTGGGGTAGATATGCAAACGGCGAAGAGGCTGGGTGGGGAAGCTAATCCGGCTGCAGGTGATGGCAGGGGCGGGGTGCGGGGATGTGGATGGTCGGGTGATTATGAGTGATCAGATTTGCATCTGAACATCCGAATTGTTATCGTCCGCCTCCCCCCCCCTTCTCTGGCCAACTTGTTCTTCTGCTTCTGGAAAGAAGTGGGTCTAAAAATGGCGTTGCAGTGGATTTCAGGTCCCCTCTCTGTACATAGGGAAACTGGACGGTGTGAAAGTGTAGGTGGCATGGTTATACTCCTATTACAGTCAGACTCATGCTAGTTGCTTCGAGAACACTGTCCAACCATCTCGTCCTCTGTCGTCCCCTTCTCCTTGTGCCCTCCATCTTTCCCAACATCAGTGAAATATACTCGGAGTCAAGTGTGGATTTCATGCTCTTTATTCAGCTCATAGTAGCGAGGAATGGAAGTTCCCCCAAAACGTCTGCTTTATATACATTATTTACACAATGGGCCCCACGTGATTGGCTAATTCCGGGATACTCCTGTATGCCAATCAGGTTGCGGATTCACTTCCACCTGGAGCTGGATTGGGTGGCTCCTGCGGACCAATCAGACTGCTGCATTCTGAATCCTATTGTTCTAGGACCAATCAGACTGCTGCATTTTGGATCCTATTCAACTCAGTACATAACAATCAGGGTCTTTTCCAGGGAGTCTTCTCTTCTCATGAGGTGGTTGTTGCTTGTATTTTATTAATTGGGTGGGCTGTTGCAACCATAGATCACACTGTTGAGATCACATTGAACTTGGTTATATGGGTTAATAGTTATCACAGATTTGTAGAATTTTTACCCTGCCTTTAATTATGCACGCCCTCCAGGCATAATACATTGAGGAAATGGGGAGCTAACTTATACTAGGTCAGACCCACTGATCTCAGAACTGTCTACACTGGCTGGAAGAGATTCTTCTGGGGTTCAGGCAACCAATGTCTCCAGACCTACCCTGATATGCTGAGGGATTGAACCTGCAACCTTGTGCCTATCTTTTCAGAGGATTAATACCCTGCCTTTTTATAAGAATGCCCTCCAGGTGCAAGTGGCCTGTGAGCACTCTATTTTAAAAGAATAAAATGGAACCCCCAAAGAAACTGGCTAAGAATCAAACAATGGTTTTCACACACCGTGAAAAGTCCTGAATGCACCTGAACAGAGAATTCCTTTTCACAATTATAGGGACAGAACTACCCAAACTGTATAAAAATTTATTCATGTATGCAACTACAACGGCAAGAACGTTATTTGCCCAAAAATGGAAAGAAGAAGAAGTCCTGGCGAAAGAAGAATGGATACAGAAACATATGGAATATGCAGAAATGGCGAAACTTCCTGGAAAAATAATAAATCAATATAACAAACTTTTAATAAAAGAATGGAAATGGTTTATGGAATATTTACAAACCAACTGTAAACAGAGAAGAACATTGACAGGATTATTGTAATAACCTGCAGTTTTATAAGAGTATGCATTTAAAGTAGATGAATAAATGATTAAGTTAATTTGGAATATGCAGAAGATATTAAAAAAATTAAGAAAGGGGGAAGGAAGTCGAGCTTCAAAATGTTAAAATGATTGTAAAATTATTGAAATATATATAAAATTATTTTAAATAAATAAATAAATAATCCCACTGTTAGAGGACACCACCAAAAAGGCCTTCTATCAGGTAGCCGCTTGAGTGTCCTCAGAGGGAAGACTTTGTTTCTGGCAGGGCTGGAAAAGTACAAAGTGCAACTGGTGCAGATTCTTCCACCCCAAGCCCAGCATGGAAATGCCAATAGGAGCTGCTGCCCATTGTATGTGGTAGAGCAGAAAGGCAGGGAACCCAAGTTACAGGCCAGCAGTAAGAATAGAAAACACATGTTTCATCCAAAAAGTTGTTCTGGAACACATACTTCTCTGCCTACGTGTTCAGAAGCACTTGATGGGGAGCTGAACAGTAGTCCTCATCAACCTTTCCAAACTGAACACACCTTTAGCCCACAAACATGCAGTCCTTAATATATTTTTTTTGTCACCTTATGTGGCATGGTGGTTGTGCTGCTGTTGTGACCTGCCTTAGGTCAGGCTGTGACCCAGTACGGTGGTACCTTGGTTTGCATTCGTCTTGGTTTGCATACGTTTTGGATTACAAACACATCAAACCCGGAAGGGCGTATCCCGCTTTGCAACCTTTTTTTGGATTACAGCGCATTATTTTTTTTTATTTTTTTTGGATGAACAAAAAATTTTTGGAGGCCCCATTGGCGAAAGCGCGCCTTGGGTTACAATCTGTTTTGGTTTACAAACGGACCTCCGGAACGGATTATGGTTGTAAACCAAGGTACCACTGTAGTGGGTCAAGACCCACCAGTTGAATGTTGATGAGTTTAATTATTAACTTTTGACAGTTCCCAGTTCACATCTACGTTAGATAGCCATAGGCCAGTGGTTTTCAACCAGTGCACTGTGGCACCCTGGGGTGCCTTACATGATAGTCAGGGGTGCTGCAGGCAACACTCCCCTCGGTTCCTCTTTCCTTCCTTCCTTCCTCGGATGCCCTCTCACATCTCTGCCTCCCAAAGGTTTGTGCGGCTGCTTGCTTCACGTTCACATTTGGGCAGTTGGGCCACTAAGTCTGGGGGCATCCTTTTTCCAGGTCCCTGTGGGGTGACGTGAGGAGGCAGTTCTCTTTGGGGCAGGGCAGTGGATCAGAGACTGTGTTGCCGGCAGCTGCTGCCTGGAGAGCTCCCAAGCAGAGGGGGAAGAGGAGAGGAGGCTGAGGGAACACTTCACAAAGGAGGGTGTTCTGCAGGCAAGGGGTGACATAACTGGGATTCTGAGGCTTTCCCCACAGGGGAGCCACAGAAAGGATGTAGTTGGTCAAGGGAGCCATGCACTCAAAGAGGTTGAAAACCTCTGCCCAAGGCAGCTGTTTTCTATGTTGTACACTAGAGGGCAATGGTACATGCATGTGTTTATTATTGGCATGTTTTTATTGTTAGCCATAGTCTTGAACATCCCATCTTCTACCTGTAACTATATCTTCTTCTTCTTCTTCTTCTTCTTCTTCTTCTTCTTCTTCTTCTTCTTCTTCTTCAGCTGTAGATGTCAGGCAGGGGAATTACAATTACAAGAGCTCGGGACAAAAAAAAAACGAGCATCCTAATTTAGATCAGCAGGATGTTGGCAGGTATGCACTATTACAGTGTGATCCTAGGTAATGACCAAAAGCCTGGACAAACAAGAATGTCTTAGTCTCGTGCCTAAAAGCTATGATGGTGCCAGGTGTGCTTCCCTGGGAAAAGCATTCCACAAACAGGAAGTACGATCTCTGAGTCAGGACCAGACAGCCCTGCTGAAGGGATGCAAAAGGTCACTTTGAGTGTAATCTTAAAAGTATGCCAATTTTTAAAAATAAAAAATCCCTTTTAAAAGCTTATGGAGGTGCTACATTTTTTCTTTATTGTGCCAATTTTGCAGGGGCAGCTTTCCCTACTTTTTCCTGCAGGCATGCCTGCATTAAGAATGCTTGCATGAGGACAGTTCAGGAAGCATCTGGGAAGCCTATGGTCCTCCAGAGATTGTGGACTCCAATTCTGCTCATTGGTGATGCTGGTTTGGTTTGATGGGAGTTGGAGTTCTGGAGGGCCATGGGTTGCCCGTCTCTGCCCTATACCAAGGAACCTAGCAAATTGTCTTCGTTTAAGCAGGAGAGCTTCAGCTGTTTTCCTCTACTCATAGAATCATAGAATTGAAGAGTTGGAAGGGACCCCAAGGGTCATCTAGTCCAATGCCGGAAACTACAGCATCCATGACAGGTGGCCAGCCATCCCCTGCTTCAAATCCTCCAAGGAAGGAGAGTCCACCACAACCTCCCAAAGGAGACCGTTCCACCGTCAGATGGCTCTTACTGTCAGAATGTTCTTCCTGATGTATAGTCGGAATCTCCTCTCTTGTAACTTTTGTTTGACTCCTCTCCAGAGCAGAAGAAAACAAGCTTGTTCCCTCTTGCATGTGACAGCCCTTGAGATATCTGATAGATGGCTATCCTATCTCCTCTCAGTCTCCTTTTTTCCAGGCTAAACATACCCAGCTGCTTCAACCGTTCCTCATGAGGCTTGGTTTACAGATCCTTGATCATCTTGGTTGCCCTCCTCTGCACACGTTCCAGCTTGTCAACATCTTTCTTAAATTGTGGCGCCCAGGACTGGACACAGTATTCCAGCAAATTTGGACTCGCCAAGTCCAAATTTCCAGCAAGGGTATCTTTAAATGAAAAAGAAGGAAGTGATCATCTTGCGTATGTCGAAGAGAGTGAAAGTTACTGATTAACCACAAATGCAATTCTGGTTTGTCAGAAGCTGCCTTAACATCCGGGTTCAGATATGTAACATCTGTTACTAAGCGGGGGGGGGGGGTACATTTATATATGATACTGTTCCAAATCTGGGGTAGCAGAGTTTGTATTTATACATTAATACATGGTAGAGTTTAGATAAGATTTGGGGTTTTGGGGTAATGAAGGGAAGATGCTGGCCCAGTGAAAAATACAGGATGAACCAGTTCTCCTGTTCAGATCACTGATCATGATGCAATTAAAATCACAAGGGAACCAAGTATTGGGTCATTAAAGAACAACTGACCGTGCAAATGCTGCCCTTCCCTCTGGCCAGCTCGGTGTTAGTTAAAGGTAAAGGTAAAGGGACCCCTGACAATTAAGCCCAGTCGTGAATGACTCTGGGATTGCGGGATTGAGGCGCTCATCTCGCTTTACAGGCCACAGACAGTTTTTCCAGGTCATGTGGCCAGCATGACTAAGCCGCTTCTGGCAAAGCCAGAGCAGCGCACAGAAATGCCGTTTACCTTCCCGCCAGAACGGTACCTATTCATCTACTTGCACTGCGTGCTTTCAAGCTGCTAGGTTGGCAGGAGCTGGAACTGAACAACAGGAGCTCACCCTGTGGCGGGGATTCGAACCGCCGACCTTTCGATTGGCAAGCCCAAGCGGCACAGTGGTTAGCAGAAGACAACAGCAGAATTGAGAGGGGGTGGGGTTGCTAGGGTAATGGAGGGGCATGAAGAAACACAGGGGGAAAATGTGCCCTTTGGAAATTTAGAGATTGGGGGGAAATGAGGATGACTGGGTGAGCTGCTGTGAAGGCCAGAACCATCTACGAGACTGGCATGGAAATAATAGTATGCCGTTTGCCCTGGACTCCAGTGCTCCCCTGCTGTGGGGAACAAGCTCCTCTTCATAGGGGTGCCAACTTTAATACAATATTGGGGGGACCCAAGTAAGCTCTGCATAATCAATCAAATGGTGCATAGACACCATTTGAATGGTGATGCTCATCAACTCTGAGGGGAGGGCAGTCTCCTCAAATATTTTATGGGGGGAATGAAACCCCCTCCAACAGCTCCCAAGCCTCTTAAGATGTCATGCTCTGAACTCTCTCCAAAGTTAGACCAAGGTGTAAACAGAGGTACAATAAACCATCTTTTTTGGTTTATCAAGGCCTCCACAGTGCCTTGATTTCCCAATGGAAATTCAGCCCTTGGTGAGCACCTGGAACCCCCTGGAATCTTGCTACTCCTAGGCAGAGATTGGAGTGTCATGCAACCTCTGTAACAATAGTGAGCATGGAAAGATGGTAGGAAAAATGAGCATTCCTTGTAAATTAGTGGTGGACCAGCGGCCCAATGAAATTATCCAGGTGTCTCCCTCTCTCTCTGAAGTCTCTCCAAGCCACACATACCTGCTAGCCGTGCTTCACATCCCATTTTTAAAAAAGTTTTCTTTTAATTGGCTGAAATTTGTCCTTGAACTCTTGCTTGCCTGGAAAGAGAGGGGTATTAAGAGTGTAGAAACGAGCCTACTGTACAAAGATAACATCTGCATTCATTGTATTGCCCACTTTTGCCTCTGGCCCTTGGGCCCCAGAAGATTGCCAGAGCAAGAGAAAACAAGCTTGCTCCCTCTTCCATGTGACAGCCCTTGCGATATCTGGTAGATGGCTATCATTCCTCCTCTCCGTTTCCTCGTTTCCAGGCTAAACATACCAAACTCCCTCAAGCGTTCTTCATAAGGCTTGGCTTCCAGGCCCTTGATCATCTTAGCTATCCACCTCTGCACATCTTTCGACTTGTCAATATCCTTCTTAAATTGTGGCGCCCAGAACTGGAACCACATCCCCACCGTATTCCTGATGAGCCACAACCATACCCCATTACTATTACTATCCATTTTAATTTGCTTAATCTCTTTTTAAAGCCATTGAAGCCCAAGATGTTCCATAGAGTAAACCTATGCCATGTCAAATGCTGTCTGCCCTGAATCTGCTGCCAAATTATTTCACTAAGGGATACTAAATTAGCATAGGGCAGAATGCTTCTCTTTCTTTCTTTTTAAAAGTATTTTTTTATTAAAGATTTTCTTGATTTACAGAGGTATGTGCAATGTCTCTCTCGTATTTTTTTCAATGTAACATTTTTACAAATCAGTTTTGCTTGTTGAACATTTGAAAAAAGGGGGAAACAGGTGGGTGGGGTGGGGAGATGGGTGGGGTGGGGTGACGATGTTTCTATTTTACTTCATATATGCAGGGTTTGGTGTCAGCGTTGTTTGTGCAAGTTCTCTGTTGTTCGCTTGTGCTCCTTTGGTTGTGAGAGAGGTCGGGCAGAATGCTTTTCACACACATTTGTGTCTACACTGGTCTCCTCAGCATGTGTTGCCTAATAAGTGCCTTTTTTGGTTTAAAAAAAATAAATATATATGTAGTGCTGGTACACATATCTTGATAAAAGATATTGCCAAAATGGCTGCCATGGGCAACAAAAAAGAGAGGGCAGTACTTTGTACTGGTGAGTACCATTGAGGAAAATAAACATAGGGGGTGGCTCGGCATATTTTAATGGCTTGTCATGAATTCCAAGTCTGTGTTATTTTACTGGTATGCTGGAAATTGCTTTGTGATGAAAAGCTGTCAGAAAAATAAAACAAGCCACTCAAATCTCAATAACTCTTTTCTGAGAAATTTATGCTAAGGGGTGACGTTTATGAAATGTGTTGAGGATTGAGGTAGACACGTGTGTCCACCTCAGGAACCCAAAGCAGCGTATAAAAGCCAGCCTGTGGAAAATTTGTTTTCCCGTAAATGGTGCCCTGTGGAAGCTCCGTGAGCCATGTTAGTCGGAAAATGTCAGAGAATGGATGGCTTTGTTTGGGAGTCTTGATCCGTTTGATGTTAATCGCACTTGATCCATTCCCGCCGCTCTGACTCTGTTCCTCAGCTTTCCCTTGGAAAAGCCGCTATTGTTCGTCAAGTTTATTGTTGAATTGGCAGCTGGCCTCCTTGGCGTAATGGTTTCCTTGTAAAACTTGTTTTCTGTGAGCACTGAGTTCATCCTCGGATTGAATTTGGCTTGTATAACTTATTGTATGGGCAGAGTTGGTAAGGTGAGGCAGAGGTGTGCCTCAGGCGGCCGATTTGGGGGAAAGGGTGGTAGATAGAACTGGACTATGAATGCGGGTGGCGGTTCTCCTCTGTAACCCCACAGATATGGATGAGAGATGTGCAAAAGGAAAATTGGGCTATATTCAACGTAACTACACTGGAGCCTGGCAACACTCCTGGCTGCAGTTAAATTCTTACTAAGCCTGTTTAGGGTTTTAGAAATTGGCATATTATGGGGCACAATCCCCACTGAAACTAGGAGGATTCTGCTCTGTGTATCCATCCTCCACGTCACTGGCTTTAATGGTTCCCTGAGGTCTATTATGATGTTCATATTGTTCACCAGCCATACTGAAGCCTTGGATCATGCCTTCCTAGAGCAGATTACCAAACAAACAAGGAGGAGAGATATAGTAGTCATGGGAGACTTCAGCTTCCCCGATATCTGCTGGAACTCAAACTCTGCCAAGGATGTAAGGTCCCACAAATTCATCAATTGCTTTGCTGACAATTTCATTTCCCAGAAGGTGGAAGAAGCAACAAGGGGATGGATCATCTATCTTGGACCTGGTCCTCACCAACAGAAAGGAACTGATTGGAAAAAGTGGAAGTACTCGGAAACTTGAGAGGAAGGGATTGTGACCTCCTGGGTTTCATGATACAGCGGCAAGGGAAAGCAGAGTGTAGTCAGACATGCACTCTGGACTTTAAGAAGGGCAATTTCAAAAAGCTTAAGGAGCTACTAGGAGAGATCCCATGGTCAGAAATACTCAGAGAGAAGAGAGTCCAAAATGGATGAGAGTTCCTTAAAGGTGAAATACTTAGGGCAGGGGCGTTCCTAGCCCCTTGGCTGCCCGGGGCGGGAAGCCAAGGGGCACCCCTGGGGGGCGGGGCATCGCGGCGCGTGCGTGCGTCATGACGTCATGACGCACGCACGCGCGGCGACGGCCCGGCATCCCCGGGGCGGGGCATCGCTGCGTGTGCGTCATGACGCACGCGCGCGCAGCGACGCCCCCGCCCCTGGGGTATGCCAGGCGGGGGCTTGGGGGCATCGGCGGGCTAAAAAGAGCCCCGAAGCTGCAGCCATAGTGCAAAGCGCTGCCAGGCTGCGGCTTCGGGGCTCTTTCCAGCCCACCGAGGCTCCGGAAAGCGGCGGCCCGGCATCCCCGGGGGCGGGGCATCGCTGCGTGTGCGTCATGACGCACGCACGCGCAGCGACGCCCCCGCCCCTGGGGTATGCCAGGCGGGGGCTTCGGGGCATCGGCGGGCTAAAAAGAGCCCCGAAGCTGCAGCCATAGTGCAAAGCGCTGCCAGGCTGCGGCTTCGGGGCTCTTTCCAGCCCACCGAGGCTCCGGAAAGCGGCGGCCCGGCATCCCCGGGGGCGGGGCATCGCTGCGTGTGCGTCATGACGCACGCACGCGCAGCGACGCCCCCGCCCCTGGGGTATGCCAGGCGGGGGCTTCGGGGCATCGGCGGGCTAAAAAGAGCCCCGAAGCTGCAGCCATAGTGCAAAGCGCTGCCAGGCTGCGGCTTCGGGGCTCTTTCCAGCCCACCGAGGCTCCGGAAAGCGGCGGCCCGGCATCCCCGGGGGCGGGGCATCGCTGCGTGTGCGTCATGACGCACGCACGCGCAGCGACGCCCCCGCCCCTGGGGTATGCCAGGCGGGGGCTTCGGGGCATCGGCGGGCTAAAAAGAGCCCCGAAGCTGCAGCCATAGTGCAAAGCGCTGCCAGGCTGCGGCTTCGGGGCTCTTTCCAGCCCACCGAGGCTCCGGAAAGCGGCGGCCCGGCATCCCCGGGGGCGGGGCATCGCTGCGTGTGCGTCATGACGCACGCACGCGCAGCGACGCCCCCGCCCCTGGGGTATGCCGGCGGGGGCTTCGGGAGCCTCGTCCGTGCAGCGCTGCTGCTCCCGGGGTGACGGAGGGAGCGGCGGCGCATGGGAGTGGTGGGACGCGCCGCCGCTCCCTCCGTCACCCCGGGAGCAGCAGCACCGCACACACCCGCCTAGGGGCGGCACGAGGGGCGGCCCGCCCCCACCGCCCCCACCCTACGACGCCCCTGACTTAGGGCAAAAATGCAGACATTTCCAACAAGGGGGTGGCGTCTAAAGAAAGCAGTGTGGCTGCATTAGGAGCTTTCAGATGAACTGATATTTAAGAAGGGAATGTATAAGAAATGTAAGAAAGGAGAAATCACAAAGGAGGAGTATACACAAGTAGCCAACAGTTGCGGGGAGAAGGTCAGGAGGGCTTAAGCTCAGAATGGGCTCGGGTTTGCAAGAGAGGTTAATAATAATAATAATAATAATTTATTTGCCTATGTTCAAAGCAAGAGGAAGAACAAGCAAATAGTAGGTCCTCTGCGTGGAGAAGATGGATAAATGCTATTGGGTGACAGAGAGAAGGCAGAACTATTCAACATCTACTTTGCCTGTCTTTATCGAAAAAGAAAGCAGTGCTGAACCTGGTGATAACAAAATGAGGGAGCTGCAGCTCAATATAGGAAAAGAGGCGGTAAGGGAATACCTAGCTGCTTTAAATTAATATAGATCTCCAGGGCCTGGTGAGCTACCCCCAAGGATACTGGCGGTTCGAATCCCCGTAATGGGGTGAGCTCCCATTGTTCAGTCCCTGCTCCTGCCCACCTAGCAGTTTGAAAGCACATCAAAGTGCAAGTAGATAAATAGGTACCGCTCCGGCGGGAAGGTAAATGGCATTTCCGTGCGCTGCTCTGGTTCGCCAGAAGCGGCTTAGTCATGCTGGCCACATGACCCGGAAGCTGTATGCCGGCTCCCTCGGCCAGTAAAGCAAGATGAGCATCGCAACCTCAGTTGTCTGCGACTGGACCTAATTGGTCAGGGGTCCCTTTACCTTTACCTCAAGAGTAACATTCAGTGCCACAAGATGCAGGCGATACTTGGTTGAAACTTGATCTTCTAAGCACTCTTATTCAAGCAAGACCCAATAATTTTAATGACACTTTCAATCAGTGCTATTTTTCTAGAAAAAGGGGTGTTGGAGCTCACCATAAACATCCCCCTTGTTCTCTTATAATAGAAATGGCATCCACCTGAGAGGTGCTGGAACTGAGTTCCGACGAGTTCTGGCTGAAAAAAGCCCTGCTTTCAATTATTATTATTATTATTATTATTATTATTAGTAATAGTAATAGTGATAGTAGCATTTTCATGCTACTTTCCCAGATGCATCTGAAACAGCTCACACAACACAAGGGTAGCAATACACACTCAAGTCATTGTATGCATACTTGGGAATAAGCCCTGCTGAACAAGGTTTTTTAAAACAAAATAAAATAAAAAATTCCTTCCAGTAGCACCTTAGAGACCAACTAAGTTTGTTCTTGGTATGAGCTTTCGTGTGCATGCACACTTCTTCAGATACCAGTTTTTTTAAAAACTATTCTGTTTCTTCAGGTTTTTTTTTTTAAAAACTATTCTATTTCAATATAAACAGACATATCTGAGGAAAAATGCAAATAATGGATCAAAACATGTTTAAAAGAGGGGTTGGAAATTAATGCTACTGTAAAAAGCAGAACAACGATAAGGAAAGGAAGTGCAACCATTATTTGCACTTCACATGTGGAGGTATGTGAGCAATGCAATGGTGCCATAAACCAATAAAATAATTTCTTTATTACTCTGTGCCTGTTAACTCAGAAAGCCCAGCGGTGTCAGTGGAAGTTACCTGTCCCAAGCCAGTGTGGGTGGAATTGCTGCTTTAAAATGCAAATCTCTCAGCACCGTTCCTCGGAAGTCTAGCTCTGCATCCATTGGGGCTGCCTGCAGAAAAATGTATTTAGGGTTGCAGCCTGAAACTGTTTTAATATTACATTAATTCATTTCAAAGCATTTATATATCTCCTTTCAGTACAGTTTACCAACCTCCTATTACTGTGTTTATTGAGTTGTAATCTTAGAAGATTACAAAAGGGGTGGAGATAGGGAAGTGATGATCATAATGATAGTGTGGTTTGGCCAGTATTAACCTTATTATTTAGACAGGCTTTTGTTGCAGTGACGTAATTTCTTCTTCCCACCCTGCTGTGCATTTGGGGTTGTTTCCCACTACAGATGCAGTCCGTCTGAGGTTGTATTTACCTAATTCTAAGACCTGCTAAGCAACAGATGGTTGTTATTACGTCCTCAATATGTAAAACCACAAAATTCAAAGAGGGAGTACTTTCTCTTTACTGTGACTGTATGCATATAGACGGTTTACATCCGTCTGTCTCAGGAGACAATGGAAGTGTGTGGCCCTGGGGGAGAAGTCAAACTTTTGGAAGGTTGCATTGCCTGCCTAGGCTGTAGACACTGATATATGTGGCTGATAAACGTATATATCATGTGCATATACTGCATATGTTTGTGTAGGGTTGCCATATTTCAAAAAGTTATATTTCTGACACCCACAAAGTTGTTGAGCTTTTTTAGGGGGGAAACCCAAATATACCGGTATATAGTATATATGCTGTTGCTGTAGAGACTGAAATATGCGGCTGATAAATGTATATATCATGTGCATATGTATATACAGTCAGACCTTGGGTTACGGCCGCTTCAGGTGGCACGATTTCGGGTTGTGCACCGTGCTGAACCCGGAAGCAATGGAATGGGTTACTTCCGGGTTTCAGCGCTCGCGCATGCGCAGAAACATACTTTGTGCAGAAGCGCCGAATTGTGTCACACCTGTGCGCAGACACAGCAGTGCAGCCACTAGCCATAGCAATAAAGTAAAATATACAGTGGTACCTCTGGATACACACACCTCTGGTTGCATCTCCTTCAGGATGCGTACGCGGCAAACCCGGAAGTATTTTTCCAGGATTCGCCCCGTGTGCATGTGCAAAGCACTCTACCATGCCACGCGCATGCGCAGAACAGGCACCTCTGGTTGCGAATTCCTCGGGATCCGACCGGAGTTCTGAAACGGATCCCGTGCGCAACCTGAGGTACCACTGTACTGAAGGTAGAGGTAAAAACGTAACTATACAAAATACATTCTGGAGGTTTACATCAATAATCAAAGAATAGATCTTATTCTAATTGCCCCTGCTCAAATGTTTGCAGTTTTTTTTTGCTGTCACCTGATTATCTTGATCTGCTGGAAGAAAGGACACAGTAGCAATGGTTGAGCGACGTGGTATGGATAGTAGTAGAGGGGCAAGAACCTCTTTATAAAGAGTGTAAGCTAGAAGCAAACGAGCTGATTCATTACTGCCATCTCCACACGGACATAAGCATTTTCGTAGCGGGATTTTTTGAAACCTTCAAGCACAGCCGAAGGCAGTCTATCCAATCCAGTCAAGTGTCTGTATTTTGGAACTGTTATAATTTTGCAAACGGGGCCGTGTCAAAATGACTAGATGGGAGATAATCCATACCATGGGCAAAATGTCCTTAAACTCCTTATTACCGTGGCCAAATTAGTCTGTCGCTCGATATCATATAGGCGCTAACTGAATTATTATTATTGAATTATTATGCAATCACACATTTATATAATCAGTAAAGCAAATCATTCAATTAGACAGCGCCTATTATTATTATTGAATTATTATATACACACACATATATACACACACATTTATATATTCAGTAAAGCAAATAATTCAATTAGACAGTGCCTATTATTGCAGTATTATTATTGAATTATTACACACACACACACACATTTATATATTCAGTAAAGCAAATAATTCAATTAGACAGCGCCTATATGATATCGAGACAGAATAATATATATATAGAGAGAGAGAGAGAATATATACAGAAGCCATGACTGTTTAAACCGGCATCGTCGCGCTTTCCCCGCACTGTGCAGACGGGCCCCTATCCAAGAGCAGACCCTGGCCGAGACCAACGGGGCCTACTCTGAGCAAGGCGCCCGTGGACCGCTACGTGGCCTCGTCCCCCGGCCCTCCCCGTCTGTCAGAGGCCCCCACCGGGGCCTTCGCCTCGCGGGAAGAGAGGCGGGCGAGGGCCGGGGAGGAGTAGGAGGAGGGTGTGCCTAGGCCGCCGCTGTGAGGCGGCTCCTCCCGGGCCGGAGGGGAGCCTCTCCCTCGCCACCCCGGCCGCTCCGCCCAATCAGCGCTGGCCCGGCTCGGCCGGCGGCTCCTCCTCCCCGGCAAACTCTTCCTTTCCCTCGAGCGGGGCAGAGCTTTCGCCGGCCAGGCTGGGCAAGCCCCGACGCCGACGCCCGCCATGGACGTCCAGCGGCTTTGCAGGGGCCCGGCCGGCTCCGAGCCCTTCTGGGTGAGAGGGTGGGGTAGGGTGGGGTGGGGAGGAAGAGAGATGGGGCAGCATCCCTGGTCCCAGGGGCCGGGCTTTGTGGGGCGGGAGGGGGGTCCCCCCTCGCCCGGCAGCGGCGAGGCAAAGCCCCTTTGTGTGCGCGCCTCCTCCCCCCGGTTTTATTTCTCATTTGGTTTTATTACAGAGCTTGGAAAAGGTGCAGGGCTTTTTGGGGTGTGTGTGTGTTTTCCTGATAAATTATTGTTTTATTGGTGGGGGTGGGGGTGTTTTAAGGGCAAGCAGAAGCGAGGAGGGAAAACTGCAGTGTTTGGGGCATTTTTAGCCTTCGACCCAAAGAGTTGGGGAGAGGTGATTTTTTTTTGTGCGTGAACTCTGTGCATGGTCTGGGGAAAGGGACGTCTCCCCAAGACCTACAGAGGAAATGCGGTATGCAGATTGAACAGGCCAATAGAGAATTGGGAGGTCCACTTCTTTTGGCCGTCTGCACAGTTAAACTATGGAACTCGCTGCCACAAGCTGTGGCAAATGGGGATTGGAAAAATTCGCAGGGGGATAAACCTGCCAAGAATGGTGGCTGGTGCTGCTTCAAGGCTCGGAGGCGCCATGCGTCTGAATATTACTCCCTTGGGTTACAGAAGGCCAGTTGCAATTATGTCCTGCTTGTGGGCTGTTGGGGTTTCTGGTTGATCCCTGTGGTAAATGGGATGCTGGACTTGGGATGTTCTTACCCTGAGCACACAGCAGGGCCTGCTTATGAGTAAGCATATTTAGGATTTGCGCTGCTAGGCAGCCACCCTTCACACTCCTTAACCTGGGAGTAAGCACAGTTGCATATGCTTCTGAGTCAGTCTGTGCATGTCGGGCTCCTATATTGTTTTTCTTCTGTCTGCTCTAGTCTGTAATTTACACACACGAGTACAGTATGTCTGCACAGTGGAATGCTAAGCATGTTTACTTGGAAGCAAGTCCCATGGAGCTCAGTGGGGCTTACTCCCAGGTGAGTGTGCATGGGATCATAGTCTTTCAAATAAGTGGGCTTAACAAATTACGTTTAAAATTGCATTAGAACAGTCAGCAGTCCCCCAGTTCACTTCATTGCCATTAATAGACTCCGTTAAACTCATTCGAAGATCCCTGCATTGCAGGGGGTTGGACTACATGACCCTCGTCGCCCCTTCCAACTCTGCAGTTCCATGATGTTGCCAAATGCCCACTGAATGCAACCTGGAGCAAAGAAATCAGGTTTGCACCTGCTCTGCTTTTGCCTGCACGCATTCAGGATCCTCAGGTGTTCCCCTGGCCTGCTTCTAAACGTGGAATGGTTTTCATAAAGCAGAAAAAGGGAGAAGCCTTTGTAACGTGTCAGTCTGTTTTTTAAAAATATCTGTTGGATCTGCTTTCCTGTGACTGGCCGCCTGGCAGTTGCTATTGTGGCTAATCTCTCGTTCATCTTTTGTAGAAGTGCTTGCTTTTGTGCTGGTGTCATGCTTAACACATCACGTGGAAGCTGTGCATTTCAGATGGCATGTTTTACCCTCTTGCAAAACTTCAGAAGACGCCCTGAACTTGTTTTGCATTCCAATTTCTTTTTCTTGTTCTTCTTCTGAAGTGGCTTCTATCCTTAATGTGGTTAGGGCTGTGTTTGTTACGATGCGATCTAATATGTTACACGCACACACACGACTGTGCACACCAACAGCTTACATAACAGGCCCACACCTAAGAGATTGTAATATTGGAGTACAGGGCAAGGAAGTGGTAAAAGCTGCTGTCTTAACTCCTGTTGCTTTTCTAAAAACAAAAACGTGTTTTTGCTGACTTCTGCATCTGTTCGTTTGGATTTAATTTCTGTGTGCAGAAGCTACTTAGGCTGCAATCTTGTGTACACTTAACAAGAAATAAGCCTTGTGTACACTTAACAAGAAATGAACGCCGTTAACTCAGACTTTCTTCTGAGTAGACAAGTAGGTTTGCATTGCTTGTGGAAGTTGCTTTATTTCTGACATATATTTGTTGGTGCACGTGTTTTAGAGAGTATCTGACACTTGGGGGCAAATACTTTTACTTTTCTGCTCTGTACTGCAATAATGAGCCTGCTCTTTAGCGATTCAGGTATGTGAAGAGGCATGACTCCAGTGCGGTGAAAGTTTCCATGGAGAAATTATGTATCATCATGACTTTCTCTTTAGAATTTCATAACCAGTGAAAGCTGGAGGTAGTTGGTTTTACCTGGTTCTTGTCATTTGTGTATTGTCCATTAATAAAGTGGCTTTATTATTAAATAAAGAGGGCTTTATTTGCTTAAAAGCATTTATGCTGCATAATTTTTGTAAGCTGCTTTGAGGATTATCTTTTTTAAACAAGCAAGCAGCGGTATATAAATTGCATTAAAAATGAGTAAAAAAAGAATTTTCAGAAATCTCTAAGCAATGTACAGTCTAATATAACAAAACTCTGTAATTAAAACAAAAAAGCAACTTAAAACCAGCAGTATGAAAAGGAAGTAAAACAGAAATTCAGAAGATTCAAACACATGAAACAGAGTCCTATCTTATGGGCCAAGGAAAACCTGAAAAGAAATATTCCCGTAATATGCCATTTGATCCTTCTTTAAAAAACAAAACTGGAAAATCCAGGTGTTTAATCTGGCACCTCATATATGCAGAGCCCCCTCCCTTAGCACTGACCATTTCCCTCCACTGTCTAAACCAGCTGTTCCCAAACTCTGGATAATTTTGGCCTACAACTCCCATTGTCCCCTGCCACCAGTATCAGCTGCATGAGAGGACTGCAGCTTTTAGTTTAGCCTTCCCCAACCTGGTGCCCTTCAGCTGTGGTTGGACTTTGTTGTTGTTTAGTCGTTTAGTTGTGTCCGACTCTTCGTGACCCCATGGACCAGAGCACGCCAGGCACTCCTGTCTTCCACTGCCTCCCGCAGTTTGGTCAGACTCATGTTGGTAGCTTCGAGAACACTGTCCAACCATCTCATCCTCTGTCGTCCCCTTCTCCTTGTGCCCTCCATCTTTCCCAACATCAGGGTCTTTTCCAGGGAGTCTTCTCTTCTCATGAGGTGGCCAAAGTATTGGAGCCTCAGCTTCAGGATCTGTCCTTCCAGTGAGCACTCAGGGCTGATTTCCTTCAGAATGGATAGGTTTGATCTTCTTGCAGTCCATGGACTAAGGTAAAGTAAAGAGACCCCTGACCATTAGGTCCAGTCATGTCCGACTCTGGGGTTGCGGTGCTCATCTTGCGTTACTGGCCGAGGGAGCCGGCGTACAGCTCTCATTATCCCTTCCCATTGGCCAAGTTGTCTGGGCCGCATGGGAGTTGTAGGCCAAAACCATTGGTGGGCGCCATGTTGGATGAGACTGGTCTAACTTTGGAATTGGAGCAGAGGCACCTCTTGCACCTTATCTGTGTGGCTCTGTAACTCCCATACGTTAATTGCACCGTGTAAAAAAGCAGCAACAGCCTCGCACCACCAGGAAGCCTGGCGCTAATTTGCATGCACCCATTTGATCTGACATAACGCTGGGTGTGTGAAACTGCCTGCTCCTTTAGATCAGCTTCTGGCGCCTTTCCCCGAGTGCACACATCCATTCTTTGAAAGAGATCAAGTTAGCTTTCGTCAACCTGGTTCCTTCCAGATGTTTTAGACCAGGGGTCAGCAACCTTTTCCAGCCGTGGGCCGGTCTACCGTCCCTCAGACCATGCGGTGGGCCGGGCTATATTTTGAAAAATAGAGTGAACGAATTCCTGTGCCCCACAAATAACCCAGAGATGCATTTTAAATAAAAGGACACATTCTACTCATGTAAAAACACGATGATTCCCGGACCGCCTGTGGGCCGGATTGAGAAGGCGATTGGGCCGCATCCGGCCCCCGGGGCTTAGGTTGCCTACCCCTGTTTTAGATTTAAAAGTTTTCAAATCATTGGGGAAGGCTGGGTTAGGTTACCAGAGTGCAGCCTTGTCCTGTGTGCTAACACCCTGTTTATGAAACTCTCCCCTGGGACAAGGCAGTAAATTGATTGCCTGATGTTTTTATGGATCCATTTAAAGCGTCTGTTGGCAAGGATTCCTACTTTTTCACGCCTCCAGAGGTTGCCTCAATGTCTGTTTTTTCCCCTTTGCTGTTCTTGCGTCAGACTTTGGGTGGGTGTTTTATAGTCTGATATTCTGCATCAGATTTAAATTACTTTGATGGAATATTTTTTGATGGGAAAGGTGCGGTATAAAGGAGTTAAATACAACATTTTCTAGCTTACCATTGGTGGCTACCATTTTTATGCTTAAGCAAGAACAAAAAAAGCATTCCGCTGTTAGTAAGATATTGGTAGGAAATTTGAGAGAGTGATTAAAATGGGCATCTCTGTCAGCCACTTTCCTTTTTTTACCCTATGTAAAAACTTCCTCCATGCTGAAATTTTAATAATGCCTTTGTGGGTCATAAGCAGGGTAGATAAAAATCAACGATTTTTTAAAATAAAAAAATGGATTTTTAAATTTTAAATCAATTTTTTAAAATTTAAATCGGATTTTTAAAATAAAATGCTTTTGGAGGAAAAAATCTTTCTAAAGATAGTTTTCTATTTAAGTTACATTATAGTCCAAAGGCTATTCATCAGGAAATAAGGATTTGTTTAAACTCAGTCTAAGTTGGTGGTGTGTTTTTTTTAAAGTTTAACCACATCAGTTAATAAACATGGATACATATGCTATAATGTTATTGTTTTAGTTAAATAAATTGTTTTTCTCCTTCCAATAAAGTACAGCAGAAAAGTTGTCCAAATATAAACAGTTAACTTATTAAACCTCACAATAATTTCATAATTATCTGTCTATGTATTTCTAATAGTATAACCAAATCAGTAATTTTTGATACAACTGTAAAAACTGCTCTGAATTTTTTTTATTATTCTAAAAACGAAACCTTCATCTGGTTGTAAATATTAAGATTATAACAGCAGGAATGAGTCTTTCTGTAAAAAAAAAAAAATGATTTAAATCAAGTCTTACTGACTAGTGATTTAAATTGTGATTTAAATCGATTTGATTTAAATCGATTTGATTTAAATCAAATCCACCCTGGTCATAAGGGAATTTGAGAATATGCCCAACACTGTGGGTTACTTGCATAACTAACAGGTTTGTCTGTCCTAAGATTTGTGCAAGGGTGTGTACAATGGGGTTCCTCTCCTTCATCCAAATATTATGACTTACCACTTGCTATCTACCTACACCTGAAAATTGCACAGAAGACTCCATATATAAGTGATCTGTCGCCACATAATGTTTATCACTGTTGGCTGATTGAGCATTCAGAGCACCATGTGCAATAAGGAGGGGGAGAGGCCTGACTTACTTGGATCTCAGTGTGTGTGTGTGTGTGTGTGTGTGTGTGTTCATGGGGGTGAGTCCCTGCCCTGAGGTGCTTACAATCGCTAAGCCAACAAATAGGATTCTTGTTCTCCTTGACTGGGTAAAGAACCTGCAGCTTTGAAGTCTCACTTACCTGCCCTTGTAAAGCCAGGATAAGTTGTAGCTTGCTATTTTTGCCAAAGGTTTGTGACTAATGAAGGACTTCTGAAGGTTGGAACGCGTTGATAGCTGGAGTCACTGGCTGTGAAATAGTTATTGCACAAGCCCAAAGTAGCAGTGGAGACTTGCCGAAAGGGAGGTTCCCTATGGAGACTCAGATTTTCCTAGAAGGCATTTCTTGTGTGTTCTGCCTTGCTTGCTATGGCAGTGTTGGTACTACTGGAGGGAAGCACGCCTTAAATCAGATTGCAGATGTGTGCGGCTAAACGAAATTGGTAAGGGGTGTGTGTGCAATGCTAGAAATTAGCCAGGCACCAGGTGCGTTTCGTGACAGAAGTGGGTCCAGTTGCGACCACATGGAGATCTCTGGGTGCCAGGTTGGCGACTGACATTTCCATTCTCGAGCCTTTTTTATTTTTAATAGAATTTTATTAAATTTTCCATACAAACAACATAAAAACATAAAAAACAATATAAAGCAATATAAAAGAAAAACATCAAAAAAACACATTACACAAAAACAATCAAATAAAACACAAAAACCTATCCATCTACTTCTTATATCCTCATTTCTAATCTTATTTAGGGGACTTCCCCCATTCCCTCTTCTGCGTACATTTCTAATTTACTTTAGTAACTTCCTAACTATTTTAATAAACATTCATCAAAATTCTTCATCTTAACCTTAACTCATCTTATCTCTATCCCTATTTCTTAATCCTATCACATGAATCTTAACATCTTATATTTCTATCTTATTCTATTTCTAAATTCCTTCAATCATCACTTCTTATATACTACTTCAACCTAACATTTTATAGCTATCGCCTATTATTTACACTGATTTCACTTCAAATGCTCAATTTTTCACGTTGTTTCAAATAGTCTTTGAATTTCTTCCAATCTTCTTGCACCGTCTCCTCCCTCTGGTCTCGGAGCTTCACGGTCAGTTCTGCGAGTTCCATATAGTCAATTAACTTCATCTGCCATTCTTCAACTGTTGGGAGCTCCTCACCTTTCCAGTATTTAGCAATCAAGATTCTAGCAGCAGTAGTGGCACATTCTCGAGCCTTTTTAAGCAGGTCAGCAGAAGAGCTTATTTATATCCCACCTTTTTCTCCAAGGAGTATATCCCTCCAACGGCCCGTTAATCCAGTGTTTTTCAACCACTGTTCCGCGGCACACCAGTGTGCCGCGAGATGTTGCCTGGTGTGCCGTGGGAAAAATTGAAAAATTACTTTATATATAGTCAATATAGGCACAGAGTTAAATTTTTTTAACATTTTCTAATGGTGGTGTGCCTCGTGATTTTTTTCATGAAACAAGTGTGCCTTTGCCCAAAAAAGGTTGAAAAACACTGCTTAATCAAGGCCTTGAGGTAGGTTAAACAGGCTTCCTCAAACTCGGCCCTCCAGATGTTTTTGGCCTACAACTCCCATGATCCCTAGCTAGCAGGACCAGTGGTCAGGGATGATGGGAATTGTAGTCTCAAAACATCTGGAGGGCCGAGTTTGAGGAAGCCTGGTTAAGAGGCTGCGGCTGGCCCATGGTCACCCAGTGAACTTCAGGACTGAGTGGGGATTTGAAAACTGATCTCCCAGGTCTTGGTCCGACACTGTAACCCAGTAATGACCAAACTTGGACCTCCAGATGTTTTGGGACTACAACTCCCATCATCCCTAGCTAACAGGACCAGTGGTCAGGGATGGTGGGAACTGTAGTCCCAAAACAGCTGGAGGGCCAGGTTTGGCCATCACTGCTCTAACCACTGCACCACACTGGCTTCCTAGAATACTGCTGCTATGAGGCAGCTTTATAAATTAAGTAGATGTGGGGGAAACAAAATGTCACTTAGAGAAGAATCTAAAATATTTTCCTTGAAGCTTGAATTTGTTTTACAGTCGTACCTTGATTGCCGAACGCCTTGGAACTCGTTTGTTTTGGCTCCTGGACGATCGAAAACCGGAAGTGAGCGTTCAGGTTTTTGAATGATTTTCGGAAGCCAAACATCCGGCGTGGCTTCCAGTTGGCTGCAGGACGCTCCTGCAGCCAATCGGAAGCTGTGCCTTGGTTTTGGAACTGTTCCGGGAGTCAAACGGCTTCGGGATTTTTTTTCTTTAAAATATAAAGCGGAATAGCAATGAAATGAATAAGAATAAGAAATTTCATTGAGAGGGAAACAGTGCCTATACATTCCATTGCGGCACCAGTAAGCCAGCTTTAAGTTGGCCTGGGGAATTTCTGACAATGCTCCCCACTAAAGTCGTACCTCTGGTTACTATTGCTTCAGGTTGCATTCATCACGGGATACGAACGCGCCAAACTCGGAAGTACTGGAACGGGTTACTTCCGGGTTCAGCAATTCGCGCGTGCGCAGATACACAAAATGATGTCATGCGCAGAAGCGCCAAATCACGCCGTGCACATGTGCAGACGCGGCACTTCAGGTTGCGGACCTTTCAGGTTGCGAAAGCTGCTCCGGAACGGATCCCGTTCACAACCAGAGGGGCCACTGTAGTAATTTGCTGTTTGTATTCTTGTACCTGCTGTGATTTTGGTGGGGATTTGTGGGTTCCTAGTTTAACTGTAGAGCTGCAGTATTATGTACTCTGTAGACTAGAAAATATAGGCCTACTTAAGCCAGTTAGATGGGCATAGTGTGGCACAAGTTTTGTCATCCTCCTCAGCCTCATGGTCAGTGCTTTTTTCTTCTTCTAAAAAATAATGTTTAGGGGTACTCTCATTTTCCTACTCATATTGAAATACTGCCCCTCAATGAGGCCAAACTTAGATTCACAAAATGTTTAGGGGTATGTGTACCCCTGCGTCCCCTAAGAAGAAAGCACTGATCAGGGTAACTTATTAGTGTGCCAAGAACCCAAATCATTCATAGACAGAGGGGGCTGCCTGGTGTGCCTCTGTGTGACTCACTGCTCTGGTCTTCCTTTCTGTGTGCCTCCATTTGTGACTGGTAATTCTGCCTCCAGCATACATCCCGTGTATTTGGATAATTCAGTCACTGCTGATGCACACAGCAAAATGATCTGTTCTCCATGGAGGCTACCTGTTGCCTCTCTGTAGCAATTGCTGATTTCAGATTGCCTCCATCTGGTTAGAAGGCATCCTTCAGGCGGGTGACTGTTGCAGAGACAGGGAAGGTGGGCCTATCTTAGTCTTTCACACAAGTTAATTGTTTCAGGTGTAAGAGCATGTCTCTAACATTGATTCGCAAAACACATGGAGGCCTCAAAGTTTCAAGAATGCAGTCATTGGAAGAAGCCTTTCAACACTGAGTTGGCTGTGGGCAGAAAGAAAGGGAGTTTATTGTTTGTTGAAGGTCATGCTAACTCCCTGCTAAGTTTCCTTTCCACAGTTTTTAGCAAAAGTTTCCATTGGTGCAGTATGCAAAGTCCAGTGTGTCTAATTTTTAATATGTATGGATGTCCCTTTCCTTATCCTGTAGTAACTGACTGAACATCATGCACTCTCCATCTCGCTTCTGCTTTTGGCTTTTTTCCAGAGTTTGACAAGAAAGCCGAAACCTTTACCCTGTTCCGTTTAAGTCCTGCCTTGGTGGCCTTAATTAAAAGAGCAATTGCTGTTTTCTGATCCTGCTGTTTTGTCAGCTAACTTGTAGTTGTTCTAGTAATGGTTGAAAAGAGAATGGCTTTGTCTTGTTTCTCTTTAGGAATGGAGCTGCGTGGCTGATTGTAACAGCCTGAGTTTCCAGTGCAAACAGATAATTCACCTAAACAGGCTCCATTGAAACAAATTTGAGCTGCAAAAGAGCAAAACTCAAGCCTCTTAGTGCTCTTCCCTTCCTACCAGAGTATCTCCCCACGTCTCATGGGTTGCCATCACAGTTTTGGAAATTATAGCTGAACTGCTGGGATTAGGAATAGGGCCAATAAACACTTCTTCTTTAATAAAACTGAAAGTTAATATACATAAGGGGATATGTGCCAGGCATGTAGGATATGTGCCAGGCATGTGGGCTGCATCAATAGGAGTATAGCATCTAGATCAAGGGAAGTAATAGTACCACTGTATTCTGCTCTGGTCAGACCTCACCTGGAATACTGTGTCCAGTTCTGGGCACCACAGTTCAAGAAGGATACTGACAAGCTGGAACGTGTCCAGAGGAGGGCAACCAAAATGGTCAAAGGCCTGGAAACGATGCCTTATGAGGAACGGCTTAGGGAGCTGGGTATGTTTAGCCTGGAGAAGAGAAGGTTAAGGGGTGATATGATAGCCATGTTCAAATATATAAAAGGATGTCATATAGAGGAGGGAGAAAGGTTGTTTTCTGCTGCTCCAGAGAAGCGGACACGGGGCAATGGATTCAAACTACAAGAAAGAAGATTCCACCTAAACATTAGGAAGAACTTCCTGACAGTAAGAGCTGTTGGACAGTGGAATTTGCTGCCAAGGAGTGTGGTGGAGTCTCCTTCTTTGGAGGTCTTTAAGCAGAGGCTTGACAGCCATCTGTCAGGAATGCTTTGATGGTGTTTCCTGCTTGGCAGGGGGTTGGACTGGATGGCCCTTGTGGTCTCTTCCAACTCTATGATTCTATGATTATTATGTTATGCAAGTATATTGGAGGCTAAACAGTAGTTATGACTGGGATTTATTTTTGGCGAGAAAGATGAATAATTGGAGCGAATGTGCCATTTCTCTAGAGCAGGGCATTCCAACTTTTCATACCAAGTGGGCCACAAGAGTTATTCAACACAGAACTTTCGAGCCACACGCTGAATTTAATTTCCCCATCGTAAATTAAAAGTGTTCGCAGTATATTTAATATACACAATATATTTAAATATATGAATTTTTAAAATATTAAACAGAATTAATACACAAACAGATGGTAAGGGGAGAGAGACATTAAGCTGGCCACATAGCCGGGATAGCCCAGTTTGCAGGTTTGATCCCCGCATGGGACAGCTGCGTATTCTAGCATTGTACACGGTTGGACTAGATGCTCCTTAGGGTCCCTTCCAATTCAACAATTCTGTGATTCAGGCAATGGCTTTTTCCACCTGCCTTGCCCCACCCTCTAGCCCTAGGAGCCTGTAGAAGGGAACTGCTGCTGCAGGCATAATATATATGTGTTGTATATGTGCTCCTTTTATGGATTTAGCACCCTCATTACAACCTGTATATGGGACGCGGGTGGAGCTGTGGGTTAAACCACAGAGCCTAGGGCTTGCTGATCAGAAGGTCAGTGGTTCAAATCCCTGCGACGGGGTGAGCTCCCGTTGCTCGGTCCCAGCTCCTGCCCACCTAGCAGTTCAAAAGCACGTCAAAGTGCAAGTAGATAAATAGGTACCGCTCCAGCAGGAAGGTAAACGGCGTTTCCGTGCGCTGCTCTGGTTCGCCAGAAGTGGCTTAGTCATGCTGGCCACATGACCCGGAAGCTGTACGCCGGCTCCCTCGGCCAGTAACACGAGATGAGCGCCGCAACCCCAGAGTCGGACACAACTGGACCTAATGGTCAGGGGTCCCTTTACCTTTTCCTTACAACCTGTGCAGCCATTCTCCCGCATTTTACCTTATGTTCAGATAAGGTGCTGAACTTTTGTGTGCTTCTCTCCCTCTGCCCCACAAGGAGATTGGAACCTTTTGCTTCCATTTTCAGAAAGCAGCAGTTTAGTGTTTTCTCTGAACCCTAAACTGTGGTTAATCGTAACTATGGTTTGTTGTTAGCTGGTTTCAATAAAACATACTTAAGAATAGCCGCATTTGTCTGGGTTTGGATATAGTAGTAAACTTCAGTTAGTTTAAAGATAGAAGAGAGTTTTTTCTGATCTTCCCATGGCTCTGATCTTCCTTCCGTGCAGCATCAGACTTTCTACCCAACTCATCTTTTTGTTTGTTTCCATGGCTTAGTCAGTGCTTTTTTCTGCAGATATTCATGACCCATGATTATGATGAATGCTGTGCAAGGAGAACTGAAGTTTGGAACAGTGGCTGCACAGTACTTAAATTTTTTTTTTTTTGAAGTCATGCAGGAAACATCTTTTCCTGCCACGTGAAACTGTGCGTAGCAAAATTCTACCTTTTGCACAGCTGTTTAGCAAGGAAAATGTGGCCCTCCTGTCTTGCTTGACATCCCTGAAAAGAGACCGCTGTCTAAAGGGCTGCAGTTTGTTCCAGTAACCCGCTGAAATAAAACGGGAAAGAAAATCTGTTTACTCTGCATTTGTGTGACCAACGCTGGAGCAATCTGTTTGAGGACTGCTGCTTCTCTTTGGGTTTTTAAATGCTGAGAGGGTGCCTTCCCTGCTCGCTGGTGGGCCCTGTAGCCTTCTGACTCTGGCTAATCAATAGTACCGCTGTCAAAGCTGATCTGGACATTTCTCGTGTGTTTCTGGGCTGCTGACCTGGTGCTCTCCCCGTGAATGCCGTTTGCAGGAGGGGAAACGAGAGGGGTGGGGGGAAATTCATTGTTTGAAAAGGCCAGCGCTTTTAATACGTGGCACTACACACGGTAGAGGCAACTCCGCTGTAAGTTACATTTAAGGAAAGTTTATTGTCCGCATCCCCCTTGCAACTTAACCGTTTTTGTTTTGTGGGGTTTTCCCCCCCCCACCCCCCATGCCTTTCATACACCCAGTAAATTTCGCCCTTAAAACAAGCTGTTGTTCCATCAGTTGCTTGGCTTTTACAACTAGCTCGCTCTTGGGTTCACAACTCCAAAACACCATGACCCTTTCTCTAGGTATTTCCCATTTTTTATTTCCCAAGAGGTGCCATCAATCCGGACACTTGGCGGAATTTCCTTTCTGCTCAGAAGAGAGGAACTGTGTTCACTGTTTTGTACTTACCTGTACAGCCCATGTGTCAGTATCTTTATTACTGACACATTTATGGATTTCCTCTGAATAGCTGCTCTTGTGCCTGTTGGTTTTATTTTAGTGCCTGTATTATTTCCACCTGTGGAACTCAGTGCAGCATTTACAAGGGGCCCCAAGGGGTCTGTTGAGATAACTGAGCCAAACCCAGAGTAGCTTAGCTTTAGCATAGTGGCTGCATCATGTACCTTCAGACTGTTTTTCACAATTTCTTTTACTTGTTTTCTCCAGTAAGCGAAATCCCTTGTGCTTCTGAATTGGGGAGGCTGGTTTCAAATCTGTTTTATAATATAACTGCAGGGCTTAATGAGGCACGATGCGGATAACAGTGTGATTGCTCTTATTCTGAGATAAGTGAGTTGCTCTGTTAATATGTCCTAATAACCTTGCAGAAACGGATCTGGCCAGATCAGATCAGATAATAATGTTTGCCTACGTAGTCGATGGTCGCTGCAAAGTACATAACATGCATGCTTTCTGATAGTGACTTTTCTGTGTCCGGTGTCTGATAGGGAAAAAAAAATGTACAGTAGCTTACTAATTCAGGTTATATTTGTCTTCAAAGGATTAAAATTCTAGAAATACCTGTTGCGGTCTCCAGTGGTGCACACTTCTGTGGGCGGGTGAACAGTAATATTAATTGACTGTTAAGTGTTTTGAACTCGGAACGGGCTGCTTTGCTTTGCCCTCCTTTTGGCTTGGAGTTTTCACCCGACCTTGCTCATCTTTTCGAGCCTCTTTGTACACTTGCTTGCTTTTTACTCTTTCCTTTAGTTAAAACTGCGGATTGCCGGGATCTTTCAGTTTGGTGCTAGGAACACAGCAAACTTCTGTGTGCAGTTAACCAGTGTAAAAGCAAAATAACAGTGGCAAAGGTTGTTTTGAGGTGCTGTTTGAAGTAAAATGCGTGCAGCAGATGTTCATTTCAGGGTTTTTGCAGGGAGGGGGCGGTACTGTTTGGCATAGGGATGGCACACCCTGCTGTGAAGTAACAGCATACTGCAGTAATTTCATTTTCGATGCGTTGCATCTCGTTGCACTGTTAAGTCATAGGAAATACCTGTGGAGGAAGTTGGTGGGAAGGTGTGTATGGTTTTCTCAAGGTGGTCAAGGTTTTTTGGATGTGCCCTCAGATGACCTTTAAGATGACTTGGTTCAGCTGAGGATTCCTCCTTGGGGAACCTTTCCACAAGTCACCCACCTGTTACTTGTTGCTTCTGTCCCCCCCCCACCCCCAAAATATAAAGGGGGTCAGAAGGGACCTGCTTTAAGAGTCTGTGTTTGTTTAGCTCCCAGGGTCCATCCCAGGTCGTGGTATTTTAATAGTTCGCAACGTCAGAGGTGGAGAGAAATATACCAAGCTCATCCCACTTGCATAATCTGCTTTGTATCCTTTGCCAAATAAAAAACATTAGTGCCTAGCAAAGCACCGGCACTAGCTAATTAAGGCCACGCTTGCACAAGCAGCAGATAAGGTGGCAAGTCTGTTTCTGGGAAGCTGTCGCTTCAGGCTGCAAGTGGGAGTTTGTACGGCTGGGTTTTTCCACGTGAAGAAAATTCCCTTTATGTAGATAATCAGCTTGTTGAGAAAGCTAATCTAGAACTGTCCTCCATCTTATTTCCTCTCTCTGGGATTTTTCTTTTCTTTTAAAATATATATATATTTCCCTTCCGCCCAGATTTTGGATGAAGCAACATTGCCGTGTGATTTCCGCTGCCACGAACCTCAGTCTGAAGCAGCAGAGCAGAGAAATGGGCTTCCCAGGTTGACGAGCTCCATGGGCCCCTCACTAGATCATGTGCAGAAACTGCCTTCTTGACTGTTGGTCTTGTCTGCTCAATACTCTGGAGCCTGTCTTTGCATGCAGGGGAAGTCCCCAATTCATTGAGGGTTTGAGGCCCATTGGGACCCTTCCCCTGGTTTCGCCGGCCAGTCAAAGCCGTTTCCCAGAATGTGGCTCCTGTCTCATGCTTCTAGGAGCCACAGGTGAGAGCTGAGTGCAGGGTGCAGACCAAAGATGGACAAACTACCCCAAAAGGAGCACATGTCCCCCCCCTGAGGTACTACCCCTCCCCTAACACCCCATACACAAAATGTTTATGGACTGAGGCTCTAGTCTACTCTAACTCTCATCAACCCAGCCAACATGGCCAATAGTCATGGACCATGGGTAGCCAAAGTCCCCTCTAGATGTTGCTGAACTTCAACTCCCATCAGCCCCAGCCAGCTTAGCCCAATGGGCAGTGATGATGGGAACTGTGGTCCAGCAACACCTTGCAGGGCCCATCCTTGTACTAGCCATTGAAAGCTTCTGCCGTATTGAGTCTGTTGCAACCAGACTGCTGCTGTTTTTTGATGTCTTTCCAAGGGATGAAGAAGCAGGTGTTGACCCTAAGCTCATCCTTTAAATGTGGTGTGAGTTACCAGATTATTGCGGGATTGACGGTGCGTGCAACTGCCCTAAAAGGCCGAAGTACTGGTAATGCTAGCGGTGCGAAAGCTTCAGTATCTCTGCAGGGCACAGGAAAAGGCAGGAAGGTTGCTTGCCTCGTCTTCCTTACGTTCTTTTTTAATGTAAGATCTGGTGTGTATGTGTGCGCGCATGTGTGCATCCTTTTGCATGCTCAATAAGCTTCCCAGATTGAAAAGGCAGGTGCTCAAACGTCAGGCATAGGCTTGGGTTGAAAGATGCCTGGCTATATTCAGCCCCTGGGAAGGTTATGCGAGGCTTCACTCAGTGCCAGGTTCACCCAGGGTCACCCACCACCAAAAAAAAAAAAAAAAAAGTGAGCTGTCATGTCATTCCTTCACCCCTCCTCTACTTTCCAGAGGCTCCTGTTAACATCTGCAGAGCTGTCAGCAAAGGAGTGCCGATTCAGGTCATGCAAAAACGGCTTCCTTCTCTTATCTTTCCATTGCCCCGTTGTGCAAATATAGTCCCTTGCATTTGGCCTGCATTTTTTTTTTAAAGCTCTGAGCATTCCTGTCTTTAAAAACCTTCCTCCGCCTCCTCATTCAACAAAGTCTTCTGTTTCCCCCCTCCCCTTTTATATAATTGCTGCAATCACATACCGGTAAACTGGGGCGTGCTTATTCTGTGAGAAGGGAGCTCACATTCTGGGCTTAATCCTGCCGTGGATGAATTCTAAGCAGGTTGCTGGGTGACAGGGTGGGGTATAAACTTATTATTTTTAATGGGTTGTATCCTATCTTAGTGTTACTCAGTGGACCTGCTGAACATGGCTAACTTAGGTCTGTTGACTTCAGTGAATCAGTTGAAATTGGTTGGGCAAACCAGTTTTATTCTCTTACTTGATTGCTGGAGTTTTTGTTCAAACCAGGATTTCCTTTTCCCAATAGGGCAAGGGGGGAGAGAGCTTGATGGCAAGAGGGTGAAATTGGTACACAACAGAACCAACTGTCTACACTAGGGATCAGCATCCTTTTTCAGCCATGGACCATGTTGTGGGCCGCACTATATTTTTGGGGGGAAATTGAACGAATTCCTCTGCCCCCCAAATAACCCAGAGATGCATTTTAAATAAAAGCACACATTCTACTCATGTAAAAACACCAGGCAGGCCCCACAAATAACCCAGAGATGCATTTTAAATAAAAGGACACATTCTACTCATGTAAAAACACGCTGATTCCCGGACCGTCCGCGGGCCGGATTTAGAAGGCGATTGGACCACATCCGGCCCCTGGGCCTTAGGTTGCCTACCCCTGGTCTTAAAGCTATGTGTTGATATTCTCTGTAACGTAAGCTCTGTGTTGCATCACAAATCCTGCAAGGAATGCTGTAGGCGTGGGATAGCAATAGCCAAGCAGCCTTTGCTGCAAAAGACATGCGGTTAGGGGAGTGAAATTCTATACACGCTTGTAAGTCCTGTTGAACACGATGGGATTTATTTCAGTGTATGCGTTCTTGGGATCAGGCTGGAAAGCTTGTGAGCGCAGCACCCGCCATGCAGTGCAGACTTAACAAAAGCCGCAAGGTACTCTGTACTCCTCGTCCGATGACTGAACTACAACTCTCCACTTAAACCAAAAGCGAAGCTGTCACCCAAAACCTGTGTGTTTGTATAGAGATTATAAAAGCTGCCAGGCTGTTTGAGTCTCTGAAAAGGTGGAGATATCAGCCCTGATATTTCTGAGAAGAATAAACTCTGTCCTCATTGCAGAGAGGTGATCCTTAAATGCCTTTTGCTAGATGTGCTACGAAATTGTTTTAGAGGAGTTGTGTGTGTTTTGTAATGGTGCTGAAATAGCACCCTGTTATTTTGCGTCATTTATATACTCCCCTCCTCAGGTTCCCAAAGAATTTGGAATTTCTAAGCAGGAGAATGGAGGAGTTAGGTGGGCTGAAGTGATGGGAACTTGCAGAATGTGTACCTCTTCACCCAGGCTTTTCAGGGTGGCTGATTTTGTTTTTACCACCTGAAATTGATGAGTTGCCACCACCTGTGCTGTCCTTCGGCCTGATTTTAATTTTTATTTTTTCAGACATTGTTTTCTTTGTGTTCAACCCTGGGATTGCACACAATAAAAAATCAAATAGATATGGACAGACAAGGAGTTGCATCGGGCACTGAATCCCTTGCCTTATGCCAGTACATCTTAGTCCCTATCTTTGGGCACCAAATTCCATGCATGGGATGGGACAGGAGACCATTCTACACTGCAGATACAGACATCATGTCCAGATCCCTTGTCTTTTTTTTCATTCGGGAAGGTTTCGTGTACCTTCTTTACCCTGGCTTATAGAAGCCTCGGAAGGTGTCTCCATGAGAAACAAGAGTGTGTGTCGTGAACTGCCCTTTGGTCTTCAGATGTAGGGTGGCATGCGCATTTAATAAATAAATGAATAAATCTCTGTTGAATTTTGATCCAACTTCCCATTTCCTTTGGAAGGTTCTTTCTCTATTCTCACCGCCCCCCCTCCTTCAGTTACGGTTGGCTTGCTGCTGCTCAATTGGGTGGGAGCGTTTTAATCTTTTGTTTTTACCATTAAAATAGCTTTCCCTTTGCCCACGCTCTGCGCATAATTAAAAATAGCCATCAAATCTCTCTCACAGGGTTTTGGAGGGGCTACCGGGAGAGCTAAGCTAATCTCGTTAGGGCATTTCTGGCATTGCTGTGAAGTAATCGGATGCTGTGTCATTACAAGCGCCAAAAACTCAGTGGGTGCGATCTGGAAGGCGCTTTTTTTTTTTGCTGGGCTTCCTCCCCTTGCTGAAATCAGGCTGGTGCTGTGAAATTCCTTGCAGCCTCTTGGAATGCTGGAAGGAACTGCAGTATTGAATTTGATAGGCTTCGTAGAGAGCAGAGCTGCTTACAGGTGAAATCTTTCAGGGTAGGAAGCAATTGTATTATTATTACAGGGTTGCTGAACTGAGTTGGCTAGAATCTTGATAATATCTGTTACTGCCAATTTGATTAGCACTCTGACGCGGCTTCTAGGTGTGCTTTTGAAGACGCCGGTGTACATTTGAAGATGGGATGCGGGTGGCGCTGTGGTCTAAACCACTGAGCCTCTTGAGCTTGACAATCAGAAGGTCGGAGGTTCCAATCCCCACACGGGGTGAGCTCCCGTTGCTCTGTCCCAGCTCCTGCCAACCTAGCAGTTTGAAAGCATGCCAGTGCAAGTAGATGAATAGGTACCACTGCGGTGGGAAAGGTAAACGGCGTTTCTGTGCGTGCGCTCTGGCCAGAAGCGGTTTAGTCTGTGTTTTGTTTCCCCCCCCCCTTTTTTGGAGAAGGGCTGTAGATCAACAACACCACCCTTCCTCAACTTGAGCACTAGGGAAATTTGGGTGTTGGGCTGCTTAGGGAAGGCTGCATGCAGAACAGCATAAAAGGTGCAGGTTTATTCCCACATCTGTTTCCTGGCAACCCACAAGAACACTACGTAGGGCTATTATTTCCAGGGAGAGATTGCTGCATGAGTGCTCTTTTAAAGGTAAAGGGACCCTGGCGAGATGCTGCCAGGCCGAGGGAGCCAGCACACAGCTCAGTGTTGAGATGGGGGTGGTTTGCTGGGGAGGGGGGTACTGGTGCGCCTCCCGCCCCACCCAAGCTGAGCCCCGCTTGCCGCCCTGGGTGAGCGGCTTCCTCCGCCATGGGCCAATAAGCCCACTTGTGTTGTTGTTTGTTGTTGCTGTTTTTTTTAAGTGACAAAATAACTCGCTTTACGAGTGGAGCAGTGAACTTTTAGGTCAGTGTTTGGAGACTTGACTTGCACATGACTGGAGGAGCATAATGTTTCTGAGTTAGCATGAGCCAGACAGACAGGAAAACCACCAAGCAAAGGGCTTGGTACAAGCACCGTCTCAACAATACAGCGGGTGACCCTGTTGCACCCAGTTTGTCTGGCCTCAGGCTAATGAGACGGAGGAACAGGAAGTGAGCAGAGGAGCCTCCCTTGAAAGGTTTTCTTGCCCAAAGACCGCACCTGGTCTCAGTAACTTCGCCTTGATGCTCCTTGCCTGTTACGTCAGAAACACGAGAGTTAAGAACTGGCTTTCAGAAACGGAAAACAAGTGTGGCTTCCAAATTCTTCCTCTGTTTCCCGAGCAGAAGTGATAGCACCAGTCCCGAGTAAAGTTGCAGCATCTCAGTAAATTGGATCTTGCTATTTGTTGACAGAGTATTGCAGGCAATACAAAGCAGCAAACAGCATTAATAGTTAAGCACTGGTACAGCAGTATCAGTAAACAGTAAGCAATATAAATTGGTCAATCGATAGAAGCAAAAGCCATAGCAGACAAAACTAGCAATGTGCAACAATAACAGTGAAGGTATAAGCAGTGCATGAAATGCAGATATAGTATCAAGTATAAATAGAGCCAGAGCAAGTTTAAATAGAGCAACAGAAAAGCAGTAAACACCTCCCCAGAAACACACAGCCACCCACTTGCAAGGAAATGTCTCCAGCGTAGGCCCAGGCAAGGAAGTAAAAAAAAACCCCTCCGATTGAAATAGAAAGGAAAGAAACATAAGGAAGCTGACTTGTAAGAGCTCATTGGTGCATTTACCGGTAGCTTATCTCTACACTGACAGGCAGTGGCTCTCTGGGGTTTCAGACAGGGAGGAAGCATGCCGATGCTAACTTACTTGCATAAATATATCTGCTAACAAGGAGATTCGCCTTCTCCTGACGGCATCTTTTTTTACCTTTATCACCTACAAGGAAGGTCTTCAGTGGGTGCAGCTCGCTCACTTCCTCCCGTTTCCATGCTGGGAAGAAAATCATCACTGCTTTTTGGGCTTCCTCTTTGCCCTTCAGCCGTTTAAGGGATACATACCCCACCAAGTAACATGGCTTATCAGGAGGACCCAATCCTCAGTGTATTTACTTTCATTGACTTTTCAGTGTCACCACAAGAGAATAATGCTACTGATTTCATTACTGTTGTTGTTGTTTATTTGGCGGCGATTGATCGATCGATTCATAAAACTTTTGTCCAAATAGCATTCCTGAGATAGCGCAGTCGGTAGAGTGTGAGACTCATAATCTCAGGGTCGTGGGTTCGAGTCCCACATTGGGCAAAAGGTTCCTGCGTTGCAGGGGGTTGGACCAGATGACCCTCACGGTCCCTTCCAAGTCTATGATTCTATCCTGCCTTTTGATGTGAAGGCCTTCCAGGTGGCCTGCAAGGAACAGGAACAGAGGAAACTGTCTTATGCAGAGGCAAACCACAGGCCCACGTGGCTTAGTCTTGTCTACGCTGACTGGCAGCAGCTCTCCAGGGTTTCAGGCAGGGAACATTCACAGCCCCACCTGGAGATGCTGAGGATTAAACCCGGGGCCTCCTGCAATACCCTACAGCGTGCTGCTAACCCTTTCCCTTCTTTTCTCAGGACTTGAATGTAACATGGTACACCGAGAACCCAGACTTCACCAAGTGCTTTCAGAAAACCGTCCTCACCTGGATCCCTTGCATTTACCTCTGGGCTTGCTTCCCAATCTACTTCCTGTACCTCCACCGCCATGACAGGGGATACATCCAAATGTCGCATCTCCACAAAGCCAAAACAGTAAGTGCCGCATGCATGCTCCGATGAAAGTAGGGACGTCCCTTTCCATAATGATAATTTTACCATTTATACCCCACACATCTTAAGTGGGTTGCCGCAGTCACTCTGGGCAGCTTCCCAACATATATAAAACATAATAAAACATTAAACATTTTAAAAACTTCCCCATACAGGAATGCTTTCAGATGGCTTGGGGGGGTTGGATAACTTCATACCCTTCAACATTTCGCCAATGAAAATAGGGACATCGTAAGGAAAAGCAGGACATTCCGGAATCATATCAGAAACTGGGATGGCTTCTCTTAAAGTCCCTGGAAAATAGGGACACTTGGAGGGTCTGCATGATATATATGAAAGCTAAAGTCTTCAGAATCAGCTAGCCTAGTCCATGTTTCATGAGGACGATTTATCTGAAAACAATCTTTTTTTTCCTGTTTCAGGCCTTGGGCCTCTTATTGTGGATAGTCTGCTGGGCAGACCTTTTCTACTCTTTCTGGGAAAGAAGTCACAACATTTTCCGAGCTCCTGTTTTTTTAGTCAGCCCTACAATTTTGGGCATAACAATGGTGAGTGAAAATGATGCTTTATTCTTCTGCACTTTCATTTTAGCAGCAGAACTTGTTTTGTTTGTAACCGAGGACAATGAGAACAGCTGAAACGAGCCGTTTCCACCAGTAGGAAATCTCGTTATGCTTGTGTCCTGATTGTAAATCCCAGCACTAGCTTGTTGCTGCCTTGGTGCAGCCATACCAGATCGGATTCCTGCACAATTCCTGATCAGAGAACCAAGGAGGAATGTCTTCAAAAAGTTAATGGACTATGCGGAAATGGCGAAATCCAATGGACTACAGCGGAAATGGCGAAATCTACAGTGATAAAGAGACCAACTGTTTATGGAAGAGTGGAGACCCTTTTCGGACTATTTGAAATACTGTTATAGTCAAATGAAAACATGGGCAGGGTTCGAATCACGAGCGCAGAATGAAAACAATGATAAGTGAAATAGAGGATAATTGTATTGGATTAAAGTATGTCATATAAGGCAGTAGGTATAAGGTGGAAAGAAAAATATCACGGGAGTAAGGGTGGGAAGTCAAAATTTTAAGAAAAACATACGTTGAAATATAAGTGAATTTTTAAAACCTGTGAAAATCAATAAAAATTATGTCTAAATAAATAAATAAATAAGTACAGTCGTACCTTGGAAGTTGAATGGAATCCGTTCCAGAAGTCCATTCGACTTCTAAAACATTCAGAAACCAAAGCAGGCTTCTGATTGGCTGCAGGAAGCTCCTGCAGCCAATCGGAAGCCGTGGAAGGACGTTCGGCTTCCAAAAATAGTTCGCAAACCAGAACAGTCACTTCCGGGTTTGCGGCGTTCAGGAGCCAAAACATTCAGGAACTAAGCTGTTCGAAAACCAAGGTATTACTGTAGATAAATAAATATAAAGTTGGAAGGTACCCTGAGAATCATCTAGTCCAATCCTTTGCAATGCAAGAGTATACGGCTGTCTCATACGGGGATTGAACCTGCAACCTTGTCATTTTCAGCCCCATGCTCTAACCAACTGAGCTACGCCCAAGGGGGAGCATTTGTAGCCTTGTTTTCGTTTTGCTTTGCCATAACCGTTCTGATGGAGCAGTAATCTCCTGCCCTTTGATTTCTCCACAGCTGCTTGCCACATTTTTGATACAGTACGAGAGGATGAAAGGAGCCCAGTCTTCGGGAGTCATGTTGCTCTTCTGGCTTATTGCGCTCCTGTGCGCCACCGTAACTTTTAGATCCAAAATTATGCACGCCTCGAGTACGGTAAGCGGCCTCCGCTAAGCACCGGTGACTCTTTGGAAACGCGAAGGGAATCGGTTGCTTGTTTAATGATTGAATTCGGGATTCTTCTTGGCAATCTCTGTGCAGCCACACAAGTGAGTTAATGACCCATTAAACCTCATTCCGAATCGTTAAAGGCCACTAAAGTGTGCTGGCTTTCCTTTTTTCCTTTTTGTTTGAAACTCAAATCAAAGCCTGGATGAGCTTGTCAAGGGACTATCAAAACAGCCCTGCAGCCTCCTTGGAAATGCAGTTCAGAGATACCCCCACCCCACCCCAGAACAAAGCTGTGGGCGGCTGCTGTTGAAAGTGCTGGGGAAATGGTTTGTTCCTTCCCCTGATCATTATGCAGAGAATATTCTGTGTTTTTCTTTTTTTAAGATGTGGTAACTAGTGTGTGCATGCGCATGTACTTTCTAGCATGCTGTAAAATGAAAACACTTGCTACATTTTTTTTACATCATCATTATTATTATTATTATTATTATTATTATTATTATTATTACGATTTCTATACCACCCTTCATCATAAGCTCTCAGGGCGGTTCACAGAATATAATGCAGGATAAAAACAAGTAAATAATTAAAAACCAAACAACCCTTGAGGAAATGGTTCATTCTCAGGTGTGTGCAGAGCTGCCTCTGAACATGGCCAGTCTATAGATCAGGGGTCAGCAAACATTTTCAGCAGGGGACTGGTCCACTGTCCCTCAGACCTTGTGGGGGGCCGGACTATATTTTTTGGGGGGAAATGAACGAATTCCTATGCCTCACAAATAACCCAGAGATGCATTTTAAATAAAAGGACACATTCTACTCATGTAAAAACTCACTGATTCCTGGACCATCTGCGGGCCGGATTTAGAAGGCGATTGGGCCAGATCCGGCCCTCGGGCCTTAATTTGCCTACCCAAGCTATAGATTGTCATGGAATAATAGCCATTGGAATCCCCTTCTCTTCCTCCTGCTTGGACTTCTCTAGCCCTCCTTTAAAACCTTCTAAAACTGTGGCAGTCAGCACATTTTATGGCGTACCATATTCCACAAATTAGTTACACCCTGTGTGAAGACGCCCTTCTGTATCTCTGCCCTGAATCTCCTGCTGATCAATTTCGTTGGATGCACCCAAGTATTGATGAGAGAGTTTTCTCCATCTCCTTTCTCTACGACGCACGTTATTTTGCTGGTTTCTGTCCGTCCGCTAACCACAGCATTCAATGTCTCCTTCTAGGGTTCTGAAGTCGATCTTTTTCGTTATGTTACATTCTACATCTATTTCACTTTGGTGCTAATCCAGCTGATACTATCCTGTTTCCCTGAGAGGCCGCCTTTGTTTTCGGAAACTATTCATGTCCCTGTAAGTAATTTTGGTGCCTCTCTGAGGGACGCCTGGGAATTTGTAGCTCTTGCTTAAGTAGATTGCTTCTAATAATTTTGTTATTGATTGATTGATTTTTTTCAATTTTATACATTCCAATAATTTTATACTCATTTTAACATTAGAAAACTTGACTTCCTTCCCCTTTTTTCTGCGGTTCCTTAAATGTATTTTTAAAAATATATTCTACATATCTGTCAGGGTGCTGCCCTCACTTCAAGGCAAAGAATTGCCAGGGCTTTATCGGTATCGCCAGCCCCCGCCTCAACTGCTGAGCAATTCATCTTCCTCCAGTGAGGAAGGCAGTGATCCCTCTAGTGGGGAGGGAGAGACGGGACCGGGAAGTAGGAGTCAGGGCTCTGACAGGGAAGGAGAGCCCTCGCACCAAGCAGAGGCTGGAGGGAGACACCTCTTCCGTCTCCCCACTTGCGCAGGGGGGAAAGACGCAGAGGGGGTAGGCGGGGGTTCCGCATCTCGCGGCTTTTATGCTGGGCAAAGAACCAGAAGGGGTCATTCCCGGACTCTGGGGAAGGATGAGCTAGACGTACTTTTTGTTGCTGCGCTGTACATATCTGCACAATAAAGAAACTTAGTTTAGGAACCTCGGAGTCAGGCTGGTTACTCAAGAGCAATCACTGAACCACCTTACAATATCCAAAGTAACTTAATTTGCTCATTTATTCATCCACTTTAAATATATACTCCTCTAAAACTGCAGGTTATTACAGTAATCCTGCCAATGTTCTTACCTGTTTGCTTCTAATAATTTTGTTTGACTGTATTATATGCAAACAGATTCTTAAAATAAGAATTCTTGAACCCTCTCCTTAGAGTTTCCAGAAAGAAGCAAGTTTATTGGCCGAATTGTTGGTGGTGGTTTTGTTTCTTAAAGGTCATTTTCTTCCTATTTTTCTGGTCCTATAAATACTGCAGTGTGGAAACTTGTGTGTGTGTGTATCCTAAGCTGTTGTTCAAAAATCTCTGCAAAGAGGCTCACGAACCAGGGAGGGGTCATTTCTGGTACTGTATCTTGTTTGTGCACAGGCCTTCTCTCTGTTTTGTGGGATTAGCACCATTTCCCTGGCTTGACAGTTGTGATTTAGCTCTTAATTAGGTCCATAGTTGCGAGTTCTTATTTTTAGACGGTGATGTACCATGTGGACTTAAATGGCCTCTGGTGGTTTATGTATTTGCTCAGCCATACCATGATACTGACTTTAGTGAACAGGTGAGCTGGTTTGGGAGTTTGAGCTGGGAACAAGCGGCGGGATAAAACTGGAAAAAGAGGAGCAGTCAGCGCTATTCAGCTTACTTTTCCCGATAGTAGACTAGCTGAAATCAATGTACCTAACTTAGTCACAGTCATTAATTTCAGCAGGTATATAGTCGTACCTTGGTTTTCGAACAGCTTAGTTCCCAAAGGTTTTGGCTCCTGGATGCCGCAAACCTGGAAGTGACTCTTCCAGTTTGCAAACTATTTTTGGAAGCCAAATGTCCTTCCACTGCTTCCGATTGGCTGCAGGAGATTTCTGCAGCCAATCAGAAGCCCACTTTGGTTTGCGAACATTCTGGAAGTCGAACGGACTTCCGGAACGGATCTTGTTTGACTTCCAAGGTATGACTGTACTTTGAATAAAAGTTACTTGCAGACCACCCATAAGAATCTGATTTATACCAAGTCAGGTGCCTTGGGTCCATCTAGCTCAGAATTCTCTACACTGACTGGCAGCAGCAACAGCAGCAGCAGCTCTTCAGTGTTTCAGGAAGAAATTATTTAACAGCCCTACCAGGAGATGCCATTGAGGGTTGAAGTTGGGACCTTCAGCATGCAAAGCAGATGCTTTGGCTCTGAGCTGCAGCCAGCAGGGGCATTCAGAAACACACGAGAACAAGCTTTTGGCTTGCATTCACTCCTCCTCCCTTGCACTCAGTGGCTCTGTTCAGACGATAATTCTCCTTCCCACTGCATGCTGGTTTCAGCACACTGTCACTGGGTAGCTCAGTTGGTTAGAGCATGGTGCTCATAACGTCAAGGTTGGAGGTTCAATCCCCATACGGGACAGCTGCATATTCCTGCATTGCAGGGGATTGGACTAGAGGACCCTTCCAACTCTCCAATCCTATGGTTCTATGGTAACTAGCTTTTATTAAGCTAGAGTTCCCTGTTGCATTTGAAAAAGGGGAACTGTGGATTAATGTAGGTTAACGAATTAGGAGAAATAAACCAGGATACCCTGGAATGATTGCCCAACCCAGCCACCGATCGGTGACTTCCTGGTTCGGTAGCAATATATACTTTCCCAGTGCATTCAGTTAGTAAACTATGAAACCAGGTTTGAGAAGTTGCCAATCTCGGTGTGCCACAGGAGAACAGAATATGTGAGCCCAAGATTCCTTTGGTCTTATTTTTGTTAGCCCAACCACGACTTGATGTAGTGCTTGAACAACTCCTGTAATGGGTGTGAATTCTTACGGTAGTCTTGTCCGTGTAGCACTGCTGGCTGATTGCACACTGCGGTAGAACACTCTTCCTAAATGGAAACTATGGCGAACGATACTCTTTAACAGGTAAACGGAACAAGTTAGCAGTTATTCCGGTTAAAAACTGGATATGACTTCTAGGTTAGAAATGTTCCTCAGAAGGAGGGCCTGAGTTCAAATCCTACCTACGCTACGGACTTGCTTTCAGTTCCCTGTTTGTGAGTAGAGAGCTACCTCACCGAGTGGTTGCAAACCTGAAGAGATTATGGTACTTGCTGCTGCTGCCCATTTAGAATTATATTGTTTGAGTAATATATCTTAATGAAGACTCTAATGAATGGTAACGTAATCCAAGGCAGAATTTGCTTGGAACCTGAACTCTGGTCTTTTTGGTTACGGTGACTGTTTTGCCGTGAATTGATTCAAAGTGGGGGCATTTCTTCCTAATAGGAATGCAATCAGTTCAGAAAGAGCACTCAAAGCCCTTCATCGTGTTTGACCTGTTGCCACTGACTTCTGCCAACATAAATATTTGTCTTCAGCCTATTCTCTGCCTCTTTTGATCCATGGGGCAGATAAAATCTTGCTCTTTGGCTCTTGCAATTAGCTTAGTTTTGATAGCTGGCAGAATGGGGGCTGGTGGCACAGGCTCCCCTTCCCCGTTGTGCACCAGCCTGTTCATTCTTTCCCCCCAGATCTAGGACTGAGAATCTCATTGCCTTTAAGCCATATTCACCAACGGCTACTGGCTGTTCTGGTAGTTCAGAGGGGTTTCCGTGTAGGTCTGCTTTCTATTATTTTTGGGAGTTGTTCGCACGCTGTGCTTCCATGGAAAACTTGAGCACACGAAGGAATGCGATAATGCGGGGAAGTGCTTGGCTTCTATACTTCACAACAACGCTCTCTGTAACCAAGAGGTGGTTGTGCCGGCTGTGCCAAAGTGAGGAGAGGAATCGGGGAGATCCTTACCCTGCCCACTTGCCATTCCTTTGGAAATGTGATCATGGTAGGGTGGGTGCTAGCGGCTGCTGTTTCCCCCCGCTTTTAAATCAAAACATAACTTGTGCCCGGTTTCATCCGTCTGAGATGATACATAAGAGCATAATTGGCTTTTGTTTTTTTAGCTGCTGCTTTCCCCCTTAACCAGAGGGTGGGGACCACCATGCCTCGATGCGTTGCTTGTGACCTCGCAAGCCCTGCCATAAATAAACAGCCTTCCAGACGCAGATGATTGATAGGGCAGTTGGGACTCCAGCGGCTGTTTAATAAGTTAGGGACACTCTGGACTGTTCAGCGGAAAGGAAGGACAGAGGGTGCCTGTCTCCGGCCGGAGAAATAACTTTATAATGTGTTGTGTCGCTGGGCCAGGAGCAACGAGTTCTCGCTCGGCTTGGGTCTGTGTGACCAAAGCAGCCCTCTTCCCTTTCCCGGACCCAGCCGAATTCCTGGTGGTGGTGATAAGAACAGGCCAAGTGAGGTAGTTGTGAAGCCAAGAGGCCGAGACAGGTTCATGGTTGCTGGGATTGGGGTGTCGGTGGAAGCTGGCAGGGTGTCTCAGCCTGGCGGCAAAAGCCAGCCAGGGCATGAGACCAGCAGGTTGGCAAAAGCTGGCATAAGCAGGCAGCTTTTGCAGAACGAAAAGTATAAGCTTTCTCATTCCCGGGGAAAGGAACTCGAGCAGTGGCACCGTGGGCTTTCGTGCTCACCACTCCAAGAAGGGAGCGCCAGCCAGGGTTGGTGCAAGGGGCTCTCCTCCTTGGCAATGTGCTTTTTGTTGAAGTTGGCAGCTGCTTTTCAGCTCTGCGGTTGGGCGTTGAGCTACAATGGAAGTGAGGGACTGAGCAATGTCTCACTGCCCAGGAGACTGCCCTTTTCGTAACCCTGACTGCATGTTGTATAATTGGCCAGGCCTTTAATCTGTTGGGAGGTACTGAGACGCCGAATATTTTCTACTTTGGCTGCGGGCTTCTGACGCTGGGGAAGGGAAAGTTTTTCCTGATATCTCTAATAAAACTGCTGACGTTCTTGCCATATGTGTGCTAAGGTGCTTTTGGAGCCAAGTGGCACTGATTCCGTATAGTTAAAGCTATGGTTTTCCTAGTAGTGATGTATGGAAGTGAGAGCTAGACCATAAAGAAGGCCGATCGCCAAAGAATTGATGCTTTTGAATTCTGGTGCTGGAGGAGACTCTTGAGAGTCCCATGGACTGCAAAAAGATCAAACTTATCCATTCTGAAGGAAATCAGCCCTGAGTGCTCACTGGAAGGACAGATCCTGAAGTTGAGGCTCCAGTACTTTGGCCACCTCATGAGAAGAGAAGACTCCCTGGAAAAGACCCTGATGTTGGGAAAGATGGAGGGCACAAGGAGAAGGGGACGACAGAGGATGAGATGGTTGGACAGTGTTCTCGAAGCTACCAACATGAGTCTGACCAAACTGCGGGAGGCAGTGGAAGACAGGAGTGCCTGGCGTGCTCTGGTCCATGGGGTCACGAAGAGTCAGACATGACTAAATAACTAAACAACAACAACAAAGCACTGATTCCAATTGACCGGAATATTTTTCAGTTTGTGGCAGGAGGATTTGAGTGAAGGGCAGTATAGCTCAGTGACATATCGGCTGCATTGCATGTAGAAGATCTCAAGTTCGACCTCTTGCCTCTCCAGCTAAAGGCCCCTGCCTGAAATCCTGGAGGAGTCCTACCTTTTGGCATAAATAATACTAGCATCATCCAGGATTTCAATCGGGGGCCTTTAGCTGGAGATGTCAGGGTCAGCCTTGGGACATGGTACAGGCAAAGGAGGTGCTCTGACTTGGTCTGAGGCAGCTTCCTGTGTTCTCGAACATTTTGTTTAAAACTTAGAGTCTAATTGCAGAGGCCTTGCAGCTGAGAATTAGCTAGTGGCTCCAAGCTGGGGTTTCAGCATGATAAAACCTCACCTTCCCCTCACCCCCACCCCAATCTGGTACTTCTCCCTATCGCTGTTAGAGAGCTCCGTTTGAAAATGTTTCTCATGTGTTATATACAAACACACGCCGGGGTTTTGTGAGACGTGCCATCTACACGCTTGGTTTTAATTTAGCACACATTATTGAACCGAATTCATAATGTTAAATGGGAATCCTTAGTGGTTGTGTGCAAGTTAGCGTGTATAATACGACTAAAATTCGGAATAGGTTTGGCATGCTTTGTTGGGATTTTAAAAAAAAAAGCACTCGGGTGTTGTGTTCTGCAGAAAAGCAGAAATATTAATTCATATTTGTAACAGGTTGAATATCTTTCACTCCTTAGAATCCCTGCCCGGAATCCAGCGCTTCTTTTCTGTCCAGGATCACATTCTGGTGGATCACTGGGTAAGAGAACAAATGGTTCACAGCAGAGCTCCATCAACCTACTTTCCCTATGCCTGTTTAAGGTTTGCTTGAGGCTCTGTTATCCTTGGCAGTTTGACATATAAGTCATATTGGGTGCTGGCTCCTCGTTAGAAAGAAATGAGAAAGAAAAATGGTTGTGTCTCAAGAATTCCAAGTGAAATAAACCAACAAGCGTATGAATAACAGCATATTTATACCCCACCCATCTGGCTAGGTTTGCCCAGCCACTCTGGGCGGCTTCCAACAGAATGTTAAAATACAATAATCTATTAAACATTAAAAGCTTCCCTAAACAGGGCTGCCTTCAGATGTCTTCTAAAAGTCTGGTAGTTGTTTTTCTCTTTGACATCTGGTGGGAGGGCGTTCCACAGGGTAGGTGCCACTACCGAGAAGGCCCTCTGCCTGGTTCCTGTAACTTGGCTTCTCGCAGTGAGGGAACCGCCAGAAGGCCCTCGGCGCTGGACCTCAGTGTCCGGGTAGATCGATGGGGGTGGAGACGCTCCTTCAGATATACTGGACCGAGGCCGTTTAGGGCTTTAAAGGTCAGCACCAACACTTTGAATTGTGCTCGGAAACGTACTGGGAGCCAATGTAGGTCTTTCAAGACTGGTGTTATGTGGCCTCGGCGGCTGCTCCCTAGCTGCCACATTCTGGATTAGTTGTAGTTTCTGGGTCACCTTCAAAGGTAGCCCCACATAGAGCGCATTGCAGTAGTCCAAGCGGGAGATAACCAGAGCATGCACCACTCTGGTGAGACAGTCCGCAGGCAGGTAGGGTCTCAGCCTGCGTACCAGATGGAGCTGGTAGACAGCTGCCCTGGACACAGAATTAACCTGCGCCTCCATGGACAGCTGTGAGTCCAAAATGACTCCCAGGCTGTGCACCTGGTCCTTCAGGGGCACAGTTACCCCATTCAGGACCAGGGAGTCCTCCACACCTGCCCGCCTCCTGTCCCCCCAAAACAGTACTTCTGTCTTGTCAGGATTCAACCTCAATCTGTTGGCCACCATGCATTGAAATTCTCAAAGACAGTGGGTTGTCTGTTTTCTTTCTTGCTCTTTCATTCTCTCTCTGTTTTCCTCCCTCCCTTCCTCCTCCCTTCATTCCTCTTTTCTTATCTAAGGCAGGGATGGGGGGTGTCCTTGACCACTCCCATCAGCCTCAGCCACAATGGCCAATGATCCGGGATGATGGGAATTGTAAGTCCAGCACACATCTAGTGGAGCTTAAGTTCCCTGCTGCTGGTCTAAGGCATGCGCTTGTGCACCTTGTGGCTTATTAGTCCCATGTCTCTGCTACAGAAATACTGATTATATATACTTGCAGTTCTCTGTAAGTGGCTTTGCCACTGGACATTGCTCAAATCAATGTGTAATATTATTATCATTATTAAAAAGCAGCATGAAAACAAATACAGTGGTAACTCTAGTTGCGTTCACCTCCGGTTACATATCCTTCAGGATATGTATGTGGCAGACCCGGAAGTATTTTTCCGGGTTTCACTGCGTGCGCATGTGCAAGAATGCTGCACCATGCACAGAAGCAGCACCTCTGGTTGCGAATTCCTTGGGATCTGACCGGAGCTCTGGAACGGATCCCGTGTGCAACCGGAGGTACCGTTGTACTTAAAAAACAGCAGCAGCATAAATAGAATAGAATTTGATATAAATACAGTTGCGTAAAAACAGCAGTAACCAGGTAAAAAGAGTTCAACTGAAGACAGCAAAAAAAGCTTTTTTATTTTTGTAAAATAGACACAAGCAGCAAAAAAGTTCCACTCTAAGGCCCAGCAGATCTTGTTTCAAGGATAGAAGGGACCCTGAGCCACAAGCTACTCATGACTGGAGAAGAATGGAGAGCTTTTGAGGGAGGCCGTATCGTTCTAGGGAGAGGGATTATATCACAATATAAAACCATGATGCCAATTGGTGTGCTATTCAGTAGAGGAGAAATTGCAGCTGTTTCCATAACTTTTGGCTTGCCCGGGGGTGTGTGTGTCCCCATTTCTCTGAATTTCTATGCGCTGTTTGACTAGCTGCTGCATTTTACAGACACACGAATTGTTCCAGGTGAGACCTTAACAGCAGCTGTACATGCATACCTCTGAGATGTGCTTCATTGTTCATTCACCTGAAAGTTGTGCCTTTTCTAACGTAGGTTGATGGTTCATGGATATCGGCAGCCACTGGAAGCGAAAGACTTGTGGTCGTTAAACAAGGAGGATACGTCTGAAGAAGTGGTGCCGGATATGGTTCAGAACTGGGCGAAGGAGTATGCGAAGGCAAAAACGTGAGTGTTTTAAGTTTGCCATCAGTGTTAAACTACTAAGAATCCGAAGGTGGGGAGCCTGTGGCTGCCAGATGTTGCTGGACTCTCATTCCTTCTGTTGGCAAGGGCTTGTAGGGGTTAATGCACTGAGGCAGGCGCAGAGGAAGCCTCCTCACTACCCGGGGCGGCGAACGGAGGCACCCCTGGGGGCGGGGTGTCCTGACGTTGCGTCGTGATGTCACGACGCAATGTCAGGACAGAGTGAGAATGCGCCAAATCCGGCACATGCTCACTCTACCGCCGGGCCGCCGCTGCTCCCGCAGTGACCTTGCGAGCCGCTGAGTGATCGGCGGCTTGTGGGGCTGCTGAGCACGAGTGGCGGGTGTAAGGCCATGCTGCTTGCGCTCAGCAGCCCTACGAGCCGCCGATTGCTCAGCGGCTCGCACAGGAGCAGCGGTGGCGGCCCACGAGCCGCCCATAGGGGCGCTGACGGGCGGGCCCCAGGCGGGGGGCAGCGCGGCCTTGCTCGCAGGCCGCCGAGCAGGTTTGCAAGCAGGCTGCAGGGCAAGGCTGCCTCGCTCCACGCCTTGCTTGGGGCCCGCCCCTCCCCTGGAACCCGGGGCGCTCCAGCCCCTACGCCCCGCCCTCACTACGCCACTGCACTGAGGATTCACCTTTCATTTTCTCCATAGTTTTTCTTTCTAAAACAAAGCCTGTAAAACAGAAAGAATGAAGAAGGTGGGGGGGGGGGGAAGCTCCTCAGCCGTTTCTGTCCTGACTCTGCAAAAGGCGGGAAGCGCTTGTTGAGTCCAGGAGAGGGGAGAAGGCAAAAAAAGAAGTCAATGAGTAGCTGAATTGCAAGCCCTGCCTTTGCAGCTATTCAAAGCCTCAGACTCCGAAACACAGTTGCACGCAGGCAATTCCAAAATGAACGGATGATTTACAGCAGGGGTCGGCAAAGTTTTTGTGGCTTGGGCCGGTTCACGGTCCCGCAGACGCCGCGGTGGGCCGGAGCTTCCTGCAGCCAATGGGAAGCCGGCCAGCGTCGCGGAAGGCGGTCCCCGCTCTGCTCCACGCCAGTTTAGTGCGGCGCATGGGAGCCGACCGAGCGGGCAGTGGGGGTCCATGGGCAGGTTAAACGACCCCCATGGGCCGCTTGTGGCCCATGGTCCTTAGGTTGCCGACTGCTGATTTACAGCGTATTTGCAAGGAACGCAGGCATTTCCCGCCTCTTCTTTGACCTTCTTGCAGATGGAAGACTTTGCATAACTTCGAAACCCATTTCCCCCTCATTTAAAGCAGTCCGATGCAAAAGAAGCCAGGGTGTGTGCACCTTTAAGAGATTATTATTATTATTATTATTATTATTATTATTATTATTATTATTTGTTGAATTTATATACTGCCCTATACCTGGGGCGTCTCAGACGGTATTTCAGTGAGCCTAGCCTGTCACGCAAGGTAAAGCTGCTGCAATTCTCACTTCTATACGGCTACTAAACATGCAGACAGCTTGGCTCCTTTTGCATGCGGCCACCGCCCTCGTCTCTCCCTCCGCCCCTCACAAAAAGCAGCCGCTAATGGCCAGGAGGAGAACCGCACCTGACCTGCCACCTGCACCTGGGGTTCGAAACTTGCTCACCAGGTGATGTTGGGCTGCCAATTCCTGGCCAGCATTCAAGGGATGTTAGGAGCTGTAGGCCAGCAATATCTGGAGTGGTCGGCGGCGATGAGTCCTACACCATTTTTTTTCCACAGTTGTAATAAAGAAATATGAAAGTACCATAAGTACACGTTGTGTGCAAATGAAGTATGCGAGTGAATGCAGAATCTCTGGACGCTTATTTTTCGATAGGCTCTCGACGCCAATGATGTACTCGCCCAAGAAACCCACAAAATCCAGTGGCTCGAACGGGGATGTGACGGAAGAAGCTGAAGCTCTGATCATTAAACCTTCTCAACGGGACAAGGAGCCGTCTCTTGCTAAGGTGTTATACAAGTCGTTTGGGCCGTACTTCCTCATGAGCTTCCTGTTCAAGGCCATCCATGACCTTATGATGTTTGCAGGACCTGAAATCTTAAAGTAAGCACAGCGCTGTTTTGCTCCCATCGCTGTAGAGTGCATGGATAGTTGCTGCTGGTATCAAACTTTTCCATGGGTGGTTGTTGATTGCTTTCGATGCTCCTCTTTCCTTTATAAAGCAGAGAGTGGTTTACTTGGGTCTCCCAGCCATTTCCTACCTTCACACTCATCAGGACCAGAAGTGGATGTCCCCAGACTAGGGTTTCTGTATTTCATACAGTGAAAATCCAGACACTAAAAGTTGTGTTGTTTTTTTTAAAGTTTTCCCAAAGTTGTTGAGGTTTTTTGGCAAATCCACACACAAAAACCAGACATTTAAGCGATTTCCGCCCAGACACTGCTTCCGACTGCGGTATTCTGGATATGTCTGGGAAATTCCATGACATATGGCAACCCTACCCCAGACCATTCACCACCTGGAGAAGTGCTGTTTTCTGGGGCCTCCAGAAGCATGAGAAATGGTTCAAACAGGTCCTGACCTGGAACAGGTGGTTGACTTACTTGCATGACTGCTGGAATGGTGACAACACTTTGCAGGCACTTCTAGGATTGAATAGTTGAGATGGCTTTAGACAACTGGTTGGGGTACTTTTCCCAACACCAAGTGGCAATAATCCAGTGCGACTAGATTGAGAAGATCCAAAGCTGGTGAGCTCTGGGGTGCCAAGCATAATTTCATCCTTGCATTGCAGGGGGTTGGACTAGATGACTCTTTGAGTCCCTTCCAGCTTTACAATTTTATAATCCTTAGACCAGTGATGGCCAAACTTGGCCCCTCCAGCTGTTTTGGGACTACAGTTCCCATCACCCCTGACCACTGGTCCTGTTAGCTAGGGATGATGGGAGTCGTAGTCCAAAAACAGCTGGAGGGCCAAGTTTGGCCATCACTGCCCTAGACAGTCGATAAATTACGACTATTGTTGAAAAGAAACCCTGGTGCTAGCTGGGGACAAGTTTCATGTAATATGGTGGGATTTTATTTCCTATGTGAACAAACCCTCAATTACAAGAAGGGCTGCCACCTACTTCTCTGCAAATCTGGAACTTGTAAATGTGGGCTGGTTCTCTACAAAGTTATAGGAGCTGGGCTAACATTTGCTGAGAACCATGATATGCCCTTCTTTCTTCAGCACCATCTGTGTAAGGACGCTTAGTGGTTGCTCATGAGTAACGCACCAAAACAAAGAACTTCTAAAAACGAAGTTCTTTATTGCAAAAGCTATGTACAGTAGAGTAAAGTTTCAAGCGTCCATCTCAATGCTCAGCAGAGTCCAGGAATGAAGTCTTCCGGTTCTTCTTCCAGCAAAAAAGCTGCGGGATTCTAAATCTCCTCCTCCTTCTCCCATGTCCTTCCTGTAACCGACCACGGAGTGTGGGAACCTGACCCCTATCCCTGCTTTCCCTGCGGTGCTGAGGCTCTCTGACCCCTTCCAAGCCCCTGCATCGCCTTCCTGGCTCCACCTCCCCTTCCCCACTTGAGGAATAGTCGCTTCCGCTTGAGGAAGGGGAGGGGCAGCTCGTAAACAACGGACGAGGATCCCTGTACTCTAAATGCTCCTGCGATGCCGGCTGCCACGGGGAGGGGGTTTTCCTGACAATCTGTATCTTGAACTTGGGCCATTCTTTAAGATACTTTGGGATTCCATGCCATCATTCCTCTTCTCCTTTTAACTTTCAGGGATTTCGGTTAGTTTGCTTTGTTTATTGTCTGTAAAATCAATTTAAAAATTATTTCGAAAAAGAACATCAGTACGTCAGTGCAGTTGTGGGCAGGGAGGATGGTTTAGTTTCTGTGTTTTTCGGTTTAGCTGAAATGAAACGGGCAAGGAATAGCAAGATCCGCTGCTCTCCCTCGCAAGTCTGGCACGCTTAGGAAAACTGCTCTCTAGGAGTTTACTTGGTGTTTCTGTTCCTCCACTTACAACAGCGGTTTTCACAGCATTTGGAGGCACCCTTGGCAATCCCATGAAAGGTTTTCAAACATTCCTTGGTGAGAAGGTACAGAACATCTTCCCTGAAGATGGCTTTCTAACTCTCTCCTGACCTTCCCGTCCACTGCAATGTGGGTCTGTTTGAACAGGAACACTTTGTTCACATAAAACGTCAATTGAACTCTTAGTACATTTGCTCAGCAGTCCACGTAAAGGGGCTGTGCCTCATATGAAAGTCAAGCGATTTGTTCATCTTGTTCAAAATGAACTTCCCTGGTGCATAATAGCTCTCCGGGATCTTCAGCAGACAGATGCCTTTCGTATTGCCTTCTGCCTTCTACTTTTAGCCAGAGCTGTCTAGGATTGATCCTCATAAATGCAACATTTTTGCTCTTCCGTCAAACTCCGGCGCTTCTCTCCTAACATTGCACCCCGGAGTTTTAGATAGAGAACACGGGCAATGCGATTTTAAAGGAAATATTTGGGAAGGTGGTGCTGAAATCTCAGTGGCAAGCCCACACCGTACTTACTTTGGAACGAACATTGTTTTAACTGATTCTAATCTTACGGTGGTGAAGGGAGGGGTAAGAAAGCCAAATAAAGAAACCCACCAAAACCTCCCTTACGCATGACATGCTTGGAAGTCTGTCCAGTCTCATAACTTAGGCCTATCTATCTTTCCCACTTTAAATCTCCCTGGCTGGGTTATTGCATAGCAAAGGCAGTACTCTGAAATAATCAAGCATCGCCTCTTTAGTGGTGTCTCTGCAGAACGCTTTTCCCAAGCTGCTTGCCTGGTCCATACCATTAAGTGTCATGCAAGGATTTTTTTTTTAAACCGCTTTTAATTTGCCCATGCGTTCAAGTATATTTTTAGCAGCTATTTAATTGGATTTTAGGGGACCTTACAGCTGTAAAATTGTATTGTCGTCTGTTTCTTTCGTTAGCCACTTCAAAAATGTTTGCGCTTAAGAGCTGGTTGGAACTCCCCCTACTCTCTTTAATTGGCCTGTTTCACAGCCGGAGTGTTTTCAGTCTCGTTTCCTTGCAGGCACACGCCGTCTTTGGACCAGTAGGGAACTGGAGATGGTGAACTTCCCTTGCTCACTGGCTAACCAGGGCTCTTTGCTGGCTTCCTTTCAAATGTTCCCCCCCGGCTTGCTTCGTTTGCAGGTTGCTCATCCACTTTGTGAATGACAAGGACGCCCCCAATTGGCAAGGCTACCTGTACACGGTGCTCCTCTTCGTCTCCGCCGGCCTGCAGACTCTGGTCCTCCACCAGTACTTCCACATCTGCTTCGTGACGGGGATGAGGCTTAAAACAGCTGTGATCGGTGCAGTCTATCGGAAGGTAGAGACCTGCAAGTGTATAATACCCTAACTCCGCCTGACATCACTTCATCCACAGGGATTGGCACCCGCAGTGAACTAGACTAAATGTCTCTCCCAATAAGCTTTCATCCTAAACCCCCCACAGTTGGCTTTTACTTTAGGCTGGGGTAGCGTTGCTGCATCTGTCCCCAGCTGCATAGGGAGCTGCGACGGTCCTCGCCCACATCTCGAGACGCCGCCCTGGCTGCAGCTGCTTACAAATGACTTCCGCCGTAGAAGCGTAGCTTAGCAACGCCACTACTTATCCTTTTGGGGGATGCCTTACTCCAGATGGCAAATGCAGCCGATGTGCTCTAATCACTCACTTGGAAGAAGGGCTGTGGCTTCTTTGCGCGAAGGTCCCGACCAGTTAGGGCTGAGAACGTTCCCTGTCTGAATCCCTGGAGAGCGGCTGCCAGTCAGTGTGGACAATACTGAGCTCAATGGATAGATAGTCTGGCTCCATATTAAGCCAGCTTCCTAAGCTCTCAGTGGCGTTTTCATTCCTTTCTCCTTGGTGATGTTTGTGTTGAAAGGGATCCAGATTCCCCTTAGAGACACTGCCTACTTCTATCAGAAACGATGACAGGACAGTCTTACACGAGTTCATGCCAGCTCTTCATCTCACCCAGTATCGCCTGTCCTGATTAGTAGTAGCTCCTCGGGGTCCGTGGCTAAAAGAGATCTTTCCAGTCACCTGCTTCGTGATTCTTATTAGTCGGAGGTGCCAGGGGTTGGTAGTGGGAGCTCCTCCTTGCAAAGGAATGTGCTGTACCACCAAACACCGTCTGCATACCATCTAGCAAGTTAATAAACTCAACTTGTTTGATGATATATGCTTATTTAGTTAACCTCTCACTATTTAATTGACGTTTCTGGATTATAGGTATGACCTATCCAAAACCTTTGGAGGTTGTTTTTTAAAGAGAGAAATAAAAATTATTTTGATTTCTAAAGCTCTAGGCATGACGACGGCATTCTGTCCCAAACTTTAAGCCCATGCTTGGCTCCTCTTTAGTTCATGTGTTTATAGATACTGTATGTGTGTGTGTTTATCCAGCACCTTCGCTGCCAAACTCCTGCATCTAAGGAAGTAGGATTTTGCCAGTCAAAGTTCTTTATGCCCCAGCAAACCTTCCAATCTCTGGACTTGTCATTTTGTCTTCCTCTCCTCTCCACTGCCAAGGCCTTGGTCATCACAAATTCAGCAAGGAAGACTTCTACAGTTGGAGAAATTGTCAACTTGATGTCGGTGGATGCCCAGAGGTTCATGGACTTAGCTACCTACATCAACATGGTCTGGTCTGCGCCTTTGCAAGTCATACTGGCTCTCTATTTGCTTTGGGAGGTAAAAGTACTGTGTGTCCATTGTTTCCTTTACTGTGGTTAAACAATGGTGCTTATTTTACTCAAGGGAAAGCCAGAACCCTGTCATTAAAGGATTAGGGCTTCAGAGTCCAGGATGAGATAGCAGGGAAGGGAAACAAGTGCCGACAGCTCTCTGTCTTGGACTGGTAGGATGCAGAGGAATGGTGGAAGGAACCAGCTGGGGAACCATCAAGAGAAGAAGGTGCAGAGCCCGGGGAGTGGCGGTGGGACAGTGATGAGTGGTCACAGGGAGAAGACCGGGGGGAGGAGGTGTGAGACGCCGAAGGGTTTAGTGAACAGGGAGTATCTGTGGCAGAGAGAAGTCCAGAATCAGAGGCAGAAACTGAAGCAGGAGAGGAGGGAGGCCAAGAAGCAGAGATGAGTCAGGCCTGACGCAGAGTCATGGATGTCTCCCCCTCCTCCTGTGTTAAGCTCCCCTCCTCACTAGTCTCCCAGAACCAGAAGAGAGCTGAAATGGGCAGAGCGGTGGCAGGCTGCATGTAGGCACAGTCTCTAATTGTTTGGGGAAAGCCCTGGGGAGGCAGGGACTTTCAGTCTTGGCAACTGATTCATGGGGTCAGACCTGCTGGAGATGAGCTGCTGTGCTCTTTAGGCCTGACAATCAACCATTAATGAGCTAGCTCCAACTTTGAATGGTGTGATTTACTGGCAGCTCGCTCTTTGACACTCTCATGCTGTAACCCCTCAACTAATGACTGGAATCTGAATATGCAAAGCTACCCTACAGTGAATCCGAACTCTTGGTCCATGCAGCCCAGTGCTGTCTCCTCTGAGTGGCCATGGCTCACCAGGTTCTCGGGAAGAGAAATGTTTCTCCCACCCTCTTTTACTTGACCCTCTTAACTGGAAGGGGCAGGGATTGAATCGGGGGACTCTGTGCCTTCAAGGCAGGCGCTCTCCCACTCAGCACTCTTCCCGGTTTCCTCTGGCTGGAAGGCAGGAGAGTGTTTCAGTACCTGTTCATTCCTGCAACGGTTCACCTTCAAGGTTACTATTTGGACCACGGGTTTTTTGTGCTTCCGTTATGCCGCATTCTAAACATGCTCTCTTTAGAATTTAGGTGCCTCGGTGTTGGCCGGTGTGGCTGTCATGCTGCTCCTGGTTCCAGTCAATGCTGTGATTGCAATGAAAACAAAGACCTATCAGGTAAGAGACTTCCTTTCTGCACAAGAACGATTGATTCCGTCTCTAAGGCACGTGCTGAGACTTCCTGTCTATCATGCCACACAGAAGAATGTTGCAAATTATCATACCAGCCAGTAATAGCAAGATCAGTATCTTGTGGTCTGATGTGACAGTCAACCATGCTTGTAAATTGCTATGTGATCTTGCAAAAGAGGGTTCCTCAATTTTCTTCCTGCTTAAACCTCAGACAACTAAACACATATGTTTAGTGTACAGTGCTCAAGGGCTAATGACTCCTGGACCTGGATGTGGGCAAATCACATTGTTAACTAAGATGCTGCTAAAACATCTATCAATGGTGTTTTCAACCTTCCTGTCTTGTGAAGGAGCTACTCAAGCCAGTCAAACGCTTTCACCTGCAACCTTCTCTTTGTTCCTTTCCTATTGATGGCTTGCCGGCACGTGTCAGTTGTAGGCTTTGCAAAACACAGTTTCCATTTCTTAAAGCCGCCTCATTTTATAGCTCAGAGCTACAAAGAAACCCAACAACAACATTTTAAAATGATGGCTACCATTCAAAAGTTTTGTCGCAGGCCGACTTGGGAGAGAAAGCTGCCTCGACTTGCTTTTGTTGGGTCGTTTCAGGTTGCTCACATGAATTGCAAGGACAACAGGATTAAGCTGATGAATGAAATTCTCAATGGGATCAAAGTGCTAAAACTTTATGCCTGGGAATTAGCCTTCAAAGAGAAAGTCCTGGGGATCAGACGGGAAGAGCTGAAGGTGCTCAAAAAGTCCGCTTACCTTGCTGCAGTGGGGACATTCACGTGGGTGTGTGCCCCATTCTTGGTGAGTAAAGCAATGCTTTCGAAAAGCTGCTAGTAGATGGTATTTTTACACACTGCTGTATTCTGTGCATAGAACTCTGCTTGTTGCTTGCCACACATCTGGGCGCTCATTCAAAGAGGGAATGCTACAAGAATATTAACATTCCTTGTGTTTTTGTCATGCTGCCGTCATTCAAGCTAGGAGATTCTTGTTGCCCCGTGTTTATTTCATTTTATGCAGCATGCAGTCCTGTGGCCTGGGGAATCCCTGTCCACTGTGGGAAACTTCAGACACCTTTGCCCAATTGGCGTCAGCAGGACCAAAAAAGGTTGCATGCTGGGGGAGGGGGCTGGGACATGGTTTGTGTCCAAAAGATCCAAAGTTCTTCTGGTCCCCCACAACATCACCAAACCAGAGAGGGATTTAGACCAGCTTAGAAGCTGGCCCAAATCTTTCCCAGGGATTTTCCTCCCCCTTTTCCTGCTGTCAAAAAAAATAAAAAGGGGGAAGCAGAGCATACAAGGAGCACAAGTGCTGCCTTCTGACCTTACTTCCTCCGTGCTCCCTTCTTTTTGTGAACTGCTTTGAGGTTTTATTACAACCAGGCGGTATATAAGTCTTGTGAAATAAATGACGGCCCAGCAAGGGCGTTGGATGGGTGTTCAGAACAGAACACCAACTTTCCCAGCCCTGCCACCACCAGCCTTAGGATTGCAGCCATGGTACATGTTCATGCCATCCTTCAGCTTAAACAAATCCTACAGGTGAAACTCGAAAAATTAGAATATCGTTCAAAGGTTCATTTCTTTCACTAATTCAACTTAAAAGGTGAAACTAATATATGAGATAGACTCATGACATGCAAAGCGAGATATGTCAAGCCTTTATTTGTTATAATTGTGATGATTATGGCGTACAGCTGATGAGAACCCCAAATTAACAATTTCAACTTTGGGGTTTTCATCAGCTGTATGCCATAATCATCACAATTATAACAAGCAAAGGCTTGACATATCTCGCTTTGCATGTCATGAGTCTATCTCATATATTAAACTCCAGTAGCTAATGAAAACAATTGCTTACATAAATGGACTTTTCCACGATACTCGTAATTTTTCGAGTTTCACCTGTAGAGCAACTGCTACTAAAAAAGAAAGGATGTAAAATAACCCAATAGCAAGAAGAAAAAGCATTAATGCTGCAGGAGCAGCAAAAAAAGAAAACAAACAAACAAACAAACAAACACGCACACAGTTGGAGCAATAAAACCAACAGAATTTAATAAAACTGCTCTTGTCTGAAAGGCTTGGGCAGTTTCAGAAGGTCTTGCATTGAAAAGGAAGTGTTTTAGGTTCAGTGCCAGGCAAGCCTCCCTGGGGAGGACATTCCATGTGCCACCACCAAGAAAAAATCTCCCTCCCTGGTCATCATCAACCACCTAACTTCTTGACAGCATCCGTCCTTGGGGCAGGGTGTTGGCAAAAAACCACCTTATGGTCTTTTCCAGCCTTATCCATCGCTCAGAGCCGATTTGAGTCCGGCACCATCTTTGCCAACCTGCTCAGGGCACCACAGGAACCTCCTATACGAAGCTTACTTTCACCAGCTGCATGGGGTTCTGATTGCATGAAAATGGTTTGCTGCGCTGGGCTCAAACAAAGGGCGCCACTTGCCTGCCTGGAGGTGGCAAATAAGGCACAGCTACATATTAGGATAAAATGTGCACCGTTCGGAGGTGTCGAGTGTTCTCTCCACTCAAGAATTCCTTTCCTTGAGTTGCTGCTTATGTTTGTTTACATTGCAGCAAAGCTATGAGGACCTGCAGAAGCACATCGCTCAGCCTTAGGAGACTTCAAAGGCGTGTCTAGAAATATTTTCACATGAAAAGCAACATTAAAATAGTTGGGAGCTGAACTTGGGCCTGTCCCATCTCATGAAAGTCTCTTTCCCCATGGGGCTTGAAAGCAACTGGTAGTTTTAAAGCGCTGCACGAATTGGCGTTTTCTTACACCTGATTTTGTGCTTTGATGACTGCAGTTCATTGAGTTGTCCGTGGAGCATCCAGGCAGGGAGTCAGGCTGTTCAAATGTGAGTTTGGCAATCCCAATAGGAGTAGGACCAGTGTGTGTTTGTGTTTTATGCTTAGGGTTAAGAAGAACCTAAAATTGCCTTAAAAATCATAGAATCGTAGAGTTGGAAGAGACCACAAGGGTCATTTAGTGCGACCCCCTGCAGTGCAGGAATCTTTTGCCCAATGTGGGGCTCGAACCCACGACCCTGAGATCAAGAGTCTCATTCTCTACCAACTGAGCTATCCTTACTGGATAAGAGTAATCTAAGCAAGGAGTGGCCAAACCTGCATGGTTCATCATGCCGGCACAAAATTCAGTAGCTTTCACAGTGCTTGATGCTCAAATTATCTTTCATTTGGAGGAAATTGTTTTTTCTAGTCCTCGTTGTTAGTACAGAGGAGCTTTTAGAAGTTGGCTGCAAGTTGATAGGGGTTGGCTTTCCAGTTCCTAGTGGCTGCATCACCTTCACCCTCTCACCGCCCCCCTCCCCAACACTGCCAAGATTTGGATCGCTTGAACTGTGTGCTGGATTTGGGTTTCTTCAAGAACTTCGGTCCTTTTTGCCGTATTCCCATCCATCTGGTGTTGTTGCAGGGGCATGGAACAGAGCAGAGTAAATAAATCCGTTTACATCAGGCATGTTGTTGGTCAATGGTGCTTTTGTGTGTCTTTGTAGATGCTGGGAGTAGAACAGGAGGAGTGGTATTGAATGAGCAATGGGGTATATTGCATGATTTGCATTTATGCAGCAAGGTGAGCGCAGGCTTATTGTAAGCTGGCGTGCGCCTTGGTGAGAGGGGAGCTGAAGAGGGGAGGAGTCCCTGAGTCTTGACATGTTTTCAAAATGAGCTTATTGCTTGATTTGTAGTTTTCCCCACTGTCATTGCTTGTGGGTTGTCCGTTGCTTTTGCAAACTGCTTAGAGACTATCCTGGTATTGAGTGTTCTGTATAAATATGTGGGTCGTTTGATTATGGTGAGCCATTTAATTAAAAGAGAGTAGGGAGAGGTTGTAGGTGGATCACCTGTTTTGCTTGCAGAGGGACCCAAGTTCAGTCCCAGTTTAAAAACAGAAGAACGGGTGATGGGGGAATTCCCTCTACTTGAAAAAATGGAGAGTTCCTGCCATTCCAAGTAGAAGGCCGGGAGTGGGGAACATTTAGCCCTCGAAATGTTGCTGGACCACAACTCCCGTCATCCTGGGCCATTGGCCACGTTTGCTAGGGCTGGTGGGAGTTTTTTTTTTTTAAAAAAGGTTTTTATTATTTTCCAATAGAACAAAGAAAAAAAAAGACATTACATAAACACAGAAAAAAACACACAATACATATTAAACAATGAACAATATAAAAACAATAACAACAACCTCAAACAAAGAAAATCAAATACAAACCTAAAATAACACCTATCTTTGTACTTTTCTTGTTTCAAACTTCTCTGCTATGGGGACTTCCCCTGTTCCCTCCACTGCCTTCAACATCATATAAATATTTTAAGTAGCTTTATATCCTTTTCCCTTAACATTTATCATATTCCTTAATAGTCTTTAGATATTCTTTAAAATTACTTAATCTAATATAAATCATGTCTTATGGTCACTATCTTAAGATATTCTTTTGCAATTAAATCATTTCTCACAAAAATTTATTCTAGACAATTTTATCTCACATCCACCTGCTAAAGCCGATTCTTCTGATTAGTTCTGCTCAAATATTCAAATATTCAGTTTTACACATTTAAGTAGATAGTCCTTAAATTTCTTCCAATCCTGCGACACCGTCTCCTCCCTCTGGTCACGGATTCTAGCGGTCAGTTCAGCGAGTTCCATATATTCCATTAACTTCATCTGGGCTGGTGGGAGTTGTGGTTCAGCGGTGTCTGGAGGACCAGAGTTTCCCCACTCCTGCAGTAGATGATACTGGGCTGGAGAGGCAAATAGACCAGGTCGGACTAAGGCAGCTTCCTGAAATCTTTGAAAACCCGCAACTCCGCTTCAGCTGGACTCCAGTCATGGTTCACTGTTTGCAATGTGAAACGCCCTTCTGCACGTTCTTTACACAATGATAATATTTGCGCAGTCCTGAGGACAATGAGTGACCCAGCCACGGCCATGTACAGGAAGCCTGTTAAGTCCACCTGGGTGTTCTTAAGAACAGCAAAATAATCAAGAGCTGTTTTGAAAAGGAACCCTTTGATTTAAGTGCTTTGTTGCTGAAAGGTCCTCCTAAGGTGTAGGCTGAAAGCATCTTCTCGAGAGCACCAAAGAGCCCATCGCAAGTGTCTCCATCCTGTAGCTTTTCGAAAGACTTTATTCCAAATATTTATACCTGCTTATCCATCTGCATTGTCTATGCCATGGGGCTGTCATGCCCCAACTGAGGGCTTATCCACACTTTCTTTTGCCTATGCAAGGGGTCTGGCCTCATGGAGATATGGCAGAAGAAACATGTCTCAACGGAGAGTCTCTTCCCTGGGGCTAATCATTTTTCTGAAGACACTGGTTCTGAATACCAAAGTCTAATCTCTCTCCACTCCCTCCCAAAAAACCACAGACATTCTTTTTACTGAAAAAAATACAGCCTTCCCAAACATGGCGCCCTGCAAGATGCTTTGGACTACAACTCCCATAAGCCACAGGTCTGATGGGAGTTGTAGTCCAAAACATAGAGGATATCAAGTTGGACAAAGGCTGCAATAACAAACCAGGTGCAGATTGTCATTGATCTCTCTTTTTTCCAGGTTGCTCTGTCAACATTTGCTGTTTTTGTGACAGTTTCCGACGAGAATGTCCTGGATGCTGAGAGGGCCTTTGTGTCGCTGGCGTTGTTTAACATCCTCCGGTTCCCCCTGAACATCCTTCCGATGGTCATCAGCAGCATCGTGCAAGTAAGAGTTTCTTTGCAGGCAGTTGCCTTGAGCTGGTGGCAAGCATGGGGGGGGACTGCACCCAACTGTACACAGTTAAGAGTCTCATGCATATTCTTTTGCTTCTGTCCCTGCTCATAACTGGAATGTGGCCCCGGGTAGACTGGCCACAAGGAAACGCAACTCCTGGGCTGGAAAACAAGCGAAAGCACTCGAGAGTGCAGAACAAGCCAGCGAGCGTTGTAGCCTTGGGGGGGATTCCTAAAGGCCAAATGAGGAGGAGGGGGGCGGGCTGTGTTTTCCACATTGGCCAACCAGATGCTTCTGGGCAGCCCTTAAGCGGGGCACAAAAGCAACAGCTCCCTCCCATGGTTGTCCCAGAGCAGCTGGGATTCGATGGCCTCCTGCCTGGAGGTTCCGCTTGGTTATCACAGTTATTAGTGGTTGATAGATCACACCATAGATTTGAATTGTACTGCTTGGCATCTGTCTTGTCCCAGGAGACAATGGAGGAGTGCGCCTTCGGAGGTGAAGTCAAACTGTTGGGAGAGTTACAGCGCCTGCTGTGGCCGTAGAGACCGATAACAGGAGGGCTATAATTTGTTCCAGCTGGGGCAGATGAAGGCGTCCAATTGTGCTGCTGCAGATGCACCATGGCGTTTCTTCTCTGTGTGCTCCGCCCAGTGGTCATTCCACCTCTGGTTGCTGCTATGGATGCCCGACCTGTCTGTCTCCAAGTGCTGCAGTCATCTGCAAGGGATTCCCCACAGGGCAGTGTTGATGTTGCCAGCCTTCATGTCCTGTTTGCTTTGTAACATAGAGTTTGTGGGCCTGGTACCTAGTGTATTGTACTAGTGCTTTAGCATTAAAGTATTGAGAGATGGGGGTTGTACAATGCCTGGAGAACTTATTTTATAAGGCGTCTCGTAAGATGCAGGTGGCGCTGTGGTCTAAACCACAGAGCCTAGGGCTTGCCGATCAGAAGGTCGGTGGTTTGAATCCCTGTGACGGGGTGAGCTCCCGTTGCTTGGTCCCAGCTCCTGCCAACCTAGCAGTTCGAAGTGCAAGTAGATAAATAGGTACCGCTCTGGCGGGAAGGTAAACGGCGTTTCCGTGCGCTGCTCTGGTTCGCCAGAAGCGGCTTAGTCATGCTGGCCACATGACCTGGAAGCTGTACGCCGGCTCCCTTGGCCAGTAAAGCGAGATGAGTGCCGCAACCCCAGAGTCGTCCGTGACTGGACCTAATAGTCAGGGGTCCCTTTACCTTTTTAAGTACAAATGAGAAACTTAATAATATCTTTGCCTCATGCCGAAATGACGAATAAGATAGTTGCCAGGTGGGTCCATGTGGGAAGAGCAATTCCACAAAAGGAGGGAATTCCAACGGAACACCTAATCTGCTTCTTAAAGCCACCTAAACTAGTGGCAGCAAGCACATCCTGTGCTAGCAGGTGCCGTGTGTTTGTTTTGCGTCGTCTGGCCAAAATTTTGTGAGAGCAAAATTGGCGGACACTCAAAAACGAAATGCAAGAGGCATGCTTCATTCGAGCAACCTCTCTGCTTTGTTGCCTAGGCTAGCGTGTCTCTGAAGCGTCTCCGAGTCTTCCTGTCTCATGAGGAGTTGGATCCAGACAGCATCGTCAGAGGTTCCATCAAAGACTGTAAGTTCAAGGTTTACTAGGGGCCAGGGGTGGATGGGGTGGAGTTTCCCACTTCATTTGCCTCTGCCACTTCCCATTACCAGATTATCCAGTCAGCATTGCTCAGGCTTCAAGGTGGCTTCTTCTAAGGCAGGGGTGGCCAACTCCCAAGAGTCTGCGATCTACTCACAGAATTAAAAACTGGTTGTGATCTACCCCTATTTTGGGGGGTTCAAGTCAAAATTGAGGAGAAAAGCCCCGTTTAAGAAGAATAGTGTTTAGCCTCCCTTGCCTGGCTCAGCTCTTTGATGCTGAATGGAACTTGTGACATTGTGACGATGTCTAGTTTGCATCCAGGTACAGATGGACCACAAAGTTCTCCAAGTCTTCCTTTCCCTGCCCTATGCAGAGTAGTAGTTTTAAGCCTTGGACCATGACCTGGGAGGTGAAGGTGCATATTCCCCCAACGCAGCCAGGAAGCTCACTGGAAGACTCCTAGGAACACAGGAACCTGCCTTACATGGAGTCAGACTCAGTATTGTCCACCCTGACAGGTTAGAGCTCTCTGGAGCTTCAGGCAGGAGTCTCTCCAAGCCCTCCATGGAGATTCCAGGGTTTAAATTGCCCTCAGTTGTTTTTGTATGCATGTAACCTATTTTCGGTTGTGTTGGTGTTTTGACCTGCATGAAAACAACCTCTTTCATTATTTGCTAGCTGATGGAAACAGCATTATTGTGAAGAGCGCTACCTTCAGCTGGTCAAGAAGTGATCCTCCATCATTGAACAAGTAAGAGTTGCGGCTTTCTTCCCCCTCCTCTCCCATTAAATAGTTTTAATTGCACTAGTGCCAGGACGGGGAGCCTGTGACCCTCCAGCTTCTGTCGGACTACAACTCCCATCGTTTCCTTACCACTGTTTGTGCTGACTGGGGCTGATGGGATGACAGGTCTGCAGTGGCACACCTCCCATTGGCCTCTCCCAGATAAAAACTTTTTTCAGGGAGTGTCTTCCCTTTCGATTGCATTTCCAATGCCCTTTGCTCGATCCAAATGCATTCTCTATCACTGCCTCTCCGTGTCGCATCTCAGTCCAGCGGAGCTGAAGCTGTGTTCTCTTCCCACCCTCCCCTGCCCCTCATTCCAGCATCAGTCTTGCGATCCCAGAACACCGCTTGGTCGCCGTTGTCGGTCAGGTCGGTTGCGGCAAATCCTCGCTGTTGTCTGCTCTGCTGGGGGAAATGGAAAAGAGGGAAGGGCACGTCTCTCTCAAGGTACGACAGCTCCCCTGCAAAACATACGAGATGTAAAATTATAAGAAGAGATTATGCCTGCCCTCGATGAAATCTGTAGAGAACATGTGCGGGCTGTTTGGTGGTACGGCCAGGAAATAGACTCTCTTTTTTTAAAAGTTCAGCAGCACATATCTTTGAGACAGCTGGTGGCTGAGTCCTGCTGCTTGCTCAGGGGTCACCCTGGCTGCAATTAGGAAGGAATTTCCTCCTGGTTGACTAGTGGTTTTGGCTTTAAACGCAGTGTAAGGCAGTCTCTAAGGGAGTGTTTGTTTTTAGTTGTGGGGCATCAGAGTTTTTAGGGGGCTAATCAGGTAGGGTATTAAAGTTTAGGAGGTTAATTATGCATAGGCAGGATGTGGAATGAGTCGACAGGCATTTTCAGGATAATAGGCTTGTCGGTTTTTGCATGTCTGATGTAGATTTTTCAATTTCATTGTTCTGTATGGGACAATGACAATAAAGATTATCGTATCGTATCGTAGTGACCCCACAGGTTTCCTGCTTCCCCTGTGAGCATGTGACACTGCCTGAGCTCCCTGGATGGTTATACTAACCTGTTCCATACACAATATCACTGCATCCAGGGCGGAGCACCTTACTGGCTCCTGTTCTCTCCTTGCAGCGTGGGATTGTTCTGTTGGGGGTTCATGTGTCATGTGAATGTGGTGTCGTCCCAAAGAAGATTAGGGTAGTTTGGGATGAGCCGGCCAGCTAACTGAATGAGCTAGCATTGTGAGATGTCAGAATTGACTTGGGAGAGTGATGGGGAACAAACAGAGAACATCATGGAGAGACAGTTCTAGGGGTTGATGTATCCTACAGGGTTTTGTTTTGTTTTGTTTTAACACCTCTCAACATGGACCAGAACCTTGCACCACTCAACCTCTCTTCTCTGCAGGGGTCCATCGCCTACGTCCCTCAGCAAGCTTGGATCCAAAACGCGACTCTGAAGGAAAACATTATATTTGGAAGAGAAGTGAAGGAGAGCTACTACAAGCGTGTGATTGAGGCGTGTGCCCTTTTGCCAGATCTGGAGATCTTCCCATCAGGAGACCAGACCGAAATTGGAGAAAAGGTATTTAACATGTCATAGTGGTTGTGGGCTCCAAAAACAAATTCCCTGCATTTGCTCCTGGGGTGTGAGAACAGATCCTGAATATGTGTAGGACCGCGAGAATAACTCCCAGGGCTCACCTGTCTCATTTTCTGCTCAAGCAAGGATGGATCTTTTGCCTGCCTCTTAGGTGAGTGCTGCATGGACCGAGACCTGTGTGTGTGCGCATCTTTATTCCATTTCTTCCCTTCCCCCGTGCAACTGCTTTTTAAAAGAGTCCTTGTAGAAATGGAAATCCAGCCTTTCGCAAAGCAGAATCCCTTTCCGCTGGACAGTTGCAGAGTCTCATTTCCACCCCCTCTTCTCTTCCCCAGGGTGTAAACCTGTCTGGTGGCCAGAAACAAAGGGTCAGCCTGGCCCGAGCCGTCTACTGTAATGCTGATGTCTACTTGCTGGACGACCCCTTGTCAGCTGTCGATGCTCATGTTGGGAAGCACATCTTTGAGAAAGTCATTGGACCAAAGGGAATCCTCAAAAACAAAGTATGCTTGGAATGCAGGTGGCTTTGTTCTGTTCAGTGGGGGGAGATGCTTTGCAAAGTTCAGGAAACCTGTTTGGAGATGTTTCCATGCCAGTCATAGAATCACAGAATTGTAGAGTTGGAAAGGGACCGCAAGGGTCTTCTAGTCCAACCTCCTGCAATGAAGGAATCTTCTGCCCAACTCCACTGGTCCTGCTAGCTAGGGATGATGGGAGTTGTAGTCCAGCAACAGCTGGAGACCCAAGTTTAGGAAACCTTGAGTTAGACAATCTAAACCCGGGGTCCCCAGACTAAGGCCCGCGGGCCAGATGCGGCCCGAGGGGCTCATTTATACGGTCCCCAGTGACTGCCACCACCGGCACGGCTGCCCACTTTCGGGTCGGCAGAGCGCTGGAAATAGCTTGTGGGCATGCGCAAGCGTCTTTTCCGGCACACTTCCGGGTCTGCGGAGGCGCAAGCTATTTCCGGCGTTCTGCCGACTCAAAAGTGCACTGGAAATGGCACTTGCGCATGCACACAAGCTATTTCCAGCGCTCCATCGGCCCGAAAGTGCGCCGGAAATAGCGTGTGGGTGCGCGCTCCCCCACCCTCCGGCCCGCCGCGCGATCGGCGCTGGAGGAAGCGGCCCTCGGTCCGGTAAGTCTGGGGACCCCTGATCTAAGCCATAAGCAGAGGAGCAGCCGCAGTGTAGCATGTTCAACAAATGTGCAAGTTTCCAGGTCCCCACCCTGGCTCTCTTAACTGCCTTTTCTTTTCTTTGGGCACCTAGACTCGAGTGTTGGTAACCCACGGCGTTGGTTATCTGCCCTTTATGGATACAATCGTAGTAATGACAGAAGGAAAAATATCTGAGATGGGATCGTACCAAGAGCTGCTAAAGCAAGATGGGGCCTTTGCAGAGTTCCTGCGCACATACGCCAGTGCAGAACAGAATGTGGACAAGGAAGGTAAGGGTCTCTCTCTCTGTATGCGTGCTTAAAGCTAAATGGACTGCCTGGGGAGACCTTGGGAACCTACCCAGCATGCCTTGCTCCCTAGATGATGCTGATCAAAGAATGGTAGAGTTGTAAGGTTGGGAGTGACCCTGGGGGCTTGCGATGCATAATGGGGATGATGATATGGGAAACAGCAACATGATATGGGAAACAGTTGACTTGTTACTTGCTTGCTACTCTAAGGTAAAACACATTTAAAAGCTCAATGGTAAATCTGCTCATAGGTTGGTGAAAACGTTAATCTTGGAGCAGATTAACTTTCAGGCTGATGTAACCGCGTGGAGTAATTTGCCCTGGTTGGGAAGAGGACTTGTTCAGTTTCATAACTTCCTCTCATGTAATCGGCTCCCACCCCTGTGTTGCTTCTGCCTCAGCTTTGACTGAAATTGGGTTTGTTGTGGCCGTCGTTCTGAGCGTTAAGCTCTGAGGGATGGTTTTGGGTAACAGGGTAAACCTCGTAACATTCTAGATAAGTTTCGAATCCATTGTTATCGCTCCAGGCCTTCAGCTGTTTCTTAATAAAACAACCAGGATTCGCTTTTTCCTTCCATTTGGAGAGGGGGGCAAAGCTCAGTGGTAGAGCATCTGCTTTGCATGTGCAGGGTTTCTCAACATTGGGTCCTCAGCTGTCGATGGGACTACAACTCCCATCATCCCTGACCACTGGCCCTGCTAGCTAGGGATGATGGGAGTTGCAGTCCAACAACAGCTGGGGACCCAATGTTGAGAAACACTGGTGTAGAAGGTCCCAGGTTCAATCCCAGCAACCCCAGGTTGGGCAAAGAGAGAGAGAGAGATCTCTGTGTGAAATCCTGGAGAGCCACTGCCAGTCAATCTAGATCAGGGATGGGGAACTTCAGATCTGGGGACAGAACGCAGCCCTCCAGGCCTCTCTGTCTGGCCCCTCGAAACTCTACCCAGGCCACACCCCTCCCTGGCACTGCTCCATACCAAATATCTCTGCCTGGCTGGAATATGTTCTTGAACACTGACAGTGTCTCTTCCTTCTCCAGATGGAAAATAGAGAGGCGAATATGTGTAGAAGCTAGTTTACAACTGCAAAATCTGCATGAATGGCTCTGCCCCCTTTTGCCCCGGCCCGGCCCTCCACTGGCATGCGGCCCTCGGATGATTGCCCAGTGGTTGATGTGGCCCTCAGGCAGAAAATGGTTCCCCACCGCTGAGCTAGGTGGGTGGATCAATGGCCTGGCTCGGTGTTCTGCGCAATGTTTCTGCAGTGACTTTGGTGCAGTATTCTTTTGAACAGCAAAGCTTAGCCCTCGTTCATTTCAGGGGTGCTTGTGCAGCAGAGCTACCTGATGCCTTGGTACCCTTCCATAACATCCAAAAGCTACAATTTGCTTTCCCAATCTCTCCCTTCTTTCTGCTCACTGTTGCATAAACCACACAGCCTCAGGGAGAGAAGAAGGTTTGTCTCTCTTTACCATAACAGAACAGTTTTCTCTTGAATTCACTTTGCGTTCGTTTTTATTTTTGCTCATTTCTCCTTCTGACACGAATCTGCAGGTACCAGGTCAGATGAGGACGAAGGTTTGTGGTCCTGGAAAGGTTTCCGTGCATGTTGTTAGAAGCTGTAGTTCTAAAAAAAAAAAAAAAACCCGCTTCGTCTGAGATGAAAGCAAGCATGGTTTGGCAAACCCAATACAGTGGTACCTCGGGTTACATACGCTTCAGTTTCCAGACTCCGCTAACCCAGAAATAACGCTTCAGGTTAAGAACATTGCTTCAGGGTAAGAACAGAAATCGTGCTCTGGCGGCGCAGCGGCAGCGGGAGGCCCCATTAGCTAAAGTGGTGCTTCAGGTTAAGAACGGACCTCCAGAACGAATGAAGTACGTAACCAGGGGTACCACTGTATGTGTGAATGATGAAGTGGTTCTTTTTGGAACTGGCTATTCTTCCTTTGCCAACTCCTATTACCTAATTGTGTATTGTTGTTGTTGTCAAGTTTCAACCACTTAGGGTCACTTAAGAATTTGGGCGCACCCTCTTGAGACTTTAGACCTTTTTTTGCGTTTGGAGATCTGCCCTCCCAGGTCATATCACAGTTTGCTTTTGGAGAGTCCTCTCAGCCCCGACCACGGCTTGCCACGTGACATGGGGATGTTGCTGTTTGAGAAACTCAAGCCCAAAGTCTCCTTGGGAACATGGAGCAACGTTGTGTGTTCCTTTGGATCCCGGCCATCTTCTCTCAGCTGTGAATTCTACAAGGGACTCAAATGCTATTAACAGAAACCTTGCACGCTTGGAAGAATGGCTCCCCTACTTGCTTGCTTGCTTGCTTGCTTGCTTAGTAGAAGTAGGAAGTGAGTTTGCTTCTTGCTGGTCTGACATCTGCGGAACTGGCCATTTGCGAAGCTATTTTTTTTTTAAATTAAAAAAAATGGCAAATGAGATGCATGAAAAGTGATAGGATGACCTCAGCAGTTTTAAACTGTTTCCTATCCCCGCAGGGTTTGTGACTGTGTTGGTGAGGTTTATAAGAGAGAAATCTCTGCACTCTGAACCGCTGTCCCCCAGAAAATCCCAAATGGGAGATTCCTGGCAGTGTGAATGGTTCAAATCTGACTTAAGCGGGCTGTGTAATTAGACCTTGAAGGACTCTTGTCTTAATCACGAAAGGTTCAGTTTTAGATCTCATATTTGTGGAAGAGTTATAGGCTTCAGCTTGTGAGTCAGTGTCTAACCACTCAGATGAAATGTAGTCAGTTGACAAGTTTAAATTTTACAGAGTATTTATAAGGTAAAGGGACCCCTGACCGTTAGGTCCAGTCGCGGACGACTCTGGGGTTGCGGTGCTCATCTCGCTTTACTGGCCGAGGGAGCCGGCGTACAGCTTCCGGGTCATGTGGCCAGCATGACTAAGCCGCTTCTGGCGAACCAGAGCAGCACACGGAAATGCCATTTACCTTCCCGCCGGAGCGGTACCTATTTATCTACTTGCACTGGTGTGCTTTCGAACTGCTAGGTTGGCAGGAGCTGGGACCAAGCAACGGGAGCTCACCCCGTTGCAGGGATTTGAACCACCAACCTTCTGGTCGGCAAGCCCTAGGCTCTGTGGTTTAACCCACAGCGCCACCCGCGTATAGAGGCCTGCTTTTTAAGACTTCCTTCCTTCACGTACAGCTCTGGAAAGCTATTGCTTGCAGTGCGACTGGATCTGATTTAGGCAACGTTCATCCTCCTTTCCTGAAATTCCCTGTTTAACTTTTCCACTACCTCTGTTGCCATCTTGATTCTTGAGGCATTAGAGACACCTGGAGTTTGAGATGAAACCAGTGTCCGTTTAGTGGTTTCTGAGTTTTTATAGAGGTGGGGGAAATGGTCGTTAGGAATTCCTAAGCAGAACCCCTACTTTTTGTGTTCGTTTGCTTGTTGAGAAAACTACCCCAGATTCTGTCACTTGTATTCCTTCGCAGGGATGATACTCAACTGTACAGAAGTCTAAATGGGTGTTCATTGATTAGGTTGAGATTGGCATCTATGGTGGGGAACCTGTGGCCCTTCAAATGTTGTTTGGGCTCAAACTCCCATCTTCTGCATAGGTGTGCAGATGCAGCCTTAAATAACAGGCATTTATACGTGTAGAGGTTGTTGCACAAGTGTCTGCTGGGTTGGGGCATAATATCACCATTTATTCCCTCAGTACAGTTATTTGTACGTGTGAAAAGGTCTAGGGGTCTTAAAGGACCACAAGGTCAGCTGTGTGATGCAGCAGCAAAAAATGGTGGTTCGATTCTGGGCTGCGTCAACAGAAGTCAGCGTCCAGATCAAGGGAAGTCCTAGTACTGTTCTGTTCTGCATTGGTCAGACCCCACCTGGAGCACTGTGTCCCGGCTGGGCACCACAGTTTTAAGAAGGATGTTGACAAGCTGGAACATATGCAGAGGAGGGTCTTGGAGATGATCAAGGGTCTAGAAACCAAGCCTTATGAGGAACAGTTGAAGGCATTGGGTATGTTTAGCCTGGAGGAGACTGGGAGGAGATAGGAGGGCCATCTTCAAATATCTATAAAGGGTTGTCACATGGAAGATGGAGCAAGCTTGTTTTCGACTGCTCTGGGGAGTAGGACTTGATACAGTGGATTCAAGTTACAAGAAAGGAGATTCCATCTAAATGCTTTCTGACAGTAAGAGCTGTTTGACAGTGGAATGGACTCCCTCGGGTGGTTGTGGACTCTCCTTCCTTGGAGGTTTTTAAGCAGAGGTTTGATGGTTATCTGTCTTGGATTCTTTATCTGAGATTCCTGCATTGCAGGAGGTTGAAGCAGATGACCCTTTGAGTCCCTTCCAACTCTTCAGTCCTATGAGTTGCTTGAAACAGTATTTTTCAGCAAGAACACCAAGTTGTGAGTTGTAAGCTGGAATTATGCCACCAAAAGGCACATTTGCCATTAACCGCTTGGACCATGGTTCTGACGGTCCTGCTTCCACATGCAAAGGTTTTCTTTCATCTGCGTGAACGTTCCTTCAAATCCCAAACTTGGCGCTAGAAGAATTTACGCACAGAGAGACACACCGTGCCCCCATGCCTGACAAGCGTATGCGAAGAATCGGGGGGGGGGGCTTTTTAGAGGAGAAGGCTCCGTATGTTGAAATGCTTGGGAGCTGTGCAAGAAAGCTGCAGAATGCAGCCCCAACTGCTCCACATCCCTTTCCCAAACTTTTGTTTCTCTCCTGAAATCAATAGGGCCTGAAGAAGCACTGTAAATTTAATCCTCTTCCTTGGGGCTGAGATTTTGGACTTCTGTCCCCATCTCCCGGCCCCCGCCTCAAGTTTTTAAAATGAGGTTGTTAAAGGTGTCAGAGATGGAGGGGGGCGCTGCTGGCTGTTTCTCGAACTGCCTAATATCAGAAGTAAGCACTTCTGCTCACTCAAGAAAGGGATAAGCCTCTCCTCAATTGGCTTTAATAATATTTGAAAAGTGTCTGCTGCGCCCAGCCTGCTTTTAAGGAGAAAACAATGCGTTCGACATTCCTCTCCGTCAGCTTTCTGCAGTTGCATTAAAACACTTGGTAGACTGGGTGGTCTCGTGGATTTCCTCACTCGCTTCTAACAAAAACAGACATTTTCTTGATGAATAAAAACGCTAGCCGTGAGATCTCACCTGGACTTCGGCTGGCTACGGAGCAAACGTTCTCTGTTCCATGCATCTCATATCAGGGGCAGGTAGTTGATGGACCTGTGTATGATGCTTAAACCAAATGCATGTGTTTAGATGCTAATCCTAGTTGGGGGCAGCAGGTCTAATTTGGGGGGGGGGTAGCCTTCTGGCACTGGGAACTAGGAATTTGCTCTCACCCTTTTCATGCTGTTACTCATCTCGCTTCTGCAGATGCAAACAGCCCAACCGCAAAGGAAGGGAAGCACATGGAAAACGGGGTTCTTGTGAATGAAGCCTCCGGAAAAGAAGTCATGAGGTATGGAAGCTTCTTGGATCTTCATTGAAGTTGCTTTGACGTGGTCTTCCTGGTGGCTTTGCGGGGAAAGAAACCTCTGCTGAAAAAAGCACCCTTCCCAGTCCACTGCTGTCATCAAAAGAAGCCCTCTTGGCTGTGATGTGACCTACAGGTATCCATCTCATGACCACCTTGAAGATGGGCTTTCTCTGTGATTGCACCCACTTCGTGGGATGGCCTCTCTCACCCCCCTCACCCAAATATTTAGCAGGCGCCAACAGTACTGATGTTCTGTCAGCTAGTAAAAACACATCCGTTCACTCAGGGTTCCAGAACGGCAGAAAGAGTTTAATGTCATAACTCAGTGTTACTCAGACTCCCAGATTTTGCAGGGAGTGCAGTGGATTTTCCCAGCCTTGACATTGATTTTATGTAAAATATTTATATAATTTGATTCAGCCCTCCATAAACAGGCATCTTAATACAATTAAACTAATGAAACCACCATCAGTTTACTACGGCTAATTGTCCAGAAATATATCAGCACAGTACACCTAAGTCTTAAACGCTGGTGTGGTTGTGGTTGTTTTAAAAAGTCATAGAATCATAGAATTGTAGAGTTCGAAGGGACCTTGAGAGTCATCTAGTCCAACCCCTTGCAACGCAGGAATATTTTGCCCAATGTGGGGCTCGAACCTGCAACCCTGAGATTAAGGGTCTCATGCTGAATGGGCAGCATCTTGAGCTTGTGCATAAAAGTAACTGGTATGCCTTGATTTGTAAGCCATCATGCATTTTCTAACAGGCAGCTCAGTAACTCTTCCATGCACAGTGGGGAAACTGGGAAGTCCTTGAAACAGAACAGCACAGCTGAGCTTCAGAAGACGCCGGCGGAAAAAGGTGCCTGGAAATTAACAGAAGCGGACACTGCCAAGACTGGGAAGGTGAGAGGTGAATTGATTATTTTCCTCATTTGTGAAAAATCTCTCAGTTTCCAGCAGCAAACGATGCCGGCTTTGTCACCGAGCCACACCTTGGCTGCATATTGTCTACACCAAGAGTAGCTAGCATGGTACTGCTCAACTTCCTTCAGCCCAAGCCAGCATGGCAAGTGGTGTCCCAGGAATAATGTGCGTTGGATGGGCACAAAACTGGCTGCCCTTGGCCTACACTGCTCTGCAGAGGCTCTTGAGCAGGGGGTCGGCACGGTTTACCTTGTCTGGGCCGGTTCACTCCCCGGAGATCACTCCGTGGGCCGGATTGCGTCTGTGCAGACGCAATTTCTGGTGTCTGCGCAGACATGATTTCCGGCACGGCGGAAGCGAGTTCCCGCTCTGCGCTGCGCCAGTTTAGCGCAGCACGTGGGGGCTCACTGAGCAGCCAGCTCGGTTCGGGGCGGCTTGAGGGCCATTTAAACGACCCCCATGGGCCACAGGTTGCCAGAGAGCCAGTGTGGTGTAGTGGTTAAGAGCGGTAGACTCGTAATCTGGGGAACCGGGTTCGCGTCTCCACTCCTCCACATGCAGCTGCTGGGTGACCTTGGGCTAGTCACACTTCTCTGAAGTCTCTCAGCCCCACTCACCTCACAGAGTGTTTGTTGTGGGGGAGGAAGGGAAAGGAGATTGTTAGCCGCTTTGAGACTCCTTAGGGTAGTGAAAAGCGGGATATCAAATCCAAACTCTTCTTCTTCTTCTTCTTGAGGGTTTCAGCCAGGGGTTGGGACTGGGACACTTGGAATGCAGAGCGTGTTTTCTGCCGTTGCGTGTCCAGCTCTTCCCCCAAAGGGAACAGCAACCTTTCAATCTAGCAAACTGATGATGAGAGTAGCTTCAATTAAAAATAAAAAAATAAAAACCCTACTCCATTGTTTTGCTGTAAGAGACAGCTGGTTCTGAAGACGAGCATTGCAGTTTGGAGTCTTTGTTTGGGGGACCATTTTTAAAGCTCCTAGCATCTGCTCATCCCGTTTTCAAGCCATTGAGTTGCGCCCAGCTAAGTTATACTGAGAGTAGATTCACTGGTATTAATGAACCTAAATCAGTCGTGCCCAATGATTTCTGTGGGTCTACTCTGAGTAGGGCTAGCATTGGACACCACTGGAAGGGGTGGGTGGAAGGGGAAGAAGTGCTGCCCGGCTCATCTGTGGCACCCTTTTAATTAAAGAGACTTTTCAGCAAACCAATTAATCAATCGAACATTATATGAGTGCAACTACTTTGAATCCGTTTCGAGAGTTGTCTGACGCCAGAAATGTTTTAACTCTCCGGGTTGTTTTTGTGTTTTGTTTCGTTTCTTTAAAAGATGCCACGAGCTTCTAGCTTGGCTCATGGAGCCTGAAAGACCTGGAATCCAGACATCTGGCCCCACTCCAAGTTTCCACTGTCAAGCACAGGTCCTTAATTCCTGCAGGCCAAGGGCATGTGTATGTTTGTCTTTCCCTGATGGGAGGCCTGCGAACCAGGCTGCTGCTGCTGCTGCTGCTGCTTCTAAAGAAACACTCTTCACTCTTCTTCAGCAGCCTAAATTTTTACAGGGGTACCTTGGTTTTCAAACAGAATGCGTTCCAGGAGTCCGTTCGACTCCTGGAACCGTTCGAAAACCAAAGTGTGGCTTTCGATTGGCTGCAGGAGCGTCCTGCAGCCAATCGGAAGCTGCGCCAGATGTTCAGCTTCTGAAAATTGTTTGAAAACCGGAACACTCACTTCCAGGTTTTGATTGTTCGGGAGCCGTGGCATTTGGTTTCCAAGATACGACTGTAGATTTAACTGCACCTCAGCTCTGGAGCTGCAGCCCAGTTATGAAACACAGTACAGTCTCACCTTGTAGGATCAACTGCAGATGATGATGATGATGATGATAATTATTATTATTCATAAATTTAGTATTTATACCCCACCTATCTGGCTGGGTTTCCCCAGCCACTGTGGGCGGCTTTCAACAAAATATTAAAATACAATAGTCAGTTGAACATTAAAAGCTTCCCTAAACAGGGCTGCCTTCAGAGTCTGTTATAGAACAGGGGCAGGCAACCTGTTGCCCTCCAGAGTAGCCTTCTGCAATCGTGAGTCCACAGATGTTGCTGGACCACATATCCCGCCATGCTAGCCAGGGCTGATGGGAGTTGTAGTGCAGCAACATCTGAAGGGCAACAGGTTGCCCATCCTCGCTCTCCTTGTGTGTTTGGGTCCTGGAGGCAGGAAAATGCCAGTGGAATGTGCATGGTAATATGGGATATAATCTGGTGCTGGAGGGAAAGCTTTCCAGTTCGAGCCCCGTTGGAATAAACAGAAGATATCTGCTTGCACGGCTTCTGTTTACTTAAACGGGGATAGCGCTGGAATATTTATTTTTATTATTAGTTTGTATACTGCCCTTCGTCCTTAGATCACAATATCTAAGGGCGGGAGCGAATTAAGAGTCGGAGTGGGGAGTCGCGTCCCAAGTGTGGTGTGCTAAGTCCGATCCCTTTTCTGTATTTTAGGTGAAGCCGGCTGTCTACTGGGAGTACATGAAAGCCATTGGGCTCTCCATCACCTTCATGAGCGTCTTCCTCTTTCTCTGCAACCACGTGGCCTCGCTGGCTTCCAACTACTGGCTAAGCCTATGGACGGACGATCCTGTTATCAATGGGACGCAGCAGCACACAAACCTCCGGCTGGGAGTGTACGGAGCGCTGGGAATGTCTCAAGGTCTGCTTGCAATCTCTCTCGGTGCTCGTCGCCTTACTCAGTTTATCCAACTCCTCTGAAGGAGTTCCTCCACCTCCGGCCTTTCCTTTCACCTCCTCTTCATCGCTTCCCGTCGAGGTGCACTAGAGTTTCTGCCGCAGCGTCGTTCATTTCTTCCCATGTCTAGCGTAGCCGCGGCAAATGGCTGTGCAGCTGTAGGGTTCAGCTGCTTAAGGCTTCTGAATGCTGAAATGCAGGGACTTGAGATGTTAATTGGGTAGGGAGGAGAATAATTCTGCGTTAATTCTGTGCTGCTGTACTGGCCCAGAATCCAGCAAGCCAAGAATCTCCACTTCTTAGCTGTTTTTTTGGAAAAAGGAGTTTCTAGTCCTCATGGCTGAAAAGAAGTTTGAAAATGCATGGAATAGACACCACATGAAAGGTGAACAGCGATTTCCACTTCTTTGCTCTCTGAAATCAAACTAATGGTGGGAAATCAGCAAATTTCTTTATTCTGGCCTTCCTCTAAGGAGCTCATGGCAGTGCACGTGGCTCCCCACCCCATCATTGTCCTCACAACGACCCTGCAATGTAGATTAGGCAAAGAGTGTGTGGCCCAGGGCTTACCCCCTGAGCTTCATTGGCAAAGTGGGAATTTGAACCCGGGCCACCTAGACTTAGTCTAGCGCTTTAAAACATCCCACCACCTTTGAGGCAGTCGCAGCCGTCAATACGCTCAAACTGTTTCCCTGCTTCTAATTGCGACAAAATGCAATATTTGTGGGCAGGGATTGGGTAGATTCGGAAAAAGGATTTTGAAGTTCATAAACAGAATGGGGGGGGGAGAGTCATAGAATTGTACAGTCGGAAGGAACCTCAAAGGTCCTCTAGTCCACCCCCCTGCAATGCAGGAATATCAGCTAAGGCGTCCATGACAGATGGCCATCCAAATCTCTGCTTAAAAACCTCCAAGGAAGGAGAATCCACCACCTCCCGAGGGGGTCCATTCCGCTGTCAAACAGCTCTTACTGTTACAGAGTTCTTCCTAATGTTGAGTCAGAATCTCCTTTCTTGGAAGTCCCGGGATCCTTGTGCTGGGGATGAAGTGGGCAGAGAGAAAGGGGACCTGAAATCTTTCCACCTCCACCTGCCCTTTCATCCAGAGGCAGGATCTTTCCATCGTCTCAGTTGCACACAAACACACCGCGCGATTTCCCTACTTGCACGTCAAAAACACCTCCCTGCAGGCAAAGCCACGTTGCAAAGCCTGTGACTCAAGCCACCGTATTTTTCGCTCCATAAGACGCACCTAGTTTTTGGAGGAGGAAAGGGGGAAAGCCCTGCTTTTTTTGAGGATCAGCTGAAAGTGGTGCAGCTTTTTTTGCAAAGAGGAAAAAGCCCCATTTTTATGGGGTCCAACTCACAGTTCTGCAGCTTCTAGTCCTACAGCCATTTCTACAGTTTCCAGACAGATAATCTAATCAGCCAGTCACATGTCGCTGGGGAAACAAACAGCCTCCCTCTGCATTCAACAATGGAGGCCTGGGCAAGGGGGCGGGGCTGGAAAGGGAGCCTTATCTCTCTCCCGATCACTTGCTGAACAGCTGTTCAGCGGCTTCCTTTCAACACCCCCTTCTCTCTTTGTAAAAAAAAAAAAGAGCATGATCTGCTTTTGGCCCCAAGGCAATTCAGCTCCAGGGACCATGCACTCGCTCCATAAGATGCACAGACACTTCCCCTTACTTTTTAGGAGGAAAAAGGTGCGTCTTATGGAGTGGAAAATACGGTAAGTGCTGTCACCGCACCCAGACCCTCTGTTTTCTGAGCCTGCCTTTTCCAGCTCTGCTTCTCTAGTGCCTCCTCTTGAAGGGTGAGTTTGGGCCCGGCTTGCAGTCCTGCTTTGGGGGTTCTCATGGGTGTAGGGATGCAGGAAGCTGCCTTAAGACAAGCAGACCACGGGTCCATCAAGCTCCGTTCAATACTGCCTGGCAGTTGCATTCTAGGGACCTCCTGCTAAGAATCGGATGCTCAACCCCTGAACTATGGCCGTTCCCTTATCTGGCTGGCCACGGTGAGAACAGGAGGCAGGGCTGGGTGGACCTTTGGCCTGATCCAGAAGGGCTCCTGTTACGTCCTCATGTTCACTCCCTGCAGTGGTAACCCTGCCGGTTTCCTCCTTCTCCCCTTGTTTGTGGGGCCTGGAATAGGGTGCCTTTGCACGCAAGTCAGCAGCCTCAAATAGGCGTCCAGGGAGTTGCCCTGGGCCTCCTGGCAGGAGCACCCTTTGCTTGAGGACACAGCGACACTTGATTCTGTTTGGCAACATTTCTCCAAGCTTTTCCAAGAGCTCAGTGGCTGGGAAGGGTTCAGTCCGGGTCGTGGCTCTGAAAGATCACAGACAGGAGGGAAGCTGGGGTCGGGCTTCTTCTGCAGAGAATGGTAAACCCTTTAGAGATAAGTGCATTCTGGGTTGGGGATTCCAGTGGTCTCCTCCTCAAGGCACAACCGATTTGCTGGCACTGGGCGCTGAGCCGAGGAGCACCACAAGAATAACAGAACGGAAGGCAACAGATGGGTCCCCCCCCCCCCGTTTAGGGCCTGCGCCTCTTTCCTCTCCCCACCCCCCTCACACATGCACACCTTAGACCACTCCACAGTCTCTCAGGACACCCCCGCCTTTATTCAGCTCCTTGCAGAAAAGAAATTTAATGCAAACACAAAATGTGAAACCCTGCAGAAGAAAACCCTTCATCGGAATTGTGGAGCTGTGCAAGTAGTTTTCGACAGCAGTAGTCTCCATTCGCAGGCCCGCTGTGTTAATCAGGTCTTCAGTCCGTTCATTCATAAGCGAAGTTGAAAGGAATGACGCCGTCACTTAGGGGTGTTTTTGTGCCTGTCTCCCTGAAGGCATTGCCGTGTTTGGCTACTCCATGGCCGTTTCGATCGGAGGGATATTTGCTTCCCGCCGTCTCCACGTCAACTTGCTCCACAACGTTCTGCGGTGCCCGATGAGCTTCTTTGAGCGGACGCCCAGCGGGAATTTGGTGAACCGGTTTTCCAAAGAAATCGACACCATTGACTCCACCATTCCCCAGATCATCAAGATGTTCATGGGCTCCATGTTTAACGTCATCGGGGCCTGCATCATTATCCTGTTGGCCACGCCAGTGGCTGCTGTGGTCATTCCTCCCCTGGGATTCGTCTACTTCTTTGTACAGGTATGCAAAGCTCTTGTCCCTGGTTCCAGCTCTGCCTCAGACTTCCCTTTAGCCAAGCTGGTTCCTGGTGAGACCTTGTTAGCAAACTCCACAATTGGCTGCCGCTTCAAGCCGGAATCTTCATTCAGTCCTTTAAGCCAGTGTTTCTCAAACGTGTTGTTGGACTACAACCCCTAGCATCCCTGACCACCGGTCCTGCTAGCTAGGGATGATGGGAGTTGTAGTCCAGAGCATCATGAAGACACCAGGTTGTGGAAGGCTGTGTGGCATAGCGGTGGGTGCCACTCCTTCTAATATAATCATAGCCCCCTCTTGTGTGCTATAGCCTCTTCCGTCAAAGAATAAGCTGGCCACACTTAGTCCAGACATTCGCTGTGTCTCTTTCTCCGTCACCCCTTTTAGGAGGTTTTCTGCTCATTAGCCAAGTAACCAAAGCTTCTCAGATTGCTTATATGATGAAGGAACCAAATAAGAAGTCTACTGGGCAGGAACAAGGTACTTCTTGGCAGCACAAATCTTGGATCAGTAACTGCTCAACTTAAATATACAAAGCAGGATATACCTCTTCAAAAATAGACGGTCTGGTGACAAAATGCTGCAAGCAAATAAAATTAACTGCAGTGGTACCTCGGTTTTCGAACGTAATCCATTCTGGAAGACCGTTCAAGTTCTGAAATGTTTGAAAACTCAGTAGCCAACAGCTAGGCCTCAGGATCTTGCACTCGGCGGAGGCCGTGTTGCATGTTTGACTTCCGAGGTGTGTTCGAAAACCGAAGCATTTACTTCTGGGTTTACGGCATTCAGAAACTGAAATGTTCGTCAGTGGAGATGTTAGAAAACCGAGGTACCACTGTATAATAAAAATTCATAGTTCCCAGAATCAATTTAATTATTGTGATGATTTTCTTGCATAATCATATAACCAGTGCTTTTTTCCCTTTAAAAAAAATGTTTAGGGGTACTCTCATTTTGACTCAAGATGAGAGACATTACAACTTTGTAAACCAAGAAAATCTTTAATAAAGGGAAAAAAAAATACAGTAAACGGACAAAAGTACAAGGATTCACAAAATGTTTAGGGGTATGCACTGCATATAACTAATATAACCTCATTGCCCTTCCTTGAGGGTGCATTTGTTAGGACCTTTTAAAGCTCTAAACGGCCTCGGCCCTGTAGACCTGAAGGAGCGTCTCCACCCCCATCGTCTTGCCCAGACACTGAGGTCCAGTTCCGAGGGTCTTCTGGCGGTTCCCTCACTGCGAGAAGCAAAGCTACAGGGAACCAGGCAGAGGGCCTTCTCGGTGGTGGCGCCCGCCCTGTGGAACGCCCTCCCATCAGATGTCAAGGAAATAAACAACTATCTGACTTTTAGAAGACATCTGAAGGCAGCTCTGTATCGGGACATTTTTAAATGTTTCATGTTTTACAGGTGAAACTCGAAAAATTAGAACATCATGGAAAAGTCCATTAATGTAAGCAATTGCTTACTTTAATGTAAGCAATTGCTTTCATTAGCTACTGGAGTTTAATATATGAGATAGACTCATGACATGCAAAGCGAGATATGTCAAGCCTTTTTGTTATAATTGTGATGATTATGGCGTGCAGCTGATGAAAACCCCAAAGTTGAAATTGTTAATTTGGGGTTCTCATCAGCTGTACGCCATAATCATCACAATTATAACAAATAAAGGCTTGACATATCTCGCTTTGCATGTCATGAGTCTATCTCATATATTAGTTTCACCTTTTAAGTTGAATTACTGAAAGAAATGAACCTTTTCCACGATATTCTAATTTTTTGAGTTTCACCTGTATTATGTTTTTATATTTGCTGGGCAGAAGATAACTCCTACTATTACCCGGTAGTTCATTGGCTGGAGGCCTCCATATTTCTCATTCCTCACTTGGCCAGTTCATTGTGCCTGCAGCTGCTTCTCCACCATGGAGGAGTTCCGGCTCCGTCTTGGAAGCACAACGTCTGGCTTCTAGGGTGCAAATAATTTATGTAGAGGTCCTTTTCCAAAAGGCAGCAAGCACCCTTCGTATTTATTGATGCCAGAGGTACGAAGTCACCATTCTGCTTCCCCATCCCCATGCACAGAGACAGCAGGAAATTTAATCCTCGCTTAAACGGCAGGGTGAACCGGGTGCAGAATTGAAGGGGGTTTCTTGTTTTGGGTGTGAAGCAGTGCGTGTTTGTTGCATGCAGCACAGTTTCCAGTCCGCTGCAGTTCAGCTTCTGACAACATTATGCATCTTGTGTGTCTGCTGCAGCAAAATGCCACATTGCTGACTCTTGTCATAAATTACACATTTCATTGCAGCATTACATTATTCCACACCCAATCATTTCAGTGCGTGGATCATTCATGTCAATGCAGGGGAAACACAGTGCAAATGGGTGAGGTTGGGAGAGTCAGCATTTATATATAGTTTATGGGCGGAAAAGCAGCAGCAGCGACAGCTAACAGGGATCATATTCCCTGGAATGATTCCATCCCACACACAGGACAATTTCCACTCCTGTTTCCGTCAGAATTCCCTGACATCCCCAGCCTACAGCTCCCAATCATCCCTGAGCATTGGCCACACCGGGAGGGGCTGATGGGAGTTGTACTTTGCATTGGCTATCCCTGGGCTAGAAGCAAATAATAATAATAATAATAATAATAATAATAATAATAATAATAATAATAATAATTTATTTATACCCCGCCCATCTGGCTGGGTTTCCCCAGCCACTCTGGGCGGCTTCCAACAGAATGTTAAAATACAATAATCTATTAAACATTAAAAGCTTCCCTAAACAGGGCTGCTTTCAGATGTCTCCTAAAAGTCTGGTAGTTGGTTTTCTCTTTGACATCTGGTGGGAGGGCGTTCCACAGGGCGGGTGCCACTACCAAGAAGGCCCTCTGCCTGGTTCCCTGTAACTTGGCTTCTCGCAGCGAGGGAACCGCCAGAAAGGCCTTCGGCACTGGACCTCAGTGTCCGGGCAGAACGATGGGGTTGTGAGGCGGCCTCTTACCGTCGCCTTGATTTCTCCGACCTGGCCCTTTCCAGCGCTTCTACGTAGCCACTTCCCAATCATCCCTGAGCATTGGCCACACCGGGAGGGGCTGATGGGAGTTGTAGTTTGCATTGGCTATCCCTGGGCTAGAAGCAAAGTGGGTGCGAGGCAGCCTCTTACCGTCGCCTTGATTTCTCTAACCTCGCCCTTTCCAGCGCTTCTACGTAGCCACTTCCCGACAGCTGAAGCGCCTCGAGTCGGTCAGCCGCTCCCCGGTCTACTCCCACTTCAACGAGACGCTGCTGGGGGTCAGCGTCATCCGAGCCTTCGAAGAGCAGAAGCGCTTCATAAAGCAGAGCGACGTGAAGGTGGACGAAAACCAAAAAGCTTACTACCCAAGCATCGTCGCCAACAGGTAGGTGGACGACCCAAGGAGCGTTGGGTTTGAGTTACAGAAATCTTTTCCCTGCTACCAGTCTGTATGAATACACGTCGTTCCTTCAGCACCAACAACACTCCAGTGGAATTGGTTCAGAATTGGAGGCCCTCTGCTGGACATTTCTGGAGGCGAGCAGAATCGTTCCTGAGTCCCAGACTCCAATCCCTAGTTAAACCTGGGGCACCTTGAACATGTCAGGTGGTCCTGAGAATCTGTTTCCTAAGTTTTGACCGGCTTTTAATTTCCTTTGCAAACTTTTCATGATCAACTACCAGCCCATATACTGTTCACTAGTGGCCAAAATTGTGGAAACCTTTTGGGGAAAGTGTGTTTCCGAGGTTTGATGGCTCATAACACCACTTTTTTTGGAGTAATACCATGAAATTATATGTCAACGGAAAGATAATTCAATGAAGAATGTAATGTAAGAATGTTTGTTCAATTATCTGTATTCTATCAAATGTTATAGCCAAATAAACAGAAAAAAGGAGTGTTTAAGAGGGCCAATCAGGTGTCATCTTGTTCTGGCAATGATGGCTCATAACACCACTTTTTAAAATTTCACTTCCCCCATGTGATTTACTGCTGGTTGGCTCCTGACACCCATCATCTGAAGATCACTGCCTGTCCTCACTTGATGCACCAAATACAGTAAAGCAGGTTTTTGCCTACAGGAGCTCATGCCACTGTAAAACCCCTGGCCTCTTTAAACCAGAAAGACTACTATGGCTGCATTTGCAGAATGATCAACTCCAAAGGGCATTGATGGGCTTCAAAATTCTGCCCTCATCTGCTGGATGACCACCAGGAAATGCTTGATCCGAGCCTGCATTACATTCTTCATTAAATTATCTTTCCACTGATATATAATTTTATTGTATTACTCAAAAAAAAGTGTTGTTATGAGCCATCAAACCCCGGAAATACACTTTTTCCAAAAGGTTTCCACAATTTTGGCCGCTGGTGTGTACTTCTTTCCCTGTTTCTCTCTTCCCTCCGCCCTACAAAGCTCTCTCTCTCCCCCCACCCTGCCCTCATGCAGTTGGCCTGCAAGGGCCTGGCGGCTATTAAAAGAAGCCCCCTCTTTCCTTCCAGGTGGCTCGCAGTCCGGCTGGAGTACGTTGGGAACTTCATCGTCCTCTTTGCCGCTCTCTTCGCCGTCATCGCCCGCGACAGCCTGAGCCCAGGGCTGGTTGGGCTCTCCATCTCCTATTCGCTGCAGGTAGCTTACGGAAAACAGGCTGGGTTTGCTTTTGGAGCGGAAGCCTAATAATCTTTTTAAGAAAAAGGGGTGCAGTTCTTCGTCTTTGGTGGCTAAGCATTTTGTAAAGCTATAAAGAGAGCCAGTGTGGTGTAGTGGTTAAGAGTGGTAGACTCGTAATCTGGTGAATCGGGTTCGCTTCCCCGCTCCTCCACATGCAGCTGCTGGGTGACCTTGGGCTAGTCACACTTCTCTGAAGTCTCTCAGCCCCACTCACCTCACAGAGTGTTTGTTGTGGGGGAGGAAGGGAAAAGGAGAATGTTAGCCGCTTTGAGACTCCTTCAGGTAGTGATAAAGCGGGGTATCAGATCCAAACTCTTCTTCTATATAGATAATTCAGCAAGGTGAGAATTGTGCTTTTTAGGTAGCGTTTAGCGAAAGGTTAGGAGGTATTAGGGAGCAATCCTGTTGCTCTCTGAGAAGGCGACTGAGGGTGCTGCAGGCCCCCTTCTTCTCCTGCAAGAAAGCAAGGTCAATCGCTGTAGGGCAGTCTCAGTGTGACGGAGGGAGTGTGTATACAAGGAGGCAGTGGACCCATAGATTCTATGCAGTCTCGTCCCCCTGGCCCTAGTACAGGAGGTGCCCCCCCCCAGATGTTGCTAGGACTACAACTCCCATCATCCCCCACCAGCGTGGTCAGGGATGATGGATTCTGTAGTCCATAACATCTGAAGGTTCTCCACCCCTGTCCTAAAGCCATTCCACTCCTCGAGCTGGCATGGTTAATCTGTGGGCAGGGGGTGAGGAAAAATAAGCCACCAGACATCCACCACCACCTGACCTGGCAGGGGGCTTTGGATGCAACAGTAGCTCCACTGTGGAACTTCTCTCCTTCATCCCCAGCCGCCCAGGTAAGATGCTTGTGTTAAAAAAAAAAAAGTTCTTGCAATAAAACAACTCCAGCCCCCAAACGAGGAGCTGTTCTGTCTATGCTCGGAGTCTGGGAATTAACATTCAGATGTGAGGCCCTTCCTCTTGCAATTCTGAAAATCTGCTTGATCCGAGCCTTTCCCTCTTGCTTTTTCTGCATGTGCACATTGGCTCTTAACTCACAATTAAACAAGGCAGAGCTTCATGAAGACGTAGGCTTTTTTTTTAATAGCTTTATTTAATTTCAGACTTCTAAAATACAACCATATCAAATCAACCAATAGAAACAAATAAACAAACAATCTATACATTATAATCCACAAAAAATAATATTTGAAAAAACAAAACACAGAAAAGAGCAAAGAATTATAAATAACAATTAAAAATTGACTTCCAATTGTCTGTATATCGCTTCCCTTAATAATGAAACAAAACTTGCTATACCTTATACAATGATTGAAAAATATATAACTAAATAAATAGCTCACATTTTCATATAAATCTCCCCACATATATCTCAATCTAAGCAAATCACCAAATCCGTTCTTATACCTTCTTTTTTCAGATAGTCTTCCACATAAGGTTACTTATAGCCCAAAATTGGAAAGGGGAGAAAATTCCGACAATTCAAGAATGGTTGATTAAATTAGTGGAATTCATGAATTTGGCTAAGATGACGGCAGCAATTCGAAATATATCCAAACAAAGATCTAAGGCTGAGTGGAAATATGTGGAAGACGTAGGCTTTTTAACGGTTTGCCAAAACCTCCCTGGCTTCAAAATTTTGAACCTGAAGATAGAGAAGGAGATAACGCCTGAAACAATACACGAGTCCCCCAAGCACGTTCAGCGGGCAGAACTTGAACTGGCAGCTTTCTGGCGTGTATGCAAAACACAAATTTGGGGCTTCGGTTTGTTTTTTTGTTAGATTACCACTTACCTGAATTGGTTGGTTCGCATGTCGTCCGAGATGGAAACAAACATCGTTGCTGTGGAAAGAGTCAAGGAATACTCTGAGAAGGAGAAAGAGGTAAGTTCAAGACCGCTCGTCTAGCTGCAGTTTTGAGGGCGCATTGTAAGTCTGTAGGTTACGCAGGTACGGTACAGGGATCTGCATTTCCTGCTGGTCACCCAGCAGATGAGGGCAGAATTTTAAAGCCCATCGATGCCCTTTAGAATTGATCATTGCAGCCATATTGGTCCTTCTGCTTTAAAGAGGCAGCAACGAACCTCCACCTCTCAGTTAGTAAAAATTGTGTCAACAAGGGTACAGGGGTGAAACCAACCCCCCTCCACTCAGTTCGCCTCAAAACAAACCCCTCTTACTTCAAGGGCTTAATAGTAATGAGAGTCTTTTTCCAGCTTTCGTGGCCTGGTATCCTCACTACTCTGGGTTACTTAAATGAACAACCTCTTGCCTACAGTAAAGGGCCTCCCTCAGCTCGGATCCCCACTGTCTCGATTTGCCTCAACACTTCAACTTCGTAGCACTTTAGGTTTTCACCATCTAACCCTTTTCTGTGTGACTCTAGGACACAAACTATCACCCCCTTCCCTCAGGTAAGTTTTGCCCTTCCTTGAGTCCACACTTCTGTAAGATTTGATACCCTGCTGGACCAATAATGACGATTCCTCCTTGGCACAAAAAGAACTGAACTTTATTTTCTTGAGAACATAGTTGTTTTAAAGATTCATGCATTCACAATCTTAGTTGTAGTAATACAGAAACATCTTTCAATCTATAGTTTCATGTTAAACTAATCCTAACCTAAACCACCACTATCCTGGCCCCACACCCTTCTTCTTCCCTGTCTCCACACACACCCTCCCTCTTCTCCACTGCCAAAACGGCTGTTCCCTCCTTTTAAACCGGGGACCGCCCCGCCCCCAAAGGATGAACTGTCAGTCAAGATGAAGGTGGATTAACTCCTTCTGAGCCGGGAGGTAATAACTCCTCCACCCTAGGGCCAATCCGTCACAAGAGGCCACGAGATTTACAGTGGCATGAACTCCTGCAGGCAAAAACCTGCTTTATTTGGTGCATCAAGTGGGGGCCGTGCAGCCGTCTTCAGGTGATGGGTGTCAGAAGCCAGCCAGCAGTAAATCACATGGGGAAAGGGAAGTTAACTCTTTATTGGAAAAACAGGATCTGCACAGGGGTGACCTTTAGAAAGCATCTGAAGATATTAATGGTTGGTGCTTTATTGTGTTTTTTCAGTGGCTGGGGCAACCCAGTCAGATGAGCGGCATATAAATAATAAAATTATTATTATTATTATTGCTGCTGCTGCTGCTGCTGCTGCTGCTATTATTATTATTACTATGCACAGCAGCTCTGTTTCTGAGGCCAAGAATGTAGCGTTTGGCTCCAGGTTCCTATGCCGGAGGACGGGGGGCAATATGGTGGTATAAAATACTGGTAAATTGGTTGGGGATAATTCAAATGGAAATTCCCAGGTGTCAAAAGAAAAAAAAAAGGCTATTTATGTATGCCACTACTGCGGCCCGTGTTTTGTTAGACCAAAAATGGAAAACGAGCGCGGAGAAGAAGAAGAAGAACGGCAACTTAAGCTGATGGAATATGTACAGCTTGCAGACAATATATAATAGAAGAAAACAAGAAGAACGTGCGTTTAGAGAAGATTGCAAAATGTTTATATATGGGGGGGAATTGTGTACACTTGAAAACGTTGGCAGCGTTAAGATCAATTCAACGGTGTAAATAAGTTTTGATGGATGTAATAATGGAATGAATGGATGGTTCGGTTTATGTAAAATATGCAGGGATTTATGATATGCAGAATGAACCATGGAAAGAGAAGAAGGGAAGTCACTAAATAGTGGAATAGCTGCCCTGCTAAGTCAGACCAGAGGTCCATCTTGAGTAGCATCCTGGTTTTCTACTGTGGCTCTGGGACGCTCACAAGCAGAGCAGGAAGCATAAGACTCTTAATCTCAGGGCCGTGGGTTCGAGCCCCACATTGGGCAAAAGATTCCTGCATTGGAGGGGTTTGGACTAGATGATTCTCATGGTCCCTTCCAACTGCATTTTACATTCTACGGTCATGGATGATGGGAGGTGGTGTCCTCCCACATCTGGAGGACCGCAGATTTCTCCCCCATGCTATTGGGGTCTACTAGGTGGCACATCAGAGGCTAATAATGGAAGATTCTGGCTTTCTTTCTTTCTTTCTTTCTCTCTCTCTCTCTCAGGCAGAGTGGACCATTAAGCAAACGGCCCCACCAAGCAACTGGCCCCATGAAGGCAAGGTGGAGTTCAAAGGCTATGGCCTTCGCTACAGGGACAACATGGATTTGGTCCTGAGGGACATCAACATCACCATAGATGGAGGAGAAAAAGTGAGTGCCAGGACCCATTAATGGACACTGAAGCAGGGGGGAAGTTAAGAAGGCAGAGAAGGTGCTCTTGTAGGAAAAGGGAGGAGGGAGGGAAGTGGAACCTCTACAAAGCCTTAAATGGCTCAGGGCCGCAGTATCTCAAGAACCACTTCTCCGCATATGAACAGTCCCTGACACAGCATTCATCATCTAAGCCCTTCTTCATGCGCCTCCTCCACGTGATGTCTGGAGGGTGGCAACACGAGAACAGGGCCTTCTCTGTAGTGGCTCTCCATTTGTGGAATGCTCTCCCCAGGGAAGTTTACCTGCCACCTTCATTGCATATCTTTAGGTGCCAGGCAAAAACAGTTCCTCTTCAACCAGGCCTTGGTCTGATTTAAAAATCTATGGCCCTTTCAAAGGTGTTTGCGGGAGGGTTTTGTTTTACTGTAAATAATTTTGTGTTTTCGTTCTGCATTTAATGTGGTAAACCGCCCTGTGACCTCCGGGCGACGTATATAAATTTAATAATTAAAGGAAGAGCTGAGGCTGAAAAGGAGCTGTGTGGAAGGGACAGCTGGAAAGGCAGAATTTGTGGGAGGTGAGAGGAGACAATAAAGGAGCCTTGATCAAGAAGAGTATCCAAGAGAGGGGTTTTTTAGGGCTGCCTGGCATGTTACTTTCTGAAGACATGAAGGACACACACACCCTAGCCCATTGCCTTTCCGTGTCTTCGGGCAACTTGAAACTTAAAACAGCAGTTTCAAGGGTGCGCATTCTGTTTTCCAGGACTCCTGCGTGCCAAGACTGGTAGCTTTGTCCACAAAGCAGGGCTGGGGAACCCGTGGTCTTTTGGCTGTGTGTGGCACTACTGCAGGGGCGTAGAAAGGGCGGGCTTTTTTTAAAGGCTATTTTCGGTGCTGCCGGGGTGGAGCCGCAGGGGCGGCCAGGCCCCCCCCCCCTTCCAGCAGCTTTTTTCACCATGGCATGGAGGCAAGGGGCGGGCCAGCAAGAAGGGGTGCCACCTTCCTTGCTGGCCCGCCCCTTGCCTTTATGCTGCACTCAGCACTGGCCAGCCAGCGGCCAAAAAAAGCCTCTGAAATGGAGGAAAGGAAGACAAAGCAAGCGATTTCAAATGGTGACACCCCTCCTCGCTGGCCCGCCCCTCTCCCCTGCCCCGACTTGTGCTCCGTCGAGGGAGCCCGGGCAGCGGCTTCAGGAGTCTCTGTGGGCCGCAGAGACTCCCGAAGCCCCCGCCCAGGGGTGGGGTGTCACGCTGTGCGCGTGTGTCATGACGACATGACGCACGCACATGCCGCGATGCCCCGCCCCCAGGGGGTGCCTCTTGGCTTTCCACCCCGGGCAGCTAAGGGGCTAGAAACGCTCCTGCACCTCTGCTCCCATTGGCAGGGATGATGTGAACTGCATTTCAGCATCCGGCTCGGCTGCAGGTGTTCCCTAGCCGTGCCATAACAAAGGCAGCGTCTTTTCTGCTTTGCAGAGCTGCAGAGTTTCCCAAGCAGAGCTGGTAGTTCAGCTTTCTTAAAAGAAGTCTCTTCCTTCCTCAGTCTGGAGGGCAGTGGGGCAGGAAGGTCCCCTTCAGATACTGCTTTGTATCCTTCGTCCCCTTGGCTCCAGCCTTGCTGTCCAGAACTAAGAGCTTCATGGCTCCTTCCCCCCCACCCCCCTTCTGCCCTTCTCAATAGGTGGGCATCGTTGGAAGAACGGGAGCTGGAAAGTCGTCCCTTACTCTCGGCTTGTTCCGCATCAACGAGGCAGCTGAAGGGGAGATTCTCATTGATGGGATTAACATTGCAAAGATTGGGCTCCACGACCTTCGCTTCAAGGTCACGATTATCCCCCAGGTAAGCGGGAATCTCTGCTCATGCCCACGATTTGACTATTTTGTTATGGGCCGTGCTTTCTAACTCCTTTGGCCATGTTCACTGCTGGTGCTGCCTTAATGTTACAGGCCGAGTCCATGGATCTTAATGGGTGCCTGGTTTTATTTGCTTCCTACACGCAGCTTCTCTGCCAAAACATTTCAGACAGTGCTTGATAATGGCCACGAGAGAGAATGAAAACGCAGAGCGGAAGCAAACATTTGCAAGGCCATGTCAGATGGCCGATCAAGGCAGTTTCGGGACGGAGTTGGTCTTTGCTGGCATAAGCAAAGGGCAGGCCCAACTTTCTTGATGTTTTTGATGAATTTACTTTCAAATGGTCTCTGAAGTTGCTCTGTAGATGGAGGGTGGAGCCTCATTTTTTTGCACACACATAAGCACCTAGCAGTTCGAAAGCACGTCAAAGTGCAAGTAGATAAATAGGTACCACTCCAGCGGGAAGGTAAACGGCGTTTCCATGCGCTGCTCTGGTTCGCCAGAAGCGACTTAGTCATGCCGGCCACATGACCCGGAAGCTGTCTGCGAACAAACGCCAACTCCCTCAGCCTATAGAGCGAGATGAGCGCGCAACCCTAGAGTCGTCCGCGACTGGACCTAACGGACAGGGGTACCTTTACCTTTAAGGGGCAGGTGGGCCTCATCAACCTGGGCAGGAAGCCCATCTAGGAGAAGGAAAACTCTGATCCTAAACCCCTGCTGCCTTGCAGGATATCTTTGGGGAAGAGAAGGCTAAGGAGTAAACCCTACACAAATCTGGAGTTGGTTGGACGGCGCTTTGTACACCTCCTTCTGGCAACTCCTGCATCCATGCTGGTGTCAAATGTCTTGCTCTGCTTTCCTTTGGACTGAGAGGGGAGTCTTGTCGTCTGGGCAGCCCAGGACCCCCCATGCACACTGCCCCAGGCTTGCATCTTGGGGAGGTCACTTCGGTGCTGCAAGCGCAGCAGTTTGACTTCACTCCCAGAGGCGCACTCCACTTTCTTATCGAGACAGACGGATACCGTATTTTCCGGCGTATAAGACGACTGGGCGTATAAGACGACCCCCAACTTTTCCAGTTAAAATATAGAGTTTGAGATATACTCGACCGCAGATTCTCCACCCGGCGTATAAGACGACCCCCGACTTTTGAGAAGATTTTCCTGAATTAAAAAGTAGTCTTATACACCAGAATATACAGTATATATCACCTGCCTTGCCCCACCCTTCTCAATTTGTATTGTATTGTTTTATGCACTGCGGCTTGCTGTCTGTTTTATTGATTGTAGTTTAGAAATAATTTATTGTAATTGTTAAGAGTGGGATTCTGTTTAATTTTTATATGCTGATATTATTCTACGCTATTCTAATGATTGCTGAATGTTAATTTATTTGATGTAGGTTGTTTATTTTAAAGCTATGTTTTATTATCACATTTTTGTATTGCATTAGATGGTTGTAAGGTGTACATTCTTTGTTTCTTCAGCTTGTAAACCGCCTGGAGTATTGTAAGATAGAAAGGGGGTATACAAATTAAAAGTGATGATGATGATGATGATGATGATACGTATGAACCTAAGAGGAGATTTAACTTGCGCCTACAAAGGCCTGCTCCAGCATCCGCTTGCTCACCTTGTTTCTTCTTGACGTAAGGTTACCAGATGTCCCCATTTCCCAGGGACTGGCCCCGGATTTACAAATCAGTCCCCATACAAAATCCATTGAAGTTTAAAAGTGTCCATGGATTCATTGAAAGAAATCTGGTAACCTTATCTTAACGTGCAAATTAAAAATAAACAAAATTCCTTCCAGTAGCACCTTAGAGACCAACTAAGTTTGTTCTTGGTATGAGCTTTCGTGTGCATGCACACGTATCTGAAGAAGTGTGCATGCACACGAAAGCTCATACCAAGAACAAACTTAGTTGGACTCTAAGGTGCTACTGGAAGGAATTTTTTTCCTCCCAACTACAGCAGACCAACACGGCTACCTACCTGTAACTGTTAACTTGCGAATGTGCATGGGCTTGGCAAGTGCACATTAATTTCTGAAAGGATTTAGATGCGCAACCGGTGCCCTCTGGTTCCTGCAGTACACTCGTGTTGAATTCTTGTTAGTGTGTAACCTACTGGTCCCATGGACATGATCTCTGCTGAGATCTGCCCAGTCCTGCTGCTGAGGCTGGTTTCTAGATACCCAGGCAGGAAGGAGGCCTCTTGGAGGGCACTTCGCCTGTGGCTCAAGAGTTTCATGTTTCCTGCATTGGAAGCAGTTGTGTGTAGGTAGGTAGAGGAAATGGGCCCTCCGGGTGCTGTGGGGTCCTGACTCCCATCAGCCCCTCTCCGCATGACCAGCGGTCAGGGAGCATGGGAGTTACAGGCCAGCAGCGTTTTGAGGGCACCATGTTCTCTACCTCTGTTGTAGACTATTGCGCACACCTGCCTTAGTAGAAATTTCTGAAATGTGCAGCGCAGTCCTGCTTGATGGCTTTCTGTTCTCGAAACAGGACCCCATCTTGTTTTCTGGCTCCCTGCGCATGAATCTGGACCCTTTCGACCAATACTCCGATGAAGACGTCTGGACGGCTTTGGAACTCGCTCACTTGAAAAGCTTTGTCTCGGCACTTCCTGATAAACTCAACCACGAGTGTTCCGAAGGAGGCGAGAACCTGAGGTATCGCACAGTTTCTGCCCCTTTTTCTTTTCCTTTCAAATCCCGTTATCTTAGGTTTCCCCAGCCCTGACACCTCCTCAGTAGCTACACCTCATCAAGTGGGAAGAGCGGCACCTCCTCCAGCGGGGAGGAGCAAGCTGCAGGCCGCCTGATGAGGCAGGGGCTCGAGGATGTTACTGAGAGCCCCAGCACGCCTCGTGAGTTTCGCTCTGAGGGGAGCGTGCCACTTCCGTTGCCCCAGTTGCGCAGAGGGGTCAAAAGGAGACAGGGGAGGAGGCGCCTCAGTATGCCTAAATTCCTATGTTGGGGTCACAGCCGGAAACCGGCACTCCCGGATTCTGCAAGTGACTGAGATGGTCGTGTTTTCTTGTTCTCTGCACTGTAAATAGTCTGCACCGATAAACTGTTTAAAAGACAGTTGGGACTCATGCTTGGTCACTCGCGAGCAACCGCCAGCAGATCTGACAGACTACAACTCCCATCGTCCCTAACTAGCATAGATCAGTGGTCAGGGATGATGAGAGTTGTAGTCCAACAACAGCTGGAGACCCAAGATTGAGAAACACTGAGCTACGACATTAACTTCTTTGTTCCGTTCTGGAACCCTGAGCATCCGTGTGTGCAAGTCTGGCTGAGGGTAGTAATGTTTGAATACCCTTTTCACTCTCACTTCTTTTAAAACCAAGTCCCACACTGTAAAAGAAACCCTAACCTCTCAGTGCAGAACCCACATTTTGTCCACATAATAAGTTGTAGGGGCACACTCCCTTGGGCTGTAAAAGTCCTCACTTTAGGAGCATTGGGTGAGGACACGCAATTGCACAAAAAGCAGTATTAGAAACAGAAACTCAAGCTGCCTTAGCGAGTCACATGGAACCCTTTATGTGAGAGCTGACTCCTCATTTTGTGTGTCTGTGCTTAAGTCTAATACAGTCGTACCTCGGCTCCTGAACGCCTTAGGAGTTGAACGTTCCAGCTCCCAAGCAATCAAAAACCGGAAGTGGGTGTTCTGGTTTTCGAACGTTCTTTAGGAAGCCAAATGCCCGATGGGGCTTCCGCGGTTTCCGATTGGCTGCAGGAGTTTCCTACAGCCAATCAGAAGCAATGCTTTGGTTTCCAAACGTTTCAGAAGTCGAATGGAATTCTGGAACGGATTCTGTTCAACTTCCAAGGTACGACTACTAGAATCCAAATCAAAGCGAAATCCTGCGAAATCTGGTTCTTAGGGTTTTGCTCGGCTTTATAACAGAGGATCTTTTTCAGGGGCCAGCAAACTTACCGGGCCTCAGGCCGGTTCCTCCAGTGCCAATCCAGAGGGCGGGGGAGCGCGCACACATTCGTGGGCGCACACGCTATTTCCGGCGCATGTCCGGGTTAGAGGAGCACTGGAAATAGCTTGTGCACATGTGCACGGGCGTTCTCCGATCCGGAAGTGCACCGGAAATGATGCTTGTGCAAGCGCACAAGCTATTTCTGGTGCTCCTCTGACCCGAATGCAGGTTTTTGCCTCCTCTTGACATAGAATAATAAGGAATGGTGTTATATATTTTTCGAAAGTGACTTGAATTGAGTTGTGCAGTAGCTTTTAAATAAGCTGTTTAGATTTTGTTTTGTTTTTAAAGGTTGGCCTTTTCTGGGTCCCAGATCACGGGTGCACATTTGCAGCTGCTTTTTCTTTTTGAAATAAAAGTGAAAGTGGCTAATTCAAGTATGATCTTTGAAAACGTTATTAATTAGCTATTTGGCCCTGAAATGGACTGTTGTTAGAGATTCAATTTTTAAAGTTTGTGTGTGTGTGGTTTTTTGTTTTGTTTTTACTTTCTGTCTCAAGTGTTGGGCAGCGACAGCTGGTATGCCTTGCTCGAGCCTTGCTTCGGAAATCCAAAATCCTGGTTTTAGATGAAGCTACAGCGGCCGTGGATCTTGAAACAGATGACCTCATACAGTCAACAATCCGGACACAGTTTGAGGGCTGCACAGTCCTAACGATAGCACACCGGTTGAACACAGTTATGGACTATACACGGTAAAAGTGGACAAACCATGCGAGTATCTGAGAAGGGAGTTTGGAAAGGCTGTGTTGTGTTAGCTTCTGTGTTGTACACACCTCTCTTTCACCTTTAAAAAAAAACAAAACCAACCCATTTGAGTTCTTTCATCCCTGCTTTACTGAAACCTCTGCTGTTGTTTAAAAACTGCCATTTTTCTCCGTGTGCCTCCAGGCTTGCTTTACTCAAAACTAATTATGTTGTTTTAAACAATCACCATTTTCCTCTCAGTGTTCTTCCCTTCCAGCTGTACTCAAACTTCTCCCTTTTTCGTTCCTCAGCTGCTTCGTGTGAGAGGATATAGATGAAATATTTGTTTGTTTGTTTTTGTTTGTTTGTTTATATCCCACCCACCTGGGCTGGGTTTCCTCAGCCACTCTGGGCGGCTCCCAACAGAATATTAAAAACACGATAAAACATCAAACATTAAAAACTTCCCTAAACAGGGCTGCCTTCAGATGTCTTCTAAAAGTCAGATAGTTGTTTATTTCCTTGACATCTGATGGGAGGGCATTCCACAGGGCGGGTGCCACTACTGAGAAGGCCCTCTGCCTGGTTCTCTGTAACATCACATCTCGCAGTGGATGGGGTGGAGGTGAAAACTGGGGCAAACGGGGCTGCAGAACAGAAGTGGCAGTTTGAGAAACAGGCTGGGGGAGGTGAAAAGCGAGCTCCATAGTTGCATAGGGCAGGGAGCAGAAGCTCTGCAGGGTTAATGTGAGGAGGGGAAACAGCAGGGAAGTTGGTGTGTGGAGTGATCAGGGGGACAGCTCTGCAGAATCGAGCCTGTGGCCCATCTAATCCAGCATGGTGCCCTCGTAGCGGGCAGCCAGATGCCCGTGGGATGCCTGCAAGCCGGGACCAGAGGGCTCCCCAGTTGTGATTCCCAACATACTGCCTCTGACAGTGGAGGGAGAGCACAGCCATTGTGGCCGGCTTTCAGGGATAGCCTTACCCTCTATATTTTTGTCCATGTATTTGCAAGTTATCCCTGTGCGTGCCTAGCAGTGTCGAGTCAGGGATTATTAGCCTCTGCCCCCTATTTTGCCCTTGGCTCCCATTGATGGACTTCCAGCAGAGAATCAAAACAGACCCTGCATCTCTGAATTCTGATCCCCACCCCCCTGGAACTGTAAATGTTGCTGACTACATTTCTGTTTTGTTTTAGGGTGATTGTCCTTGACAAGGGTGAAATTGTGGAATATGGCTCCCCTGCCAGCCTAATCCAGAAGAGAGGCATTTTCTACAGCATGGCCAAAGACTCTGGCTTGGTTTAACGCCCGGTTTGTGGCTTCTCTCGCCGGGGGGTGCAGCTCAGAAGAAGACTGGCGAACCAAACATGGGTGAAGACGGCAGCATCTGCCGAAATCCATCGCCCAAGATACTCGAGCCAAACAATTCCACTCCTTGCAACGTAGTGGAGACACAACAGGCACAAAATCTACTTCTCCTCTCCTCTACATTTTCCTGACCTTTTAAAGGGTTAGTTTTCAAGCATAGGGATAGCGATGGACAGGTTGTATCTTTGAGCCCCAATCCCATCTGTTTACCTTAGAGCAGGGATGGCTATATTTTGACCCTTCGGATGCTGCTGGTCTGAGTTCCCTCTGACCCCGTTGGCCATGACCAAATTGAGTCCTTGGAGGAGGCTTGGTTGAATTTGTGCTTAAAACATTGCGCAGCCATCCCTGTTTTCGTGGCAAGGAGCTCTTGGAGATACTGGATAATTTCCTTTTGAAAACCCAGCATCTCAGTGGGAGAAACCTTTAGGATGGCTGCTAGAGAGGATAGGAATAGCACATGGAGGGAGGAGCGAGGGATTTCCCTTCCATTCTGATAAAATATGCTTATTGCATACATTTATCTAGAGCAATTCTGGCTTGTTTTGAGGATGGAGGAAAAAATGAAAATGGAAGACAGGTGATTTTTGTTCTTGGCCATAGGAAGATGGGGATTTGTTTGATTATTCCCAAGAACTTTACCCTGTACTATAAGATATATATATTTAACCCTGTGGATGAAAGAATCACTCCCAGTTGTAGGCAAAATGCTTTCTTGTTGCGGTTCCAAAAAAGCAAAATTCAGCCTAATCGTTTCTGTCTGAGGTCCTTTCTCCACTCCTCTCCCCTCCCACCCCCAAGCCGTTGTGTTCTTTTAATTGGAAAAAATCTGCAACAAAAACCCACAATTCTTGTGTTCTCCACAGTCATTTTACCAAAGCGAAGCTGGAAGGAAAATCAAACTTATCAGTGCATCTAAATGCTCACTCCCAGGAGCTTGGAACAGCAGACTTTGAATTATGTTGCTGACTTTTTTTTTTAAGACATGTCTTTTCTTAGAATAAAGTTATTTATTTTTTTTGTAAATACAATTCTCTAAAGTTAAATAGATCGAAATTTACTTTGGTATTTTTGTAATGACTCATGGAAAGAGCTTTCAGTAAAAACCTTTTTTGTTTGGAGAACTGTCCTCGGTCTAAGAGTTATTTGTAAAGCTGCAGAAAATAACAGTAGGGTTGCTGTATACAGAGGTGGAAGGTTTTGTCTCCCCAACATGGGAATACTGGACTTATTGTAACTCCTTGGGTGTGTGGTTTGATTTGGGTTTTGCAAGGTGAAATATGTGGGTTTTGTGGACAATTGTAAGTTGCACATTTGTGTTTAGGAATAGGTTTAAGTGACTCTGTGCTTTAATAATGTTAAGTGGCTGTGGGGCTGTAGATTAGATAGCTTTTTCTATGGTCTTCTGACAAAGGTAGCAAAGATAATTTGTTTTGAACCAAAGCTCTAAACTTTTGAGGGTCATGTGAGGAACAGTCCCATGATAGCTGGAACAAACAAAGAAAGCTAGAAAATCCCCTTCTGTGGCAACCCTGCGGCCAAACGTCACATGATTTCAAGAGCATGTGGTCAGCATGGAAGATTCTGATCAAAGGGGAAACCCATTCTTGAAAGGGGCCCTAACTCAGCAGGGCACACGCTGCTCATCCAAACCTGTTTTTCCCATTTGGGCCTGCATGAAACTTAAGGCTAAGGCTGGAGACACAGGGATGCAAATTGCAGCATCCCAAGTGAAAGGGCGCATGAGTCACCGGTTTTGTGTGGTGTGGCAAGGAGAATGCTCCTCCGTTACCTCCATTGTTCCAGGTTGAAGGCTGCCAGTACCTTTCTGAGCACAATTCAAAGTGTTGGTGCTGACCTTTGAAGCCCTAAACGACCTCAGCCCTGTAGACCTGAAGGAGCGTCTCCACCCCCATTGTCCAGCCCAGACACTGAAGTCCAGCGCCTAGGGCCTTCTGGCGGGTCCCTCCCTGCGAGAAGCGAGGTCACAGGGAACCAGGCAGAGGGCCTTCTTGGTAGTGGCACCCACCCTGCGGAACGCATCAGTTGTCAAGGAAATAAACGTCTGCCTGACTTTTAGAAGGCGTCTGTAGGCAGCCCTTGTTTAGATAAGTTTTTAATGTCTGTATTTTTAATATTTTGTTGGAAGCCGCCCAGAGTGGCTGGGAAAACCCAGCCAGATGGACAGGGTATAAATAATAAATTATTATTACTGAATTAAGACATGATAAAGGGGAGGGGGAGGTGGGCAGATGGAGAGGAGGGCCTTCCCCATCCTCTGTACGAATGTGGCAAAATAGCTTATTTTCAGCAGCAGCAGAGAGGACCTGCCTTGCTGCATCAGACCAAAGGACCATCTGTTCCAGAATCACCACCACTCTATCCTTTCCATGCCAGTTCCTCTAGGACAGGGATGGGGAACCCTTTTGGCTCCATAGATCTTTATCCTGGTCCCAGCCCGGGTCCAGCATTGACAGGTGGGTGAGGCAACACACCTGCCAGTCACATGACATCACAATAAAACCACATGGCTGGCAGGTGGGTCGTCCTGCCTGCCAAAATCCCTTCGCCCTCCAAGTGCCAGGTGGAAAAAACAACCTTTCTCCCTATCGACTGATGGGGGGGGGGAGCCTGCATTTTGCAAGCAGCAGCTGCTTGAGGGCAAAGTCCCTCTCATAGCAGATGTCTGCCACCCCCCAAAAAACGGCTGCTTGGCTTCGGCTGTGAGAGAGATCGCTGTAGAGCTGCCTTACTTAAGAGGAGATGGCAGAAAAAGTTTGCCACCTGCAGATCTCAAAAGCACACCATACCCCCCCAATTCAGAAATCTAAAGTAGGAAGAGCCTGCTGGGTGAGGAAATCAGTCAGGCGTCTGTGAAATGTTTCCATGTCAAGGCCTCAGGCCGGGGGGGGGGGGTCAGGAGTGGCTTTCCAGGCTGATTTATTGAGGTCTTGGGGCTCTGGTAGGCCACGAACCCTCCCCTCTAGACCTGCAATAATGCCAGAACGCAATAACAGAAAGCTGCTGGATCAGGCCAATGGCCCATCTCCTGCAGCACCCTGTTTTCCCAGCGTCCAACTGGGTGCCTGTGGGAGCCTGCAAGGAGGACTGCAGTGCAACAGTGCTCTCTCCCCTCCTGCAAGTTGCAGCAACTAATTCTCCAAAGCATGCCGCATCTCTGCAACACAGCCATCCGGGTTAGGAGCCAATGATGGTTTCATCCTGCACAGAACCAGCATTAACAGCCAATTTACAAGACGCACCGTTTTATTTAGAGGACGAAACAGCTGTTTAATTAACTAGATCACGTGTGTATAGACTGGGGGGGGAAACACACACACACAAAAAAAATGTTTGCATTTAAAAACCTCCAGCGGTCTGCTTTCCTTTCAGGCTTAGGTGGGGCAAATCTGGTGTAGATAAACTTCCCCAGATCTGCAGCGGCAGAGCTAAGAGTCTTTTTTGCAAGTTGCATCCTGCTAGTTAAAAAAAGAAAGAAAAGCATATATCCAATGCTACTACCCACAATTCCTGCAGGCAAGTCTTCAGCTCTCTACTGAATTGTACTTTTAGTTCAGAATAGAAGTAGGCTTCAAGTATCTCCATCATTGTTGCATCTGCTTCCAAAGGGCGCTTGCGATGAACTCGTTTGGCAGTTGCTCACCTGGCCTGCAACTTGCCCGTGGGGACGAAAGAAAAGCAGAGGTTTTCTCCTGTCGGGTCACTGGGGCAGGAAATTTTCGATAGCCACCCCAGCAGAATCTAGCCTCAACATTCACAGCATTGGTTTATCTAGATAATCTCTTTGGACATTATTTTCCCTAGAATTTGCTCTACACTCTATGGATACATCAGAAACTGGTCCTGTTCTAGCCAAACATGTAAAGAGGAGGGAAGGATCGGATTGAGGCACTCAGTCCTCTGAGATCTTTGACTCGTAGCAGAAAGATAATCATTTTGGTCAGAAAGACAAAATTCTAGGCCTGGAACCTATTTCCTCACATTTACTTCTCAGCAGCAATTTAAAAATGCTTCGGAAATCTCTTGGCGATGTTCTTGGCAGAGCACTTATATAAAGCTCCAATGAATACAAAAACAGATTTTGGAGCACCCAAGTTCGGGTAGCAAACAAGGGTCCTACTGGGCGGTCTCTGAAGTTGAAGAGGCTACCTGAGGTTCTGAGGACCCCTGCAAAATAAAATTTAAAAAACCTGGCCACCAACTTGAAATCAGTTGCTACAGAAGCCCTGAAGTGCCTCATTTTGTTAGAAGCAACCTTTAAAAAAACAGGATTTTTTTTTTAACAGGGATCTCATCAACATTCCCCAGGGAGAGAATTTTGGAGCCACGTGTCTCTTCAGGCTGCATAAAAGGCCTTAGCAATTTACACACACAAACGGAGAGAGATAGAGAGAGAAATATCTTTGAGGTTTCCAATTGCAACGCCTCCTTCTCGATGCCAAAAAAGGGAGGAGAATGTGGGACAGTGCCCGAGCGCAAAGATGCATTAAGACTGCACCAGTTCGACACTTTTCCATGGACGGTGCAGGCATGCTTTTTGCAGGAAAGAACATGCACATGTTGGACGTGAGGCTGGAGAGGTCCATCTCAATTCTTGGCCAAAGGCTGGTCTTCTTGCACCCAAATCTTCAGAGGCAAAAAAAAAGGCACAGCGAAAAAAATCATTTCCATGAACTCCAGAAAAGGAAAAAAGCATAAATTTTAAAAAAGCACGTGCCCAATGTTGCTCAGAGGCGCCTGTAGGTGCCAACTAGAGCGTTGCAGCTGGGACAGTAGTGGTCGACGTCTTGAAGCGAATCCACGCAAAAGGGGATGAGGCAGCAGCCAGCGACACACCTGTCGAGAGAAAGCAGGCAGCCTTCAGAACACAGACTCTCTTCTTTATATATATATAAATAAATCTTTATTGAGAATTATAACATTCATACATTAAAAACAGTACACAACAAAACAAACATCACACACACACAAAACCATAATACAGCAAAAGGAAAAAAAAGTCATACATATTCATTCATTCTATTAATAAGATATCAATATTCACTACTTAAATAAATAAATCATAACCAATCAAAATTAGTCATAAATCATAATACCTGATTATAAACTTTACTTAGGCTTCCGCCTGCCCTCCTCTCGGGTTGCTTAATTTACTCGGTACTGCATTTCCCAACCGCTTAACCAAACTTCTTGTGAATTTATCGACTTCTTATCTCATTTTCCGCTTATTACCAATACAGAAAATTAGAAATGGATCCAAGTTTTTATATTCGGGCACTGTTTTTTCATATATATTCCAAATTTCTCCCAACTTTGGTTACATTTTTGATCTTATCTGGAAACGGCAGTCACGGAGTACCTGGGGCGAGAGTCTGTGTTCTGTTCTGTTCTGTGTTCTGTTCTAATCAGAACACAGACTCTCGCCCCAGGTACTCCGTGACTGCCGCTTCCGGATAAGATCAGTAACACGGATACAGGTTCTAAGATCAAGTAACACGGATACAGGTTCTATTAAGCTCCAGTAGCTAATGAAAACAATTGCTTACATAAATGGACTTTTCCACAATATTCTAATTTTTCGAGTTTCACCTGTACACTTTATCAAAGAACTCACACTCCCCAAACCTCTCAAAACTCCCAACAAGAAACGGCTTCCCAACAGAGCCTTATATACACAGAGTAACGCCCACGCTTCGGGCAATTAAGAACAAAACACCGGCACCTGTTTCTTCTGTTTCTTAAACAGACAGTACTGACATCAGACCAGCTCAGGTGCAATTTTGATCCCTCAAATAAAACCCAACACTACTTACCCCACCAGGAAGAGGCCGCCACAAGCCAGCCAGGTCAGCGCCCCAGAGGTGTGCGAGAGGCGCGTCAAAATGGTTTTTTGACACGCAGGGCAGTTCATCTGGACGGGACGGTCGTGGAAGACCAGCGGTGCCTGGACGTAAACCGCCTGAACAGCAACTGGGGCAGCAGAGAAGGCGAAGAGACAAGGGCGAGAGGGTCACACTCCCTTCCTGTTCAACCTCAGACTCCCTCTTCCTCCTCCTCCTCTTCCCCACCCAATGGGAAATCAAAACGAACCACCTCAAGGAAGATGCAAGATTCTTCCTCTCCTGTCTCGGCTGCTGGCTTTCAGATGCACCTCCGAGAAGGGAACAGGGGATGTTGCTGGGCTGCAGCTCAGCCTGGCCAAGGGTCAGAGACTGTGATGGGAGCTGCAGTCCAACCGTGTCTGGAGGGTTATGGGGCTCAGTCTGAGCGGCATATGCTGATGCTACAAAGGCCTGGGGTCTCGTTTGCACTGTGCGTTTAAAGCGCCGCGTTACTGTCGGGCTTCAAGGAACCCAATCCCTCCCGCAGTGGCAGCCAAAAAGTAGATAAACAAGAAGAGTTCCTACCAAGTCTTTTACAGTGGTACCTTGGTACTCGAAGGGCTTGGCTCCCAAACGGAAGTAAGTACAGTGGTACCTCGCTAGACGAATGCCTCGCTAGACGGAAAACTCGCTAGACGAAAGGGTTTTGCGATTTTTTAGGAGACTCGCAAGACGTAATTTTCTATGGCCGTGACTCGCAAAACGAAGGCGTTTCGTTCCGCGAGGCATTCATCCACGAGGTGTTCGTCTTGCGCGGTACCACTGTAAGAAGAAGCGGGGGAGCCTGAACTCTGCTGCGAGGAGAGCGGGCGGCGGCAGTGGGACAGCAAGCGGGGAGAGCGGGCGGCGGGAGAGCAGCCTGCCCGGCAACAACACTCCTCCGATCCCAGCCCTCCGGCTCGACGGGAAAGCGGATCGGAGGAGCGGCGAGGCTCTCGGAGGAAGCAACAGAGGGAGTCCCGCTTGCAATGCAAGGGAAAGTCCGCGCTGACCTTTCCTCTGCCCCCCTCCTCCCTCCACCTCTGCGAGGAGAGCTGCGGCGGGAGAGCTGCCAGGAAAGCGGCGGCGGCGGGAGAGCAGCCTGCCCGGCAACAACACTCCCCCTCCTGCTTCCCCTCAGGCACAGCTCAAGCCCCGTCAGGACGACAGTGCCCGGCAGCCCGGCAGAGACGGAGCTGGGAGTCGCTGCTGCTGCTTCCCCCCCCCCATAGGAACGCATTAATCAAATTTCAATGCATTCCTATGGGAAATCGTGCTTTGCAAGACGGAATTATCGCAAAACGAAAGGACTCATGGAACGAATTAATTTCGTCTTGCGAGGCACCACTGTATTCCGGTTTTCGAACGTTTTTCAGAAGCCGAACATCCGACGCGGCTTCTGCTTCAGTGCAGGAAGCTCCTGCAGCCAGTCGGAAGCCGCACCTTGGTTTTCGAATGGTTTCGGGAGTCAAACGGATTAAGTTAGAGGACCAAGGTACCACTGCATTCAATATTCACAGAGAGAGACGTAGAAATGTCATCTCTCTTAGACAATGGCGTTGCTCCAAGTAAAGTCCCACCCCCTCCGTCTCTCCTATTCTACATCACCCCTGTGCCGGCTGATCTGTGCTTTCTGCCTCTGAGCTTTCTGTTCTTCTACTCTCAATGCCCACCGGGTCCTGGGGGGGGGGTCAGGAATGCTTTCCAAAGACACTGAGTCTGTCAGCTGCCTCTCCCCTGGTGCTTCTTCCTCTGCCTCTCCCAATATTTCCCAGCTTCTCCCCTCTGCAGCCTCTGAACTATGCCCTTCTGCAAACCACTGTTGTAAATCTATACCGCCCTCCTCTTCTCTGGAAGGTTCAGGAGGGGAGGGCGGTCTCCGCCATTCCTCCTCAGTCCAGTCCTTGACAGCTACCTCTTTAAATAGCCACGACTCCCCCAAGGAATCCTGGGAAGTGTAGTTTGTTGAGGGTGCTGGGAGTTGTTCAGAGGCCCTTGTTCCCCTCATGGAGCTACAGTTCCCAGAGTGCTTTAAACACCAATCCCACTTCCCAGGGAACCGTAGCTCCGTGAGGGGAACACGGCTGTTTATTCATATTTTTCCTTCAATGATTTTTATTGATTTTTCCCCTAAATATCTTAAACACAATACAGCTTAACAATATTATTCTCCTTAAAATCTGTATCTCATCTGAACTAACTTCCCTCCACCCCTCTTCTGGCTTCTCTATATTGCTCTTACTTAAGGGTGTTTACTATATATACATTCTATAAATAATAATAATAATAATAATAATAATAATAATAATAATAATTCATTATTTGTACCCCGCCCATCTGGCTGGGTCTCCCCAGCCACTATAAATGTCTATAATTCCTTAATAAGTTTTTGTATTGTACTTTAAACATACAATCCTTATTACGTTACCACATTACGTCTTTTGGTCTAACCAAATGTTTACAATAAACGTTATGAGTTTTATTTCAAATAAAATAAGAGTCGTGGCCTATCGTAGTGCTGTAGATTTAGAGGAAGAAGCAGAGTTTGGATTTGATATCCCGCTTCATCACTACCCGAAGGAGTCTCAAAGTGGCTAACATTCTGCTTTCCCTTCCTTCCCCACAACAAACACTCTGTGAGGTGAGTGGGGCTGAGAGACTTCAGAGAAGTGTGACTAGCCCAAGGTCACCCAGCAGCTGCATGTGGAGGAGCGGAGACGCGAACCCGGTTCACCAGATTATGAATCTACCACTCATAGCCACTAAAGCACACTGGCTCTGGTGGGCTCCAGTTCTGCTCAGAGGGGACCAGGGGGACCTCATGTAGAAGAAGAAGAAGAAGAAGAAGAAGAGGAGGAGGAGGAGGAGTTTGGATTTGATATCCCGCTTTATCACTACCCGAAGGAGTCTCAAAGCGGCTAACATTCTCCTTTCCCTTCCTCCCCCACAACAAACACTCTGTGAGGTGAGTGGGGCTGAGAGACTTCAGAGAAGTGTGACTAGCCCAAGGTCACCCAGCAGCTGCATGTGGAGGAGCGGGGAAGCGAACCCGGTTCACCAGATTACGAGTCTACCACTCTTAACCACTACACCACACTGGCTCTCAATCTCCCAGATGGAAGGAAAGTGGGATATAAGTGGACCAAAATGGTGCAATTGAAGGCTTACCTGGTGGGGGACCTCCTATGACTCCAGGTTGCATGCCATATGGCGGCGCCTGTTGGCCTTTCATAGTTGGTCCAGGCCCTGGGACGGGATAGGGCTGGGGGTACGGAGCAGAAGAATGGATGCCGGTTGTTTCGGTGTAAGGAGGAGGCTGGGCCCCCTGAAAGCCAGGAGCGGATGGATCCATTTCTCTGGGAGACAGAAAATGAAAAAGCATGCATGTTATTATTTCCTCAATATCTCACCCTTCGTCCCAAAGGACCCAAAGGTTGCAAATGCATTAAAAAAAAAACACACTTAAAAAAAAGTATTCTAAAGGTAAGCGGGTGGCGCTGTGGGTTAAACCACAGAGCCTAGGGCCTGCCGATCAGAAGGTCAGCGGTTCGAATCCCTGCAACGTAGTGAGCTCCTGTTGCTCAGTCCCTGCTCCTGCCAACCTAGCAGTTCAAAAGCACAAAGTGCAAGTAGATAAATAGGTACCACTCTGGTGGGAAGGTAAACGCCGTTTCCGTGCACTGCTCTGGTTTGCCAGAAGCGGCTTGTCATGCTGGCCACATGACCCAGAAGCTGTACGCCTGCTCCCTCAGCCAGTAAAGCGAGATGAGCGCCGCAACTCCAGAGTCGGACACAACTGGACCTAACGGTCAGGGGTCCCTTTACCTTTTTAAAGATAAGCTAGTGTTAAAAGCTTGTATCTGTTCCGCCTGGCCTTTGGTTTGGACTCAGTCTGACCCTTATGTTTCCCTCCCCTTATGGTTTTGATTTATGGGCTACTACTAAAATGAGGCTGCATTTTAAATTGTATTTTAACTCGTATTTTAATTAACTGTTTTTTCTTTCTTTTACATTTTTTTGTAATTTTGTTGGTGTTAGCCGCCCTGAGCCCAGTTCTGGCTGGGGAGGGCGAGGTATAAATAATTTATTATTAGTAGTAGTAGTGGCCATTTGTCTAATCCTCCACTGATTGTCTTAATGGAAAGAAGGAACTTCAAAATTAAAGGGAGATACGGATAAGAGGAAGGAGGTGGTCTTAAGAACATCCTTTATGTCAGGCACCCCCAAACTCCGCCCTCCAGATGTTTTGAGACTACAATTCCCATCATCCTTGACCACTGGTCCTGTTAGCTAGGGATGATAGGAGTTGTAGTCGCAAAACATCTGGAGGGCATGAGTTTGCCTATGCCTGCTTTATGTGAACTGCCCTGAAACCTTTGGGTATAGAAATTAATTAAATAAATACAAATAAAACCAGACAAGCCATGCTGGACCAATGGACCAGGCCAAAGGCCTACCTGCTGTCACAATGACCAAAAAGATGCCCCAATGGGAAACCTGCAAGCAGGAGCTTTGCACAACTACAGTCTCCCCAATTGCGAGTCCCAGGAACCTGGGTGTTCAGAGGCATCTGTCTTCCAACAAGACTCTGAATAATCAAAAGGAACACAGGTAGCAGCATTCATTTTAAGGCCATCTAAAAATAGTCGTGTTCTTAGCTGGCTTTTGACATCATTGTTAATGCTGCTGCTGCGTCTGTTAATTCTGATAAACTAAACAGAGCTGTACTTTGTACAGCAGCTCTGCGGAAAAAAGCCGTAAACAAAGACGTTGTTTTTTTTAAAAAAAAACAGCATTCAAAAAGCCACAGCCTAGAAACTGTGGGTGCCAACTTAAAGGAAGGAGACGGGCTCACCGGGTGACCAGTCACAGTCTCCCAGCCTAATCTACCTCGCAGGGTTGTTTTGAGGATAAAAGGGGGAGAGAACCACCTTGATCTGCCTGCTGGAAAGGCAATGCGTGAATGTACTACTAATCATAGTGAAAAGTACCCCAAAAGGAATAGAAGAGATTTTTCCTGTTCTGACAAGACTCTTAAAAGTGAATGCATTACTGGCCTACTGGACCCAGGAAAGGGAACCTGTGGCTCTCCAGATGTTGTCCCATCATCACTGGCCATGCTGACTGGGGCTGATGGGAGCTGGAGTCCAACATCTGGAGGGACACAACCAGGGCTACAAAGTCATACGTAGGCATCCCCAAACTCGGCCCTCCAGATGTTCTGGGACTACAACTCCCATCATCCCTAGCTAACAGGACCAGTGGTCAGGGATGATGGCAATTGTAGTCCCAAAACATCTGGAGGGCTGAGTTTGGGGGTGCCTGGTCATATGTATAAGCTAATCGCCAAATGCCATCTTAAACCGAGGTTGTGCTCGCCACAATGGAATGTCCAGGCACCATGTTTTCCTCCAGTGGTGGTGTTGCTGTTGATTTCATTTCTATGTCCCTTTATATTTTAAAGAAAAAAAATCTCAAAGCACTTTACGACACACTAAAACATCAAAGGAAACAATCCAGAATAAAGCAAATTCAAGCTTCCGGGAAAATATTTCAGATCCTTCTCTGAGTGACATTTGGCTTTCCCCATATTTATTTGCCTACTTAATTTATAGAGCTGCCCCACAGCAGAAGGACTCTAGGGAGCCAGTGTGGTACAGTGGTTGGTGTCTCGGAGCAGGACCCGGGAGATCAGGGTTCAAATCCCCACTCGGTAATGATGCTCACTGGGTGACCTTGGACCAGTCACAGCCTCTTAACCTTCCTCACAGGGTTGTTGTAGGAGGGGAAGAGCCCTGAACTCCTTGGAGGGAAAGGTGGGGTCGAAATGCAATAAATAGCAGGCACTCGCTCTTGAGAAGTTGAACAGCCAGCTAGCTACAGGTAGGCAGCCGTGTTGGTCTGCCATAGTCGAAACAAAATAAATAAAAAATCATTCTAGTAGCACCTTAGAGACCAACTAAGTTTGTTCTTGGTATGAGCTTTCGTGTGCATGCACTCTTCTTCAGATACACTGAAACAGAAGTCTGTCTATGGGGAATTCAAAGCCAGAGGCACCTCCTAGCTGCTTCAACATGCAGTGGTTAACCCAGACAAAAATATGACTTTCCGCTTCCAGCTAGTAGCCAACCACAACCTTGGCATGCGTGCCCCACATCCTGCGTCAATCCAGTCTTTCTCCAGAAAGACCAAATGTCTTTCTCCAGAAACACCAAATGTCTTTCTCCAGAAAGACCAAACTTGCGGCAACGGATTTCCCCATCCAGTTGTGCAATCTTTGGGATCAGCGGGTTGTTTTATTGCTCATCGGTTCGCTGGTATTTCGTCTGCAAGTGTATCTTACCATCGCTACCCAACAGCTGCATTTGCAATATCTACCCAAAACCCACGTAGGGGGGGGGAAAAAACACCACAAGCTGCAAGATGGAGTGGGTTGGAGCCACCAACCTTCAGGAGATCAGATCACACTTATGGAAAAACCCTCTGTCAGCAGCACCAGAGTGACTTCCCTGGGGCACAAAGCAGGGCAATGCGTATGGCAGTCCTGGGCTACCCAGATGACAAGGCCCACCCACCTACCCCTTGCCTCGCTGATTATATAAATCAATCCACACACACACAAAAATGATCTTAAAAGTTGTAATGTTTAACCAGCTGTATTAGTAACAGAGCTGTCTGTCAACCTTCCTTTTTTTTAAATTGGGAAACGGCCATAGCTGTCAATTTTCCCTTTTTTTGCAATGGGAAACAGCGCTGGAATAAGGGAATTTCCCGCAACAAAGGGTAAAGTTGACAGCTATGATTAGTAAACCAAGATGGGTTTCTTCCCACCAAGCAAAGGAACCCACAATCAAATCAAGCAGCAGGTTTATTTTTAACAACTGAATCTTTTCAATACAAAAATGTAAAGGGTGCCGTTCCCTTCAGAACCATCGGCCTCACTCACATGTAACCAAACAAACACCAAATGTTTCTTTATCTGGGAAGCAGGCTCAGTCGTTTCCGGGAGGTGGAACAAAAAGAACAAGTCGGGGCAAGTGTCTCTCTCACCGCTTGGCCTGGCAAGCTGCCTGCAGGTGTTTTAAGTCATGGGTAGGCAAACTAAGGCCCGGGGGCTGGATCCGGCCCAATCGCCTTCTCAGTCCGGCCTGCGGGCGGTCCGGGAATCAGCGTGCTTTTACATGAGTACAATGTGTGCTTTTATTTAAAATGCATCTCTGGCTTATTTGTGGGGCATAGGAATCCATTCATTTCCTGCCCCCCTCAAAATATAGTCCGGCCCTCCACAAGGGCTGAGGGACAGTGGACCGGCCCCCTGATGATAAAGTTTGCTGACCCCTGGTTTAAGTCCTCGCCCGTTCTGGTTTCCAAACGTGAAAAGCGGGTTTGCAGAGCACAGCCATGCGGAGCGAGGAATAAATAATGCAGGCTGCACCCAGATGCTTTCAACAACCCAAAGTACACAGCATAATACAGTATGAGGATGCAACTTCCTGTCCAAGCCGGTGTGTTTGCTCAGGGAACAGCTCCATTATCTTTCCAAAGATACTCCTCTACCTACCTGCAATGAAGCATTAACTTCCGTGTTGTAGACAATGCATATATATAATTTATACATGCAGGCTGAAAAGGCCTTTTTTGGTTTTTTTTTACAGTACGCATTTAGCATCTCTCTAAGAAATTGCCCAACGAGATGGCTGGACAGTGTTCTCGAAGCTACCAACATGAGTCTGAGCAAACTGCAGGAAGCAAAATAGAAAATTATTTCCAGTAGCACCTTAGAGACCAACTGAGTTTGTTCTTGGTATGAGCTTTCGTGTGCATGCACACTGGTATCTGAAGAAGTGTGCATGCACACGAAAGCTCATACCAAGAACAAACTCAGTTGGTCTCTAAGGTGCTACTGGAAAGAATTTTCTATTTTGTTTCGACTATGGCAGACCAACATGGCTACCCACCTGCAGGAAGTAGTGGAAGACAGGAGTGCCTGGCATGCTCTGGTCCATGGGGTCACAAAGAGTCATAGAATCATAGAGTTGGAAGAGACCACAAGGGCCATCCAGTCCAACCCCCTGCCAAGCAGGAAACACCATCAAAGCATTCCTGACAGATGGCTGTCAAGCCTCCATCTGTCGGTCACAACTAAACGACTAAACAACAACAACAAGAAGAAATTGCCTGTATAATCAAACTGCTTGATGGCACAAAAGCAGTCACTATTTTATTAAAAAGCATATGTCAGAGATACCAGCCTCACTTCTCGACAGGTGAAACTCGAAAAATTAGAATATCGTGGAAAGGTTCATTTCTTTCAGTAATTCAACTTAAAAGGTGAAACTAATATATGAGATAGACTCATGACATGCAAAGCGAGATATGTCAAGCCTTTATTTGTTATAATTGTGATGATTATGGCGTACAGCTGATGAGAACCCCAAATTAACAATTTCAACTTTGGGGTTTTCATCAGCTGTACGCCATAATCATCACAATTATAACAAAAAAGGCTTGACATATCTCGCTTTGCATGTCATGAGTCTATCTCATATATTAAACTCCAGTAGCTAATGAAAACAATTGCTTACATAAATGGACTTTTCCACGATATTCTAATTTTTTGAGTTTCACCTGTAGGTTTCTTTTTTTAAAAAAAAAAAAAAAATTTCTTCCTCCAAACCTCTAGGAGATACTGTTGACAGAAACTCAGCCACCTCCAGGTTAGTATCAGACAGGCAGAATTTGTTATCTTCATTGTGCCATGATGCTAAACTACCCAAAAAGGGGAATAATGCAAGTTTACGTAGCTGGTTGTACTGTTGACAGTAGAAAAGACTATGTTCTACTGTGTCCAGCACATTCAAATAGCTTCCACAATGTCTATCGTTTCTAGGGATGTTTAAATATCTGCCCTTAACAAAAGCTGAGGGAGAGACGTTCATTTGGGCTAACATAAATGCCCTGCGTTGGACTGGAATTACCGTATTTTTCCGTGTATAAGACTAGGTTTTTTATTTATTTAAAAATTACGTTCAAAATTGTGGGTCGTCTTATACACAGATACAATCGCCCCCCATTTTCCCAATTTGGAGTCCCCCAAAATAGGGGGCATGTTATACACGGAAAAATACTCCATTAACTTTGAGGTATAAGTCATCCTTCTTGGGCTCCATGATCACTGCAGATGGTGACAGCAGTCACGAAATTAAAGACGCCTGCTTCTTGGGAGAAAAGCAATGACAAACCTAGACAGCATCTTAAAAAGCAGAGACATCACCTTGCCGACAAAGGTCCATATAGTTAAAGCTATGGTTTTCCCAGTAGTAATGTATGGAAGTGAGAGCTGGACCATAAAGAAGGCTGATCGCCGAAGAATTGATGCTTTTGAATTATGGTGCTGGAGGAGACTCTTGAGAGTCCCATGGACTGCAAGAAGATCAAACTATCCATCCTTAAAGAAATCAGCCCTGAGTGCTCACTGAAGGACAGATCCTGAAGTTGAGGCTCAGTACTTTGGCCACCTCATGAGAAGAGAAGACTCCCTGGAAAAGACCCTGATGTTGGGAAAGATGGAGGGCACAAGGAGAAGGGGACGACAGAGGATGAGATGGTTGGACAGTGTTCTCGAAGCTACTAACATGAGTTTGGCCAAACTGCGAGAGGCAGTGAAGGATAGGTGTGCCTGGCGTGCTCTGGTCCATGGGGTCACGAAGAGTCGGACACGACTGAACAACAACAACAAAATAAGTCATCCTATTATCCAGTTGTATTGAAACCATAGAACTTGGAGGAGAAGATTTTATTTACGGCTGACTCAATGTTTTGTTTTTCAATATCCCTTAATCTAATTTGGATACTGCGATAAACGTATTGCTCACTAGAATTGCACAATAATTCCAAGTCAACGCCAGTAAATTGAATTTTGCTGTGTTTGAGTTGGAGCCATCTGGATTTATAGGAGTCCTTAAGTAAGTCAGAAGGCAGACTCGAAGGTTGGGAACGGAAATGGCAACGCAGTCAGTATTTTATAGTGCTAGTCCACACCCAGTAATCCACCATGTGTATACCTAATTCCGTACACATCGTCTCATACAGTACTTGATTGAATTTGGGAGCCCGAGGACAGGTCTCAAGAAACTTGAGTGTATCTTATCTAAATCACTATTATATGCATCCATCCATGTTGGGATCCCAAAAAGTAGCTGGGAAAGCCCTTTCCGCCCTTTAGGAAGGAGGGGGGGTTGCAGTCAGCACGAGCCCTACACGTGTGCAGGGGGTGCTTCCATCCCCTGCCCCTATTGGCTGAGCCCTGGGCGCGGTGCCCGGCTAGCTGACCAATTGGTACAGCTGACGGGCGTGGCTGGCTGCATTTAAGCCAGAGCGCAGCCAGGGCTCAGCCTCTTGCTTCCTGCTCCCATCCTGCACGCTTTCCCACCCTCCCACTCTTTAGGCAGCGTTTTCATGACCTTGCTATGGACCACGGTTGGTCGCCGTTAAGGGGCCTGGTAGGAATTTTCCCATTTGGCAAATTGGCTCCAGCCTGGTGGTTTTCGCCTACCTCGTAGCAACTCGTCACAACTTTGGTTTTGGCGGCATTGGATTATCTCAGAAAGGTTGAAGGTGGGGGGGGGAGGTGGGCCATCACCTCCCCCCAAGGTGCTGAAGGGTACTTCAGAAATGGTCCGCGTGTCCCTGTCCGAAGCCGTGGTAGGTGAGGGCAAAGGCACGCCCCAGATCGGTAATCACAGGGTGAGTCCCTAGCTGATGTGCAGCAGCAGGGCTCTCTCACCCATTGGTGGTTAACCCTTCCCGGACTGCCAGCACAACGTGCTGGAGTCGGATATAGTCGGTTAGTTCCAATGCCTAAGCCAATACCGCTCAACATCCGTAACCAATAAAGTTGTGGCCTTTTCATGCCCATTAACCTTATTCATTGCGTCCTGTGTCTTTATTTCACCACGGGTGGGATCGGGATATTGACATGCAAGACACTTTAGCTTGAAAAATCTGGATGGCAGCTGGTATGAACCGATTACATTTCTGAAAATAAAAGTGGGCTACTGTCTGCCTATTTTATAGCACTTGTGTGATGGTTTGACCAACCGGAGTTGCTCTGGAATAAAATTCCGAGATATATCTGCATCTTTACTTGCTGGATTTCTTGCCCTCTTATTTTCCATTTCTCTAGTTTCCGGAAATTAGAGAAGACCAGATTATTATTTTTTTGTCTTCTCATAATTTATAGAGAGTTTGTTAATTTCACAGTAAGTAAACCAAGGAGAGTAAAAGACGATTCAAACCTATCCTCGTCAGTGATAATAAGGTTGCATCATCTGCATACAGTAAAAGTGGGACCGGATTTTGGTTGATTTTGGGGGGCATGTGATTCTAATATTTTGGATGTGCTCTGGAAGATCTGATGGGGGGAAATTAAAGAGAATTAGGGCAAGAATACACCCTTGTTTTACACCATTCGTGTTAAGGATATCAAAAGAGAGGTGAGCTTTGAAATTGAGTTTGATTTGGCAGATGTTAAAAGGTAGCTCTCTAGGTACCTGCGATTCTTTACTTTTCTCCCGTCACCAGTTCACTCAGAATAATAATAATAATAATAATAATATTTATTATTTGTACCCCGCCCATCTGGCTGGGTTTCCCCAGCCACTCTGGGCGGCTTCCAACAGATATTAGGATACATTAAAATGTCACAGATTAAAAACTTCCAATAATAATAATAATAATAATAATACTTTCAAAACTACCTCGGTTAGTAGGCCCTGGAGTGAAATCGACACCAATGTTGGAGAAGCAGGAAGAACTTCAAAATAAGCTTCTTGGTTTATCAAAAGGATATCATCAATCCTTTTTTTCTTATACTTTTGCTCTTATCTTGGAAATATGTCTACCCCCATTCTGCAAATAAACCAAAAAAGATTGATGCTACACTACACTACACACTGAAATGTTTAAATGTTTCTTTGGCTGTCCTTGAATCTTCCTGCCTCTCCTGCCACTCCCTTTGGAGAACCACTGGAATTAGGGACCTGGGAACTCGGCTTGAAGCAGGGGCGATGGTGACCTCACCTTTCCACCCCAAATTTCAGCCACTTTGGAAAGGGAATCGGGGACACCAGCTCTCCTCTATTACTTTCCTGTGGAGCAGAGAACCTTGGTGTGGGCTGGAGAGGGCTTTGATCAACTTGTGTGGGGAGAAGTCTGAATAGAGTGTCTCACCACTCCTCGTCTTAAAAAGCTTGGGGAAAGAATTAAAACGCAAAAAACACCTTGGACGAGCACCTCAACCTTTAAGGGGAACTCGTTGGGACGCCCTTGCCACTTCGGAACTCCTTATCCTTTAAAATACAGAGGTTTTGAAAATAAAGAAACTAGATGAAATAATTGTTTGTAAACAAAAAATATTATCTAATTTAATAAAAGGTGAACCTGAAACAAAAAATAGTCGTGAAAAAGATATTGGGCTCCTGGACCTGGATGAAAAACTTAAATTTACAGCTACGCTGGTGATGGTATTTAACCCAGCCTGCCTAAAGGTCTCTTCCTTACTCCCCAAAATTAAAGAGTATGAGTCTACGGCCAAAACTTATTGGGAATAATTACTAACTTAAATATTTTTCCTGCCACGCTCGTGGCCAATGACAGTTAACAAAAGACGAATCAGTAAAATTGTAGAATATCTAACTGAGCGGAAAGAAATAATTAAAAATCAATGGAAATATATAAATGAATATTTGGAGAAACAAGATAAGAATAGAAGATATTGGTTGTGCAGAATAAGGAAAGGAATTAAAGTTAGTAAAGCAGATTGGAAGGTTTGTAAAATTTGTGAAATATGTATAAATGACAGATATAATAAGGTAATCAATCGGAACTTACTTTTTTCTTTGCTCTCACCCTGACCCTTTTCTTTTTTGAACTGGGCTGTTTTTCCTTTTTCTGTAATTTACATATGTGAGATATGTAAGAACTGGCGAGGCCCCGCCTCGGGACGAGCAGGGGAACTAATATTGCAAAGTAACAGCTGGTGCCCAAGGTCTCTTCCTTACTCCCGAGAGAAAAAACCTAACTTCCTGAGAGAGACCCTCAGAACCTCTCACCCTGTCACCAAGGACAGAAGGGAGAGAAAGAGAGAGAGACCTGGGCTCTGTGTAGCTTTCCAACCTCGCAAGAGTGCAAAACTTCAGAGCAGATGGGTGGGCTATAAATAATAACATTATTATTATTCGGACCTTTACAGTTGCAGAAAATTCCTTAACCTCAAAGAATGAGCAGAAAATAACAGGGTTTTTTTCCACAGGGAAGGAAAGAATAGCTAACTCAAGCACACGCTCAAGGGCTTTTGAATGCAGATCTATAGTGCTCTCTGTAAGTCATAAATCATCCTCTTTTGCATGCAGAGGGTCCCAGTTCAGTCTTGGCAGCAACTCCAGTAAAAAGGCCATGTCACCATTAAGAAAGAGAGTTAGGAACAGGCCTGTGTATATGTGGACTATCCCTGGATCAAGTGACTTTTGTTCTTTAAGTTCTCAGAGTTCTTAACCAAGCTCGAGTTTGACACATGAACAACCAGATATTTAACTGATCATCCATCACAGTGAGTCCCACCATCTGAACAATAAGACTTGAGAGTCGTCCTGCCCAAACATGGCAACTAGACGTTCTGTTTTGGCAACTGCAACACTGGTTGAAGAAGGCATTTGGTGCCTGGCATATAAAGCGGTACCTCGTTTTTCCAAAATAATCCATTCTGGAAGATAGTTCGACTTCCAAAACATTTGAAAACCGAAGCAGTTACTTCTGGAAAACTCAATACGGAAGCTGCGTGCCACGTTCAACTTCCAAAAAACGTTCAAAAACCGAAGCAGTTACTTCTGGGTTTTCAGCGTTCGAAGACCGAAATGTTTTGACTTCCGAGATGTTCAAAAAACGAGGTACCGCTGGATCGGAGTTTCTAGCGCTGACCAGGAGCCGTGCAAACTGCAACATTTTTTTTGCCAGCCTCATTTGTCAGGGATTCTGAACCCAAAGCTCTAAAACGAGCCCGCAGAATTTCATAGATGCGGCCCTCAAGTGCAACCACCGAATAGAGATGTTTTTCCAGGAGAAGCCAGATAAGCGATAGCATCTAGCCAGCCGTGGCAGATGTGCACGCAATGATTTACTTGCGGTTTTATTCTTAGAACTGATGGAAGCCAGAGAACTCTCCACTCTAATGAGTCTGCCTGCATCAGATTTTACGGTTATCTACACTGCTTCCTTCCCCCCCCCTTTTGTTTTCCATAATATTTCCAGTGACACTTCCAGGAATTAAAACAAACACACCTGGGATCTTTCTCAGTTGTTCTGGGAATTCATTTGCCAAAAATTAGGCAAGAAGAAACAAGGGCACAAACCACACACTCACCCCAGTGTTAAGCAACTTGACACCCTCCCATGCGATCTGACGCTCAATTTGTTATGTATTGAAGTTCTCACCCTAGGCCACTAGGGGTGTTGTGTATATAGTTTCACTCTGCCCACCATGGCTGCAGTTCTCACTCAGGTCCACACATGCAAATGAAGGATTGAGAGTGCCGTTCACGGATTGGGTAGCTAGAGAGAGTTGTTACTGTTGCATGTTACTGAGTACTATATAAGCAGGCTGGCTCAGCCCTTCAGTTCAGTTCTGTTCCAGCCTGAGAATAAAGAGAGCTGCTTGGAGAATCACTGTGTCGTCTGCTATGTCTACCCACTACTTAATACAATTATTGTTTTAAAGGTATGCTTACAGGTTTTTTGAAAATGCAGGTGCAAAAAGTCAGTAAGATGTATAGCTCAATAAAAAGAAAAGTGTTAACTACCGGTATAACTGTGAGCAAGCAACATCTTCAGTACACCTGTAGCTTGGAAGTCTAATGGAATCCGTCCCGGAAGTCCTTTCGACTTCCAAAACATTCGGAAACCAAAGTGCGGTTTCTGATTGGAAGCCGCGGAAGCCCCGTCGGACGTCCGTCTTCCAAAAACAGTTCACAAACCGGAACAGTCACTTCTGGGTTTGCGGCGTTCGGGAGCCAAAACGTTCAAGAACTAAGCTGTTCAAAAACTAAGTTATGACTCTATTAGGAAATAATTATTGGAGCAACAGGTCAGAGTGAGTCAGATCAAGAGCCATAAATGATTTTTTTTTAAAAAAAAAACAATTGGTTGGGGAAGGGGACAATCTGAAACATGTCTAAGCCAGGCAAGAGGAGGTGAGTTGTACCCCCTCCATAGAGATGAATGAGGTTTGTATAATACACTGCTGGTGGTTATAAAAGTCACAAATGGAAACCATGCTGTATCAAAACCATCTTGTTCAAACCTCCGCCAGCTCTGCGGTGGTGAGTCACATGCTCTGACAATGCGATTTCCCACTCTCTCTCAAACCATCCACTATGGGAAGAATCGTAGAAATGTGGAGTTGGAAGGGAACCCAGGGGGCAACTAGTCCAACCCTCTGCAATGCAAGGGGGTGGGGAGTCAACAGATCACCAGCGAGAATCCTGGTGGCCGTCAAAAAACAACCCTTTTTTGCAGTGGATATTGAAGAAAAGGGAAGTGATCTTAGATTCTGGGGTGAAAACCCCCCCCCCAGGGGCGAAGAAATGGACGTGGCAAACGGAAGAAAGAAAAAGGAGCCTCTTGATCGCTCTGAGAATGGAGGAGAGGGTTAGGAGAGCTTTGCAAGGGCAGAGAGAGAGAGAGAGAGAAAGAAAGAAAGAAAGAAAGAGAAAGAGAGAGAGAGAGAGAGAGAAAGGAGGAGGAGGAGGGAGATGAAGAAGAAGAGGAGGAGGAAGGAAGGAAGGAATTTGAATACTGTACTTAGAATCATAGGGTTTGAAGGGCTCCCAACGGTCATCTAGTCCAACCCCCAGCAATGCAGGAATCACAGCTAACTTGCCTTGTCTGGCAAGGCTGGGGTTCAATGTGTTGAAGATGATGGTACCTCTTCAGCAGCAAATTGATAGAGAGGAGAAGTGCATAGGAAAGAGTTCCTGGAGAGGGAAATGCCATATCTCTCAGGTAGCCAAAAACCCATAGAGTTTTATGCTCAAGCAAAGCAAGGCCAGGCAATCATATTATTCCTGAATAATAATAATAATAATAATAATAATAATAATAATAATATCCTGCCCATCTGGCTGGGTTTCCCCAGCCACTCTGGGAAGCACCCAACAGAATATTAAAAACACAATAAAACATCAAACATTATAAACTTCCCTAAACAGGGGGTTGGACTACATGACCCATGGTGACATCCAAACTCTACAATTCCATGATTCTGTACTAAGCACATCTGTCCTAGATGCTGTCTGGTTATTGGCAAGGCAATTGCTGCAGGAGTCAAGTTCTTAGAAGCCTTCAAGCACTTACCTTAAGGGTCTCCTTAAAGCAGAGCTGCTACGCCTCTGTCTAGCGACTGTCCTGAGCTCAGGGAAGGCAGTTTAATTGATTTAAGGGACAAAGGTTTATTCTGCTAATCGCAGCCAGTATCGTGCCATCTAAGCAACGTGCGTGATTCGTCAAAAGCACTCTCTGACTGCTCTGGAGTTCGAGTACAGCCTCGAGCCCCAAAGGATGGGTCACAGGGTGCAAAATGCGGGTGCCACGCAGAGAGGAATCGTGGGAAGCATCTGCCTTGCGAAAGGCATGCATCTGCAGACGAAAGGTCGCTGCTTCCATCCCCAGCGTTTCCAGGAAGAGTTGAGAAGCTCTTGTGCCTGGAATTCTGGAAACCAGCTGCCAAGTTGGCGTAAGCCAGCCTTTGCATGTTTGGACCTTTTAACTATTCCCTAGAAATCAATTCACACATGACTCAGATATTTGGTTTGGTTTTTGGCAGAATTTAGGCCACATCCTTTTTGATTACAATCAAGTGAGTGGTTGTATAGGCTCTGGTTTGGCTAGCTCCCTGCACTCTTGCAGGCAGCGCTGTCTCAGGGCTCTATCATAGGACAGCCAAGGGTGAATACCAGGGACAGCTGATGACAGGAGTGCCAGTCAGCCACCCTGATGTCCCCCGGACTCGGGCGCGGGCACAACCCCTTTCAGGGTTTGCCAAACCAGTGAGTCCCTAGGATTCCTTTACCGGAATACCCTTCGCATAGGAGTGGCCAGACCATTCTGCCACCCTTATCACATGAACCAGAGCCTATCCACAACCTTACAAGTTGTGACGATTTGCTACGCAGCAGGCGAAACCCAAGTGGCAACAGCCAATCAGCCAAATGGGGAAAATTCCTGCCGTGCCCCTGCCTCAACAGGCGACACTCGGCGGCATAGCAAGGTCAAGCACAAGTCTTAAATATAGGGAGAGGTGGGCAGGTGTTCCAATGCACTGGCCCAAAGAGGAAGCTCAGGTACCCTTGCATGGGCTTAAATAGGTCCCTCGATGCCCTTTCCATTGGCCAGATTGTCCCCGGCATCGAGGGACCTACCAATAGGGGGTTGTGGCTATCCAAATGATCCCCACCCACAACACGGGTCTGGTTGCCAGGTCACACCGCAACACGTGCCCTCTGTGAAGTAGGACCCGATTTCTCAATCTTGGGTTCCCAAATATTCTCAAACTACAACTCCCATCATCCCTCACTGCTGGCCATGCTGGAGAGGAGCGATGGGAGTTTTAGCTGCTTAGATACTAGAACCATTTTGGCTGTGAGTCCTGGGGTACCTGCTCCCTTCCTTGCAGGTCTTTTTCCACCTGGCCTGGGAGGGCGGGGCCTGGACTGACTCCAGCTACAAAAGCTGAAGCCAGAGACCATCTTTGCTGACATTTAGTGCAGACCCAGGTCACCAGGCCTGAGATTCCACAGCGGCAACCCACCATGAACCATCCTGGGCAGCAGCAGATATGCTCTATGCTTATGAAAATATTTATTCTCTCATTATGCTGTTTTAAATGTGCATTTTTTAAATTTGACTTCCTTTATTAATGTTTTCTTTTAAAATTTCTGAGACAATCTTTCTGGGAACTTTGCTGCGTTGAACGTGCATTCTGTAGTTGACCTGCTTTGCATCGTTCAATTTTAACATACAGGTGAAATTCGAAAAATTAGAATATCGTGGAATGGTTCATTTCTTTCAGTAATTCAACTTAAAAGTTACAGGTGGGTAGCCGTGTTGGTCTGCCATAGTCAAAACAAAATCAAAAATTCTTTCCAGTAGCACCTTAGAGACCAACTGAGTTTGTTCTTGGTATGAGCTTTCGTGTGCATGCACACTTCTTCAGATACCACTTAAAAGGTGAAACTAATATATGAGATAGACTCATGACATGCAAAGCGAGATATGTCAAGCCTTTATTTGTTATAATTGTGATGATTGTGGCGTACAGCTGATGAGAACCCCAAATTAACAATTTCAACTTTGGGGTTTTCATCAGCTGTACGCCATAATCATCACAATTATAACAAACAAAGGCTTGACATATCTCGCTTTGCATGTCATGAGTCTATCTCATATATTAAACTCCAGTAGCTAATGAAAACAATTGCTGACATAAATGGAGTTTTCCATGATATTCCAATTTTTCGAGTTTCACCTGTATTTAAGCTAATGTTTTAAGTTCCCTGTTAATTATGTTGCTTTGAATGTATACTTGTACTTAGGCAGGCTTGCAGTTTAAGCAAATGGTCTTGAGTGTGCTGCTTTTGAAAACATGGGGAATTATTTCCATTTTTAAATTTTAATTTATTAAATTTACGTATCACCCTTCATCCAATAATCTCGGGGCGGTTCACAAGACAAAAATACAGGACAGGAGCACAAAATAAATCGTTATAACAAAAACAAAGCAAAACAGTAACACCCCTTCTCACAATACATTTAAAGGGGCATGGGGGGGGGGTCAATCAGCCAAAGGCCTGGTTGAAGAGGAACGTTTTTGCCTGGCACCTAAAGATGTACAATGAAGGCAACAGGTGAACCTTGCTGGGGAGAGCATTCCACAAATGGGGGGGGCACTGCAAAAAAGGCCCTTATTTCTTTTTTGAACCCATATATTGTGGGTTATTTTTATTTTTATTATTACTAATAACAAAATAAACCAAAGATAACTAGCATAAAGAAATACTGTTACAGCAGGTTGAAAGCAGCATAAAGTTAAAAGGTAAAGGTAGAGGGATCCCTGACCATTAGGTCCAGTCGTGGACGACTCTGGAGTTGCGGCGCTCATCTCGCTTTACTGGCCGAGGGAGCCGGCGTACAGCTTCCGGGTCATGTGGCCAGCATGACTAAGCCGCTTCTGGCGAACCAGAGCAGCGCACGGAAACGCCGTTTACCTTCCTGCCAGAGCAGTACCTATTTATCTACTTGCACTTTGCCATGCTTTCGAACTGCTAGGTGGGCAGGAGCAGGGACCAAGCAACGGGAGCTCACCCCGTCGCGGGGATTCGAACCACCGACCTTCTGATCAGCAAGCCCTAGCCTCTGTGGTTGACCCCACAGCGCCACCTGCGTCCCCTAGCATAAAGTTGGACATTATCATATTATTGTCCCAAAAACATTACAAAAAAGAATACAATGGTGCCCCACTAGACGAAAATAATTCGTTCTGCGAGTATTTTCGTCTAGCGGGTTTTTCGTCTAGCGAAGCGGCAATGTAAACCGCGGTTTTCGCTAGACGAAAAAAAAAAAATTCGTCTTGCGAGGCAGCCCCATAGACTTTTTCGTCTTGCGGGGCAGCCTTCCGCTAGACGAATGCCTTCGTCTAGCGAGTTTTTCGTCTAGCGAGGCATTCGTCTAGCGGGGCACAACAGTACCTCATGTTACGTTTGCTTCATGTTACGTTTTTTCAGGTTGCGTCCTGCAGTGACCCAGAAGTACTGGAAAGGGTTACTTCTGGGTTTTGCCACTTGCGCATGCGCAGAAGCGCCGAATCGCACCGCACACCTGCGAACGGTCCTCCGGAACGGATCCTGTTCACAACCGCAGGTACCACTCTACCTATTTTTCCATAAAGCTGTTAGGCTAATTTATATGTAAATACTTTCTTTCTGTTTTGTTTACCCCCCCCCCCTTCTTATCTTTTACAGGCAAGCTGTATCAAGTGTGAGATTGTATCAGGCTGAAATGGTTGGAAGCATTTTGCTGATCTGGAGTACTTTATACACCCTATCCTGATTATAAATATAGATATGTGGGCCCCCAGATCATGTTACAAAGATTCCCCCCCCCATCAGAACCCACTGCCTGTCAAGACTAGACAAAAGTATGGAGACTAAGGGCAGGCCAAGGAAAATGGATTTTACAAGTTTCCAAGATACTGATTTGGATGGCGGAAGTTAATCTGTATGTGTAAATTAAGATGGATGCAGATTTATTGTACTCTGATATTTTGCTTGTCTTTCTTTCTTTCTTTCCTCAATAAATTTGCAATAAAAAAAGAAGTAAATGAAAAGCTAGCCTAGCCCAGGGCAGTTTTGTACAACTTGACCTACCTTTACAGCTTTCTGGTGACGTCACATTCTGCAATTTAAAGTCAGTTGGTCACACCTGCACCAACCAGACCTCATGGAACATTTGAGAAGGCAAGTTTCCTACAGTCATGTTTCTGAGGTTTTTATTAGCATGAAACTGTCCTTCCAAGGAAATGAACTCTTCGACAAGGCTGGTAGTGTATGATGCAATTCTGGAGCACCCAGTTTCCTGAATACTTCACCTTTCATTAAGTTGCCAGCTCTCACGGAAGTGTCAGAAGCCCAGTGCAGTGGCTGAATCACATTTCCGGCAATCGAGAGGAGAGGGAATTCCATGCTGCAGCTGAACCGGAATGAAACACACCTTCGATCGACTTGCAACGGACGAGCAAAGGCTGTAGAATAGCCTATGCCAACACGGTGCACACCAGACATTTCGGATGACAAATCCCACCAGCCTGATGGGAGTTGTAGTCCAAAACACCTGCAAAGGCTGCTGCTGGATCCCCAAGTGTGCACAGGCCAAACAACACCCAGCAGCAATTGCAGACAACCCTCAAGTTCATACAAGAATAAGGGCCAAACTAGATTTGTGGGAATGCAATCACGTTGGGTAGGAGACACTATTGTCATAGTTGAAATGCGGTTGGGAGGGAAGAGAGAGGGAGAGGGAGAGGCGGGGGTAATGTTCTTTTGTTCTATTGCAGAGTATTTGGGTAGGGTTTTGTGTCAGCATTACATGGGCAGGTCCTCTATTTATAGATCATATTTATTTTTATTGGCCTTGCGAGAGATTGGAGGGTCCAGATCTTGGTTGGTTGCATTCGTTTGATTGCAGTATGGTTTGTTTGTATGTAAGGGGGGTGGGGGTTGTTGGGTCAGATTAGCTATATTGATTCGTATGCTGTTGGGGGGGGTATAGGGTCATGTTGTGCTGTATGTGATAAATGGGAGCCACACTGGGGCAAAGGAATTCTCTATTACTTGCCCCTGCGCTAGTTTAAGTTTCTTGGTTAACTTTTCTAGTATGATGGTTTCCCATACATCATGGTACCAGTGGAAAAGTCTATGAACTGAAAATGGAGACGCCATATGTACTTTAGGTGTTATGTATTCAGTGATCTGTGTTTGCCTGAGCTTCAGTCTGGACTAAGAGTTCTGAGCTCATGTGTTCCGATTCGATACATGATGCCCAATCACAGAACCTTTCAGGATTTGGGCCTCTGCCATTGGCCCTTGAACTCTGAGTCGTGATTCGCAGCTTGGAAGTTTAGACAGCCAATCACGTTGGGAGTGGGAGTGGCCCAGGCTTTCAGGAATGGTATATAAGCAGTTGCTTTGCCCGTTTCCCAGTTAGGTAGTTCAATAAAGGTTCTTGCTGTTATCGCTGTGTCTTGCCGCATAGGAACCCACCTACATTTCAATTAGCTCCTGTTTTTTTTTTTTTTGTAATGTCAAAAAAAGCATCTAAGGGCATCTCTGTGTTTGACTCTCTCCTTCTCTCCCTCTGCAGTCCCCAACAAAAAGCAGTCCTATCTCACCAAAATTCCCCGAATCAGGAAGTGCTAACTACAGGTATCAGCAATAGCCGCCATGACTCAGACCCAAAGAGGAAGGAGAAGTGGCAGAAAGGTGTGGTTTGTCGCACCTTCGTCAAACTTTGCAAAGCATGAGAACAGAGCTCACACCAAGACAGCCTTGTGAAAATTCTTGTGCAGGGGTGGGGAACAGGATCGAGCCAGATTGGTTACTGCCCTCCCCTCAGCTTGTGGATCAAGCGAACAGAGCTGTCAGTCACCTGACATCACGATGACATCAGGCGACGTTTCTTTGCAAGACCTTTTCACTTAAAGTTCCGTGTTAAGCACTCAAGAAAGCACTTGGCTTGGATTTTGCTGTCTTGGCCGATCCACACCTTCCTTTGGCTAAGCCAGGTTTTCAGCCTGGCATCGACTATGACGTCAGGTGTTGGGCAGGCAGGTGTGGCTCAGGTGAAAGGGTGTCACAGGCCCCACCTGGATGCACGGAATGCAGTTTGGTTATCAATGCGGTACAGAACAAGAAGGAAGCCGAAGAGAAAAGCGTCATTCATAAAGTGGTGGGCATTTGCATGGTTATCTTAAAGGGACAAACATTTCTGCAGGAGATCAATCCGGAGCCAGGCACAATTGTTTCCAGGTTCCCACGTAGCTAAAGGAGCCTCTCAGAGGCAGCGTGTCCCAACAAGGAAAACAGAGAGGGAATTGGCAGCAAGATGTTGCCGGATGCCTCAAGGATGCAATCCATTTGGCATGCAAATCCAACTACGATTGACAGGAATCCAACAAGGCAAATGGTCAGACACCTCCGCTGGCTCTTGCCTCTCTGAAGCAATTTATCGAGAAGCCAAAAAAGAATCACTTCTCCCAGTAAGTTACAAGGCAGAAGATTCGAGAAGGAAGCTGAAATTCCCCGAAGCGAAGTTTTAAAGAATGGGCCAAAGAAACAGGACACAAACCAAAGTCCAAATGAGGAACCCACCCACCCCAGAAATAAAAAACTGCCCCAGCCTCTCCTCGCCACCTGTTCCACAAAGTGAAAATCGTGGGTTTCGTTTTTGCTCCTCCAAATCAGGCTTTCACCAAGACAATCGTTTAATTCAGGCAGGAGCCGCTCACCCTCCCCCCAAACGCACACACAGTAACTGCAAGGGCGAAATCTATTTTCTGTACAGTTCACACATTGCAACTTGCAGTTTCTGTTGCTCCATCTGCCTTCTTAGGGTGGAAAGTCCCTACACCTGTCCTCACTAACTTAAGAACATAATGTCAGAGGAAATAAAAAGAACGGTCAGACCAGTATTTATGTATGCGACTACGATGGGAAGGTTATTGACTGCCAAAAATCGGGAAAGCAGCAGCGTCCCAACTAAAACAGACTGGCTATCTAAAATGATGGAATACTTCCATATTGCTGAACTAACAGGGAGGATAAGAGGAGATATGGTACAAAAAGTGAATAAGGAGTGGGCTATCTTTAAGGAATACATCAAAATTTATGTGGAAAAAGTAGAATTTCTGACAGATATTGAGTGAATCCAGAAAATGATTAGAGTGAAAGGAGAGTAAAGTCAAGATAGAAGAAGAGACTAAAGAAATAATGAAATGCGTTTAAGCTAGTTGGAAAAATAAAGTAGCGTAACAAGAACGGCTGGCAGTCAAGTCTCTTGGTGGGTGTCCATGTGGGGTAGCTGTGTAGGTATGCTGATAGGTATAGTATAGGTGAAGGGACCCCTGACCATTAGGTCCAGTCGTGTCCGACTCTGGGGTTGCGGCGCTCATCTTGCTTTCAGGCCAAGGGAGCTGGCGTACAGCTTCTGGGTCATGTGAGCAGCATGACTAAGCCACTTCTGGTGAACCATAGCAGTGCATGGAAATGCTGTTTACCTTCCCACCAGAGTGGTACCTATTTATCTACTTGCGCTTTGACGTGCTTTCGAACTGCTAGGTTGGCAGGAACAGGGACCGAGCAGCGGGAGCTCACCCCATCGTGGGGATTTGAACCTCAGACCTTCTGATCAGCAAGCCCTAGGCTCTGTGGTTTAATCCACAACACCACCCGTGTCCCTAGGTATAGTATAGCTAGGTATGTAGGTATCCTACAGAGGATGAGATAGTTGGACAGTGTTCTCAAAGCGACTGGTATGAGTTTGGCCGAACTGCGGGAGTCAGTGGAGGATTGCCTGGTGTGCTCTGGTCTATGGGGTCACGAAGAGTCAGACATGACTGAACGACTGGACAACAACAACAGTTATGTTTTATGTCATGAAAATAAGGTAGTGTGTTGTGTATGTGTATTGTGTAAGTGTAAATGTATGTGTTTTATATACAGTGGTCCCTCGACTTACGAAATACTCGACATCCGAATTTTTCGACCTGCGAACTTTTCGACCTACGAATGTGCTTTCGGAACAGATTAAATTCGTAAGTGGAGGGACCACTGTATTTAAAAAATGTATTTTAGATCCCAGATTGGAGAAAGAAACTTTTAGAATATTCAGAATTGGCAAGATTAACAGGCAGAATAAGAAATCAAAGAGATCAGCAGTTTGAATCAGATTGAAGTAAATTTTTAGAATATTTAAAAGATGGTAAAAATGTGTAAACACTTACAGGTGTGGTGAAATACTTGCAAAGCAACAGAGAAAATAATGATTGAGGGTGGAAATATCAGAATATGTACAACCAGATAAAATTGAGAGAAAGCGGAAGAATGATGTAACCTAGAAAACTAATGCAGAGGTGGAGGGAAGTCGGAAAACTCGGCGGAGTTTAAGCTATAATGTAAACCGTGTAAATGTGACAAAAGTGTATTTTTAATTTTCTTTTGTTTTGTTTTTATGGTGCAAAATAAAACCAATAAAAAAATAAAAAAAGATCCCCAAAAAAGAACATAAGAGCAGCCTGTTGGATCTGTCCAATTTCTACTTTAGAACTTCAGCATTCAGTGGAAAGCCCAGCAGCAGGACCCAAGCACAAGAGCCTCCTCCCCTCCTGCGGTTTCCTGCAATTGGTATTCAGAGGTATTTCTGCGTTCAGCTGTGGAGGCAGAGCTTAGCCATCCTGGGTAGCAGCCATTAATAGTTTTCTCCTCCATGAAACTGCCCAATCCTCTTTTGGAGTGAGGAGGAAAGGTGGTACATAAAGGAGAGCCAGCTGTAACAGCTCAGCTTGGAGAGAGCACGAGACTCTAAATCGCAGAGTCCTGGGTTTGAGCCACGCCTTGGGCCAAAATATTCCTGCTTTGCAGGGGGGATGGGCTAGATGACCCTCGGGGTCCCTTCCAACTGGATGATTCTGTGGTTCATAAGCAGACAATAACATAGGAAAATGGTACTCTGGGGGCTAGACGGGTGTCCAAAGCAGAGGCGCCCCTTCTCCATCCTGCCAAACAGCCTTCACCAAGGACCACAACAGGAAAACAGCTCACATGGAAGAAGCAACCATCCTTTTTTTTAAAAAAAACCATGGTTCCAAACGAAGTTATCATTTGTTGTATCGCTTAATTAAGAGGTACCTTAATCAATCTGGGATCTCACAAATCTGTTAAAATGTAATAGATTTTAAAATCCAATCCTTAGCAAACGCAGGAGTGTAAACACAAGGGAATAGCCTGTAGCTCACGGGTAGAGCAACCGCCCTGCGCCCAGAAGGTCCCGGGTTCAATTCCCACAGGAATCACGAGGTGGGGCTCAGAGATGCCCTTATCTAAACCCGTGGAGAACTGCCAGCAAGTCAGCGTAGAAAGAGCTTAGATAAATGGATAAAGTGTCTGACGTAGCAAAGGCAGCTTCCTGCATACAGTAATTGTATTTAGATATCCTGCCCTTCTGTTTAACATAGAAAAATGGGAAATGTTACAATTAGTGGTTTATTGTACAGTATTGGGCGGGGTGTTTGAAATACATTTACAGTACTGAAACAGCCCAAGTGTCAACAGGCCCAGAAGAATAAGGCAAAAGGTGCAGTTTGTAAGTTAAAAGATTTTCCTCCCAAGTGAGATTAGACAACTGATGGACCTTCCTCCAGGCATTTTAAAGGCAGCGTTCAGGCTTCTGTTGGGTTTTATGGAGATGTTTTTAATTGCTTTGTTCCCAGCACGGTTTATTGGCATGTAGGCCACTTAGAAACACCGATTGTATAAACACCTTAAGTATCGGAGGAGGAGGAGGAGAGGGACGGCATTGAAAGAGAATTCGACACCAAGCAAGAAATGAGGAGCCACCACTAAAAAGCCCCCTGTGCTCAACTCATCTCTGAAAGACTCGCTCAAAGGAGGGCTTGGAAAGAAGCAGCTCAACGCTTGGGGGAAGTGATAACACACCCATCAGCCAATGTCAGCCGATGGAGCGGGTTTAATCCTGCTGGGTGCTGTTCTGCCAGCATGTTCAGTGTGTGGAATCTGCCAGCAAACACAAATCACTGCAGGGATCAGGCCTGAAGCTTCCCTTCATCAGCTTGTGAGCAAACTCCAAACCTGCTTGGTGTTGCTTTCCCCTACCCACCCCCAGCTACCCCATGGATCAACTTCTAATAGGTGGGCGGGATCGCCCACCTATCAGTCACCTGACATCATCATGACAACCAGGTGATTGCCGGTAGGTGACTCATCCCACCTGTGAGTGGGGGAAAGCTAAAGATCTGCCCGGCTGGGCCAAAAACATTTCCCATCCCTGAGATACAGGGAAACCTTTTTTTTGGCAGTAATTTTTTAAAAATTTACAAAAGCATGTGCAATGTCTCTCTCTCTCTCTCGTATTCCCCCCCATGTAACGTTTTTACAAATCAGTTTCATTCATTGAACACGCCCGATCTCGTCTGATCTCGGAAGCTAAGCAGGGTCAGGCTTGGTTAGGACTTGGATGGGAGACGGGGGAACTCTTTGGACGCGGAGCTGTTCCTTCGCCCTCGTCATGAGCAAAAGTCATGAGGGCGTCATATGATAACTTTGGCCAAGGTGAGCCACACCCAGGCCAGTAGCAGGGTGCAGGATCTGCCCCATCGATAAGGCGATTGATCATTAACCCATGCAGCTTTGCCCCAGCCTTGACATCTGCGAAGGAGGAGGTTAAAGGAGAGCAAAGGTTCATCTCCCAGAGCTGCTTAGAGACCTTGATCTTTAAGTGCCAGGCAAAAATGTCTCTCTATAACCAGAGCTTGAGATGACTAACATCCTATGCCCTTTTAAATGTCTTTGTTGGGGAGGGGGGTTATTGGTTTGCTTTATTTTATTGTGTATTTTGTGTTCTCATTTTGTATTTTTATGTTGTGAACCGCCCTGTGATCTTTAGGTGAAGGGCGGTATGCAAATTTAATAGCAGCAGCTATTTTTCTAGGAAAAAAAAGAGGTGCTGGAACTCACCAAGAACACTTCCCTTGTTCTCTTATAATGGCAATGGTACCCACCTGAGAGGTGCCGAAACTGAATTCTGGTGAGTTCCAGCTTTCGAAAATCCCTAATAATAAGACCAATGTTCTCATCAGCCCCAGCCAGCACATTGGCAAAGGCTGCTTTTTTGACATCTAAATCAGTGTGGTCTAAACCACAGAGCCTAGGGCTTGCTGATCAGAAGGTCGGCGGTTCAAATCCCCGCGACGGGGTGAGCTCCCGTTGTTCGGTCCCAGCTCCTGCCAACCTAGCAGTTCGAAAGCACGTCAAAGTGCAAGTAGATAAATAGGTACCGCTCTGGCGGGAAGGTAAACGGCATTTCCGTGCGCTGCTCTGGTTCGCCAGAAGCGGCTTAGTCATGCTGGCCACATGACCCGGAAGCTGTACGCCAGCTCCCTCGGCCAGTAAAGCGAGATGAGCGCCACAACCCCAGAGTCGCCCTGACTGCACCTAATGGTCAAGGGTCCCTTTACCTTTACCTTTAAAGCTTTTATGGGATGTTAGGGGAGGGGTAGTACCTCTGGTGGGGGGACACATCGTGCTCCTTCTGGGGTAGTTTGTCCACCTTCGGCCCCCACACTACACTCAGCTCTCACCTGTGGTTCCCGGAAGCCGTCAGCGGCCACACCCTGGGAATGGCTTCAACTAGCTGGCTAAACCAGGTGAGGGGTCCCGATGGGTCTCAAACCCTCAAGGTGTTAGGGACTTCCCCTGCATGCGAAGAGAGGCTCCAGCAGATTGAGCGGACAAGACCCATAGCGGGTCCGACGGTCATGGAAGCTTTAAGCTCTTCTGTTCACCTGCTTAATAAAGCTGGAGGAGCCAGTCAAATGGAGATGTCCATTGCCAACCTGGCATTCAGAGATCCCCGCATGGTCGCAACTGGACCCCTGCCAGTCTCAAAATGCACCTGGTGCTGGACAGTGAAATTAATGGAATGTGCAGAATTGGATAAAATGACGGGAAGAATCCGAGAACAGTGGGACCAGAAATTCGTCAAAGACTGGTCTAAATTTACGAATTATTTGAGAGACAATGATAACTCAATTGAATACACTTATAGGACTTCAAGAAGCTCTGTAGACAAATGCAGAAATATTATTGTAATTATGAATTTTACAGTGATTAATAGACATATGATATTTTAAGCAATGATAGATTTAAGAGGTATAGATTTAAAAGATAGAAATTTGAAAGCAATGATAGATTTAAGAGGTATAGATTTAAAAGATAGAAATTTGAAAGCTGAGGGAAGTCTGAGGGAAGTCTATGATAGCCAGAATGGATGAATATATGTGAATTTATTTTTTATCCTATGTAGATGTTATAGATTAAAATAATTAAAAATTTATTTTTTAAAAAAATGCACCCGGTGCCTGGCTAATTTCTAACACTGCCTGAGATGCCCCAAAAGGGATGACGGCTGTGGATGTGAACCCCAGCCCCTACTGATTAGTGGCAATGCCCTCCTAACTGCGTCCCTCACAAACATGCTCAGCATCACTTGCATTTCCGGGAAAGCTCATTTTCGGGAAGTGGGGGTGGGAATCATTCTTGTTTTTAAAACACAGCATTTAATGTCCCAAGACACAAAAGGAGCTTTCAGAGCAGCATGAATGCAGGCCTATCAACAAACGCAGAACTGGCACAAGCGCCGGGATAGCCTCCGCGTCTCAGATGACAGCAGATCCACTCGGGGCCAAGCTGGGCACAAGACAGAGCTTGCCTTTAGCTAGCTAGCTATGCCAATCTCAGCTCAGCAGCAACAATACAAGCCCAAGGAGGAAAAGGAACAGGACTCCAGTGCAGGTTGTGTCCAACTGTAGGTCTGCAGAGCATCTGTTTCCGATAAAACTGTAGAGTTGGAAGGGACCCCCGAGGGTCATCTAGCCCAACCCCCTGCAATGCAGGAATCTCAACTCAAGTATCCATGACAAAGTCCTAAATTTAATCCCCGACATCTCCGGGAAGGGCTTGGAAGAGGCCCCTGCCAAAATCTCTGCACAGCTGCTGCCAGTCAGTGCGGACAATACTAAGATAGATGGGCCAATGGCATGGCTCAGTTTCAAGGAGCACCCTATGTTCCTACCCACAGATGAGGTATGCCAACCTTACATCTCAGTCCCAAGCTCCTGCCCGCCCCACCCCCCCTCCACCAAGAGCATTATAGAATCTGGCTAACCAGCTAAAGAAAATAATTACAGCTTGAAGGTTTCGCAGTTCAGTGCTCTGCAGTATCCAAGCTAAATTGGCTGCATTTTTAATTGTTGTAGCTTTTCATAGGCTGTGTTCTGTCCACACTCACTGTACTGGAAAAGTTCCACTCAAAAATAAAGTTCGGAAAAGCAATCCTTTGGTGACAAATACAATCCGGGTACTGACGTCTCAACTTTCTCAAACTGTTCTGTGCTTTGCAACACAGAAAATTGCCACATCTTTGAATATGCAACAGGAAGATTTGAATGTCCTTTAAAAAAAAAAGTTATTGAGAACAAACAACTTTCATGACTGCTACTCACTAGCAACCAGTTCATTTTTCAAAAACCCTTCCTGGAATGTCTTCCAAGCTGCAAATTTCGGTGGAGGCGTCCCAATTTTGCATGGAGCCCCCATCAAGTCCTTCCTTCCTTCCTTCTAAGCCAGTGGTTTCCAAACTGAGTAGTACCACCCCTTTGGGGGGCAGCGGGAATACTTGTGGGGGGACAGACTAAGAGGCAAGTGGGTGGTGGGGTGTGGGGGCACTGGATGTGCAACTGACTACCAGATTATGAAAAGCTGGTGTCACCGGATCAAGTTCATTAATTTCGTTGAATTAATTACAATAAACAGTTTGGATTTTGAATAAAAATTTTTTTGAATAAATGTTATTTTTACTTGTGTTATTATCTGTCAGGGTGGGTGTCGGAAGCAGGTGAACGGTAACTCACAAAGCGTCAGTGAACTTAATTCTTTATTCAAGGAAATAAAACAGCTCAGGCCTTGTAAGCACAGCAACTCTTCCCAGTAAATATCAGCCTAATGAAACAGTTGTGAGGACTGAAGGTCTCTGCCTTCCCATTGCTCCCTAAAGCCCCTCCTTCTCCCGGGTTTTCCCCAAGCAATCTGAGACTATGCTGGCATGTCTGTCTTTGCTTCTCCCTCTTCATACCTCTGATGGTACAGTCACACCTCGTGTTGTGCTCCGCTCTTGTTACGGACTTTCAGCTTACAAACGCGGCAAAACCGGAAGTGTTTACTTCCGGGTTCGCCACCCGCGCATGCACAGAAGCGATCTGCGCGCTTCGCGCACAAGCACTCAATCACGCCTCAAAAACACATGCACAGAAGAGGCACTCTAGTTGTGGATTTTCGGGGTGCGAATGGCACCCTGAAACGGATTAAGTCCGCAACTAGAGGTACCACAGTACTGGGAGAGCTGGCCACAGCAGGGGTGGGGGGGGACAGACCCTATGGCTTCTTCAGTAGCCTGAATCTTCTCAGCCTTTTGGCCTTCCTCCTCGCCAGCTTCGACTTCTGCTGTCTGCCACAGCCTCCTCCTACTCACTAAGCCCTGTTACCCTTTCAACTTCCAAAACTTCCTCTCCACCCCCCCAAAGTCGGCTTCCTCTTCTTCCTCTTATGATATTGTTGTCCCACCAACACTCCCTGGGCTCTGAGCCTTCTTCCCTTGGGGGTTTTCCCCAGCTAGTGCCTCCCACCCTCCTTCTGCATCCAACCAGTTCATAACATCACCTTCCTTAATGGGTCATGCAAACTCTAATTTCAATACTGCTTTTTATAGGGTAAGGGGCACCGGGGGTGAGTTTACGGAACCGAGGGGGGGGGGTGGCGGCATGAAAACATTTGGGAGCTACTGTCCTGAGCTGTTCAGCCTGTTTGGTAACCAGAGGCATTCAGATTTTGTTTCACCCTTGAAATGATGACCCGGGGAATCTGGACATTTCTCAAGCTAGGGCTGGACAAAACTGTCTTTCAGAAACACAAGGCACCTGCTGCCTACCTTGGTTACAAGAACGGGGTGGACGGAACTGGAATAATTCACAGCAGCACAACCGCTAATGCTCGGAAGAGATTACAAGAGGCAGCTCAGCAGAGAAAAGGTTTCTGTTGCACAACGCTCCTTTGGAAATTACATATGACTCAGCTTCCCTCTGCCCATACTTATTTGGGGGTCGGTTCTCCAAGGAGAAGGACCCTTCCAGCAGCCCACAAACTGGGGGGGAACCAACAATTACAATGGGGAGGCTTTGCTTAAAGAAAATGGGTCCCTTCATTGCCCAGCTTCTGCTCATCAATGGGAATTTATAAGGCTCAAGCTTGGGCTAAAGGCCATAGCAGGAGCGTTCGAAATTTTCCAGCCACATTTTGCCCCTGGCTATCAGCTGCTTGCAACCAAGTTGAGATGCCCGAGCGCAAGGATGGTGCCTGACGTCTCCACCGTCTGGAGGCGCATGCCTGGGTATCCTTGGATCTGGACTATTTTCATACACTAATTCCTCATCCTGTAGAATTCTATAAGTTCCGTTTTATCTGCACAATCAGAACGAATTTCAGGAATCAAAAAGTCACAATGCCCCCAAAATAGCACCTAGGCATTCAGTTTTTGCGACTGTAACCCTGGTTTCAGGAGCCATTTGGCACCCAGGTTATATATCCGAGTTTCTAAGACAGCATAGTACACACCATATTTTTCGCTCCATAGGGCGCACCTCGTTTTTAGAGGAAGAAACAAGGAAAAAAAATATTTTTCTGGTTTTCCTCCTCTAAAAGCCCTGGTTTTTTTAGGATCAGCTAAAAGTTTTGCAGCTTTTTTTGCAAAGGGAAAAGCCCTGTTTTTTGAGGATCAGCTAAAAGTTTTGCAGCTTTTTTGCAAAGGGAAAAGCCCTGTTTTTTTGAGGATCAGCTAAAAGTTTTGCAGCTTTTTTGCAAAGGGGGAAAAGCAAAGCTCCTTTTGCAAAGGGGGGAAAAGCAAAGAGGAAAAGCCCCGTTTTTATGGGGTTCAACTCACATTTCTGCAGCTTCTAAAGGAAAGGGAGCCTTTTCTACAGTTTCCAGACAGATAATCTAATCAGCCAGTCACATGTTGCTGGGGAAACAAACAACCTCCCTCTGCAGCACATTCAACAATGGAGGCCTGGGCAAGGGGCGGGGCTGAAAGGGAGCCGGGGACTCTTATCTCTCTCCCGATCTCTTGCTGATCAGCTGCTGAGCGGGGTCCTTTCAACACCCCCTTTTCTCTTTGTAAAATAAAAAGCATGATCCTCTTTTGGCCCCTGGGCAATTCAGCTCCAGGGACCACCATTCGCTCCATAAGACGCACAGATATTTCCCCTTACTTTTTAGGAGGAAAAAAGTGCGTCTTACGGAGCAAAAAATACGGTAGGTAGGTTAGCACACAGAAGGTCCCAGGTGTGATCGCTGGACACCTATGTAAAAAGAGTCTGCTGGATCAGGCCAATGGCTCATCTAGCCCAGCATCCTGTTCTCGAAGTGGCCAACTAGATGCCCGTGGGAAACCCAAGGCAGGCTCTGAGTTCAAGAGCAACTCTTCCCCCCTCTTGTGGTTTTCAGCAGCTGGGATTCAGAAGTATTGCTGCCTCCAAGGGTGGAGGGAGAGCACAGGCACCATCATCTTTTGTCATTTTCTTTGTAAGCCGCCTTTCCACAGTTAAAACAGTGCTCAAGTCGGCTTACAATACGAAAAGATTTTCATAGTTACAAACATAGCAGTCATAAAAATAAATGCAACACATCAAAAACTACATAACCAAACTGGACAATTTCCACATAAAAATAAAGATACAAAAAAAAACTAATATGAATAACAGCAAAAGCTCCCGACAAAACTTCCCCCCAAAATACCCCGGTCCTTGTTGGACGGCAGCAGCAGTTCTTATGAAGCCTGCCAGGCCCCGCCCTGGGCTAGGTGGAGAGATGCAGGAATGGGGCCCTCAGGCTCCCAGCGGGTCAGGCATCCTGGCTAGTAGCCACCTCCTCCATGAATTTGTCTCTTTTTAAAGCCATCAAGGTTGGTGGCCATCACTGTCTCCTGTGGGAAGGAGTTCCATGGGTTAACTCTGCCCATGAATTGCCTTGAAACACCAGGGAGCCACTGTCAGCTGACAGTATGGAGTCAGGTGGATCAACAGTCCAATTAGACGGGTCAATGCGTACATTTCATACATTTAAAGCAGCTCCCTGCCCCCAAATCCTGGGAACTGCAGCTTACCCCTCCTAGAACTACAACTCCCAGTACCCTTAACAAACTACAGTTCCCATGGTTCTTTTCTTGGGGGGGGGTGTGCTTTAAATATGTGGTGCTTGGGCAGCCTTGGTTTCTAAACAGGCAGCTTCCTTTGCTCGGAAACACGAGGAGCATTAGCCAAGAGGAGAGTCACCCCTTGAGAAGAAGCCAAACACACTCTTTGCACCACGTATTGCAACGCCACATGGGGCAAGGGCTGCCAAATCCAGCAGAGCCCCAGAGCTATTGTACATCAGCGCTTAGTTTCACAATCTCCCCCTTCCCCTTGTTGTTGGAGAGAAAGCAGAGCGTCTTCCAAAAGAAGAAGAGTTCACCTGCCAATCTTCGTTTCACTCCCCCCCCCCACCCCCGGTGAAGATCCCAGAGCCCGTTCAAAGGACAGCCAGTACAAGGTTGAGGCCGCCAGGCTCTTATTATTCCCCTTAATGAACTCCTCGCTTCCCCCAGAAGCTACTTGCAAACCGCCTGGCCATCTGGCATCCATGACCAGATGCAAAATTGGAAGGCATGGAGGAGGAGAGGCTAGCAGCCTAGACACACACACACACACGACCCCATCTGCCACTGCCTGCTGGGCTTGGGAGGAGCCCCCAAAGTCGCCCCCCAACCGCCCTCCTAAGTTGGGAAACAAACAAACAAACCACCTCGAGCTGCCTTTGCCAAACTGGGTCCCTCCGTGTCTTTTGGGCTAAAACCCCCAGCGGCCTCAGCCTGGCAAAAGGGGGGCCTTAAACTTCCAGGTGGGTCCCACTCCGCAGAAAGCTAGGAAAGGAACGAGTTCCTCTGCCCCAGCTCTGAAAAACCCGACGGGGGATGCTGCCTCGAAGTACCCAAACGCGGAGTCCAACCCCCTCTGGTCCGGGTGCGTGTACTTGTCTTGTGTTCCACATTTAGAGTCCGCGTCGGTGTCCCCCCCCCCCAACATCCCCCTCTGTCAATTTCATTTCTGCAAGCCTCTTCTCCTCCGCCTCCCACCCACGTCCTCCTCACCCCCAAGCCTGGGACTACTCGACGCGCCTTGAGGCTTCGGCGAAGAAGACTCCCTGACGCAGGTTGTTGCGGCCACTCCCGTCTAGGGGGTTTGTCGCTGAGGCTGCTTCGACCCACCTGCCCTAAACCTACGCGGGACCCCCAAGGACAGAACTTGGCAGAAAGCGAGCCCAGGAGGATCCCGCAGTTTCGTTATCGAGTGGCGAGAAAGAGACACAAAGCTGCGTTGGCAGCCGCCACGTCTGAACTTACCTGCCTTAGCTGGGTGGAGCTGCTCTGCGGTGTCCGCTGGGCTTGTTGGGCCGTCGAGGAAGCGCCGGGAGGTTTTGGGAGGCTTCGAGAGGGGGCGGTGCCCAGCCACACCCGGTGCTGAGACCGCCCCCTGCCCGCCCCTTCGGTGGAGAAGGAAAAGCGCAGCCCCTTCGCTAGGCTCCGCGCGGGCGCATGGGCTGCCCGCTGCCTCGCGCAGGATGGCAGCCGGGGCGGGGCGGGGTCTTGCAAAGCTTGTCTACTCGGGAGTCAGGCCCGGGGAGAGCTTGCTTGTTTCTCGGATTGGGGCTGGCGGGGTCCTCGCGCAGTCTGCTGGCCCAGTGGAGGCGAAATACCCATGGGGCTCACTTTGGAGCCAGCCTGGCGCGCCCCTCGGACCAGGGCGCGTTGCCTCGGAATTCTGACCTGCTGTGGATCGGGTGAATGTATACCCAAGCAAGCATCCGCACTTGCCAAGGGAAAGGAGCGCAAAGTGAGATGCTGGCGCCCCTGGAACTTTTAAGAGACTTAAATTTTAAGAACACAATCTCGAGATCAGCCCGATGATTTGTGTGCTGGAAACACTTGCTTTGGCTTTTGAGACAGGTATCTACACTTCTGTTTCTAGCTGTACAGCTGCGAATATAAAGCTTTAAGTGCATTATACAAATGTAACACTAGATGGCGATGGTGAGCTTAGGGCAATTTCTACATACTTTTCAAAACTTTTTTTAAAGCATTTTCACAGCGCTTTTTAAAAATATGTGTCTAGATTCCACATGCGTTTGTTGTATTTCTTTTTTTTATAAATAATTTTTTATTATTTTAACACTATACTACTACAATATAAAATTCAAACATTTTCATACATTTTCCACTTTGGCTTACAAAGCCATGACTTCCCTCAATCCCTCCACATGGCTTTCAGAATTATATCTTGATATTATACTTCTTTAATCAACCATTGCTTACATTATCATAAAATTCCTTCTTACTTTTACTACCCTACTTACAATAATATTTCTACACAATAACTACAAAACTTCTTGAAATCCTATTAGCGTATTCAATTGTAAATTGTCTTTTAAATAGTTCGTAAACTTTAACCAGTCTTTGATGAATTTCTGGTCCCGCTGTTCCCGGATTCTTCCCGTCATTTTATCCAGTTCTGCATATTCAGTCAATTTCACTGTCCATTCTTCTTTCGTCGGTAATTCTTCTTGTTTCCATTTTTGTGCTAGAAGAATTCTAGCTGCAGCCACTGCGTATTGGAAAAGTCTAATGTCTTTCTTTTCAATGTCTGTACCTACAATACCTAATAAGAAAGCTTCAGGCTTCTTAACAAAATTATATTTCAACATTTTTCTTAACTCATGATATATCATATCCCAATACATTCTCACCTTCTTACACTCCCACCACATATGATAAAAGGTACCGACACTTTCTTTACATTTCCAACACTTATTATCCAACACTTATTATCCGACTTATACATCTTTGCTAGTTTAACTGGGGTAATGTGCCATCTATACATCATTTTTAACAAATTTTCTTTTATTGACGTGCATGCCGTAAATTTCATTCCACGTTTGTTGCATTTCTTATGCTGGTCATTTAAAATAAGCCGAGAGGTTTCTACTTTTGTGCTTGCCGTTTTCCATAGAATCCAGTGCCGAATTACTGAGTAGGCAAAGCAGGCCCTGGCCTATGGGCCCCCACACATTTTAGCGGCCCTGCAACAATGGATCTAAATTGATTTATTGCAATTGTTGGTTGGTAAAATAAGAAAATGTCTTGGGAGATAATTTGTGGGAGATAAGGGGTGTCAAGGGGGCAAGTTTTTGACGGCCTAGGGGCCTCCCCAGGGTTTAATCCAGCGCTGATAGAATCATAGAATTGTAGAGTTGGAAGGGACCACGACGAGGGTCATCTAGTCCAACCCCCTGCAATGCAGGAATCTTTTGCCCAACTTGGGGCTTGAACCCACAGACCCTGAGATTAAGAGCCTTGTTAGCAATTGGGTGTGGATGTATAAGTAGTTAGCCTTGTCTAGGGTACAAAATCACTAATGAATTTGGGGGAGGGGGTGTTTAAATGGAAATTCACAGGTGCCAAAAAGGTTTTTTTATGTATGCCACTACTGCAGCCCGCGTTTTGTTAGCTCAAAAATGAAAAACGAGCGAGGTCCCCACTAAAGAAGAACGGCAATTTAAGATGATGGAATATGTGCAGTTTGTGGAACTAACATACAGAATAAGAGAACAAGAAGAACATACATTTAGAGAAGATTGGAAAATGTTTATTGAATATATAGGGGGAAATTGTGTACATTTGAAAATGTTGGCAGCATTAAGATAAATTCAACAGTGTAAATAAGTTTTGATGGATGTAATAATGGAATACTGAATGGTTTAGTTTATATAAAATATGCAGGGATTTATGTTATGCAAAATGAACCATGGAAAGAGAAGAAAGAAAGTCAATGATATTTTAAGGTCGTTTCCACGAATAGTCTAAATTGTAAAACAGAAAATTTAATAAACATGATAAGAAACGAAACAAAATTGCCAAGCACCAACACTGTGTATACGCAGTGTGTACTGCGAGAACACAGGTCTTTGCCTGCAAGGAGCCTACACACCAAGCCTTTAAAGCACATGTTTTCTCCCTCAAGGAATCCTAGACACTTTGGTTCTTTAAAGGCTGCTGGGGTTTGTAATTCTGAGGAGTAAACTACAGGGTCCAGAATAATTTGAGGAGGTTAGGCTGAGAGGCAGAGCCCAAGGTCACCCTGGCTTCTCTCTCTATAATCTTATCTTTACATTTTTCTCTTGCCCTTCCTCCAAGTTGCTCAGGACAGTCCAAGCACCCAAAGAGAAGAAGAATTTGGATTTGATATCCCGCTTTATCACTACCCGAAGGAGTCTCAAAGCGGCTAACATTCTCCTTTCCCTTCCTCCCCCACAACAAACACTCTGTGAGGTGAGTGGGGCTGAGAGACTTCAAAGAAGTGTGACTAGCCCAAGGTCACCCAGCAGCTGCATGTGGAGGAGCGGGGAAGCGAACCCGGTTCACCAGATTATGGGACTCTTAACCACTACACCACACTGGCAGAACCTCACAGCAACCCTTGAGGTAGGAGAGGCAAAGAGATAAGTCGTTAAAGCCAAGGACACCCAGTGAGCTTTGTGACTGTGCGATTATGTTGTTGTTGTTCAGTCCCCTGCAATGCAGGAATCTCAACTGAAGCTTTCAAGACAGATGCATGGCCCAACCTCTGCTTAAAAACCTGGGCTGCAAAGTGGATTGAAAAGAAGACTTGCGTAGGTGTCGGTCATGGGGCTCGGATTCTTCTAATACTTTCAGAGACCAGCAGAGGTCAGTTCAGCTCCAGAGATGAGGCGGAGGAGGACCTGCTTGCAAAGGGAGCAAGCGCTTGTGGAGCTGCCTGAAGCCCAGCCCTCATCCTTTGTGGATCTAGCAAAGGGTCTGCTTCATTTCAGCTCTAATCGTAACCTTCTTTACCTGGGAGTAAATCCCAGTGAGTAGACATGGTTAGGAATGCTCTGCACATGCATTTTTATTTATTGCATCGTTCATTTCTTCCTTTGAGGCTCACTATGACCCTCCTGCTTTGGAGGCAGAAGATCCTAGGTTGGCCCCCTAACGGCATCTCCTGGTGGTGGGGTATCCTGCCTGGAATCCTGGAGAGCTGCTGCCATTCAGGGTTGGTGACACTGAGCTAGATCTGTGTGTAACACAGATTCCTCTGTTTCAGCTAGAACTTCCAAAGGGAAGCCTGGGACCTGAGTCTAGGACTTCAAAGGGAGACTGCAAAGGGAAATGGCTGGATTGAAATCCACCCTGAGGTTCTGTGCTGTCACTTGTGGACAGGGGCGAAGGAAGGCTAACCAGCGGCGCATGAACATGTGCCACATGTACAGCGCATGCATAGCGCTGCTACATACTGCACAGGGATCCTGCTGCTGTCCGTACAGTGCTCGAGCGGTGCCATCAGGAAACCGCCTGGCGGCGCATGGGCGCCGCTGCTATGTACTGCACATGCGCATGCGCTGTATGTAGCAACGCATGCGCCCACTTGAACGCCATACAGATGGCAGTGGGATCCTCCGCACATGGCTGCTGTGGTGCGATGGCAGGGCAAACCCCCCGCAGGGTGCCTTGTCACCCCCTCAGATATGGCACCCGGGGCGGACTGCCCCCCCACACCCTTCCTCCGCCACTGCTTGTGGATTGAATCAAGGCCAAAGCTGTTATTGTATTTATCACGGTATACGTCTGAGCTGTAAACAAGCATATTGGCAAGGAGGTTCCGGCAATGGCTGGCCTCTCCAAAAGGGTATGGGAGAGCGTGGTACTGGACGTGGTGCTAACGTCCAATACCAAGATGAAGGTCTATCGGGCTTGTGTGTTGAGCTTGCTGCTGTATGGAAGTGAGTCATGGGCAACTTGCAACCGTCAGGAGCGATGCCTCAACACCTTCCACCTGCCCTGTGTCAGGAAGATTTGGGGCATCACGTGGCAGGACAGAGTCTCAAACAGAGCTGTGTTCTCCCAAGCCCACATTCCCAGCATGTTCCCAGCAAGTCTAGGCTGGCTTGGTGATGCCCACAGAATGGAAGATGGCAGGATCGCCAAGGACGTGCTCTACGGGGAGCTGGCTTCAGGCACCAGACCTGCTGGCAGACCAACTCTGCGCTGCAAAGATGTCTGCAAACTTGACACGAAGGCTGACATCTTCAACCCCGCCGTGTGGGAATCCCCTGCCGATGATGACAGTACATGGAGACAGACAGATCGTGCATTCATAGCAGTGACCAGAGGACGAATGGCCACTGGGAGGAGCACAGAGACAAAGAAGTGCCATAGTGCATCTGCAGCAGCATATCCACCAGACGCCTTCATCTGCCCCAGCTGCAACAAAACATGTCTCTCCTGTATCGGTCTCTACAGCCACAGCAGGCGCTGCAACTCTCCAACGGTTTGACTTCACCCCCAAAGGCATACTCTGTCTCCCAAGACATACAGATGCCAAGAGCCTAGCTCAGCAAGGGGTGTGTGCTTTGTACGTGGAAAATCCCAGGTTCAACAATCCTGGAAACGGCTGCCAGTCATTGTGGGAGAAAGATGAACCAGCAAAGTGACCATCTAAGTCAGTTTCCTATATTCCTGTTGTTACGGGAAGGAGAGCAGCTCAGTGGCAGAACATCTGCTCTGCATGCAGAAGGTCCCAGGTCTAACCCCCAATGGCATCTCTAAGTAGTGGGTGGGAAAGACTCCTTGCCGAAAACCTGGAGAGCAGCTGCCAGTCAGTGTAGGCAATGCTGAGCTCGATAAGCCAAAGGTTTGGTTGCTAGGGGGGGTGGTTTGGGAAAAAGCTGTGCTTCTTTCTTTCCTGCACAGCAAAGCCAGTATCCCGAGCAGTGCCAGATTTATTTATAAGCTAAACCAGTGTTTTTCAACCACTGTTCCGCGGCACACTAGTGTGCCGCGAGATGTTGCCTGGTGTGCCGTGGGAAAATTACTTTATATATAGTCAATATAGGCACAGAGTTAAATTTTTTAACATTTTCTAATGGTGGTGTGCCTCGTGATTTTTTTCATGAAACAAGTGTGCCTTTGCCCAAAAAAGGTTGAAAAACACTGAGCTAAACAAGCTATAGCTTAGGGCCCCACTCTCTTGGGGCCCCCCAAAAAAATTAAAGGAAAAAAACTGGATGTACATTTCCAAAATATAAGATAAAAAAACCTACATACAGCAACAGTGTTTTGTGTTGTGTAGGCTCCTATGATGTAAGTAATGGGCCCCGCCTGCTAGCCTGCTCCCTAAAATATCACTGGTTTGCTCATTTCTATATTTGATAAAATACATATTTTGTTATGTGCAAATGGCTTTAGATACCTATTAGGTCCATAAATTACCATATAGCATATATTCAACACAAAAAAACAGCGACAATTTGTTGTTGACAAAGGACAGCTGGACATATAAAGGGCCCCATTACCTTCAGTAGCTTAGGGCCTCATCAAACCTAAATCCGGCCCTGATCCCGAGCTGGTTTTACAGCTGACCCCTCTATATGCCTCTTTTTTTGGCCCTGTGACAACATGAAGTCACCCTGCCCTCACCACTCTTTCTGGTGCCTCTGTTACCTGCACAAACTGTTAAGTGGAGAGGAGACGCCTGTCTTTGAAAGAGAGGAGATTTCACCTCACACAAAAACAACCTTCCACGCCCACCTCCCTCGCAGTTCATTCACTTAGTAGCCCAGGGGGGCAACAGCAATTTCCTTTGTTATTGCTGATTGACACAAATGGCATGTTGGAGGGATAAATAAGATGTGTTTGTGCTCCACGCCTCCCCTCCCCCCCCCGCGCCCGACATGTTGCACGTATTCCTCTAAGTCGAAGCAATTGCAACCGAAAAATTCACTGTGAGGCTTAATGGACATCTGACTCACAGCAAAAAATGGAGGTCTGTATGTCAATTGATCTTGGCTTTTTATTACTGAAAACAGGGTCAGAGACCTCCAGACACTGGGTTGTTGTTGTTTTGTTGTTGTTGTTGTTTTGCTCTTTTGTTTGCTTCCAATAGTTTATTTATTTGTTATTTATTTATTGCATTTATAGGCCACTTTTTTTCTCCAAGGAGCCCAAAGTGGCATACATGGTTCTCCCTCCCCTCATTTAGTCCCCACAACAACCCTGCAAGGTAGGTTAGGTTGAGAGACAGTGGCTGGCCCAAGGTTTCACCCATTGAGCTTAATGGCTAAGTGGGGGAGAAGAGGGGACCTAGGCAGGTGTAGGTAGTAAGGGTCCTTCCGTCTTGGCATCTACTGTACTTTTCCGTGTATAAGACTAGGTTGTTTTCCTTTTAAAATTATGCTAAAAAGTGGGGGTTGTCTTATACATGGATAGTGTATAGGGTGGACGTTTGATTGGTTGCTGCCGCGGCTGTCAGCAGCTATTGGGCGTGTTATTGGTTGCTGCGTCAAGAGCTGTTGTTGATTGGCTGGTTCTGCGGCAATTGGGCGGGCGATTGGCATCTGCTGCCGGCGAGAGGACAGGTGAGAGGCAGATTTTGTACTGGAGAGCCAGTGTGGTATAGTGGTTAAGAGCGGTAGACTCGTAATCTGGGGAACCGGGTTCGTGTCTCCGCTCCTCCACATGCAGCTGCTGGGTGACCTTGGGCTAGTCACACTTCTCTGAAGTCTCTCAGCCCCACTCACCTCACAGAGTGTTTGTTGTGGGGGAGGAAGGGAAAGGAGATTGTTAGCCGCTTTGAGACTCCTTAGGGTAGTGATAAAGCGGGATATCAAATCCAAACTCTTCAAACTCTTCTACTGTGTGTTGGTGAGCGATTTTCAGCAATCCCCCGTTAAAAAGCTCAACAACCCTGTGCAACCCCCCCCACCAAAAAAATTCAACAACTTTGAGCCACCTTCCCCCGTTTTCTTAAATTTGAGTCCCCCCAAAATAGGGGGCGTCTTATACACAGAAAAATACAGTACTTCATGGGGGCAAGACCTGCCAGAGTTGAGTTGCTCTGCTCATTAGGCATGGCACTCCTAGGCAGATCCTGTTTTTCTAATAAAGAGTTAATTCCAACTTGCTTGGTGTGATTTACTGCTGGCTCGCTCATGTCAGCAGCCCAGATCCACACCCTTCTTGGGTGTTTTTGTCTGGCTGGGGATGTGTCCTTGAACTCTCTTCCTAATTCATTCATCTTGCATGGCAAAAGATGCAGAGAAGCAATCATTCAGAGCTGTTGACAAATATCTCACTCGTCCAAGAGGCCAGCCAGCCTCAAGTAACAAAATCGCCATGCTTTGCAATAGCCATTGCTGGGCTCGTCTTGGCCTAGAGCAGAATTTTCCCCGGGTAAACAGTCAGTGACGCAGCAGTCCTGGTGCGCATTTGAGGAGTGTTAATCTTCCTCAACGCGACTTTCAATTCCAATTCATGCAAAGAGGAGGACAAACAGAATGAAGAGGCTGAAGTAATCCCCAGGCATTCAATCGCATAAAATATTCTGTGGAGGAAATTTGATTTATCCTCTGCGATGCTCGTGGAATCCAAATGATTGCTATGAATATAATTACCTTGATTAATCTAAGTGCCGTAGCTGATTTCTTGGAATCTGTGAGTTTGGAGGGTGTTGGGTAAATACTATCAACTGTCGTGACATGATTTAACTTGTCCCCGTCCCCTATCCACCCCCACCTGCACAACAAACCTCTCCCCTGCATTTACAGATCATAGATGGGTCTAGGGGCCTAGTCCAAAAACATCTAGAGGGCACCAGGTTGGGGAAACCTGACCTAACTCACTATAACTACATAATAAACAGCCTGAATAGCTCAGCTGGTTAGAGTGTGGTGCTGATAAAGCCAAGGTTACATGTTCGATCCTAATAATAATAATAATAATAATAATAATAATAATACCACGCCAATCTGGCTGGGTTTCCCCAGCCACTCTGGGCGGCTCCCAACAGAAGACTAAAAACAGAATAAAATTTCAAACATTAAAAACTTCCCTAAACAGGGCCTGCCTTCAGATGTCTTCTAAAAGTCAGATAGTTGCTTATTTCCTTGACATCTGATGGGAGGGCGTTCCACAGGGTGGGTGCCACCACCGAGAAGGCCCTCTGCCTGGTTCCCTGTAACCTCACTTCTCGCAGTGAGGGAACCGCCAGAAGGCCCTCAGAGGTGGACCTCGGTGTCTGGGCTGAGCGATGGGACAACTGCATATTCCTGCATTGCAGGAGGTTGGACTAGATCAGGCTTCCTCATCCTCGGCCCTCCAAATGTTTTTGGCCTACAACTCCCATGATCCCTAGCTAGCAGGACCAGTGGTCAGGCACGAGGGCCAAGGTTGAGGAAGCCTGGACTAGATGATCCTCCTGGTCCCTTCCAACTCTAAAATTCTATGATTCTAATAAGACTGCATAAAAAAAGAGCTTGAGATGGCTCTGATTCTGCACTGCTTGGTTGGAGAACTGCATTGCAAAATTCAGAGAACTGCAAATCTGAAAACATAGTTACAGTTGTGCCCCGCTAGACGAATGCTTCGCTAGACGAAAAACTCGCTAGGCGAAGGCATTCGTCTAGCGGAAGGCTGCCCCGCAAGACGAAAAAGTCTATGGGGCTGCCTCGCAAGACGAATTTTTTTCGTTTTTTTTCGTCTAGCGAAAACCGCGGTTTACATTGCCGCTTCGCTAGACGAAAAACCCGCTAGACGAAAATACTCACAGAACGAATTATTTTCGTCTAGCGGGGCACCACTGTATGCTTCTATTCACATATTGGTTCAAGAAGTACAAGCTAGGTAATTTTCCATTAAAATATCCCATCCCAAATTGCTTGGGAGGAAGCTCCCATCCACCGGAAGCATGCACACACATGCACACGCACACACACGCAAGGGTCATGTTGGGATCACACTTATTACTCTTCCTTCACAGCCTTGAGAAACGCCAGTTTTGCTTCTGTCCTCCAGGCACGCCTCAGCAGCAGCTGCATCAGGCAATTAAAATAAAAAAATGAAAACCCTATTTACAGCTAAGGTATGTTAGCGTCATCAATGGGCTGGTTTCTGGCTGTTTTAATATGACAGCGGGAGCGTCGTGATTTGGCTAGGATTTGCAATGTCTTGCATGCTAAAACATTCAAGCCGCAGCCTCGAATCTGTGGAAATGAGGCCACATGCATGCCCTGACGTGAAGGATTTGCTGCTGACCCGGAAAAGATTCCTTCCGTTCCCAGCCAGCCATCACCCTGGAGCCACTGAAACAGCTCTCTGCGCCTCTTCTGTATACAGAGCTGGCAAGACTGTCCGGGAAAATCTGAGACCAGCGAGACCAGGGGTCAGTAAACTCTTTCAGCAGGGGGAGCTGGTCCACGGTCCCTCAGACCTTGTGGGGGGGCCGGACTATATTTTGAAAAAAAATATGAACGAATTCCTATGCCCCACAAAAAACCCAGAGATGCATTTTAAATATAAGGACACATTCTACTCATGTAAAAACATGCAAATTCCCGGACTGTCCGCTGGCCGGATTTAGGAGGCAATTGGGCCGCATCCGGCCCCCGGGCCTTAGTTTGGGGACCCCTGAGCGAGACCAACAGTTTGAAAAAGACTGGAGTAAATTTATTATTTATTTGAAAGAACATTGTAAACAGCAACACTAACAGGACTGGCTCAAAGGTTTGCCAGTTAAAATTAGAAACTTATTTACAATGATAAGGAATTTCAAAGTAAAAGGAAAGGTAGATGAGGGGAATGAGAGATGCGGATGAAATTATAATTGGAAGTTAGAAAGTCAGTTGGGAGAGATGGCAGGAAGACGTCGACTCGAGAGAGTCAGAATATAGGTACAGTCATACCCCGGGTTGCGCACACCCCGGGTTGTGGATGTTCGAGTTAAGAACGCCCGCAACCCGGAAGCGTTTCCGGAACATGCGCAACCCCTGGATGTGCAGAAGCATGTGCAGAAGCTCTCAAATCATGCTACTTCCGGGTTTTTTCTTTGGGGGGGGGGCGTTCGTGTTAAGCACGCCCATGTTACGTAGCGCGATCCAGAACGGATCGTGTGTGTAACACGGGGTACCACTGTAAAGTTATGTAAAATCACGGACTTCCGGCGAGGTCGCCATCACGGGCGGACGTGGGTTGCCTCGGCAGCGAGGCGACCCAGTCCAGCCCGGGGGTTGGAGCCCCGCTACCGCTAAGCGGGGCTCCGGTGAGGCGCGGGAAGAGCGTCCCGCGCCTCGGGCTCCCCGGCGGGCCCGCTAGGCTCCGTACCCTTCCCTCGTTCCCCCTGTAAAGGGGGAGTGGGGGTGAAGGGAGCGCGGAGCTGGGCCATTAGGGGACATGCCCCAACCGGGCGGAAAAGCGGCGAGTGCTGGCCGTGACGAGCGACGACGTTCTCCCTGTAGAAGATGAAAGGAAATGAAGCCCGGTGGTTGTGAGTACTTGACTGGATTAAATTTGTGGACTTAACGATCCGGGAGGTTTCAGGGAAAGGAAGTCTGCCTCCCTCCCTTCGGTGGCAAGAAAATAACGGTTTATGATACTGTTGCTACCAAGATGGTTATAATGTCTGGATTTTTTCACAAGTGAGACTATTTAGATCTCCCTTTGGGGAGGAAGAGGATGGAGAATATCCCTTTTTAAAGTTATGGTCTTTGCGCCCTGGTTTCAGGGAAAATGGCTGCGAAAAGTCCGAGCCGAAGTGGAAAACTACTGGTATAAGATGGAAAACATTGAAATAGAAACTGAAATTTGATACCTATGCCCGTTCTTACCATGTTGGGCTTTGTTTTTGAACTTGTTTTGAACTCTGGACTAACTGATGAACAAAGGATTATTATTTGAAACTGGAACTGCTTAATCAGAAATTGAAGGTTTTGAGTGGGGATATGAAGAAAAATTTACTTCCCACAGAGGAGACCTTTCAGGTATTCGACACTATGGAAGAGAGCCTTGGCAAAGAGCTGAAGGGGATGATTGAAGAACTGAGAGAGATGGCTTGGCGACTCCCGGAAAAAGAAACGTCCTTCGGCGGTGGCAGCCCCAGGACGGTGAAGAATGTTATATCCAGCCCCCGAGGTGAGAGCTCGGGAGTGAAGGGCAAAAAATTAAGATATTTACAAATAGAAGAAGAATGCAGCAATTGAATGGGAGAAGCTGAAAGAAGATGAACAGTGTACCCTGAGGTTCGATGCAAGGACTGTTGGGGACTGTGTCTGGATCTGTGGACGCACAAGGAAAGAGGACAATTTGAGGAGTGGTTCCGGTGTAAGATCGAGAAGGACAATGGATAGAGGGGGGATAGGGTGAAGTGTATTAAGTGCAGAATATAAATGGTTTGTTATGGTAATCTGAAATCGGAGGGTTAAGACATTAAGTTTTATTTTATTTTCTAACAAGAAAAGGGATATTTTGAATTTTTTGTTATTAGCAGCAGTTTAAGGGATAGAAGAAGTTTGCTTAGATTTGATATAAGAATAATTTGTTAAGATATAAAGCTTTGTTATTAATTATTATGGATTAAGATGATTGTTTAGATTTGAATTTTCTTTAAATGAATTCAATTTTTAGAGAGATGAAGTTATTAAAGTAGAATCTGGATTTGGAACCGAAGGAGAGAAGGCAGGGGAAGTCAATTGTAAAGATTCGGAACTAGAAATTTTTTTTTGTGTGTGTGTAAACAAGAAGAAGAATCGTGGTTATGTCTGTATTTGTTTTGTATAAATGTGGGTGGGTGACGGTATTCTTTGTTATGAAAAACATCAATAAATTCTGTATTAAAAAAAAGTTATGTAAAATCACACTGTGTTTTTTGAAAATAAAAATGCTAATAATAATAATAATAATAATAATAATAATAATAATAATAATAATAGAAACAGCTCCCTGTGCCTCATTTGGGCCTCCAAAGTTCAGGGTCAAAGCAGCAGCACCTCTTTCGATCCCATAAAGAGCAGGAAGCTGTGTCCTGTGGTATACTGAATGCTGGAGGTTCAGCTGCCTCTGTTAACTGATCTTGCTCGGTGTCCTTAACTGATTTATGCATAAATGTAGCCAGAGAAGCGCTCTGCACATAGAACAGGGGAACAGGGCAGGACCAGGCCAAGACAGTTTGGCCCTCGAGGCGAACCGCAAACCACAGCAGGGAATAAATTTCATTTGACGGTTTTTTATCATCTATATTTTGAATTAGATATAGGCCTATACAGGGCCGTCTCGTCCATAGGGGTTGGTGGTGCGGCGCGGCAGGGCGCCGGGCCCCCCAGGGGCACCCCCGCGAGCCTGCCGGCATACCGGGCGCCCCCTCCCAACCCAACCCCGCCCGGGCCCGTGGGGCGGGGTGCGGGTTGCAAGCCGGCCGCCCTCGCCTCCCGGAGCCCCAGCTGGAGCGCTGGAAGGGCGCACAAAGCCCCGCGCCGCTCCAGCGCCACGCCCCTCATCCCCCGCTCGCCCACCCCCCCTCCCGAGGGGCGGCCAGCACGGGAGGGAGGCGGGCAGAGAGGCGGCACGCCGGGGTCGGCGAGGGATTGCCGCGCCACGGCGGCCGATCCCTCTAAGACGGCCCTGGGCCTATATGGGTGCACCAAAACCTTTTAAGGGTTATGGGGCTCTAAAGGTCTTAATCTGGCCCTGGGAGAAATTATGGGCTTTATAGGTACGAACACAGCCTTTGTGCCGTAGGACTGTGCCTTTTACATACCGATCTATGTCCGTGCCTGGGAGCCCTGGTGTCTTTGCAACAGGGTTTTTGTTAATGGTGCGGGTGTATTTATCAGGTGGTGAGATGAACAAGGAAAATTGGGCTCGCTGTGCAAGACGGCGGAGTGGTGGCAAGCGAGGAATTCGGGAGCCGCATGCCGGCTCATGTCGCAGCAAATGGAAGCCAAACGTGGCTTGGTCTCCGAGGACTGGATTAGGCCGTCCTTAATCCCCTCATTAGCTTGGAAGCCATGCGCCTGCCATCAGCCCCGTTCTGTCGTCTGTCAGAAGGCCTGCAGAAGAAGACGGCTCTGCTCCTGCTTTGCCATCTCAGCGGAGGAGCAGATCCAAACCAGACATTCAGAGCACATCCAACTCACTTTGAGAGCACATGGCCCTCCTCCCCCCGAGATTCCTGGGAAATGTAGTTTGTTAAGGATGCTGGGAACTGTAGCTCTGGGAGGGGGAAAACTGTTATGCATTCAGTGGTCTGTGTTTGCCTGATCTTGAGTCTGGACTAAGGATTCTGAGCTCCTGTGTTCTGATTCGATATATGATAGCCAATCACAGAACATTTCAGGATTTGGGCCTTTGCCACTGGCCCTTAAACTTGAGTCATGATTTGCAGCTTGGAAATTTAGACAGCCAATCACGTTGGGAGTGGGAGTGGCCCAGGCCTCCAGAAATGTATATAAGCAGTTGCTTTGCCCCTGCTGTCCAGTTCTGTAGTTCAATAGAGGTTCTTGGTGTTATCGCTGCTTCTTGCCCTGTGGGAATCGACCTACACTTCAGAAACTGTTTGAATGCAACACAACTTGCAGAGAGTGGTTTGCATGGAGTTAAGACCAATGCAGTAACCTCCAGGTTTCCCGACTATCTCTGCACATTGGACCTCTGTGCTGACCTTCCTATTTCTTTCAAGTGTGGACTGATACCTCTTAGGCTGAATCTTGTTGGCAACCTCCTCGTAATCTGGTGAACCGGGTTCGCGTCTCCTCTCCGCCACATGCAGCTGCTGGGTGACCTTGGGCTAGTCACACTTCTCTTGAAGTCTCTCAGCCCCACTCACCTCACAGAGTGTTTGTTATGGGGGAGGAAGGGAAAGGAGAATGTGAGCCGCTTTGAGACTTCCTTTGGGTAATGAAAAGCGGGATATCAAATCCAAACTCTTCTTCTTATTCTTTTTCTTCAGGGCCAAAGGGGACACTGCCCCACCAACCTCCTGCCCCCTATGAATGTCCCTTTTATTGCGCATCTGTAAAAACCAGCCAATTGCGCAGAGTTGAATTGTACACCTGGTGCCCCGCTCACTTTTGTCCCCGGCCCCACCCACCACTGGCTTGGCGTATGTCCCTCGGGAGGCTCTTCTGAAGCTCTTTCCCTGCCTCAGATCTCCTCTTTTTGCAATTTGCAATAACACCCAGCTATATCAGCACCCCCATCCTTTCTCACGCAGGGCTGTCATTCTTAGCTCCTCCAGGCTCTCCTCCCCCTGCTCCTTTCACGCCTTCTGCGTTTGCTGAGTGCGGCATCTCAGAGGGAGGCAGCTTCCAAAAAAAGAGCACCCTTCTAATTCAAGCTTGCTGGTTTGGCTCCAGCATCACTCCCTCGGCAACTGGCATTTTCTGACCCATTTCTCTCTCTCTCTCTCTCTCTCTCTCTCTTGCAGCATCTCACCCTGCAAGGACAGTTTCGATTGCTTGGTGGAAAGAGATGGGAATCTTCCAGCTGCTCTGCGTTGGAGACTGCATGCTGGGGAAGTCAGGTCTTTGGCCTGGCATTCCTTATATACGGAGGAATTCCACCTTGTCCTGAGTCGGACCATTGCGACCCTCCAGGCCTTCCCACCTGGCCCTTGAAACTCCCCCACCACCACCACCACGCCTTTTACTGACGCTGCTTTGCCTCTCAAGTGAATTTTCCTGTTTGGAACGTGTGCTTGAACTCTGAAAAGAGGTCTGCTGGATCAGGCCATGGCACATCTGGTCCAGCATCCTGTTCCTACAAGGGCCGACCAGATGCCCTTATGGCAGGCTTCTTCAAACTCGGCCCTCCAGATGTTATGAGACTACATTTCCCATCATCCCTGACCACTGGTCCTGCTAGCTAGGGATCATGGGAGTTGTAGGCCAAAAAAATCTGGAGGGCAGAGTTTGAGGAAGCCTGCCATAAGGGCATCTGGTTGTCCCTTGTAGGAACAGGATGCTGGACCAGATGTGCCATGGGCCTGATCCAGCAGTCCTCTTCTCATGTTCTTATGTTCTTATCCCTGCTGTGCATTTTGTTCCAGCCTTGACCAACCAGATCCCCTCCAGATGTTTTGGGCAAGAACTGCACACCAACAGAGGCTGATGGGGAGTTGTAGATGGAAACAGATGGAGGACGCCAGGTTGGTGAATGATGCCTTAGTCCACGTGTGGCTGCATATGTATTGCAATTTCCCATAGAGGTGGTCATGCAAGTGTGGTGTGAGCATCCAGCGAACTCGCAGCAAAGCTGAAAAAGCTTCCCTCCCTCAAATGTGGGAATTCAATGGAGCCAGCTTCCCGCATATGCGCTGTCGAACTGCCACACTCAATATTCATCATGCAAGTTTAACTTAATGAGGGTATAAGCTCTGAGATGCTCATGACAAAGGAATACCTCTGGGCAAAGCTGATGAGTTTAGCATCTGTCATGCTTCGGGAGCAAAGCTAATAAGGAGATGGGGACAGGCATCCAATCTGTTTCCATGTTTTTGCTCGCCGCGGTTATGAGAGTCCCCAGATATTCCAAATTGCCGTGATCTGATTTGGCACGGTGCCAACTGCTTCCGCGTAGAAGAGGCCACACTGTGCCAAATGGCGAGACTTGGCTTCAGTTTTATTTCTGGCTTTCTTGGCTTCAGTTTTTCTTCCAGCAAAAGTACACTACTGGTACTGCGGCCCTCTGGAAGTTTGCCTGGAAGGCAATGTGGCCCCCACGCTGAAAAAAGGTTCCCTACCACCCAGGGTGTTAGGGCCTCGTTTTGGCTTCACGTTATCTGAAAGCGCACCCTGCTGGGATCACTCAAGCTGGCGTCTCCGCGTAAAAGGATCTTGTAGCATGATGGCAACGGGATCCTCCATGACGGTGACGTTGTTGGCATGAGAGACAATGGAGTGCGCCTCCACGGGTGAAGTCAAACCATTGCGTTAGCAGCACAGAAGTGACCTTCCTACGGCACAAGCTTGGGCAGAGTGTACGGAGGTTCTGGACTGCCCAGACGATAGGACATCCCTCTTAGTCTCACTGATGTGGTCCAAAGGAAAGCAGAACAAGACGTTTGGCACCAGCTTGGCTGCAGGAGTTGCAGGAAGGAGGCGTACAAGGCACCAACCAACCGACGTAGGGACTCGGCTCTGGATTTTTGCAGAGTTTACTCCTGGGCCTTTTCTTCTCCCAAAGATATTCCACGAGGCAGCAGAGGTTCAGGATCAGAGTTTTCCTTCTCCTAGATGGGCTACCTTCCCAGGTTTGTTTGTTTTTTAAATATATTTATTAAGCTTTATAAAAACAACAATCAACAAACAGAGAAGCGGACACGGGGCAATGGATTCAAACTACAAGAAAGAAGATTCCACCTAAACATTAGGAAGAACTTCCTGACAGTGAGAGCTGTTCGGCAGTGGAATTTGCTGCCAAGGAGTGTGGTGGAGTCTCCTTCTTTGGAGGTCTTTAAGCGGAGGCTTGACAGCCATCTGTCAGGAATGCTTTGATGGTGTTTCCTGCTTGGCAGGGGGTTGGACTGGATGGCCCTTGTGGTCTCTTCCAACTCTAGGATTCTAGGATTCTATGAAAAACAAACAAATACAAAACAATACAACCCTAAAAAACAAACCTACAATAAAAACAAAAAAACTTATTACTATCACTAACTTCTATCCTTTACATTGTATCTTGACTTCCTCTCGTCTCCCCTTCCTGCGTTCCTTGTCAATCATCTTTAGTAATTTCTTTACATCTTGAAAAATCTTATTTTACTATAAAAATCATTAATCTTATCTAATATCTTTACTCATTCTCTCACACTTCCTAAACACTTAACCTAACTCTAAATCTACAGTCTAGCTTTTCTTCCAAATTATATCTAATTTTCAATCATACAATAATTTTTAAGATACAGTTTAAATTTCTTCCACTCTTCTTCCACCGCGTCGTCCCTCTGGTCACGAAGTTTCCCGGTCATCTCAGCGAGCTCCATATAGTCCATCATTTTCATCTGCCATTCTTCAATCGTTGGAATTTCTTCTGTCTTCCAGTTTTTAGCTGGGCTACCTTCCCAGGTTGACGAGCCCCATTTGCCCCTCACTCCCCTCTACAGCATGTGCAAAAACCATCCAAACGGAAACATTCATCCAGAGGCAAAAATGACATGGCTGGGAAACCGTACTGCAAAAATTCAGAGAAGTGTTAATTTCAAAGGAAGGCTTTGTTTCAGCTGCGTCTTGTTTCTGAAAGTACAGATTTAAATGCAGACAGGTTGGATTTCTCTCCACCCCCATTCCTACTTCTGAGTACAGGTAGGTAGCCGTGTTGGTCTGCCATAGTCAAAACAAAATAAAAAAAAAAAATTCCTTCCAGTAGCACCTTAGAGACCAACTAAGTTTGTTCTTGGTATGAGCTTTCGTGTGCATGCACACTTCTTCAGATACTCTGAAACAGAAGTCACCAGACCTTTATATATAGTGAGGGACAGAGAAAGACAAAGAAACCAGTAGGAGAACACTTCAGTCTCCCAGGACATTCTATACAAGATCTCAAAGTAGCTGTCTTACTACAAAGGAATTTCAGAAATAGACTGGAAAGAGAAGTTGCTGAATTGCAACTCATTACCAAACTTAAAACCATGGAGAGACCTGGTCTGAACAAAGACATTGGATTCTTATCTCATTATACATGACAAAGCTATCTTTAGCCATCTCACCCCTTGCTTTTCCTGTAAGACCAATTGCAGTCGTTAACAGTCGTCAACAGGTTTTCCACACCCATCAGCCAATCACCCATTCCCACCACCCTTCTGAGTAATACCCCTCCCCACTCTCTCACTATATATAAGGGTCTGGTGACTTCTGTTTCAGTGTATCTGAAGAAGTGTGCATGCACACGAAAGCTCATACCAAGAACAAACTTAGTTGGTCTCTAAGGTGCTACTGGAAGGAATTTTTTATTTTTTACTTCTGAGTAGTCGTGGTTCGGATGGTGCTGTTACAGCAGGGCTGGGGAACCTGTGGGGCTCCAGGTGTCACCAAATTGCAACTCCCACCAGCCCCAGCAAGCATGGCCAATGCCCAGGGGTGATGGGAGCTGTAGTTCAGCCACCACTGGAGGGCCACGGGTCCACCACACCTGTTTGTAGATGCACCTGTGGTCTGACTCAGTCTAAGGCAGCGCCCTGCGTTCCAACTATCGACTATTGCATAAGTGACAAATTCACCTTTGCACACGGCGGCAGCAGAGAAACAACATTTGTGTGCACTGCCTTATTGCACACGTAGACCCACACCGTTAAACTTTCATGGCATCCAATGATTCTTCTTTAATGGAGAGTTTAAATTATTTATCTCCCCCCCCCCTTGGCAAGCCAGGCTGGGTATCGCTCCCCCTCCGAGTCCATCTGCCTCTCGCTGCTGGCGATGTAAGTTATATAGAGATGTGCAGGGGGAATCTTTTGTCTGGGAAACCGATAAGAAGGAAAGATCATGGGGTTTCGGGGGGGGGGGCTCCTTAGCCAGAAACAGTCTCCTTCAGAGCTGATTCCCAGATTCGCTTGCGAGGGCAGAATCCATCTGCCGAGAGCAGATTTCATGCACAGAAATGGGGATTCGGAATATTTTTAGAGCCTATTAATATGTAATGATTCTCACAGCCTAGACAACCTGTCTGAGCTTCTGCAAAGCAGAGCTTTTCATTTCCTTTTGATGTGGAAAAAGTCTAGAGCAGGCAATGGCTTCCTTACATGCCTTGGCCTGGTCTGGGAGTTGGAAGGAAGCTTTGTTTCTTAGGCAAGCGTTTGCGTGCAACAGAAGTGGGAGAATCGGTCCATTTCGGTTTTCTCTCCCTGGCTCATTTCCCCAATCTTAAGTTTGGTTCTCCACATTTCTCTCCCAGGCTCATTTCCCCAATCTTAAGTTCGGTTCTCCACATTTCCACGTCAGCTTGCAAATTCGTTTTTTTCCCTAAAAAGCCCTCCGTGAAAATCCACCACCGTTTTGGTGCAAATGTCTCCTAAGAAACACGTTATTGGCAAGCGATTTCCCCCTGATGTGCATTTTGAAATTTATCCGTCGCCAAGAGATGCAGTTCCCTAGATGCACCACTTAAAACAACTTCAGTGCACAGAACAATGGCTGGAGAACTGGATTGCAAAATTCGGAGACGCGTGGGTTTCGAAGGATGCCTACGTTTCAGCTCATCCATTATTTCTGAAAAGGCACTGCTAGTCCAAGTGTATTCTGCCACATGTCACTTACACAATAATGATGCATTACTATTGGCCATCCACATATTCTTCCTCTTTATTAGTTTTTTTCTGCCATTCTTCCCCAAGGTTACCATCTTATTGTAACCTGGAGGGGCACCTTTTCACTATAGCACAGCATAAGAGGGGAAATATATATATATGCGGTGTAAAAAGTTGCAGGACTTCAGCAGGAAAGTACAGAGCATGCACTAACTGGAAATTAGGCAGTATGGTCTCTCCAGAATTTTTGCTGGTGCAATCAGTATTGAAAGCGGAATTGCGTATAAATGCCCCAATAGCATCATGAAGAAGAGTTTGGATTTGATATCCCGCTTTATCACTACCCGAAGGAGTCTCAAAGCGGCTAACATTCTCCTTTCCCTTCCTCCCCCACAACAAACACTCTGTGAGGTGAGTGGGGCTGAGAGACTTCAGAGAAGTGTGACTAGCCCAAGGTCACCCAGCAGCTGCATGTGGAGGAGCGGGGACGCGAACCCGGTTCACCAGATTACGAGTCCGCCGCTCTTAACCACTACACCACACTGGCTCTCTCATGAGTACAAGTCATCCTAATTGCACCATTAAAAGGATTTCTGGAAGGGCCCATGACACGTCTCTGTTTACTTAACAACAGGACTTTCAGGGGATCTGTTGTAACTTGGGGAATCGTGATTCAGCAAGTGATTTCAGCTCTGACAGAGCAGGCAGGAGACAGCTTCTTCATGTAACACTCTTTATTCAGACAAACAAGACTGGGGAACTGAGGAGAGGGAAGCTACATTTATAGGGACAGAAGACTGGCTAGAAAGGATACATTTTGGAGGGAACAATCTCAAGCAATCACAAAGCTGCCTTTTGGTGGGAACCAATAAGACTGAGGATCCAAATGCAGCAACTTGAATGAACCAATAGTAGCTGTTCCTTCTGGAACAGGAAGGCAGTTACTTTCCCCTAATGTGAATACAGACAATAGTAATCAGATATGATAACCCTTGAATCAATACACAACAGGATCTACTCTAACTTAGGCCACACACACTTTACTTCCCCCAAAGCATCCTGGGAACTGCAGTTTGTTAAGAGTGCTGGGAAATGTAGGTCTACAAAGGGAAAGCTACAGCTCCCAGAATTCCTTGGGGGAAACCATGTGCTTTCAGCATGTGGTGCGGGTGTGATTGAAGTTGACCGTTATCTGTTGTGTATTAGGGTCACTGTGTGACCAGAAAGTGCTGTGAGTGCAAATCACGTACCTGAAATGCTCTCAGTTACCACAGTCGATAATTTGCCTTTCTGAACCAGACACAGGGAAATATGAAAACAGAGGGAGGGGTTTTTTGAACCCCTTTTTTTTCTTTGGTGTTCTCAGGTTGCTAACGACATCCTTCCTGAACCTTGGTTCTGAGATCGAAACGCACTCCAAGCTGCTCCGATGCCAGAGCATCTGTCTTGAATGCAGAAGGTCTCAGGTTCATATGTGGCAGTGTCTCCAGGCAGGATGGGGAAAACCTGTGTCAGAAAACTCTGTATAATGCAACCTCCCTGCATTCCTATGTCTCACAAGCGCTGGACAGACAGCAGGAGAATGCTCAGACATCCCTAAGTTACTTATTGGCTTTTGGGGAGAGAGAGAAAATTCCGACAGAACGTTTCGGTTTTAAAAATAAAAACATCTGTACACCTAAGTATGGAAGATGCTTCTTACTGAGTCACCCTCTGCAACAGAAATCTGCAACTCAATGGGGACCGATTAACGTCACTTCTTTTGGCTGACAGCGAGTCGCGCATCTGCCAGAGTATTGGAAAGCGATTGATTTTGCAATGTTAGAGGCCTGGAGGGACCAAAGACTGTTATGTGATTGCGAAGCAAAAGTCAGCAGACGCCTTTGTGGAAGGAGGTGATGGATTTTTACCATGTTCAAAAGAGGACATGTAGGACATGTTGCTGTAAGGGACATTGGCTTAATTATTAGCTCTCTTCCCCATGCCTAGGATCAGGGGGATAAGGCCTCTGTGCAGGTGGGATTCCTTGAGACATCGAAATTGAGCTGGCTGTTGGTGGCAAGCTATGGGAGTGGCAATGGGCATAGCCAGTTATTTCAATAAAAGAGGGGTGAGAATCCTCAGTCCTGTGGGCAAAATGCAGCTCTTTATCCCTTTCTATGCAACCCAGGTGTCGGGGTTGGAGTCAGACGCAGGTCGGCACAAAAGACGCAGGACTCTGTTGTCAGTGAAGTTAGTTCAAGGAAGGTAAAAGTAAAGGCAAAGGACCCCTGGGCGGTTAAGTCCAGTTGAAATCGACTGTGGGGTGCAGCGCTCATCTCCACTTTCAGGCCAAGGGAGCTGGCCTTTGTCCACAGACAGCTTTCCGGGTCATGTGGCCAGCATGTCTAAACCGCTTCTGGCGCAACGGGACACCGTGACGGAAACCAGAGCATGTGGAAAGGCCGTTTACCTTCCCCCCGTCGCCGCACCTATTTATCTACTCGCGCTGGTATGCGTTCGAACTGCTAGGTTGGCAGGAGCTGGGATAAAGCAACGGGAGCTGTCACGCAGATTTGACCTTCTGGTCGGCAAGCTCAAGAAGCTCAGTGGAATAGACCACAGCGCCACCCACGTCCCTGTTAAAGGAAACAGCGTAGAACTCAGCAACACTCCCCAGCAAGTCACGTCCCTGTGGAGCAGATTAGTAGAAGCATCTGACCTCCTTCTGCCTAATAATAATAATAATAATAATAATAATATTATTATTTATACCCCGCCCATCTGGCTGGGCTTCCCCAGCCACTCTGGGCGGCTTCCAACAAAATATTAAAATACAATAATCCATCAAACATTAAAAGCTTCCCTAAACAGGGCTGCCTTCAGATGTCTTCTAAAAGTCTGGTAGTTGTTGTTCTCTTTGACATCTGGTGGGAGGGCATTCCACAGGGCGGGTGCCACTACCGATAAGGCCCTCTGCCTGGTCCCTGCCTTATCTCTTCTCCTTTCCCTCCCAGGAACTCACAGTAGCCCACCTGCTGGGAAGCTAGCCTAGGGGCCCCAACTTATTTGGCGAGTCACTTATGATCCCATGGGAGCAGGTGGGTGCCATTTGGGTTCTGTGCAGGTACCCTGAAACCTCTGGCATGACCTTACCACAAGAGTTCTCCCTCAGCTCCATCCCACTGTTGAAGTTTTCCCTGAGCCCAGGCAGGATCTTGGTTCCCTATTATGGATTCTGAGGACGTCCCTCCTGCAGCTCCTTTTCTGCTAACTCACCCAAAGCAGCCAAGCTCGGGAACCTGAAGTGACCCCTCTCTCAAAACAAAAGCTCCTCTGAGCAACTGTGGGCATCTGAACAACAGCCTTTCAGCAAGGAACCGGATTCTTTTGGAAATTGCTCTCTGCCACAGCCATCCTCTTCTGTTCTCTCTCCAGCCGTGTTTGCGTGTTAATTTATAAAGTGCAAAGGGAGTTCATCGTAACAAAAGCCCTCCCAAGTTTCTAGAACACAATCATGCTTTTTCTTCTTTTTTTTAGCGGCGCCGCTTCTTCTGGCGCGAGAGTGACGCCTTTTCCTCCCGTAGGAGTTTAAAACTGTGTCTTCGACCTTCATTCATTCCCTTTTCCCTGTGAGGTTTCCCCTGACAGTCTTCTTCAGAGGATCAGATCAAGGATTCTGAGTCAGGAGGAGAATTGAACTCAGTGCCAGCTCTGGATGCACTTCCGCAGGCCGAGTCCACGGTAGCAGCGCCCCTTCGGCCTGAAGGTGTCGAACTGCCATGTTTTGACTCCGATGAATCCATGGCAGAAGCCACACAACCACCAGAGTCTCTCCCACACTCCATTGGAGTAAAAGATGGCTGGAGCAGGCTGGACCCCTTTGACTGAAAAGGCACATTTCAGTGAAGGAGGAGCTTGCAACTGGGACAGAAGAAGGAAGGAAGGAAGGAAGGAAGGAAGGAAGGAAGGAAGGAGACTGTTGCTGAAGCAACGTCAACACTCTGCTCACGTTTAGTATTCAGCCTGAGTCAGGCACAAGGATGCTTTTCCTCAGAGGAAGGCTCCCGAAGGACTGAGTTCAAGGCTCTCTGCATCTGCATACTTCCATGTGCTGCATGTTGGTGTAATGTGAACAATGGGTTAAATTGCACAGTGCTTGGCTCATGTATTGAGCCAACACACACACACACACACCCCACGGAAGACCTCTGCAGGCGATTGCGTGATCACGCTGGCGAACGGTGGCACGCACTACATCCCATGCTGCAAATTCAGACACGCGCATGTGGTTGTTGGAAGGTCAGACAAGAGAGCACATGCGCCTCCAGATTCCTGCAGGGCGAGTGGGCAAGCTCAGTGGCGATGCCTCTTGTCCCGGGTCCAGCCCCCAAGCCAGCGCCATCAGATCGTGAGGACAGTTGCCTTCAGCCGATATTTTCCTAAGCGTATCTGCATGCATCCATTTCACAGAGGAGCAGAAATCCTCCGGCTGCCATCTCCGTCAATCCTGTTCTCTTTGTAAGCAATACTCCTCAATGAGTGAGCTCCAGGCCTTTGATTGGCCCGTGGGAGACCACCTGACTTTTGCAAAAGGGAAATGAGAATGGAGAGGAGCAACCTACTTCTAAATGCGTCTTCAAGCCCCAAGGTAAACATTGTGAATGCTCCAGTGAGAGGGCAATGAGGTTGCATCTCCTCTCCCTCCGCCTCTTGCTCCCATTCCTGATTTTTCATCTCAATTCCAGCAGCCACAGTAAACCACCAGAGGTTGCATCTCTAACGGCCAAAAGCAGACAACAGTTTTTTAAAGCTATAAAATGGTGCTTGGCGTGATGTGAATGTTCTCTTCCAAAAAAAGATTTGAGGCTCAGAATAAAAGAGACCTGTTTTTAGGAATTGGGGGGGGCAGTCGGATTATTTTCATTTCTCATTTTTCCACCGTAAGGTTCAGTCTGCTACATGTCTGCAACACTTTGTGAATTCTTATCTTTTTTTTTTAGTCCTCACGAAGGTTTGTCAACACCTTAGTGCAATTTTCTCCCAATAGACACATTTTCGTATGCAGTTTTACCTATTGTACACATTTTCCCAAATATAATGGTATTTTTGTGCATTGTTTTTCACTATTATATGTGCTCTTATTCACAGACTACCCTGGTCTATGCACATTGTGTCAAATTACGTGGCTGGAGATATTCATTGCAAAATTCAGAGAAGCGTGAATTTCAAAGGATAGCTCTGTTTTAGTTTCCATGATGTTTCAGAAAGTGCCAGTAGATAAGTTTGCCTTTAAATGAAAATAGAATCAAATTTCTCCTCCATCCCTAATTTGCTGCCTTACTCTGGTCTCTCCAACTGAGAAAAAACTAACTAAAAACATGTCCTGAACTTTTCTGAATAGACTTGATTCCTCAGGCAGTGAAATTCAGAATGCGAATTGATTTTGTTTTTTTAATAGGACAGCTATTGTGTCACCAAAGAAACATCACATTAATAAAAAGAGGCATATCAAAACAGTGGAAGGCATAAAGAGAAAAATAAAATAAACACATCGATATTATCGATCCGGGAGAAGGATGGTTGATGAGATGCCGTGTGTGTGTGTTCTTCAAAATGATGACACCGGCATACCACTTTGAAAACGTTTGCTAAGAAAACCTCACCATGATTACACCTCTCTCACACACTTTTAAGGCAGGGGTGGGGGAACCTGTGGCTCTCCAAATGAATTTTGGTAAACACTTCAGATTCCGGTTCCCGTCACCCGCATCCAACATGGCCGAGGGTCAGGAATAATGGGATCTGTAGTCGTTGGAGTACATGAACTGGTAGGACGCAGAGGAATAGTGAGAAGAACCCGCTGGGGAATCCACAAGGGAAGAAGGGTCAGAGCCCAGGGAGTGGTGGTGGGGTGGTGATGACTGGTCAGAGGGAGAAGAGGGAGAAGTTTGGGAAGAGGAGGTGTTGGAAACTAAAGATGTAACAGGGTTTGGTGAGCTGGGAGAGTCTGTGGCAGAAAGAAGAAGTCCAGAAACAGAAGCAGGAGAGAAGCAGGGGCGTTCTTAGCCCCTTGGCTGCTGGGGGCGGGAAGCCAAGAGGCACCCCTGGGGGCGGGGCATTGCGTGCGTGTGCGTCATGACGTCATGACGCAGCGACGCCCCCCCGGGGGTGCTGGGCGGCGGATTCGGGAGTCTTTGCGGGCTGCAAAGACTCCCGAATCTGCCGCCCGGGCTCCCTTGGTGGAGCGCAAGTCGGGGCAGGGAGAGGGACGGCCGCCCCTCTCCATGCCCCGGCTCTGCAAGCCAGCCAGCAGCGGAGCTCGGCAAAGAGGCAAGGGGCGGGCCAGCGAGGAGGGGGTGGCACCCCACCTCGCTGGCCCGCCCCTTGCCTCCATGCCGAGCTGCGCCGCTGGAAGGGGGGGCTATTTTCGGCGCTGCTGGGGCGGAGCCGCAGGGGCGGCCAGCGAGGGGGGTGACACCCCTCCTCGCTGGCCGCCCCTGCGGCTCCACCCCGGCAGTGCCGAAAATAGCCTAAAAAGAATTTTAAAAAAGTTTTTAAAAGCCCAGTGGGCGGAGCCGCCCGCAATGTGTCACCCCCAGTAGGGGCGCTGCCCGGGGCCCCCCGCCCCTCCCCCCTGCGATGCCCCTGGAGAGAAGAGATGCCAAGAGGCAGAGATGAGTCAGGCTGGTGAAAGGGCATGGGTGTCTCCCCCTCCTGGTGTGACAAGCTCCCTTCCCCCCGGTCTCCCAGAACCAGAAGAGGCATGAAAAGAGCAGAGAAGAAGTTGGCTGCACACAGAAACAGTCTCAGATTGCTTGGGGAAAGCCTTGGAGAGGAGGGGACCTAGATGGCTGTGAGGACGTGAGGACTTTCAGTCTCGGCAACTGACTTTTCATGGAGTAAGACCACAAGGAATGAGCTGCCTGACACTCAACCAAGTCTGCTTTTGCTAACAAAGAGTTAACTCAAACTCTGAACGGCGTGATCACTCCTGTGGCAGCAGCCAAATCCAGAGGGCTGTGGGTTCCCTGTCCCTGCTTTAAGGAAGTCCCCACACCTAGTTTTGTTGAATAGTGTTGGATTCAGCTCCAGGCTAAGGCATTTGTCCCATCAGCGGAAGCATTTCTCCTTGCCAGATGGAACAATCTTCCTCTCCCTCCACTGTGTTCTGGGGGGTTCCCTGACAACCCCACCACAGCTTTTTTTTGGGGGGGGGTTGTCACGTGGGGAGGAAGAGGCTTCCACTAGTGCAACAATTTAAATGAACCAGGCCCTAGAGATTTAATTCTTATTTGCTTTTAAGGGAAGGAAGGAAGGAAGGAAGGAAGGAAGGAAGGAAGGAAGGGGAAAAGAAGGGCCTTTCCTTAAAAGGAAGCCGAACTTCTTTAAGAGGAAATTTCAACGGCAATCCTAAACGCCCTTCAAGAGGGAGGAAACCCCCACCAAAGACAGTAGGACTTAAACCCTGCATTATAGGCTTAGGCCATAAACAATTCAGTTACTGTCGCTCCATCTTCCCCAAAGAGGGCACCTTGCCAGCCACTGCCTACCTCCCACTCCGCGCCCAATTAACTGCTGCGTAAGCAGAACTGCAGCCTTTTTCTTTCCCAGAGCACAGAACCGGCGCTTTGAGAATTAGGGTCACTGCTGTAATTAAGAGCTGAGCTCATGGAAAAGGTGGCCAAGCGTTGCAGGCAGCTTTTGCAGGCTGCAAGCAAACGAGAAAGAAAAGCAGGTCATTTTTCGCGGCTGTCAGGTGGCAGCCCTGATGGCACAAGGTACGTGTAACCCCTTTTGCCACCCCCTACCCCCCGCAGCAGCAGCGAAGGCTGCTCGTTCTCTGGACACAAGCATGCACCAGCAAGTGCCCATATTTTTCCGTTCAGCGTTTGCATTTATTGTTCATAGCTGGTGGCCGTTGCCATACGTCCATACTTTCCAAGTGTCCCTATTTCCCAGGGACAGTCCTGGAATTACAGAAGCTATCCCAGTTTCTGATTTGATCCCAGAATGTCCTGGTTTCCCTTTTTCCTCCTGTCCACATCTCAGAGAACAATTAAAAGTGGTGATATGTGTGTGTGTAGAGGTGCAAAAACAGAGTCCTGTTTATCCTGAAAATAAAATCATTGCACCAAATGAAGGAAATGGTGAAGCTGGCATACAAAGGCCTTCCTATGCTTTTGAATGAAAGCATCACCAATCCAATTCTTCCATTGCAATGCTTCCGCAGCCAGCAAGAAGTCGTTTTATATTTGTAAGAAAGCTGAACCTACATTCGGACAAGCATAAGATCGTGAGCCACTATTTGGGTGTAACATTTATTGTTTAAAGTCTGTTTGAAGAAAGGTCTGTTGGTAAAGCTTTGGAACCTGGACAATATTTATCGGTTTTCATTCATCCTATTGCTTCAGGCTGTGCAATATTAATATCTGCACTAAGATCTACAGAAGGAACAAGGATGGGAGCCGCCTCCTATTTGCTGAGAGTCCCGGCTGTAGAGACTGCTTAGGAAGCAGCAGCAGTGGGCAATACATGTTGGTACGTCGGCAGGGAGAAGACAATCCCCCAGGCATAACGCAGGAACATTTCCAGCCTGTCTTCCTTCAGGCAAAACAAAAAATAAAAATAAAAAATAAAAAAATTCCTTCCAGTAGCACCTTAGAGACGTTTAATGACCCGTGCCTTATCCTAGACACCGGACACATTTTCCAGTATCTTCCAGAGTCAAATAAAAGCGGAATGAGGCAGAGATATGTGCTACTAGCTACAGTGGTACCTCGGGTTAAGAACTTGATTCGTTCTGGAGGTCCATTCTTAACCTGAAACCGTTCTTAACCTGAGGTACCACTATAGCTAATGGGGCCTCCCGCTGCCGCCGCACGATTTCTGTTCTCATCCTGAGGTAAAGTTCTTAACCCGAGGTACTATTTCTGGGTTAGCGGAGTCTGTGACCTGAAGCGTCTGTAACTCGAGGTACCACTGTACTTTTATTACTAACTAAAAAGGCAGAGTAGAGAAAGCATGTCTCCTCTCTATGAGAGAAGTCCGAAGAAGAAGGAACAACAACAACAGGAAACGGTTACAGCAACATCTGTTCCCCGTGATTTTAGCAATCTGCGCTGGAATGTATAAACACAGTCTTGTGGCCGCACAGTGAGAGGATATAGAAATCTAACAATACATTCCTTGGAGGCCAGATCTGCTGCCCCTGTGGATTCTGCCGCCTGAGATGCTTGCCTCATAGGTGGGCCGGCCCTGCTGGGAGGGCACAGTCGTGTCTGGTGTACAGAAAGGGCTTCCATTGATGTTTCCATTGCCGGAGGAGGAAGCAAACAGCAGGCAGCGAAACAGGCACAACTTCAGAACAGCTTGGCTCCCATTCAGAGAGAGCCCTATACAGAAAAGGTATTTATACATCCAAACAGCAAACACTTCTCCCTTTTCCTGCTATATTAGCACTTTCTCAAAATACCATATGCACCCTCTGGTCCAAAACAGCGAGCCAAATAAATGCCCAAATCAATAACAGAACCTTGCGATCCACCAACCAGAGCTAGGTGCAAAATCAAGGCTCGTAATTAAGGACCAGGGTGCCTCTGAACACACGCTCAGTTGCAGATCCAACCTCACAAGTCTGTTCCTGCAAAAATCCGCTTCTGGTTTTCCCCATAAGTATTATTTCCCCTGGAATCTAACTCACAGAGGGGAAGCCTCTCAGCTGTTGTCATTGATTGCATATGCACTGTACATTTAGTTCTTTCCCCCAAATAATCCTGGGATCCATAGTTTGCTCAGGGGGCTGGGAATTGTAGCTATATGAAGGGGAAACTACAGTTCCCAGGATTCTTTGAGGGGGGGGTCAGGTGCTTTAAATATGCTGTGATGCCCATCCATTCTATTTAAACCACATGGCTTCCCCCACATAGCAAGCCTACAGTTAATAAATACCCCTGCAGATTCGGTAATTACTTCCAGCCCAGCGCCTTTACACTTGGTAGATTATTTATACGGCTTCTGTTTGCTGAAGGACTTGCTTCTGTCCAGAGATAATGGGAAACGCAATAAGATGAGGGTGGGTGTGCTTGTGTGGCATGCTACGTTGTGGTAGTGCTGGCGACAAAGTTTGTGAAGTTACACACCGGCAGAGGAATCGGGATTTCCACCAATTCCCAAAATTGACATCATTTCCCAAGGTTGAAATTCACCTGCAGCTGATTCTGTGGTTTCTTCCATCCATATCTTTGCCCTTTCAAGAATTCCTTGTGTCACAACTAGGGACTCGCCAATATTTGCATATTGGTTTCTTTATTTTCTCATGGTTTCCATTTTAAGTTCAGTTGCCTACATTTTCTGTATCAGTGTGCATTTAAAAAAAAAACCACAACAACTCACCTTTTCCTAATATATGCATGTACGGATGAAGTTTTGCCTAATATCCACAATTTTTGCAAAGAACTTTCCCTAAAATGCCACATTTTTTATATGTTGTTTCCCTCAATGACCAGGGTTAATGGGAGTTCTAGTTCAATCACATCTGGAGGGCTACAGGTTCCCCACACCTGATTTTTATGAGTGTAGTATGTCTTTTTGGGTGGAGGGGGGGAAGAATAATATGAATGAAAGTGTCCTGATCTATTGCAATTACGGTGCATTTTGATGTATGTTGATATATATTTATGTTTTGCACTTGATTTGTTTTTCTGTTTTAGTTGTTTTGCAAACGTAAACTGCTTTTGTTGTTGTTGTTCAGTCGTGTCTGACTCTTCGTGACCCCATGGACCAGAGCACGCCAGGCATGCCTATCCTTCACTGCCTCCCGCAGTTTGGCCAAACTCATGCCAGTCGCTTCGAGAACACTGTCCAACCATCTCATCCTCTGTCGTCCCCTTCTCCTTGTGCCCTCCATCTTTCCCAACATCAGGGTCTTTTCCAGGGAGTCTTCTCTTCTCATGAGGTGGCCAAAGTACTGGAGCCTCAACTTCAGGATCTGTCCTTCCAGTGAGCACTCAGGGCTGATTTCTTTAAGAATGGATAGGTTTGATCTTTTTGCAGTCCATGGGACTCTCAAGAGTCTCCTCCAGCACCATTAATTACCCAAAATGTATGTGGGATTATTATTATTATTATTACAGTATTATTATTATTATTATTAGTAGTAGTAGTAGTACCGGTAGTAGTAGTGTTTTGGTATGCTTTCAAATGCAGAGTTTGTGATGTACTATTTATTTTGCCGATGTTAAATGAATGAACGTATGAAATCTCTGCTGAGTGATGAAACTGGGCGAACTTGGACCAGTCATTTTCTGGGCCACACATTTACCACCCCTGATGCTGCTGGCAAATTTCAATTTTCCTTTGAATATGACTGCTGATAGTCACATGAAATACACCCTTCCGCAGCGCCCTGCAAGGAGTAGCTTAGGGTTCTTCTGCTGTGTCCTTTTATAGGATCAGGAGTTAATACCAGAGCCCTAAGTTTCTGGGCTCAAGACAGTTTCAGCTTCAGGCTGCCTTTTCCAACCTGGTTCTCTCCAGATGTTGTTGGATTCCAATTCCAGCACATGGAGGGCATCACCTTGCGAAGAGGCATCCCAGCTTGCAAGCCACGCAATAGTAACTTTCTTGGACCACATCTTTGCATTTCTGTAACCAATTAGTTCCCGCCACCCAGAAGGAAAGCACCATCTCAGCGCACAAAGCAAAAAAGATTTATTTTTGAAACGTTTCAGTGGCCTGCACCTGGTGAGAAATGCAAGTCTTTGCAATTTCCATCTCTATCCCAGGCTTTTCTTTATTTTGCCCTCCTTCCATTCGGCGCTTGTGCGGGGAAACGGAAAGCAGCCTGCTTATCAGGAACATGCAAAGAGAGAAATCATTTGCATCTCTGAAAGCATTGCCTTATGAGGAACGGCTTAGGGAGCTGGGTATGTTTAGCCTGGAGAAGAGAAGGTTAAGGGGTGATATGATAGCCATGTTCAAATATATAAAAGGATGTCATATAGAGGAGGGAGAAAGGTTGTTTTCTGCTGCTCCAGAGAAGCGGACACGGAGCAATGGATTCAAACTACAAGAAAGAAGATTCCACCTAAACATTAGGAAGAACTTCCTGACAGTGAGAGCTGTTCGGCAGTGGAATTTGCTACCAAGGAGTGTGGTGGAGTCTCCTTCTTTGGAGGTCTTTAAGCAGAGGCTTGACAGCCATCTGTCAGGAATGCTTTGATGGTGTTTCCTGCTTGGCAGGGGGTTGGACTGGATGGCCCTTGTGGTCTCTTCCAACTCTAGGATTCTATGATTACCTTACCTGGTAAGGTAAAAAGGTCTGGTAAGGTAAACAGGAATTTTGCCATATGCAAAATCTATTCAAGAGGCAGTTTTATACAGCTCTACTGGCAGCGGGATGAAAATGTTTTCCTGGGGGTATTTGGGTTCTACACAGTTACAGACCCGGCCTTCCTCAAAGATTGCTAGAGGTGAGGACAGGAGAAAGGAAGAAAATTCAGGAGTAGATTCTCCATAGGGGATGAAGGAGAGAGAAAGAAAGCATCGTATACACACCTGTGGAAGGTAGAAAAGGAAGCTAGCCGGGTTCCCAAGCATCTACTTTCACTGTGCAAAGCAGCAGAAATAAATTCTTTATCACTTTCCCCACAGCAGAAGTGGGAGTTTGGGAACCCGGTGCCTGAAACCAGTCTTTTTATTTACAGGTGGAAATCTTCTTTATTTCCATTTTTGTGCAACATTTGGCGGGGAAGAACACCCCACTTCAGAGCGTACGCACTGCTGAAGAAAGAAGCAGGGGTCCAAGGGCAGATGGAGGGTTGGAGGGAAGGGGAAAAAAAACGAGTGAAGAGAACAACACCTGTAGTGCTTGAAGCCCTAACTCCAGGTTTCGAATATTTTGCAATTCATGTACAAAGCAGTCAGGCACGGACCTGCGGAGGTCGGCTGAGGACAAGTGGAAAACAGAGAACATGGGTTTTCAGGTGTGGCGTGGGTGAGCCTTAAATCAACGCCACCTGCTTGCAAGTGAGGACCAGCTGGATAGCTCAGTTGGTTGGAGCATTGTGCTGATAATGCCAAGGTTGCAGGTTCGATCCCCATATGGCAGTGGTTTTCAACCAACGGCTTAAGTGCCATTGATTTCAGTGGGATCACAGTGCAATTTTAACTTAAGTCTGGATCCAGCCCATGGGGTGCACAGGCAGGTTTCGATGCATGCCTGCGGCTGGTCTTTGTATATACCTGCCTGGGTTTCTGAGCTTGGTTGTAGCTCTGGGCAGGAGGGCTTCTCCAAATCCAGAGACTGAAGTATCCACACAGAAGGAAGACGAATAAGAATTGTGCTCCTTGCATCAACTCAGGAGGAAGCTGTTGAAATTCAGCCGGGCCTCCTCTGCCTCTTGCTTAACCCCACTGTTTCTGGCTCTGGGCAAAATTACTCATCTCTACTCTGTAAGCAGATACTCAGCAACTTGCGGTGGTGGAACCATAATTCTCTTCTTAAAAAAGGTTTCCATTTCAAAGGATTCCAGGTGGCGGAGAATTTACAGTGTCCTGAGAACACAGGAAGCTGCCTTATAATACTAAGGCAGGGCCTCTCCGGATGACCTGTGTAGAGAACATTCCTCCCAATTTGCTCACAAAAAAAACTTACCGTATATAGGGATTACACTATAAACAGATTTTACTATTTGTTCTGATTTGTTGGTGGGACAGTTTTATGACAATGGGCACTCAACCCGATTGGCTTGCCAATCTTCCCAGGAATCATCCGTTCATCCTGCACTTTCCCCATCACTTTCCAAACTGCAACAAGTCGTTTATTTAATTTTTAAAGTGGATTTGTTGCCCTAGGGGCAGGAGTGCAGAACCTTTGACCCTCTAGATGTTGCTGAACTAGAATGGTTAAACGACGTCCTGTCTTTTTGAAGCATTTGTCCGGTTGTTGTCGTTATTTTCAAAAATAAGCTTATACAATATGCTGCAAAATACAATGTGATCAAGCAGGATCTGGTGACAGAGAGCAGAGGGGAGAAACGTCCTGCCCGCAGCTGCATGGGGGGAGAAGCTGGACATCTTTGGGCCATCTCCCCTCATTTTCTTAAAAATGAGTCCCCCAAAATAGGGCGGGGGGTGTCTTATACATGGGGGTGTCTTATAGATGGAAAAATACGGTATTGTGGGGGCCCATGTAAGCCCTGCCCCACATAATCGACCACATGATGCAGTGCACGCACACCATTTGAATGGCAATGCCCATCATCTTTGTGGGAGCTTGGCCCCCTCAAATACAGTATGTTATTGTGGGGGCCGAACCCCCCCCCCCATGGTCCCTAGGAGATGGCTCCTATGGGAGGGAGGGATGTGATGGGTATACGGAGATTGCCGATTGGCTCCAGCTCTCGTCTGTCCAAGCCAGCGTGGCCAATGGCCAGGGGTGATGATGGGAGTTGGAGTTCAGCAGCCTCGTTCTCGGCCAATCCCCCTCTCTTTGCCCAGCTTACCTCACAAGGTTGAGGTGTGTCGTGGGAGCGGGGGGAACCTGAGAGACTTGGCAATTTGAAAACCCTGTGGGTGACATCACTTTTTCTAGCACAGAGGAGATGATGAGACGTAGCAAAATCTGGATTTTCAGAGACAGAGCCTCTGACAGCAGCGGAAAGAGGCTTATTTGCCTCCCCTGCTGTCTTTGCAGGAAGAGCAAGCGCACTTCTCCCACCAAGCCGGAGATATTAAAAGGTCTTTATGAACCTGTCACAGTTTGTTACCGGGGAGATGCTGCTTTGTGACACAAAGTTCCCTTGCCTGCTTATCGCCCGGAGGCTCAAGGGGAGAAGATCTCTCTCTACTTCACAGCTCTCTGGAGCGATGGAAGAGAGCGCCTTCATTATTGCCGGGGAGGGGGGGGGCTGCTTTGAATCTAGGAATCGCCCTCAACAACAATTACAAAATAAAAAAACCTGGACAAATTTTGCAGCGGCCTCTGCCTTGAACTTTCTCCTACATAATCTGAACGGGAGACTCTAGGGGTGTCAGCAGGATCTAGGGGTTCTTAGTGGACCAAAAGTTTAAAACGAGTCAACAATGTCACACAGCGGCAACAAAAGAATGCTACACTAGGTTGAAATTTAGGAGTCAACTGCAAATAAAACGTTTTAAGTGTGTTGTAAAGTGCATTATACAAATGTGACACTGGGTGGCGATGGCGAGCTATGGCAAATTCAATATATTTTTTCAAAACATTTTAAAAGCATTTTCACAATGTTTTTTTTATATGTGTCTAGATTCCACCATAGTGTCCAGATCAAAGGAAGTAATAGTACCACTCTCTTTGGGCTTTCCTGGCATGTCTGCACCTGTTGAACTTCCTCCCTCTCCCCATTAGCTGTAATAAAGAGGCCCCTCCCCAGTGGAGGACGGTCAATTAGGCCAAATGAGGCACTGCCCCACCAACCTCGGTCAGCTCTCACTTTCCTGCTGCCTTACTTCCAACCAGTTGAGGGGGTTGCCATGCCTTATTGAATATATTAATATTGCACAGCTTGAAGTGATTGGATGCTGAAAAACCGACTCCTTTTGGAATGAAACATTGTCCAGACCCATTGGATATCATTCAAAACTTTACTTGCAGAGCTTTCCTCAAAACAGAACAAAAAACATAAAAAATACATCCAAATAATTGCATATAATACCTTGTGCAAGTCCAGCACATATTCATATTCTTCTAAATAAAAAATAATTCCAAACAGACCCTTAAGCAAAGTCTCCTTATGGCATCCTTTTTCTTCCCTAAAGCTGTTTTCTCACTCTTCAGGAGGCTTATTTACAAACCCATACTTCCAAAGTGTCCTGGAACAAAGACTGCAGCCACCACCCTTCCAAGATGGCGCATTTGCAATTCAATACCTTTCATGTGATCTAAGGTTAAAGCACCACATCAGAGCTTCCAGACAACAGTAACAGCTAATTATTGATGGTTCCACTTCTCTTTTTAGCGTCAGTGGAATCCTCCCTTTAACCCCTTTCAGCGATACACACAGGCATTCTCCATTTCAGTGTGAATTAAACAATTGTACAGTACTTAACACGCCTGCCAGCTTCCTCCTCATTCTCAGTGTTGCCCTTGTAGAACTCAGCAGGGTGGGAAAAAAGGGAGACAAATAAAACCAGAATGAGTTCACTCTGGCTGCCATGGGCTGTGGCGCCACCTACTGTCGGGCTCCTTGGCTTCTGCCCTACCGGGACCAACCACCCCTGCTCTTCTCGTATTCATCACCTTTCAAATCCAGCCCCACTCTTTCAAAATGCATTGCAACCCTTTTTAAAATTTGGACCTGGTTTTCGTACCTTAAAAGGAGGCCAGTTGGAAGGGGGTGGTCAACATCTGTTGCGATTCAGCTCTTTTTGCATTGCCTGTTGCACCGGGGTCTATTGTTAACCACCTGAGTAAGGTAAAGGTAAAGGACCCCTGACAGTTAAGTCCAGTCGTGAACGACTCTGGGGTTGTGGTGCTCATCTCGCTTTACTGGTTGAGGGAGCCAGCGTTTTTCCGGGTCATGTGGCCAGCATGAGTAAGCCACTTCTGTCAAAACCGAACACTGAAACCACACCGTTTACCTTCCCGCCGGAGCGCTACCTATTTATCTACTTGCATTTTGACGTACTTTCAAACTGCTAGGTTGGCAGGAGCAGGGACCGAGCAACGGGAGTTTACCCCATCACGGGGATTCGAACCGCCGACCTCCTGATCGGCAAGCCCAAGAGGCTCAGCGGTTTAGACCACAGCGCCACCCACGTCCCCTAACCACCTGAATAGGTTGTTGTTTTTGAAAAATGCAAATGCAAATTTGCACAGAAACAAACAAACCCTCCTTAAACGCTCGGCTGTGTGGTTACCGGTCAAGAGCTGTTTTGGAGGAGAGCAAATAAATCTGCCTTTCTTTGCTTATGGATTGTGGGCACGGACACCTCATCATTTCCCCCGGCCAGAGCCGTCTCATGCATAGGGGCAGGTGGCGCGGTGCACCAGGGCGCCAGGCCCCCCAGGGGCGCCCCCGCGAGCCCGCCGGCATACCGGGCGCCCCCTCCCCAACCTGCCCCCACCCCCACGGGCGGGCAGGCGGGCGCTCGCGCGCCGGCTGCCCTCCTGAGCCCCAGCTGGAGTGCTGGGAAGGGCACGCAAAGCTCCGCGCTGCTCCAGCGCCACGCCCCTCATCCCCCGCTCGCCCACCTCCCTCCCGCGCTGGCCGCCCCTCGGGGGATGATGGACGTGGCGCTGGAGCAGCGCGGGGCTTTGCGCGCCCTTCCCAGCGCTCCAGCTGGGGCGCCGGAGGGTGGCCGGCTTGCGGCGCCACGCCCCCATCCCCCGCTCGCCCACCCCCCCTCCCGAGGGGCGGCCAGCGCGGGAGGGAGGTGGGCGGAGAGGCAGCCCACCGGGGGCGCCGAGGGATCGTCGCGCCAGGGCGCACGATCCCTTTGAGACGGCCCTGCCCCCGGCATCTTTTCCTGGGGGCAATGCAAGCACCAGCCGGCTAATTACCCTTGTTAAGTACAATTTTGTCCCTGATTTGTTATTGTGCCGGCCTCTCCTTTATGCAGAAGCAATCAAGGATCTGCGTGGTGATCATCTTTGGAGCTGAGTCTCCCATAATTGGTTTCCTGAAAATATATTAACTTGTTGCCTTTTGATGAGAAAGGAAAAGGGGGGGGGCTTATTTATTTCCCTCTCTTAAAGGCACTTTATATTTAAAGCAGTATTTAGACAGCCATCATATTATATTATTACATTACAAGCATATATATATATATATATATATATATATATATATATATATGTGTGTGTGTGTGTGTGTATATATATATATATATGTTATGTTATGTTATGTTATGTTATGTTATGTTATGTTATGTTATGTTATGTTATGTTATGTTATGTTATGTTATGTTATGTTATGTTATGTTATGTTATTAGACAGCCATGGCTTTCCCCAAAGAATCCTGGGAACTGTAGTTTGTTAAAGGTACAAAATTAGCATTCCTTATATACCAGGGGTCAGCAAACTTTTTCAGCAGGGGGCCGGTGCCACTGTCCCTCAGACCTTGTGGGGGGCCGGACTATATGGGGGGGGGAAGGGGGGAAATGAACGAATTCCTGTGCCCCACGAATAACCCAGAGATGCATTTTAAATACAGTGGTACCTCGCTAGACGGAAAAACTCGCTAGACGAAAGGCATTCGCTAACGAAAGGGTGACTCGCAAGACGAATTTTCCTATGGCCGCGACTTGCAAAACGAAAACGTTTTGCGGTTTGTTTGTTTTTCGTAAAACCGCGCTTCCTCCGACTGTGCTTCGCAAGACGGAATTTCCGCTATACGACAGTGGGAGGCCCCATTAGCTAAAGTGGTGCTTCAGGTTAAGAACAGTTTCATGTTAAGAACGGACCTCCGGAACGAATTAAGTTCTTAACCTGAGGTACCACTGTATTTAAAAGGGATATAAGATGGGAGAACTGAATTAGATGGAGATACAAAAATATGCAGGAATGGTGGGTAGATTTAAAAAAAAAAAACAACTTGGAAGGGGAGGGAAGGCATTGGATGGCTATAATGGAAGATATGAATTTTGAAATGTAAAAATTGAAATAATAATAATAATAATAATAATAATAATAATAATATAATTTTAAAAACTATATAACCTCTAGAAGACACCTGAAGGCATTTAAAAGACCTGTAGCATTTAAGGAAAGATAACCAACATTGCCACCTGGAATCCACTTGTGGGATTTATTCAAAGCTTCAGGTAGCGGTTGGGATACACCCTGAGGCTCTCCTGAAATAAGAAATGAAAAAGTAGAAATATACAATGTAGTTAAAACTGAGTCACATTCGGTAAGTGAAAAAGTGAATTGGACTTTAAAAAAAACTTCAAGATAGTTTGGTGAACTTGGTGGGACAGCCACGTGGGCTTGCCTGTCATTGTTGCTATGTACCTGTTAATCTGAATGTCACGATGCAATTTCCCTCCCCTGAATGAACCACAATCTCCAGGTCCCCCGTTTTCAATTTTGAAAAAGGGGGCAAGGCCCCATTAGCACTCTCCTTTTAAAGCAGCGACATGCCACTTTAAACAGTCATGGTTTTCAACAAAGAACCTTGGGAAATGTAGTTTGTTAAGGGTGCTGAGACCCCAATTCTCCCCTCTCTGGAACTACAACTCCCAGAGTTCCCTGGGGAAACAGATTGATTGTCAAACCACTCTGGGAGTTCTGTGAGGGGAATAGGAGTTTCCTAACAAATCTTAGCACCTGCAACAAACTAAAGTTCCGACGATTCTTTTAGGGTGAAGCTCACACCTGGTTGCACTGCACCATGGGCTTCGTAGTCTTCTAGACATGGCTGCTTTGCTGCTGCCAAAGAGTCCACATATTGCAACCGTACAGAGGTGCAGATTTGCATATTGCAGAGATGGTGTGGCGCAATGCAGTTGAAACAATGTGGGAATACACAGGGACACAGGAACTGTCAACTGTACTCGGTGTTCTTAGAAACCAGCTCCACCTGTCTCAGCAGATCACCTTCAAGCATAACCAGCTGCTGGAGAAGCATCTCAAGGATGTCGTGATGTGGACTGAGGCATCTCCTTTGCTCTCCTTGATCTGGAAACCAAGCCTTATGAGGAAAGGTTGAAGGAGCTGGGTAAGTTCAGCTTGGGAAGCAGGAGACTGAGAGGAGATATGAGAGGCTTAGGGAGCTGGGTATGTTTAGCCTGGAGAAGAGAAGGTTAAGGGGTGATATGATAGCCATGTTCAAATATATCAAAGGATGTCATATAGAGGAGGGAGAAAGGTTGTTTTCTGCTGCTCCAGAGAAGCGGACACGGGGCAATGGATTCAAACTACAAGAAAGAAGATTCCACCTAAACATTAGGAAGAACTTCCTGACAGTGAGAGCTGTTCGGCAGTGGAATTTGCTGCCAAGGAGTGTGGTGGAGTCTCCTTCTTTGGAGGTCTTTAAGCAGAGGCTTGACAGCCATCTGTCAGGAATGCTTTGATGGTGTTTCCTGCTTGGCAGGGGGTTGGACTGGATGGCCCTTGTGGTCTCTTCCAACTCTGTGATTCTATGAGACATATTCAAATATCTGAAGGGCTGTCACGTGGAAGATGGAGCAAGCTTGTTTCCTCCTGCCCTGGAGGGTAGGACTCGAACCCATGGCTTCAAGTTACAAGAAAGAAGATTCCGACTAAACGGCAGGAAGAACTTTCTGGCAGTCAGAGTTTTTTGACAGCGGAACGGACTCCCTTGGGAGGTGGTGGACTCTCCTTCCTTGGAGGTTTTTAAGCAGAGGTTTGATGGTCATCTGCCATGGATGCTTTAGCTGAGATTCCTGCATTGCAGGGGGGGTGGACTAGAGGACCCTTAGGGTCCCTTCCAGCTCTACAGTTCTAAAATTCTTTGATGCCTCTTTCTCTCTACTTTCATTGGAGCTACAACAGAGATATGGAGGAGGGTGGCCTGCAACACAGAAGCTGGCTGAGCAACAATGACACACGTCCTATGCACAGTTTGCCCGAAGCTTGTTCAAGGCTGATGCCATTCTGGCTCCTGACTCCTTGGGCAGTGAACCATGTTGATTGACTTAGTCAGCGGAGCCTGTTCGCAGAAAGAAGGCTAAACGGAGGCTGGCAGTGCGACGGCAGCGATGATGTTAAACTTGTTCAGCCGCTGGGAAAGGGAGAGAACTTGCCAGCCGACCCAAAGGAGGTGTGCTCAGCTGGGTTTTGTGTTTCTTCTTAAAAATGCAACGCAACAACTCTCTCTTCTGTTGTAAAGGTAAAGGTAAAGGTACCCCTGACCGTTAGGTCCAGTCGCGGACGGCTCTGGGGTTGCATGCTCATCTCGCTCTATAGGCTGAGGGAGCCGGCGTTTGTCCGCAGACAGCTTCCGGGTCATGTGGCCAGCATGACTAAGCCACTTCTGGCGAACCAGAGCAGCGCACAGAAACGCTGTTTACCTTCCTGCTGGAGCGGTACCTATTTATCTATTTGCACTTTGACATGCTTTCGAACTGCTAGGTGGGCAGGCGCTGGGACCAAACTGTGAGCTGGGGTGGTTATTCCACTAGTTCAAATCAATCTATTGAGAGGTTCTGGTCAGGATAGGACGTGAGCAACACCCTCAGTTACCTGGTGGCAGATCACAAACACAACACACAATTATACAATTGTAACAGTCCTGGAGAATCCTGGGAACTTTGGTTTGTTTCGTGTGCCAGGAACTGTAGCTCTGTGAGGTCAGCATCCTTAACAAAATACAGTGGTACCTTGGTTCTCAAACGACTTGGTTCTCAAACGCTGAAAACCCAGAAGTGTTCTGGTTTTCAAACGTTTTTCAGAAGCTGAACATCCGATGCGGCTGTCAGATATTGTTTCTGGGGCACCTGCACCAATCAGAAACTCTGCCCTTGTTTTCGAACATATCGGAAGTCAAACAGATTTCCAGAACAGATTAAGTTTGGCCCTTTTGTTTTTGCTATTTATTTTGCGTTTTTGTTTTTGAGGCTTTTTCGGTTAATTTGTTTTTGTGACTGTGTGGAACCCAGTTCAGCTACTGATTGATTGATTGTGTGACTGCAGAAATGGATAAAAGCCAAACAATGACTATCATCAGTGCAGCTAAGAATTTTTTTTTTTTCATTTTTATCATCTACAATACTGTCTTTTTTATTTTATAGTACAGTACATTGATTATTGCTTTCATTTTATGGATCAGTGGTCTTGTTAGATAGTAAAATTCATGTAAATTGCTGTTTTAGGGGTTGTTTTTAAAAGTCTGGAACGGATTAATCCGTTTTGCATTACTTTCTATGGGAAAGCGCGCCTTGGTTTTGGAACGCTTTGGTTTTGGAACGGATTAAGTTTGACAACCAAGAATCCACTGTATATTGTTTTAACACTATTAAGACTTAATTGCTTTCTAACTATTATCGTTATATATAGCTTCCTGTGTCTCGGTTGCTTTAATTTGCATGAGAAAACCCTGGATATAAATAATGACAGTTAATAACATCAGGGGAAATCGCTTAAGGTGGCTATCAATACCGCCTGCCAAAAGAATAGAAACAAAATGCGTTCTATTAAGTGAAATTCCCACGGGGGACGCTGATTTGTTTATTTTTTCCGGGGGGGGGGGCTTTAAAAAAGAGTGGTATCCGGCACACCGATTTGGAAATGTGGAGAACTGGGGGTGGGAAGGAGGAACCCAAAGAGTATATTTCTGCCTCCTTAACGCCGAAGACCTCCGAGCCCCTCCTGGCTGGGGAGGCGCCGGGGGCGGGGCAGGCAGGTAGGTGGAGGCAGTAAGTGGGTGTGGCCTGCTCCGCCCCCGCCCCTCGGCCGTCAGCTGTTGCTAAGCGGGCAGGAGCTCTGCCCGCGGATTGGCTGCTGCGCCGCGGTATATAAAGCGGGCGCCGGCGCGGGTGGCAGCAGTTCGGGGCGCTCGGCGGCTCCGGGATGGTGGCTGCACCGGCGGGTGGGCTGCAGCAGCAACAACAACGCCAGCGAGCGAGGGGCAGCGTCAGGCGGGTGTCGCGGGGCGCCTTCCCGGTGAGCTCCGCGGGGGGAGGCGGGCGCTTGCAGAGAACCTCGGGGGGTGGGGAAGCAATGCATGGGTGCTTGCATGTTTGGGTGCGTGCATGCTTGCATACGGCGGGGTGCATGATAGGGGCATCGGCGGGGAGCTAGGCCCGCACCCCAGGTCCTTTTGCAAAAAAAAAAAGAGAGGCGCCGTTCAAAGGAGGGGGGCGCGTGGGAAGCCCCGTCTCCAACCCCCTGCCTCGGGTGGCTGTCTGGGTCTCCTGCCTCACCAACAAACCCGGGAAGATGGAGTTGGGAATCTCCTATCGTCCCTCTCTCTCTCCCCCTCCCCCTCTCTCTAGAGGAGCCTTGGTGGTTGCAGAAAAGTTGCGGAGGGTGCCGAGGGGAAAAGTGCGGCGCCAAGACGCTCCCCACCCCTCGATCCGGCGGGGGCGGTTGCCCGGTTTTTTTTCCCCCCGTCCCCCTTCCCCCACCCGCGCCCCTCCTCCGCCACCGCGAACAAAGGAAGAGGCCGGTTCTGCGCACAGCCGATCTGCTGCGGGCGGCTGCAGCCTGGTTGGTGGGGGGAGAAAAGAGGGGCTGGAGGTGGCTGCTGAGGTTGCAAAAGCCTCGGCTGCGTTGCATGCATGCATAGCAAACCCGACCACCCCCCCCCACAAAAATAAATAAATAAATATGCACGCAAAACTCCAGTGCATGGGGCGCGGTTCGGGCAGCCTCGAGTGGAGGGGGAAGGGTACTCGTCTTCTGTGTGCCCCCCCCAATTGAGAGGCCTGGTATAGTTTGCTGAGGTTGAATTGCAACCCCCACCCAGATTCCAGCCCTCCAGACTTGCGTGCATCCTTCACTATTCTCTCTTACTCGTAAAAATCTTGTCGTTTAGCCGAGATTTTTTTTGGGGGGGGGAAGGTCCCTGCCCATGGCAGTGCATGCATGCACGCACACACACAGCCCACCACATCCTGCGCCATGTGCCTCCGAACGCAGAGCCCACCCCCTGCTCACGTCGCCATCCCAGCGCATGCAAAGACATGCGGGGCGAGGGCAGCGCACTCTCCTCGCGTCTCTTACTCAGTTGCGTCCAGCTCCCCCCCCCCCCGGGAAAAAATATATATAATTGCGGCCAGAATATTTCCTTTTCCTCTTCCAACAGCCCTGCTCCCATCGCCCCAAACCAAACAGACCCTCTGTTTCTGCAGAGATGAGGAACCAGTCAAAGGGCGGGCTGCTCTGTCCGGCTCGCTGCCTGTGCACATTTTGTCCCCCCCCCACCCCAGATGTGGCGTCACGCAGTGAAGGTTCACATTGCCCCACATCTGTGGTTGCATTTGTGCAGGGGGTGGAGTGGACAGGAAGTGGGTGGCAGAATGCCTTCAGCAGACAACTACGGACACTCCGGCAGCTGCTGTGAGTTGGGGGCAGCTGGCTGTGTTTATTTCTGGCCAAGGGGCTGTGTTGCATTTCCTGGGGGGTGAGGTCTAGAGAATTTGCAAAATCTGAAGGGAAACTGAATTGATTACCCCAGGGTTTGCTTGAGGGGAAGGGGGCTTCCCAGGGGGAGGGGAGAGAGCTTTGATGCCTCCAGCCAGCTGAACATTATTGGTTGGGGAGAGATGCTCATTTTTTGCATCCTTGGTTAACTGTCGGTTGGCGAGCATAATGAACCATTGAGCGCTTGCCCTGGCAGCAGGGGCAGTCTGTGTGTTGCTTGGTGCTACCCGTCGCTGTTGGTGTGTCGGACGCTCTCCTTGGCGTCGATGTGCAAATGACCTGCCCTCTTGATTTCGTTCTGGCCAATGGGGGTTTGCGTGAATTGTGTGTGGTGGAGGATTTTCGGACGCCGGGGACTGCTTTGCCGCAGAGCTGCCGAGTGGCTCGAGATAGCCAGGTTTCTCCTCCACCATCAAGGGCTTTTGGTGCAAATGGGATTATGCAATCCTCTTTGCCCGGAGAAAGGAATGGACACTGGATTATAAACACAGCGGGGACCCTTCTGGGAAGAGTTGTGGCTGAGTGGTGGGGCAACTGTTCTGCACGTAGAAGGGTCCCACCTTGAGTCCCAGGCGTCTCCAGGCACAGCTGGGCAAGATTCCCTGCCTGAGAATCCTTGGCACTGAGTATTGGCAGCGCGGCCCAATGCATAGAGCAGCTTCCTACAAACATGGTGACAAGCTGAGCAGAGCTGAGCTGTAGACCAGGAGACTTCCAGAGCAGTCCCTCAAGCTTCTACTGGTTTGGAGGCGAAATACTGCGATGTAAAAACCGACCTTTTAAAGTGAGCGTAGCTCTCTTTCTGCCCGTAGTAGCGGCCAGGGAATTATCGTGGGGCTAGATCCATGCTCATAAGTGATGAAGCAACCTCAAATAAGAAGAGGAGTTTGGATTTGATATCCCGCTTTATCACTACCCGAAGGAGTCTCAAAGCGGCTCACATTCTCCTTTCCCTTCCTCCCCCACAACAAACACTCTGTGAGGTGAGTGGGGCTGAGAGACTTCAGAGAAGTGTGACTAGCCCAAGGTCACCCAGCAGCTGCATGTGGAGGAGCGGGGAAGCGAACCCGGTTCACCAGATTACGAGTCCACCGCTCTTAACCACCACACCACACTGGTCCTGTAGTCCAACCCATTTGCGATGCTGAAGCTTCCCACTGCTGCAGCATCCCTGATGGGTTGCCGTCCAGCACCGCTGCAGAATTGTCTCGATGGACGAGAGACTGCCGCTTTCCGAGACGGCCCGTTCCGTTCTCGAACAGCTCATGGGGCTGAAAGATTCCTGCATTGCAGGAGGCTGCACTAGATGGGGTCCCTTCCAACTCTACTATTCTTCCAGATGCCAAGTCCCCAATCCCCTGTTGGTGACTTCTTATTTTTTACTACGATTGTTTAGGGACAGTGCGCCTCCAAATACCAGTTGTCTGGGGGAGAGTTGCAGCATCCCTGTGTTCTTAATCTAGAGGAAAGGTTGCGTAGTGATTTTAAACTGTGTTTGTCCCTCCACCTGATAGAAGGCTACTCCCACCCCTCTCACTGTGGACCTAATAAACTGGCCAGCCTCCGACTTGGAGTAAAAGCGGCCTCTTATCTTCTTTTCCATCTCTTTTTAAAAAAAAACATGTTTCCAGAAGCCCTTGTGACTTTGTGTCACCGCTGGCTGACTTGATGACTAGCTCCGTGATTTGTGTGAGTTGTTCTCCTGCCCTGACTTGGCGAGGTTCTGAGATTTATGCGCAGTGTCAGGAGAGACTGAGCAAATCCAGCTACCTGGCTTTTATTGGGGATGGACGGACCGGTTTTCCCCTGGGAGAGGCTGGTGTTCAAAACATGCTTGGGATAAAATAAATGCTTCGTCTAGACCCGATACAGGCTTCTTTTCCCTCTTTTTTTGCAGTGATTTCTTCAGAGGACGGCAAAATCTGCTTCGACATTGCAGAGAGAGGGAAAAGAGGGGTGACTTGGATACTAGCTGCATTCACATGGCGTTTCGTTTCCGCCAACTGTTAATTTCCTCGATATATCCGAGCTGCCTTCACACGGCTTTGGAAATATAGCGGAATATGGCACTCATTTCCGTGTCGTTTGCTTATTTTTTTTCCTGGTAGCAAGTAATACGGAAATGAGCTCTGCACTTGTGCTATATTTCACTGTATATCTGGAAGTGGGTTTTTTTTTTTTGCCTGTGTTTCCCAAACTCAGATATAATGTCGCAATTAGCAGGTAGGGAAAAATCAGGAAAATTGAGTTAATGGTTGTGTGAGTCCAGCCACCATTGTGTCGTGGTTCTTAGTCTCTGGGGCACAACAGCAGGAGAGATGTTCTTCACCCGAGGTACCACTGTACTTGCACTTTTTGGCGTGCTTTTGAACTGCTAGGTGGGCAGGAGCTGGGACCGAGCAACAGGAGCTCACCCCGTTGCGGGATTCGAACCGCCGACCTTCCGATCGGCAAGCCCTAGGCTCAGTGTTTAGACCACAGCGCCACCCGCGTCCCTAGTTGAGATCATAGAAATGTAGAATTTAGTCTGACCCCCTGGCGAACAAACATTCCATTATGGTGACCATAGCCTAGATATAAGGTGTCATTTGGCACTTATCTAATATATCTTGAGTTTCTAATAATGCTGTGCAATGGGCTCTTTTCTCTGTCCTGACTCTGCTGCTCCAGTTTCCCTGGATGGCTCTGAGTTCTAGTCCTGTACAGGACGACGATGTCACCTTTTAACTGTGCTTTCATTCAAGTTCAGAAACTGCAGTTCGGGTCAGAGAGGGGGCCCCCCCAAAATGGCTGGCACCCAACGGCTGTGAAGCGCAACAGCCATTCTGGAAACGTTAAAATGGAGCACTGGCAAGCAGCTAGCATCGATAATGACAGATCTGATTAAGAGATCGCACATTAAAAGCCTGTCAAAACCACAATGGTCTTAAAAAATGTATAAACCTCTGGCATTTCCCTAACTTCAGTCACCTTATTCTTTTCTAGATCAAAAAGCCCAAATGTTGTAAGTCTCATAGGGGACTTGCCGGATCCACCCCACCCTTTTTAGATAGGGACGTGGGTGGTGCTGTGGGTTAAACCACAGAGCCTAGGGCTTGCCGATCAGAAGGTCGGCGGTTCGAATCCCCGCGACGGGGTGAGCTCCCGTTGCTCGGTCCCAGCTCCTGCCAACCTAGCAGTTCGAAAGCACGCAGTGCAAGTAGATAAATAGGTACCGCTCTGGCGGGAAGGTAAATGGCGGCATTTCCGTGCGCTGCTCTGGTTCCAGAAGTGGCTTAGTCATGCTGGCCACATGACCCGGAAGCTGTACACCGGCTCCCTCGGCCAGTAAAGCGAGATGAGCGCCGCAACCCCAGAGTCATCCGCGATTGGACCTAATGGTCAGGGGTCCCTTTACCTTTACTATTAATGCCATCTTCAGTGTGGCCATGCCATAGATTTCTCCTAACTTGGGTCTCACTGCTGTGGAATGAAGCCCGGAATGGTTAATCCACAATGTTTGCTATCCTTTCTCTACCACCTGTTATTTACCACTGCCCTGCTGCCTCCATCACCTGTTGGGAATCTCATGCCAAGCCCCCCCACCCCAGGTCCCATCTGTTACTCCATCTAAGCAGCTGAGAACTCCCATCTAAACAACCTTATTTAGCTAGTAAGGACACAATAAGCGCCCAACTGACTCAGGCCAAAGGCAGTGTTAGAAGCTCAGGTATATAAGCTATAGTGCCAAACAGCTCCTTAAACCAAGGTTTCGGTCACCAAAACGGAATGTCCAGTTGCCATTTTGGGGCAAGACTGCTCTAAAGTCTTATTTTTCAAATGATGGACTGACTGTGATTGATTCTCGGTTAAATAGCTAGTTCAGAGGACAGCCTTGAGCTAGATTAAGAGCGTTGAGAACTTGAAAGGTAAAAATCTCTTGATCCCGGGACAGTCCGCTTATATATTGGCCTATTCCTTTTTTTCCCCGCATATATATTGGCCTATTCCTTTTTTTCCCCTTAATGGTGACAAGGACCATTCATAACATAGGAATATTCTTCACAACTGTGAGCAGGGCAGGTAAATGAAGACAAGCGCTGGCAGCAAGGAACCATAACGTCACTCACTGCTCCTGCTCAGGCTGCGCAGAAAAAAAGCATTTTGGTTCCTGAAATTCATTCCGATTGCCCAGATAAAATATAGCTGATAGAATTCTACCGGTTGGGGGATTAGTGTGTGAAAACAGTCCAGATCTAATGATCCCCGGTTGGTGGAGATGTTGGGCACCATCCTGGCACCCTCTTCGCTTGGTTGCAAGTGACTGATAGCAAAATGTGCCTGGCTAATTTTGATCACTGGCCAAAGGGGACCTGGAGCCACTCCCCCCCCACGTCCCGAGGGGCACCAGGTTGACAAAGGCTGAAATAAGAAGCTCCGCTGTGGTCTAAACCACAGAGCCTAGTGCTTGCCCATCAGAAGGTCGGCGGTTCGAATCCCTGCGACGGGGTGAGCTCCCGTTGCTCAGTCCCAGCTCCTGCCAACCTAGCAGTTCGAAAGCACGTCAAAGTGCAAGTAGATAAATAGGTACCAAGGTAAATGGCGTTTCTGTGTGCTGCTCTGGTTCTCCAGAAGCTTTAGTCATGCTGGCCACATGACCCGGAAGCTGTCTGCGGACAAACACCGGCTCCCTTGGCCTATAGAGCAAGATGAGCACGCAACCCCAGAGTCATCCGCGACTGGACCTAACGGTCAGGGGTCCCTTTATCTTTTAAAGCGAAGCTGAGATTTCAGTGGCTTAAAATACTTTGATGCTGCTTTTCAGGGCAGAATTACAGCCGCAAACACTGGAAGCACATTTTAAAGTTACGTGTCTGCACAGCAGTGGCTGGGAACTGTAAATGGGGAGAGCGCCGTTGCCCACCGTTCCTGATTTCTGGCTTCCTGCAGGCATCTGGCTGGCCGCTGCGAGAAGATGGTGATGGGAGTGGGGCGCTTTGGGCCTCATCCAGCAGCCTCTGCACCCTCAAGCGATTGCACCCTGCAGGCCAGACTAGTACCACCTCCCCTCGTATGGCAAGAGCAAGGTGATGCTTCCAAGGGCTCCCTTCCCTTTGTTGGCATGGATGCTGCCAACCGGCGGCGCCATCTCACCACCGGGCACTTGTGGAGACGCCGGACCCGTTGCGCGAGCTTTGAGGGTTTTGTGTTTTTTGAAGCAGAAGATAACTACTGCTCTCTTTCTCCCTGGCTGTGGCGTGAGGAAGAGAACCTCCAGAGTCCTGTGAGTCAGAATAATAATAATAATAATAATAATAATAATAATAATAATAATAATAATAATTATTTGTACCCTGCCCATCTGGCTGAGTTTCCCCAGCCACTCTGGGCGGCTCCCAATCAAGTGTTAAAAACAATACAGCATTAAATATTAAAAACTTCCCTAAACAGGGCTGCCTTCAGATGTCTTTTAAAAATAGGATAGCTGCTTATTTCCTTGACATCTGATGGTTCCACAGGGTGGGCGCCACTACCGAGAAGGCCCTCTGTCTGGTTCCCTGTAACCTCACTTCTCGCAATGAGGGAACCGCCAGAAGGCCCTCGGCGCTGGACCTCAGTGTCCGGGCTGAACGATGGGGGTGGAGACGCTCCTTCAGGTATACAGGACCGAGGCCGTTTAGGGCTTTAAAGGTCAGCACCAACACTTTGAATTGTGCTCGGAAACGTACTGGGAGCCAATGTAGATCTCTCAGGACCGGTGTTATGTGGTCCCGGCGGCCACTCCCAGTCACCAGTCTAGCTGCCGCATTCTGGATTAATTGCAGTTTCTGGGTCACCTTCAAAGGTAGCCCATGTAGAGTGCATTGCAGTAGTCCAAGCGGGAGATAACCAGAGCATGCAATGAGGATGAGGAAGGAATTGGGCTCGGTTTTCATTTAATGTGCCCCTCCCTAATTAATGAGGTCATAGACTTGCTGGTCCAGTGACATGCATCCTGTTCTCACAGTGGCCAACCAGCTTCCTCTGGGGAGACCAGCTGATACTCAAATGCATTGCTGCCTGTGGAGCAAAGCCAAGATGGATTATGGCCTTCTCTCCATGACTTTCTCCTAACCCTCTTTTAAAGTCATTTTAAAGTATTGCAGGGAGTTGGACTTGATGACCCTTGTGGTCCCTTCCAGCGCTACAATTCTATGATTTTAGGTTGGCCCTTCCCCAAGGGAGTGAATTGCATAGCTTAACAATGTGCTGTGTGAAGAAGAACTTACTTTATCCATCCTGAATCCATCCAGTTTCCTCTTGCTCGCTTTCTCAATTTCATGCTTAATTTTATTATAACTTGAATTTTCTGAAACGGTACAGAAGCCAAAACACCCGCCGTCCTTCCAGATTTGTGCTTCTCAGAGTTTTGCAATGCCAAGTAACGTGCCAAGTGTGTATGCCACAGTAACATGTTGCTTTTTTAAAAAGAAAAAATAATAATTACATAGTAGTGAAAATAAAATGCAGGAATGCATGCGTAAGAAATTCACACTCAAACGCTGGTGAATTTTCATAAGAACCTGGTATGTGGCCCTCGGGAGGCTGCCCAGGTGGAATGTGGCCCTCAGGCTGAAAAAGGTGTTCCCCACCCCAGCTGTAAGAGGGGCAGGGCACTTCGGACACAAGCAAGTGCATGCATGGAGTTTGGTTTATGCCTCTGGAAACTTGCTGGTCTCCCCAGACGCCTTGAGCATCTGCACTCCACAGTTTTGACACCCGATGCTCAGAGAGCGCGGAGGATGCTGGCAAGGTTTCAAGCATCCTCTGGTAATTGCTTGGGGTAGCTATAAAAAGCAAACCCGAGATCTTGGAACGGCTGACAAAGACCAGCAGGAACGGGGCTGGGTGGTGAGCTGACAGCGATATTGCGGTTGAGTCAGGATAAGGCCCTTGGGACGCATCTGCACCTTAGCAATTGAATGGGCAGCATCTTAGCTCCACATCTTGTAGAGACTTTTATGTTGGATGGCTCCCCCCCCCCCGTGGGGCAGTGGTGGACCAAATTCAGGCCCTGCCCCAAGGCCCTCTGCTCAGCTGACAGCACTCGTCCCAGGCCACACCCCCTTCCCCAGGCCACACCCCTCATCCTCCTTGCTTTGCATGCTTGAGCGTTTGTGCCTGGCTGGAATTCGTCCCTCAGCTGTGATGATGCCTCCAGCTTGCCTGGGCAGAGGGTACGTTGGACGACAGGGACGTGGGTGGCGCTGTGGTCTAAACTTCTTGAGCTTGCTGATCGGAAGTTTCCGCGGTTCAAATCCCCGCGACGGCATGAGCTCCCGTTGCTCTGTCCCAGCTCCTGCCAACCTTGCAGTTTGAAAGCATGCCAGTGCAAGCAGATAAATAGGTACCGCTGCGGCGGGAAGGTAAACGCCGTTCCTGTGCGCTCTGGCACTCATCACGGTCCTCCGTGCGCCAGTTGCGGTTTAGTCATGCTGACCACATGGCCCGGAAAGCTGTCTGTGGACAAATGTCGGCTCCCTCGGCCTGAAAGCGAGATGAGCGCCGCAACCCCATAGTCGCCTTTGACTGGAATTAACCGCCCAGGGGTCCTTTACCTTTTACCTTTTACGTTGGATGACAACTCCCATCATCCCTCATGATAGGCCGTTCTGTTGGGGGCTGATGGGGGTTGGATTCCAAAACGTCCGCCGATAAAGCACGAGACTCTTAGGGTCGTGGGTTCAAGCCTCGCATTGGGCGAAAGAGTCCTGCATTGCCGGGGGTTGAACGCAGTGGTAGAAACTAGTCCGCCAAATGCTAGGCTCCAAATAGCTCCTTCCCGGCCCTGCCAGGAGATAAAGGGAATTATAACTGTCACCTTCTGCCAGAAAAGCAGCAGTGCTTATCACCGAGCTGCAGCCTTTAGCCCAAGGCCTCCCCGGCCAGGACCCCAGTTATAGTGTGTTTTAACATCTCCAACTTAATTAGCACCTAGCTTATAGATCTTGAGTTTCTAACATTGCTTAGGACCCTCTTGTGTGTAGCAAGTAAGTAGTCAGTCAGTCAATCAATCAATCAATGAATCAATCGGAAAACAAGAATTGAAATCTGTTCTCCTTATATTCCAGGAGCTAAGGAGCAGCTGAACGCCTCTTTCGACTGACTAGGCTCCAAACGGATAAAACGGCATCCTGCGGCTGGTCTTCGTCAGGAGTCAGCCATGTCGATCATGGACCACAGCCCAACCACCGGGGTGGTGACGGTCATTGTCATCCTGATCGCTATTGCTGCTCTGGGCGCCCTGATCCTGGGCTGCTGGTGTTACCTGCGGCTGCAGAGGATCAGCCAGTCGGAGGACGAGGAGAGCATAGTTGGCGAGGGAGAGACCAAAGAGCCATTCCTCCTGGTGCAGTACTCTGCCCGCGGGCCGGGCATGGAGAGGAAAGCCAAGCTGACCCCGAACGGCACCGAGGCTCACAGCTAACTGGCTGTCTGGGGGGAAAGAGGGGGGTCCGCGTGGCCGGGCCTGGGAACCGGTACTGTGAAGCGAACCTTGCCCCCGGAACGAGAGGTTTGTCCCGTGGCTGTGTCTAGGCCGGGGACGATTTCCACTCCGGCCCTTGCCGCCTCCTGTTTTTGGCACAAGGTCCATTGCCGGCAATGGACAGTTGGGGGGGACACGGGGGTGCGTCGGGAAAGGGGGACGGCAAGCGCTCGGCCTGTTACTTGAATTATTCCACTGAGCCTCTTCGGAACGGAGCTACTGACTTAATGTGAACTTCAACTGTGAACTGGGCGTGTACATAGGCAGACTCTGCGCGGAGTGGGACAGATGCGCTTTTGCCCGGGGGGGGGGGAGAGCACCACTCCTGGATTTCGGGAAGACGCATGGCCGCCGATGGGATTTCTCCAAAGCCAAACTGGGCAGGGTGGGGTGGGGAGAGGGTTCTTTTTCACCTGCTTCGTTTTTGGGGGAGGGGGTGGGTGTTGCAGCTGTGTTTTTAGGGTTGTTTTTTTTAATGCTTCAATTTCCTTCATTTTAAAAAATTAATATCTATATGCTAGAAAATCAACAATCCATTAAGGCCCAAGAAGTTTTGCTTTCCGAGCCTGCTTCCCGTCCCACCCCACCCCACCCCACCCTCGGCTCTCAACAGGCCAGGATCTCTTGCTCAGTTGTTTCCTTCAAGGCCTTTTCAGGTAGGTGTGATAGGAAGAAGGTGTCTCCTTTAGTTACTAGAGCGGGACCTCCAGGGTCGAAGAGGCCGTCCTTGCAATCGCCCGCTTGTTCATTGGCGAGCAACCCTTCCCAGTCATAGCGCTTGGTGCAGCTGTGTTGGAAGTGGGAAGCGGGTTTTCTCTGGACTTGGGGGCTGCTCAAAAAAACTCATGGAATGCAGGTTGATTTTTAAAAAATGTATTTTTAAGTAGGGGGCCGATGCAAAAGGCGCAAGGAAAGAAATGTGCTTTTTGGTGACGCTGTGACCGATCGTAGTGATGTCAAGTGTTCTGCAAGCATAGCGGCTGTAAGGAAGCTGCCAAGTCCAAAGCAAGCAGCTAATGACAGCTGTGTTTTCTCCTCTCCCCCCCAAAAAATGTGTACATAGTTGGAAGGCTGCTGGTGGACTTGGTGGTTGATGGCCGAGCAGGCCTACTTTGGTAGTAAGCATGTGAGTAAATCAAAATCCCTCCCGCCCCCGCTGAGGCTCCCACTTTTAAAACCTGTGCTCATGTAACTAGTCCCTAATTTATCTCCTGGTGCACTGATGGTTTACATGCGCTCCTGGATGCCAGGGCACTTGTAGACGACCTCTTGTTTTATCAAGATCCACATGACTTTTCGCTCGGCTGTATAGATCTCGGGATCTGTGTATTTTGTAAATAAAATGCCATTTGCTTTCTTAAAATGACAGGGCTCCTGTAAATAACTTCACAGACCAGAGGAATGGGACGTCTTTCCTCTGCTAATGTTTCTTTCATCTTTGCCAGTTTCCATAATACCCCACTTGTGTTTCTTTGGTAAGGTTTCGTGGCAGAAGACAGTCTCTTTCTTCCCCCTTATTTTATTTTTTCAAGCAAGACGGGATCGAGGCGGAACATTTCCCTGTAAACTATCCGGTATTTTTCTTCAGAAGCTCATTAAGTAATACTTAAAAAAGTGGGTGCCAACTGCAAATACAACATCAGGCAAGGGTGGCACTTTCGAAGTGCTTAGTTAGCTTTGTTTGCTAAGCAGCAGTGAAATAAAAGTCGCTATATTAGATCGCTCTCTAATATAAGCAAAGTGGTTCCCTCGAGGAGTTTTGGACTTTGGCTCCCCAGCCCCCACGCTTGTTCGGCTGGGACGAAGAGAGCTGGAGTCTAGCAACATATCAAGGGCACCATGTTGGCTACCCTTGTTCGAGGGCTGCAGAAACTTCTCTGAATTTTCAAAATGCAAATGACTTCGTGTGTAAATTTAGACTGATTTGCACAGAAAAAATCGAACTGATTTATTTATTTCTCTGGGAAAGCCCCCTCGCCACCAATGAGGCTCTCTGCAAAATCGGCTGACCCCCTACTTTTCGGAAACTTCCCCCCCAAGCCATTTTGCTGTAACTTGAATCGCCTAGCCGGGCTGAAAGAGGAACAGAGAGGGGCATGGCCCATTAACCTCGCTGTTGCCAGGGCGCTGCTGTACCCCTGTCTCTTGGAAGCTGAGGGGGGCGAGCAATATTGCACAACGCCCAAGGTGGCAGACGAAGGCCGCTGCCCCACGGGGTTAGGAGGTGCTGTGTCCAAGAACCCCAGCACAGAGCTCTTCCCCGCCGTCCTCTAAAATGGACCCGGGGCCGATTTGCAGCTCTGTTTACGTGCTGGGAAACGTGTGTGTCGTAGACAGCAGAAGGCAGGGCCCAGAGAGGAGTGGAAGCTGGCATCCGACACTTGGAAATGAAGGTGACTTGTCGCTCACCAGGGAAAAAAACACAAGGCTGGAGCAGGCTGCAGAAGGGATGCAAACTGCAAAGGCCTGTTGCTGTGTTCACTACAAATAGGGTCTTTTGACTGCTGCTTGCACCCAAATAATCACGCTTCCAGCTAATAGTGCCACCCTTTTCCCCACGGGGCTTCTGGTTTCTGGTCTTACAGAGAGACTGGCAGCAGCTTTCCACTCTTATCAGCCCTTCTGGGATCTCCCAGGCTGTCATCTGAGTTACATAGTCCTCTGTCCCTTTGGTCCAGTTGGCTCCACCTGCTTTTGTTCCCCTTCTAGAATTTGGTGCCGTGTGCCGTGTCAGCTGCGTTGCTTAGCAGTAGGAAAGGGCTGCTGCAGGCATGTTGCGGAGAAGAACAGGCAAGCAAGGGGGGGGAGGGCGGCCCTTCCTGGACCTTTAGGCAACAGGTGCTTGGGCAGCCCAGGGCGTGCTCAGTCACATTTTCAGCAGGCCTGCACTATTCCCTCAATCATAAGACTCTCTAAGCTGCTTCTCGCCTGGGACAAGCTAACCGAGAGAGGAGTGTAACGCTTCAGAATACCAGCTACAGGGAACCGCAGGAGAAAAGAGTGCTCTTGCGCTCGGATCCTCCTTGCGGGCATTTGCTTGGCCACTGTGAGAACAGGATGCTAGACGTATTCAAGCCGTTGGCCTGATCCAGCAGGCTCTTGTTCTTAACCTTTCTAGTGCTTCCATTGCCAGATCCCCTCCCGGTTTCTGCTAAATGTGCCAGCTGCCTTTCTGAACGTTTGAGCAAATGTGTAGAATCGGGGCGCTGTTCTTGAACGCGGCTCTCCCTCCTCCTCCCTGCCCAGATCAACAATTGCTCAACAGGTGTGTATTCTGTGAATCTAATGCACAGCTGATGCCACGCTGTAGGATTAGTGGAAGGGAGCGCTGGTCAGCTGACGCTGCAAAAGTGGTAGAGCATGAGACTCTTAATATCTGGGTCGTGGGTTCGAGCCCCACGTTGGGCAAAAGATTCCTGCATTGCAGGGGGGTTGGACTGGATGACCCTTGGGGTCCCTTCAAACGCCACAATTCTATGTAGAAGAGTAACAAGGCAGGACCCAGCTCTGGTGACATTTTGTGCTCACTAGTACAGGGTTTCCAAAACTACACACATCCACACACTCCGAACCACTTGAAAACTGCTGGTTTTGGTGGACCACTTAATGATTTCCTTGCCTGTTGCAGCAATTGCACTGCACTGCACTAGATGTTTTCCTAATTGTATTGGTGCTTTTATTTCTTGCACCGTATTTTATCGCATTACAATTGAATTAAAACCGCGGCGCAATAAAATACGACGCGAGAAAATAAAAATTGCAACAGAAATTCAGTTTTGACTATTTAATGCAGACCTGGTGCAGGTCGCTGGTGGGTCTGTGGGAAGCCTGGCAGTGAGAGTTCCTGATTCACACGCCTCTGCTTTTAATGAAGGAGGGCCTTGCGTAAGGGAGTTTGGACATTCTCCACCCGAGGCCTTGGGAAGTGGAGCTAGATAGACCAGTAGAACATGGGAAGGGCTGCTGGAAGATGCTTCCAACTGTGTCTCTTTTTCCTAAGTCACCTTGGAGCCATGGAGCAGTCACAACCATTGAAATGGGCAGCAGAGGCCCTAAAACTTGAGGCATGGCTGGGCATTTCTGTTTCAGTTCTTACTTGTTGCATTTATATCCCTTTTTCTCCATGGAGCTCGGGGTGGTCCTCCATAGCTCTTCTGCTCCTCATTTAATTCCCCACAACAACCCTGTGTGGTAGGTTAGGCTGAGAGGGAGTGGCCCAAAGTTTCGCCCAGCGAGCTTGATGGCCAAGTGGGGATTCGAACCCTGGTCTCCCAGGTCGCAGTCCAACACTCTAACCACTGTGCCACCACTGGCTTCCCAGGCAGGGCCGTCTGGCCCTGCACCCTCTTCAATCCTGTACCAAGAACTTCTCAGAATTATTTGCCCAGATGTTTTAGGTATGTGTTTGTCCTGGGCTGATGGTTTTAAGTTGGCTTTTGGTCCCTGCTGGTGGCATCTCATCTGTTTTGTTGCCTCTTTTAATTCGTACTTTTACTTTAACATTTTTGAGAACAGCTGGAGGAAGTTAATACCCCCAAATATAGAAAAATACCAAAGAAAGTGCAAGGACAGCCCTGTTTCAAGACGCTAAAGGTCCATTTAATCCAGCTTCCTGTCCCCAAGAATGACCCCACCGGGTGTCTGCAGGAAATCTCACAAGCAGAGCGCAGACACCCCTTTCCCCTCATTGCTCCCCAACAACTGGTCAAAGCTGGTGCCATTGAGCAGCCATGACTAATAGTCACTGCCTTCTCTCCATGATTTTGTCTTGTTCCCCCTTTAAAGCTATAGTCAAACAGGTTAGTCCCCAAACGTTTTGGCTCCCAAACGTCGCAAACCCGGAAGTGACACTTCCTGTTTGTGAACTATTTTTGGAAGCAGAACGTCTGACGGGGTTTCTGATTGGCTGCAGGAGCTTCCTGCAGCTAATCATAAGCAGCGCTTTGGTTTTTGAACGCTTTGGAAGTTGAACGGACTTTTGGAACGGATTCCGTTTGACTTCCAAGGTACGACTGTATAAGGCTGTGGCTTTCACCACTCCTCGAGGCTGCAAATGTGACTTGGGGCCTTTTGCAAGGGAGCATTAACATATATGCACAAGTCCTCGTAAGCAGGGAAAAAGAAGGCTCCATCAACTTTGGGATCATATGCATGCTTGGAGCTTTGCAGACTCGGGTCCCAAAACCCAGGGCTGCCCAGAAAACCACTGCTTTTATATCAGAGTCTGTCTGTGAGTCAAGCAACAGGAAATTTAGAGCAGCCCAAGTTGTAAGAACCCTCCTCCCCAAATGATATGAAAGCTGCTAACATCTCCAAACTAGAAAACAAGTTTCGAGGAGCTTGAGCTAGTTTTCATTTCTGCCTTTTTATTTTTCAAGATCTCAATGGACTGTGTATTAAGGGCAATTGTGTTTTTGTTTTAAACGTCAGTAAGGTTATCAAATCCAAAAGCTCAGAAAAGGGACAGAGGGATGCCCACCCCCCCTTTTGTAAAGTTGAATTTGCAGGGGATGGGGGAATTGCATGCACTTTTTTAATCCCGTCGATTCTACAAACGAAAGCAGCGAAGGCGACCAATTTGGAAATTACCCAGGAAGCATAAATCAAAATTAATTTGAGCTGTGGAGGTAGACCTGATGCAGCCAAAAGTGGTTCTGGCTTGTAACTAAGGACAGCAGGGAGAAGAAGAGGAGCTTTTACACTGCCATCCTCCAACCAAATCGTTTTAATTTAGGTTAAATCGATACAAAAGCTATCAAATTAGTGCAATTGTAAAGTGCAAAGAGTCAGTCCCCAGACTGTTGTCAACATCGCAGGCTTTTGTCTTATCTGGTTCAGTGACTCGTTATAAAAATACTCTTTGATTTTTATTTTCTAGTCCAGCCCCCCCCCTCAAAGTCTTTACAATGAAATTTCAATAAAGTTTCCATAAAGATGTTCTCAGTTGAGACTAAACTTGATTTGCATGGGGTTCCCTCTGTGTGTGTGTCTTGCTTTACAAAAGCTATTCTGTCCAGTTTTCTTTGCTGTGCTCGGGAGCTATTCTGCCCTCGATCGTGTTGGCGTCCTGCTCTGCTTCGTGGAAAGTGTCCGTAGCTGGTTCAGCAGCCAAGCCAGCTTCCTCCTCCTCTTCCTCCTTGGGAAGGCTGAACTCTGGCTCGGTTTTTGTCCCCAGTTCTCTCTCCACTGACGCCACCAGCACTTTGAGTAGCGTGTTCTCGGTGAGGAGGTTTTCGGAGGCATCGGCCAGCTCTTGTAGCTTCTCAGCCATGTCTCCCAGCTCCCGGGTCTTCTGCTCGTAAAGCCCTTGCAAATGTTCCCGCTGGCTCTGCAGGGCCCCGTGCTGCTTCCTCAGGATGCGTGTCTCCTGCTGGAGCCTCTGCCCCTCCCTCCTGGCTTCGGAGAGCTGGCCTTGGAGCTGAGCCTGCGCCTGGTGGAGGGCCTGGATCTCTGCTCTCAGCTTCTCCACCTCCCTCTGCAAGTGGGAGATGTGGCCTTGCTGCAGCATCGCCTCCCGCCCGAGGCAACCTTTGAGGCAGGGCTCCGGGCCCGATGCGGGGGACGGCTGGCTGGAGTGGCAGAGGATGAATTTGAGGAGGTTGGGAAGGGTGACCGGGAATTCTGCAGGGAACTTCACACTCTGCTCCTTCCTGGGAAAAGTTTAAAGAAAGAGAAATGGGTGAGATCTGCTACGAGGAAAGGGGCACGTGGTTTGAACACCAGGTTCCACCTGTGGCATTTCCAGTTTAAAAATTAGGCTCTGGGAACCCATGTGTTGCTGTGGTTGGCTTTGGGGTGGGGGTGGGGGAGGAATTGATGGCAACAGTCCACCTCCCAAAGGTGGGGGTGGGGGAGGAATTGATGGCAACAGTCCACCTCCCAAAGGGAGAGGTTGCAAAATCAAGGGTTGCTTCAAAAACAAACAGATGACAAGCAGATCCTACCCTTTGCCCTCGAAATGGTTCTTCCAGTGAGGAGGGGCCTTTTTAGTTCAGATGTGGCTAAGAGATGTAAGTTACAAGTCTCTGAGATATCCACATGCCAGGGAGGAGGGTGTAACACTAACAGCAGAGTTGCTGGAGGGACTGCAACTAGATAAAATAACATAAGAAGCTCACAGTGCTTCCAATCAGGCAGGAATGTGTTGGATGCAGAAACTGCCTGCCCTGCTATGGAAGCAGCATCCTAGGATACGGTTTTGGAAGAGGTGTTCCTACTGCATGTTTCTAAGCACTGGGATCCAGGAGGGAGATAAAGGTTGTGTGGCTCAAACATGCCACAACTGGAGCCTCTGGAAAGCAGAGCTGGCATCGCCTTACCAAGAAGTCCACATACACAAAAACATTTTTCTAGATGTCTCACTGATCCACAGACCCGTGTTTCAGATGTGCTGAGAAGCCCCTGCTTGATTGCTTTGCGGTGTTTCACATAGCAGGCAACCTGACGCACCGTCTCTTGTGAAATCATGCCAAGCTGGTTCCTCTGGGTGTTCTGGACTACAGATCCCATCAGCTGTGCTGGCTGGGGCTGAGGGGAACTGTAGTCCAAAGGGGGACCAGCTTGGCAGTGCAATAAACCGGTACAGTATTTCCTTTAGAACTCGGTGATAGATACTAAACTTAATCGAATTGCTTGCAGCACCTGCCCAGGCAGTTTCCATCCCAGAAGCAAGAAGGGCAAGAAATACTGGCTGTGCTCAGCAGCAGCAGCAGCAGGCTGGCTTGTGAAATCTTGCTTGCAAAAAAGCTGCTGCTCCCCTCTTGATTTGCCCTGCCCTGCCCCCATGCAGTGAGAGGCTGGCAAGCTGAGGATCTTGGCCCTGACAAGCCCAGCCAGCGGCTTCTGCCCTTGCTTGAAGACGTCCCAGTTGCAACTTTATGGGTCACCAACTGTGAGCTTTGTTTTTCCTACAGGATTGAACTTCCCCTGACTCTGCAACCAGAGCGGGAAGAGACAGGAAAAACAATCCAGGGGCAAGAACACAAAACACGCTCATGAAAGCAGCTGTGTGAACTTTGGACAAGCACAGTCCAAGCTGCACATCTGTTGAATCGCACATATACATTATATATCCCCCTCTGGCAACATCAAACTTCCCCGTGCAAATGAAATGAAATAAAATGTTCCTAATCTGCACAATGCTAGGTTTGCAGAAGCTCACACGGACTCCATTACTACAGACAACACAGAACGGACCTCTCGGGCTGTATATGAGCAATAGCAAATGACATTGTCAGCTAGATAGATAATTTATTGTCATTGTACGTAGTACAACGAAATTGAATGCCATCCCACATTTGCAGCCACATATATGCATTTATACATTTACAACCACACGTACACATACATATACCATCCATCACGACTCTCCAAAGATATCATTTGGCATTTAAAATAGTTACAGCTCTTGGATAAAAACTGTTTTTTAGTCTATTCGTTCTTGATTTAATTGTTCTGTATCTCTTGCCCGAAGGCAACCGTGCAAACAGCAAACAGACTATATCCAGGATGAGATGAATCCTGTAAAATGTTGTTTGCTTTTTTGAGACAACGGGAGCTATATAGTTCGTCCAAACACGAACTACCACTAAGAATTTGGGGGTGGGGGAATCCAAAACAACCGCAAGCACAGACAAGGGGATCTGTGGCTAACTACATTCTTTCTCTTCCAAGGCAATAAAAGCAAAAAAAATAGATTAATTAACTTGTCATTGAACTAGAGTCAGCATTCCCTGCCACCCCCCCTCGAGCACTCCAGATTACAGAGCAGGGAAGGGCACACAAACAGCATGCCTATTTTTGCACACGGAACAAGAGGATAGCAGCGGGTTTTTGATCCTGCCGCTGAAACTGAGCGCCTTTGCTCAGAATTTCTCCGGGGAAAATAAAAATAGCAGCTAAAAGGTCCCTGCTTCAGACCTCCCCTCTGCTATGATGAGGTACCCTCAGGAAGCTGCTGAGTCTCTGACTCTGCTCCACCCCCTGGGCAGAGAGAAGAGAAGATAATACTGACCTACTTTGCAAGAGTGGTGGTGGGGGTGATAAGGCTGTCTGGAATAAGGTCAACGGAGCTTTCTGAAATCTTCGTGGCAGAGCACCAGGAGGAAAGTGGTGGTGATGGAAATGGAGCCACCTCGATTAGACTGGTTCGTTGCCCATTTCAGGTTATGTATCGCAGGAATTTAAGCCCAGCCTTTGCAAATGATTGCTTTCTGGTAGAGGCCTACATGGAGTGAGCTTGGTGTTTTGTTTTTCCATTGAGCGAGAACTTCTGAGCAGGATCTGCTGAGAATTGGCACCAGGCCCGCCTCCCTCAATGGAAAATTAACACAGTGTGCCTGTGGAAAGCCAAGGGAAGCCTTGACTGCTCTATTCTTTTTACAGCCGGGGTAGTTTGGGGGCGGGGGGGTGCAATCTATGCCCCATGGGCTGCATGCAGGCATAATTTTTGAAATCCCTTTGCAAGTGATCGGTTCAGGCCAGTGGTGGCTGGTGCCCGCTGGGCGGAAGGTAGAGACAATGAAAGGCAGAGTCAACTAATTCTTGTCTGCTCAGCTACCTGCTGAGTTCTACAAGGGGAACTCCAAGGAGGAAGAGGAAGGTGACAGGCAATGGCAACCCCTAAGCAACCTCCACTGGCAAGCCACTGGTCAGGGTGGAGGAGAGAAGAGTATGTCCCTGCTTTAAGGCAATTGTCAATATGGATGATCCATTTTAACCTCCAAACATAGAAGAAAGAACCAGAATATGGGAGAGTTACCGATCATGAGGGAAAAACAGAATGGTGGGTAGGCGGTCGGTCATGAATTCCCAGGGAAGGTCGTTCTGAGAAACATCAATCCTGTAATGAGAGCAAAACAAATACAAACACACTGATTATAGAGGACCATAAACTCAGTGGCCGAGCGCATACTTAAGCATGAGCATCATGTTTATCACATTGTCTTCCTGCATTACCATTTTAATGGTTCGGCTCCTGCAAGGTCATCCAATTGCATGTATTTCTGCAGTGCAGAGGAGGGGAAGACTAGAAGGAGGTGCTCTCAGAGCAGTGACTCGTACAGAGATGCAGCAGGTGCCGCTTCCTATGAGCTGGGGGCTTCGAGGCTCACCGGAACCCCCCTGTCATTGATTCTATTCTTGGAAACAGAGAAGTCTGGCCATGGTACGTGACCTTTCGTTTTGACAGGGGAAGCCCCTCTCTATTGGCAAACTTCAAGATGCCCCAAGGCATCTCTGTGTTAATTGGTTCCAAATTTACTCACTTGCCAACTGGTTATTAAGGATAAACTGTGTTCCGTGCACCCTGAGAAGCCTTTGAAGATCTTAGGCCAGCTGCTAAGTGCCTTATGGTGATGGTCTCTAAGGTGCATACACTTTTGCTGAATATTAAGTATGAGGGTGGCTGCTGGCATGGGAATCCAATCTGGGCCGCCCAATTCCAAAAACTCAGTATTCTGGCATGTGGTCTAGGGTTTATCTGTCAGCTACCTCAGCACTCAATAAAGAGGCTATGCTCAAACTGAGCCACCCCTGGCATTGGACACCAGGCAAGCTTATTTACATTAACTCTAACCTGTCCCCACTTCACTGGAGGGGGTATGAGACACATGGGTTTTATCGGCAGTGGGTGTGTTTGGAAGTCTAAGACTCTTGGCTCTGCGGGGTTTTTTTTTTCTATACTTAGCTAATTAGACAAACGATTCCGCCTGACGTTCCTCTCCACCTTTTCTCAGGAAACAGTATCCCCCAGATACTGCAAACCATTAGTAATGATATGCTTAGTAGTGGTCAGACTGGAAACTGGAAGGAAGTGGGCAATTTTTCTGTTAAAACTTGGTATGAGACAGTCTGGCAATGAGCACTTGATGATAAGCTTACTCAAGAATGCAGGGAAGCCAGGGGAGTGGCTCTGGTGGATATTTTTGTTCAAACTTGGTACCTGCTCATCTGTTACACAACTCAAGGGGTGGGGGACACCCCACCCCCACCCCGGTCACAACTTTCTGGAGGGCATTCCTTCAACTTCATTGCCAGAATAGGGTGTAATACTACACTGCACTATGGTGACACTGAAGTTTCTCATTTTTTTTGTTTCTTTTCTTGTTTAATTATGGGTTTTCTATAAGCAGTTAACAAGTTAATAAATCAACAAACAAAATATGGATTCAGCTCTCATGGCAATTGCTAGTCTAAAATAACGAATATGGTACACACGGCCAACCATCACCACCAGAAGAGTCAGAAAGATATTCTTAAAGATACTGTGGAAACTACGGGAAGAGATTAAACTTCAAGCTACGAAAAGATGGAATATGCTTCCTTCAAGGGCAAGCAAGAGAGGAGGCCCGGACGCAGGTGGAAAAAAATAAAGAAATGAATAAAATAAGAGGAGAGAGAGAGATGGCCTTGTTATTTATCTTGGAAATAAGGTGGGTGAACAAGCAAAACTTGCTGGGTGGGGTGGGGGTTTGCAGATCATGCATTTAATTAAATGTTGAGCAGTTTCTTCAAAGGACAGAGCTTAAAATATACACCTGTATAATCTGCCCAGCAATTGTCCTTGAGTCATGCAGATGCATCTCTCTCTCTCTCTCTCTCTCTCTCTCCCTCTCTCTCACACACACACACACACACACACCACACACAGAGAGAGAGAGAGAGAGAGAGAGAGAGAGAGAGAGAGAGAAACCCTGAGAGCTACTCCAGAAGAATCCCAGGGCTCTCACACATGGAGAAAATTGAACCAACTAAGAGTGAATTACCAACAACCTTTTTAATATCAGAGTGATTTCACAGGGCAGGTTGTGTAGAAGGGAAGGAAATGTGTGCAGGACGCATAGGAAATAGGCCAAGCTTCACAATGGCTGGCAGAAACTGACCAAACACAGTCCAAGGTTCTCAGGCAGCCTGGACTTCTTGCACCAGAAACTACTCTTCTACCAAGACCACCTGCTTGACCACACCATCTTCCACTTAGTGATTTGTTCAAGGCCTTGGGCACATTTCTCCAAAGCTTGCTTTGTTTTCCACTGCTCTTGGCTCTGTAACTTAGGAAGCTTCTGGGTCAGGGTGACCAAAGAAACCAGGCTAAGCAAGGCGGCTGGGTTCAGGCAGAATGCCAATCCGTAGTTACAACAAGCCATAGTTTCTAAGCCAATGAATCGAGGTTTGCTGACAAAAACAAGCCAGCCATGGTAAGTCAGGTGGGCTGCATTCGCATGTTCAAACAGGCCACATCTGTCTAAGCACATCATGACTTAGTATTGTGTATGAATCAATCCAAGCACCAGCTTTTCTCATCAAACTATCGTTATTTCTGGGGCAGTTTCCTCTAGTTCAGTCTCAGCATTTGAGCTTAAGCCTCTTGCCTCCACTTGCGTGTGCCCAGTAAAAATTGTTCAGTTCTTCCCTTTATCAAAAACTGGGGATGTTACTCAGCTTAACTGGGGTCTTGTGTTTTATGTTTGGCTTCCAGGTAAAAAGTTGGAGGAGGACAGCCGTAGAATTCTCTTTCTTCTCATGGATGTGTTACATTATGCAGTTTAGGTTTCGGTTTTTTGTACAGGCAGTGGCTTGGTAAACCCCCCAAAAGCAGATGGGGCTGATGGAGGACTTCGCCAAACTAGGAAATTGGGCTTTGTGGCTCTGCCTGGCTCCACAAACCCACTAAAGACTCACATAATAAAACACAATCCCCTAACTTGGACAGCTGATCAAGACATGGAAAGTCTAGGTTACACTTTGACTAAGAGCACACACCAGCCTTTCCCAACCTGGTGCCCTCCAGATGTTTTGGACTAAAGCTCCCATCGTCCCCAGGCTGGAGCTGATGGGAACTGCTGCCTTAAACATCTGGAGGGCGCCAGGTTGGGGAAGGCTGGCATACATAGTCCCAAGAGTAGCTTAATGTAATGGAAAGAAGGGAGAAAAACTCACCTCGCCACAAGGAAGTTATCAGCAGGCAGGATCCGAGCGAGCTGGATGAAGATGTGATTGAGAGACATGCAGAAGCCGCACCAAGGAGCATAGTAGACCAGCAAAATGTCCTGAGTTAGATGGAAGGAAAGATTGGATGTTGTCATTTTCTTTCACCGTGTCACCCCATCTCCCCACATTTTTGTTAACACCATTGAGCTATGTTTACAAGGGCCCCTTTTCTGGTTTTCCCATGTGTGGACACAAATGCAGGAGGGAACTCCCCACTCCAACTCGCAGACAAAAGTTAAGTTGGATGGGTGTGTGTCTGGAAATAACCTTTTATGGCAGGGGTCAGCAACCCTTTTCAGCCGTGGGCTGGTCTACCGTCCCTCAGACCAGCCAGACTATATTTTGAAAAAATATGAACGAATTCCTATGCCCCACAAATAACCCAGAGATGCATTTTAAATAAAAGCACACATTCTACTCATGTAAAAACACCAGGCAGGCCCCACAAATAACCCAGAGATGCATTTTAAATAAAAGCACACATTCTACTCATGTAAAAACACACTGATTCCCGGACCGTGCACGGGCCAGATTGAGAAGGCAACTGGGCCGCATCCAGCCCCCGGGCCTTAGGTTGCCTACCCCTGTTTTAGGGCCTCTCAGGTTACCTCTGTTGTGGACCTAGAGCGGGGATCTGGGGCAGCTAAGCTGTGTTAGTAAGCCTTTCTTTGCACCATGCCAGGTCAGATGAGATGGGAGTCATTTTCCAATTGTGTTTAGGACATTGTCAAGGTGTGGCTGTTATTCCCCAGGACGTGGCCATGCCGTTCAGATGCAAAACAAAGAATCAGCCACGGAGGCAGGCAGAGGCAACCGAACCACTGGAGCCTAGACAGCCTTACCTTTTCGCTCCTCAATGTGACCTCATGGAAAGTATCGGTGAAAATTTCTCTAATGACATGTTGAGATCGAATGCGGCTGGGCCTTCTGTCGCCAACAAGGTGCCTTTTTAAAGGACTGTACAAAACGCTGTAGTTCTGAATGAAGGTTTCTAAAAAATAACAAGAGTCAGGAGGTTATTTTGAGCTTCTAGGCTTGACTACGTAAAAAGGAAGCAAGTTTTAGGTCTGAGAAGCATCTTGGCAGGATTATGTCTGTGGGCTGTTTCAGGAGGTCGCAGCAAAAAACAGAAACACCCCCCTCAACTGTTGTTAGGGTAGTGTTATATTTTGGGTTTCCACATGCATGGAATGTGGCATTAGGGTGAGTACCCTCAGAATCTCAGTTTAACAACAACAAACCTAAGTATCTAGTCCTTAGGTTGTCGTGCAAAACATGTCCAATGCGTAGAAAAATCTAAAGAGGTTAGAAAGGTACTGAGCACTGCACAGCACCTCCTGAATCCATTTGCATGGATTGTTCAAATCAAGCTAGAATTCTGCTGAAGTATCATACTCTACTCGCCAGGTTCGGCTTCTTTTTGTCAAAATCCCGCTGCTGCCTCAAAAAAAACAATAGTGTGTCTTCTACTATTATCAAGCGGTTTCAAGGGGGTGGGAGCGTTAAGTTTGTGTGAGTCTCTAGGGCAGGCATAGGCAAGCTCCGGCCCTCCAGATGTTTGGGACTACAATTCCCATCATCCTGACCACTGGTCCTGTTAGCTAGGGATGATGGGAGTGTAGTCAGCCAAACCTGATCTGGCATGGATTGTTCAAATCAAGCTAGAATTCTGCTGAAGTATCATACTTGCCTATGGCTTCTTTGTCAAAATCCCGCTGGCTGAGCTAAAATCAATAGAACTGCTTCTACTATTATCAAGATAGGGAAATCTAAGTTTGTGTGAGTCTCTAGGGCAGGCATGTCCCTCCGTGTCCGGGACTAAATTCCCATGCATGCCACTGGTCCTGTTAGCACGGATGTAGTCCCAAACATCTGCAGGGCCGACAGTTTGCCTATGCCTGCTCTTGGAGCTATCAGAACTGCATCTGATAGGGAAATCTTTTGTCGTGTCCGAGCATGCCCACGGATGTATTGCAACACACGGTTAACAGCAGGGGCTCCTAAAAGTCAAGCATACCGTTGGCAATAGCTGTAATTTAGGAATAGATTTCTATCCCGCCTTCCCGCCCAGGGTTGGAAGCCCCGCACCCCACCCCTACGAGGCATCTAGTACAATAAAAGGAAGTGCTGCAACGAAGCAGATTTTCCAAAAGGCAACATTTCATGCAATGTTAAGAAGAGCAGCCAAAAAAGTGATGGCCAAACTTGGCCCTCCAGGTGTTTTTGGACTACAACTCCCTTCATCCCTCCAAAACAGGGGTCACCAGTGGTTGTAGGGAAAATTCATGGGAAATGTGTAGTGAGCAAAATAAAAGAACTTTGGAGATGGCCAGTGTTTGCATTGCCCTGAGCCAAAATAACTAAGTGAGGCCCTCCTAACTGCTGTGATTCACAGAGCCTCAGCAAGCAACTAAGTGGGCCCTCCTTGTTGTATGCCTCAGCACCACATCAGGGAAATCAGGAAGTGAGACTCAGAGTAGGGTGGACGGACATCCTGTTGGCCTCCAGATGTTGCTGGACCCTCATGATCCCTTTCAACTCTATGATTCTATAACACCAGAAGTGGGGGACGGGGGACAGGTGGACGGACAGGTTTCCCATCCCTGCCGCTGCCCTTTCCAGCCCTGGTTTAGCAGACTGTATGCCTCTTTGGCTATTAAGGCAGCCTTCATGGGGCCTGCTTCCCATGCCTGGCTGTTCTGAGAAATCAGAACAGTCTCGGCAGTGATGTCGGCCAAATAAAAGTTGGAAGAGCAAGAAAAGAATATCCTAAACCAGAACATTCCAAGGGCAAGGTTTTACCTCCACATGTGCCAGAGCATCCCTGATGGCAGGGGGTTGAACTAGATGCTCAGGTGCAAGAACTAAGTGGGCCCTTACCTGAAGGAATGAGTAGAGCCTCAGGTTTTCCGGAATGTATAGGGCCTTGTAGTCCACCCACAGACCCCTGAGACTCAGAGTAGGGTGGACGGACATCCTGTTGGCCTCCAGATGTTGCTGGACTCCTCATGATCCCTTTCAACTCTATGATTCTATAACACCAGAAGCGGGGACAGGTGGACCGACAGGTTTCCCATCCCTGCCGCTGCCCTTTCCAGCCCTGGTTGTCAGCAGACTGTATGCCTCTTTGGCTAGTTAAGGCAGCCTTCATGGGGCCTGCTTCCCATGCCTGGCTGTTCTAGAAATCAGAACAGTCTCGGCAGTGATGTCGGCCAAATAAAAGTTGGAAGAGCAAGAAAAGAATATCCTCCAGCAGGAAGGGAGGACCTCCACATGTGGAGATCCCTGCATTGCAGGGGGTTGAACTAGATGTCAGGTGCAAATATTACCGTATTTTTCCGTGTATAAGACGCCCCCTGTTTTGGGGAACTCCAAATTAAGAAAATGGGGGAGATTGTCAAGAGTTGTAGAGTTGTTAAGCTTTTTTGGGGGGGGGGATGCCCAGGCTTGTCGAGCTTTTTTTTTGGGGGGGGGTTGCCGACAGTTGGGGGAAAGCCGCCAACTGCCTGCCTAATTGCCGCAAGGGCAGCCAATCGACAACAGCCATTGCCAGGGCCACCAATCAAATGCCCAAGAGCTGCTGACAATCTCCTGATCGCAGCTGCAACCAATCGCCCGTCCACACACTGCACTATCTGTGTATAAGACGACCCCCAATTTTTAACATAATTTTTAAAGAAAAAAACCTTGACTCACACATGGAAATATACGGTACTTGCTTTTCTGTGCTAGACCAAAAAAAGAGGTCTTACTTTTAACATACTTCTAAGAATCGCTGATTTCATCTTTTACTCGTGGTTTTATATATCTGATACCTTTTAAAAACCGTTAAAAGCATCCTGGAATCAAATCTTGATGAGCAGTGGTGTTAAAAACGAAGTAGGAGAGGCCAACCAGAAACCATTTTAAATCAGTAGTCTAATTTCCTTGCAAACTTGGGTTGTGCTTTTAGTAACTGTGACATCTGCACCCAAACTTGGAATTAATGAGGCGGTTGTACTTTACCTAGGTTAGATTTCAGCAGGGCCTGGTCCTGATCCAGGATATAGTGTGTCTCTTCCTTGAGGTCCACAATGGCAGCAAACTCCTTCACCAGAGTAGACTTTGATGCTCCCAGCCTCTCCGCGTACAACCAGAAGAGATTTGAATCCAGCAGGTATAGGTTCAAGGTCTTGTTAGTCCTACAACTCAGGCCGGTCACGTAAGTGTCGCAGAGGGCATTTTCCGGGATAAGATCACTCCTGTCCTCAATGTGAGGAATAGAGCTTTGGGGATCGTCTTTCCATCTCTTCCCATGGGAAGCAAGAGCCACTTCCTCGGAGCCGGCGAAGCCCAGCGGGGTCCCGCTCACTGTCCTGCAGCACGCGGTGTAGTAGCTGAAAGGGCTGTAAAAGCTGAGGAAGTTGCTGCACAAGGAAACCGTCTTGGACATCACTTGGAAAAAGGTCCGCTCCTTGAGGTAGAACGAGTCCAAGGCTGCTTCTATCTCCAAGAAGTTGCAGTGCAGGCCGCCCAGGCGGCTGGGCCTGACCCCGACTGTCTGGTTGATGCACAGCTCGCAGACGTTGTGGGTCCGGGTGATAGAGTGCCACTGGGGAGGAAGCACCACTGTGTTGCAGCAAGGGAACTTGGTGATGGAGATGGCTTCGGCCAAAGGGAGGCGGATGCCAGCCGCTGAAGATGCGCCTCCTTGCAAATGCCCAGCATCCGCTTCCCCCGCATGGCTTCTGTTGCAGCTCTTGTATTCCAAAGCCAATTCCGAGATCTAGGAGAGAAGAAAGCTGTATGGACATTTCTCCTCATCGTACCAGGCCACCGTTATAATATCAGGAGGAGGAAGGAAACCAAAGACAATTGGCAATGTTATCGCCCTTTCTCTGTTTGTCCCTGGAAAAAACCCTGTGTGTTGCCATATTCTAGGATATACTCAGACCTCCAAGCAGCTTTATGTTATGAGCTTTGCAACCAAAAAAACACCCCATTATTCTCCCCATGGCTGTGCCTTCAATATCAATATTTACAAATCCTTGGGAAGCTTCTAAGGAATCTCAGTATTTGAAAACCACCAGCTTTGAGCAACGCAGAGTTATTCGCTCAAAGGCTGCTCTGCTTCAAATTTCGAGCACCACCTCAGCCCAGAAACGGAAGGCAGGACACACTTTGGGAAGGGTAAATAGCATCAGCTGACGCGGGCAAGTGAGCTAATGTGTATATTACAGGCAAAGTTCCAGTCTTGCCCGCTCCAAAAGTAGTTTTAGGGCTACTTAAATAATTAGCCACCTGCCCCATTTAAGTGTGTGTGTGTGTGTTGTTGTTGTTGTTGTTTTAAAGAAAGAAGGGAATATTGAATATTGTGTGAAGAATGGTCACACAGAGACCACAAAAATCTCTCTACCTTTAGGTTACAATGCATGGTGATTTCTGTTTATTTCTCTGAGCTTGTCAGTCTCAAAGCTGTTCGATCCTGCTTGTTTTTAAAGGTTTGTTAAAAAAAAAATTAAAAAAATACAGGCAAAGACTCCTTTAGGCATACCCAATGGGGTCTTTGCCCTGTATACCTGAACATCAGACCACCCTTTCCATCCTGAGAGGGTACTACCTGGGAGGAGGGCTGTTGGCGAAATGCAAGCCCCAACAAATGACGATGTGATGCCCGTCTCTTTGCTCACTCTCAATGCCACGCAAGAGGTGCTGCCGCTGTGCTACGAGCCAAGGGCTGGTATAACATGCGCAAGCAGAATGTTGCCACATGCTGCTCAGTTTGAGAACGAGAAAGCAAAAGGAAGATATGGGATGGTGTCTCTTGCAGCATTTAGTTTGGCCCAGATGAAGCCGGTGCTTGTGAAACAAGGAGGCATGGCGCAGCAACAATTCCAAGACAGCCTGTGCAGGACCTTCTGAACTGTGCTGGCAGAGATGCTAGAACGGAGAGTTTCTTGCCATGCAGCCGCCTGGGAGGCAAAGCTCTTCCCCAAGCGGGAAGGAAAATCACAAACCAACCCTTACTGTAAACAAATTACATAAGAGGCCCCCTGAAAGTGAAAGGAAGCTGTGCAAGGCAGCTGGAGTCATCTCTGGCCAGGAGAAGCACTTGGGCTTTTCAAGAACAGGATGAGGCCACGGCAGGTTTTGTTTTTTAAAGTGGGTTATTTTTTTAGTTTGCATATGCTTATGTTACTCCCCACACTTGCATGTGGCAGGGAAGAGGAACTTGTGCTCGCCCCCCCCCCCGAAGCTGAGGGACTCCTGCTCCCATCAGTCAGCCTGGCCCAAGCTGAGGGATGATGGGAAATGTAGGCCAACGACTGTCTGGAGGGTCACCATCCTGGGGATACAGGGCGAAACATCATCATAATGGACTTGATCGCACGAGTCCTGTGAAATTATGTAAGCTTGCTGTGCATCTGAGGCAGACAGGCAAAGATGCACATTTTCTGCTTGGCTTGTCAATAGCTTCTCACCTGGAGGGAGCTACGTCTGCGTCCAAGCAACCCAGGAAGGCAGTCTGTTCTTTTGCTTGTTCGTTCCAGGCTGTTGATGTGCCAGAATTGATTTTTGGAGGTGTCTGAGGGCAGGCTGGCTAATAACTATTCTGCTTACACCTCACCTTTCCTCCAAAGAGCTCAAGCTGCCTCAATTAAAAAACACACACAGAGAGGACACACAACTGCCCTCACTTTGCCCTGCTTATGCAGAGGCTGCATCAGGACCTCTAGAAGATTGGCAGGCCGTTATCTTTAACCTGCCCTGACAGCTTCATTCCCCTCTCCCTTAGTTCAGAAAGCCAATTAAGCCAACTTCAGCGTCAGCAACGCTTAAGGCAGCACAGGAGTGAGCAGAGGGTGGAAATGGAAGCAAGGAATTGTTCCTATTCCGAGGCTGACCTGTTGTGAGTTCTTTGCAAACTCGTTAACCTTTCCATCACTGCCTCCCAAAACAACACGCTTATTGCTCTTCCTTTGCCCTGCAAGAGGGCAACACAAAGGAATTTGCTTTGGGGACAAATGTCTGTGGGCCAAAATGGCTCGATTCCTCTGAAGGTGATAAGCAGTGGCTTACCTTCGACCACAGTAAATCAAAGAAAAACTTGTGTCTGCGTTGAGGGTCACCAATACCCTAAGTGTATTTGCTTTGGTTTCCTCCTGCTAAATGAGAACAGTCTCTCGCCTCCAGATAAAGCTTTGCCGGAATCCCTTACACCTGTTTCATAGGGATACCCTCCCCCCAAACACACACCGATGCCTTCTTTTGCAGGTTGGCCCCACTGAGAAAGACACAACTTTTCCTCCAGCTACATTTAGAAAATGAGATCCCCTATCAGAGCAAAGACTGGTTCAGAGCACCATCTGAGCTCCCTAGAACTAGGGGCCTGAAGCTCGCACCGAGTCCCATTTTCTGCCTGAGCAAGCCTGCCTACATACATATGAGCAAATGATACCCCAGTGACTCTTTCATTGCACATGAACACTCAGAGCTGCCTTGTGCTGAGCCAGGCGAGGCATCTCTCGAGCCCAGTCTTGCCTCTTCTGATGCACAATAGCACATTGGCACTGTAAAGAGCTAAGCATCACTCCCATCACTTGACCCTTTTAAACAGGAGGTGCATCTTAAATGCAGGCCCCCTCCCCACTCTATTCTATCCATCATAAGCATATGGGGGGACACTTCCAAGCAGCTCTTCAAAGCTTTGCGGACTGACAAAAAAAGAAAGCACTTCTTCACACAATTAAATTAAGGAATTTGCTCGCACAAGAGGTAGTGATGGTCATCGATTTAAAAGAGAATTAGCAAATTCACAGAAAAGGCTCTGAATGGCTGCTAGCCACGATGGCTACGTTCTCCGAATGCTGTGGCCCCCAGGTCCTGATTTTAAGTCTTCCATAGCTATCAGGTTGGACACTGATCCAGCAGGGTCCTTCTTACACTCACCTCATCTACAAGGGGTTGACTTTCTGCTAAGGGGTCGAAAGGAAGAAACAGGAAGAGTGCCGGTCCCTTCTTCAGCTCGTTGTTCAGCAAAAGACTTTTCCCCCCATGGGGTCTCAGCCAGCGGATGAAGGTCTCGCGATTCTCCAGGGCCCACTTCCAAACATTTTCCGCTGTGTAGTTCATCGCTTTGTGCGGATAGAGCTGGAAAGAGGGAGAAGAGCGCTCTCAGCGTTTGTTATCAATTAGGGCAAGTTAAAACTTGGTCATCCCTTAAGGAATGGCAGACTGACAGGGACCCATTGCACAATTTGGTGGGAAAACGAGGCAGTGATGGACGGCACCCGTTCCCACATTCTTTGCTGCTTAACTGTTTGGGTCTTTGGCTGAAGAGACACTGGGAAAGCTGCAGCGACGGATGAAGAATAAGCTGAGCCAAATCACCACATAGGAAGCAGCCCTTGGGAGAACGTTCTTCCCCTACTGGCCACATACCCTGCTAGGCAATCTTCTGAGGGCCACATGTCAGTGGTGTGTGGGACCAGGAGCAAAAGCGGTTAGGACAATAAATATTGGTTCGCTCACACACTGCTTTCTCTCTCTCTTGGCAAGCAAGGAGCATTAACAGGGTTCAAAAGCACACTCTAGCTGGGCAGAAATCCTCAGGGAGGGTGCAAAGCAGCTTCGTTGAGAGGTGTGACCAAGGGCCCCTGGGCCTGAGGTTCCTCAACCATCGTATAACTCAACGAATTGGTAGGAAGTCAAGCTGTTGAAGTAAAGCTGCTGGTGTCTGATGCAGAGTGGAAAGAGCAGGCAGAACTGTTCCCCCCACTCAGAGATACATTTTTGGTTTTGCTCAAGTGCTGACCAAGAATTCATTCCTAAGATTGGAAGGAGGGCAAATCTTGCGCCAGCACTGCAATCTTTTAGCTGCTCGGCAAAAACATGTTTACCCATCCAGGGATTTTAGCAGATGTTAGTTTCAGCAAATGTCAATCTGTTGCATGATTCTTTTATCTGCTCCTTTTACCATTGCTCGTGTTTTATTCTATTGATTTAATAAATGTATAGAAATGTTTTAGTGTTTTGGGGGGAAATGACGGGGAATGTGCATTTGGATATTCCGCCGTCTGTGTATGAATCTATATATCTATATGAAGGGGACCATTTTTTCATGACATGATTTAGGATACTCTTTCAACCACACAGGCTATAAAGCCACTGGAATGTCTCTGCATGTTGTTAATGTGATTCTGAAGACACGGTAAAGTTCCGTTTTCTTAGTCGGCATGTGATGCTTCGGTGTTGCTTTACTGAAAAACATGCCTTGAATGCACTTGGATGGACTATCTTCTAAGAGGTTGGATTTAAGAGCCCACATCCTTGGAATCAGCAGGCATCCCCCTGTTTTATAAAGTTTATGTTAGCGTGGATCATCCTTCCTTACCCAGCCCAGCTTGAGCAAGCCTGGAGATAAAGGAGAGGGGACGAAAGGCTAGGGAGCAAAATGCACTCAAGGACAAACAGGCCAAACCCTACGCCAAAGGATAAATGGACATAAATCTGACATCAGGAATCACAAGACAGAGAAACCAGTAGGAGAACACTTCAATCTCCCAGGACATTCTATACAAGATCTCAAAGTAGCTGTCTTAATACAAAGGAATTTCAGAAATAGACTGGAAAGAGAAGTTGCTGAATTGCAACTCATTACCAAACTTAAAACCATGGAGAGACCTGGTCTGAACAAAGACATTGGATTCTTATCTCATTATACATGACAAAGCTATCTTTAGCCATTCACCCCTTGCTTTTTCCTGTAAGACCAATTGCAGTCGTTAACAGTCATCAACAGGTTTTCCACACCCATCAGCCAATCACCCATTCCCACCACCCTTCTGAGTAATACCCCTCCCCACTCTCTCACTATATATAAGGGTCTGGTGACTTCTGTTTCAGTGTATCTGAAGAAGTGTGCATGCACACGAAAGCTCATACCAAGAACAAACTTAGTTGGTCTCTAAGGTGCTACTGGAAGGAATTTTTTTTTTATTTCGCACTCAAGGAGTTTGCTCATGACACATAAACATTTCAGCAACATGGGATTTTGCTTACCTGAAATTAAAGGCAAGTTGGGGGGGGGGAGAGAAAACTACACACACACATGCAGTGCTGTACCATCTTCCAGATGGTTCATTAAATTATTTGGCATAAAAGGAAAAAACTGTCTCAGTAGCTCCAAACACGAAACAAATGCTGACCTTGGCCACTGTTACATAAGTAAGCTAATTTCCTTTATTAGACTCTACCTCTCCTCCCTCCCCCCCTCCACGCACTTGGTTTTTGGATTACCCATTGTTCTGAGCCCTGGAACATCTGCCTGCCAACGCAACCCCAGATAACTGCAGATGTGCCTGACTGCTGCACCTCTGCTTTATAAGATGCCCCCGCTCTGCAACCTCCTCAAGTGGTTTGGCTTGGCGGGAATGGATTCTTGAATGGTGATAATGTCTCTTACTTGCCTGGATGTAGGATGGAGAGATGTGTGTGTGCGCGCATCATCACCATTGCTAACAACAACAACAACAACAACAACAACAACCTGCCTTTCACCCCAAGGTCTTAAGCAGGTTACAACAATCAAAACAAACTTGTTTTATTTTTGTGATTGTGTTTGTATTGTATGATTTGCATTTTCTTTGTTGTATATTTGTGTGTGAATGTATTCTTTTAAAATATTTTGAAATAAAGATTATTTATTAAATAAATAAATAAAATAAAACTGTGCTTTAGATGGGAAAAAATAAAAATAAAATAAAATAAACAGTTAAAATTACAGAAATAAACTATGCCGAAATGGCAAAATTGACTGGGAAAATCAGAAACCAGGAAGAGAAGAACTTTAAGAAATTTTTTAATGTATTTAAGAGAACACTGTAAACAACTAAAAACTTTGGCAGAATTTGAATAATGCTTGTAATGTACTAAAAACTATGGTTTAAAAATGGATTATTTTTAAAAATAGAGAAAATAAGTGAAGCAGTTGAAAATAGATTGATAATGGTAACCATGGAAGGGCAGAGGGGAGTCGAAGGATTCAGGGAATTCTAAATGATGGTGGTGGTGGTGTTTAAGGTTTGAATTTAAATTTGCACTGTAAAACTCAATACAAAATATTTGACTTTTTTTTTTTTACAGAAATAAAGTGGGTCTGAAAAAAATATGCATCTCAGATGTCAAAAGCCAGAGTAAAGGACTGCGTCATCAACATTTGCCAGGAGCTGTCTAAGGAAGGAGCCAGGCGCACCTCTGTGGAAAGGGAGTTCCACAACTTAGGAGCCAACACAGAGAAGGCCCTCTCCCAAGCCTCCACCCCCCCAAGCTTCTGAAGGCTGTGGAACAAGCAAGAGGGACTCCTCTGCCATCTTTGCACCCAAGAGGATATGTAGGGAGAGAGGCGGTTGTTCAGGAATTTGGGGGCTGCGTTATTTAGGGCTTTAAACACTAATGTGAGCACCTTAAATTGGGCCTAGAAACGAACGGGCAACCGGTGCAGCGGTTTTAAAACAGGGGTTATATGAGAGCTGAAGGGAGCCCTGGCCAGTAATCCGGCTGCTGCATTTTAGACATACATTCTTCTAACTTTTGCTTGGCTGGAATGGAGCCTGGTGTACAAAGGTAAGAGTTACATCCACAGCTCCCCCAATTTTTGCAGCTGGCCCCACCCACCATTGGAATGTGGCTCCCAGAAGGTTGCACATTAGTAAATGTGGGCTAAAATGGGCTCCCCAGCCGTGGTGCAGGCGACGCAGGCATGCAAACGTGAAAATGCACTACTCACAAGAGAAGCGTTCACATGTCTGTGCAAGTAGAGGCTGCCTGAGCTGGTCAGTGGGACTTCCTTCGCAATCAGCTTGTCTGTGATCACTCCGAAGTGGATCGTTCCAAGGTAATCTGAAAGCATATGTTACAAGCCTTGAGGAAAGAAAGGAAACAAGCCCAGCTGCCATTACAACACAGCCTCCTTTCTCCAGAAGCCATGCCAAGGCATGCTGCTGGAAGAGAAGACTCTGAAAAACAAACAAGCGTCCACACACACACACACACACACACACAGCTCAGCTTTCCTGCCGTTTTACACAGGAAATACAAGCAATATCCTTTTTATTAATCCACACTTTCCACCTGTGGGCATAATGCTTCAGGGTTAAAATTCTACCTCAACTTGCGTTTCAAGAAAAAGAGCGATTATACAACAGGATTTCAGCAGAAAAACACACTGCGATACACACAAAATAATGACATAAAAGATCCTCAATATGAGAAAACAAGAGAGGAGTCGGAGCAGCACTTCTGGATTCTTTAGGACTGGGGGGGGGGAACCCCTCCCAGAGCTGGAGCTTTCCTTCGTTCTTCACATTCAGGACCTGAAGGAGGGGAAAGGGGTCTGCGACAACATTGAGGAGTAAAGCCCTCCTCGGAATTAATAAAAATAAGGTGTTAACAGGAGGGACTGATGCAGGCGGTATAAGACAAAGGCTCACTCCTCCACGTGCACTGCAGTGTCCTTTGTGGTGGTGATCTTGTTTCAAATGAGTCATGCGCTCAAAGAGTTTCAACGAGTGGAAATATTGTGGGCGAAATTAAGAGGTGCCAATATGGCAAGCAGCCCACCAGCTCTGCTGTTCCAGGGACAGTAATGAAAAGCAAGCGGAGCCCGGCCCCTTTCCGCGTGCCACCAAATTGGTCCCTGCCATCCACAGCTCTGCCCCGGCCCATCATTTAGAAATCGATGCGTGAGCAATTGTCCTCAAACAAAATGACGCTTAAGAAAGCGAAACCGCGCTTGTTCACATTCATTCCCCAATGCTCTTCCTCTCCTCTCTCACTAAATATCTTTGCCTGCCTGGAAAGTGCCCTTGAACCCCTTCTGGTCTGCATGGAGGATAAGAGTGTACAGGGGTGTTTTGGCCATAGAGGCAAGTGGCAAGTTCACGCCAAGTTCTGGAGGGCGCCTGGGAAGAGGCGGAGGCTGGACGCGGCATCTCCCGACATCAGCTCACTGCCCTGCCGTGGCCACCAAGGCACGGACGCCAGGGAAGACATGGAGGCTGGGTGTGGCGCCCCCGCCTGAAGCAGCACCGCGCCCAGAGCCCCCGCCTTCCCCTGGCATGTGGCCCTCGGAAGATTGCCCAGGTTGAAAAAGGATCCCTGGTCTGTACTCTCCAGGGTTTTCTTGGTGGGTAATCTTGGTGGGCAGCTCCTTTTAAAAGGAGGCTGCTGGACTTTAAATGATAGACGCTTTCTAAGCAATTAGTTGCTTCTTGGCTCAGGGGAGTGGGGGGAATGCAAGCCTTTTAATGTTTTTCACCATGCGGCTGATGAAACATCGCAGCAATTCCACATCGAGCCAGACAATAAACGGGAGGCCTGCCCCACAGCAACTGCCTCTCCTTTGAAGAAGTCCCACCCACCCCCACAAGAAATCCTATCGTATTCCTCAACGTGCAAAAAAATTCAGGTCACTTTAGAGCTCGGGGTGCGGAGGAGAGCACAAATACATCTCTTCTTTTTTAAAAAAACAACAACACAGCAGCCTTTAGAAATTCCAAATGGCTACAAGTTAGATCATGCATTACAACCACATTTTCTGCCGCCAGTGAGCATCTTTCAAAGAGTGCTGCTCCAGGTGATCTTGAGGATTTTTCTATGTGCATAAAAATGCACACAGAGCTGCAAACTCAGCATGGAATAGGTCTAATTATCTGTTGCACTCAGTCCCAGAGAGGGCAAGACTCTATCCATTCACATTCTCTACAGGCCTGCGACCAAACATTTAAGCAGAAATGGGGCTGTGCCCCACAAGTGTCATGGATCCTTCCTCTCGGTTGGGCTGTCAGGGCTGGGCTATGGTAAGTAAGGAACCACAAACTGCAAGGTGGGTCAGTAGGCAAAACCAACCTTGGTCTCCACTTCCTAGAGGAGACCAAGAGATGGCAAGAGATGGGTTGCACTTAATAAGAAGTTGGCAAGAATGGATTTGCTAAGCGTCTTGCGAAGCTGATTAGGAGAGCTTTAAACTAAATCCTGAGGGGGAGGGAGACAATAATACAGATGACAGGGGAACACCTGGTACTGGGGATAATAGCTTCACTGATGCACCTGGTGGTGTTCCAGAAGCCTGCTACAGGGCAGGAAACTACAAGGAGGAAGCAGCTGGAGGGAATGACGTGTGGTTTCAGTTTCAGTTGTCTCTATACTAATGCACAGAGCATGGGAAACAAATTCAGAGCTGTATTTTGTCCACACTAGCCTACGCACAGAGAGACTCACTTTCCATCATGGAAATGGACTCTACATTCTGAGAATCTCAACTTGTGTTTAAAAAAACAAAAGAAAGCAGCAGGGTGGTTTTGAAATAATAATTATGGGAACTAGTTTGGAACTGTCTCATGTCCTCCTTACTCTCCTTTGAAAACCATTCCTACAGTGGGGGGAGGGTGAGATGAGGACTATAGGAAGCAAACAAAACTGTGCATGCAGACAACTGGGAAACCCCCAGGAATCCTGTCTTGATTGAAATGCAGAAGCCCTGCTGCAGCCAGCCCTGCTTCTGTATATGCTTACGGCGGTTGCTTAACCTGCCAAGAGCAAGAGGCTTTAACCTGCTACAAGCACACATTACAAAGCTGGCAGGCTCACATTTCACTCTCCCTAACCAGTGTGGGATTCTATAATTAATGAAGCAATCAGAGAGAGTTTTGGCAACGAAGGAGGAATCGAAGAAGCAGTTATTTGCTTTCCAGAAGATTACCTGTGGGGGGTGGAGGGGTGCGGAAGGAAGGATGCACACTCTCACACACACTCAAGGGTGCTGGTGACATCACTTTGGGGGAAATCTGCACCTGAGGAATCTGAGCAGAGACAGCTGCCCACGGATCTGCTTTGCTACCAAGGAACAAGCATAGCAAACTGATCTGGGGAGTTTCCCCCAAAGAAGAGTACAGTGGCAGCGAGGCATCAATCCATCTCTCAAGGGCAACTAGGTGTCTCTCAATTGGCATTCTGCTGTCCCTTGTGGCCAGCCACTGAGAGAAGGCCCCACAGGTTGTCTTATCTGCCCAGGTTCCAGCCTGCCACCAAGCCAGCCCGGCAGTCTTGTGGGCTGCCACTGGCTTGGCTGGCTGTAAATGTTTCCAAATCAAGCCTGGGTCTTTGCGTCTGAGCAAAAGCTCCTTTGATGCTTCCAAAGTCAGAAGAGCATTGCTAGATCAAAGGAAGGGTCCGTCTTGATGCTACAGATACTAGCCACTACCATCCCTGGAGACGTGCTATTTCTGGCCGAAGGAAAGGCATGGAGAAAGTTATCCATTCATTGGATTCTGAATATTCACTACTCCACCCCGCAGCATTGAAGACCCCCTAAACAATGTAAGAATCTAAGAACAGCCTACTGGACCATGGCAATGGCCCATCTAGCATAGGATCCTGTTCTTACAGTGGTCAATCAGATGCCTGTGGTAAGCCTGAAAGCAGGACCTGAGCACAGGAGCCCTCTCCCCACCTGTGATTCCCAGCAACAGGCATTCAGAGGCATTACTGCCTCAGATAGTGGAACACAGTCATCATGGCTATTATCTAGAGAATCTGATTACCCAGGAAGCAAGTGTTCCCCTAACTCTGTTGCATGTTGAGTCAGGATGAAGCCCTAGGAAATGCAGAGTTATTCGAGGCCAGCTCCTTAGATTAAAGGAATTCAATTCCTCACTTGTCCAAAATATGTAATTTAGAGTTTATTTTAAGTGCACCGCAACCCTATATTAATGACTCTTCTCTCTTTCAAGGCAATTTGGCACAGCTGCTTTGGAGAGCTGCAGGCAAGGGCTCTGTCTCTTAGCACACAGGTCAAGGCAGGAGTCAAACCCAAGGCTACGGCCACCAAGTACGAGTTGGTGGGGTGTGGCTTTCGGCACAGTATCTGATGCATCCTTCTTTCATGCTCTCCTTTTCAAGAGCAAATGTCTTGCCTCTGTGTTTGGAGAGATAAAAGTAAGAATGGATGGACCCCCCACTTAAAGCTCCAAGATGGACAGCGCCTTTCCATCCTTCAGCTTTTCAGCGAAGCCAGTTCTACCCTTTTCTTTGCAAGTCATCAAGGGTTAAATAATCAAGTGATGTATGTACATTTTTAAAAACATAATCTTTGTGCAGAACTGGCTTAAGACAGTGGACCCTCCTCTCCCAACTCTTTGCCACAAAAATAAAAAAGGAGAATGCGTAAGGAGGGGGGGGGCGGGAAATGTATAGTATGCAGGCTGATTTCACCCTCCTTTGGACAGAAATAATAGTAGTAATAAGACTGCATAAAGGAGTTCATTGGGTTTTAGTTTGTTTGTTGGCCAAAGAAATGGCAAAAGAAAGCAAGCCGAACTTGGTCCAAGATAAACAGCAAACGCAGATAAAGCAACTTGTTGACAGGATACGAAACGACAGAAACGGCATGTTGCAAGCGCGACCTCTGCTCTGCACTTAGAACATACATTTCAACACCAAGTAGGAGGGCAGAGTGCCAGGACAAAAGGTTTGGATGCCCCAGATTGTCATTTAAAAAGCAAATGACCCTTTCAGAATCTGGATGAGGTTGGGAAAGCACTTCCTTTCCTAAAAGGCTCCTGCACTATCACAGGTTTTAAAAGCACCAAGACGGCGGGATCTTTAATGCTTTGTGCCTGGACATGGAGGGGATGCCCTGCCCACAACTGGTCTTCGTCAGGAGAGAGGGCGAGGCATAAAAGCAACGCGCAAGCTGCTCTCTTTGCGTGTGCAAGACGAGTGGACTTTCGTAGTCGATGCGAATGCACAGAGCAAGCATTGAATTCAGAAGGGCTTGCTTCCAAGCGAAGAGCATTTAGGACCAGACCACCAGTAATGCAGTCATATTGATGTGTGGCTGTCTCCTGAAAACATTCCTCAAAGTGGTACAGACTGGAATGGGCTGGGTCTCCATCCGGGCAGGCACTGAATTCCGGCTTGCTAGTACGTATGCTTAGGAATCCTGCAGTTACATCGTTCAAAGCCAAAGGAGATGGCTGCAAGGAGCAGAATTCTGAGCAATTGTGTATACTGAAAGGCCATTTCACACATTACAGGGCAGCGGACCTGGGTTGTCCACAACGCACAACTCAGCAGATAACTTTAGCCTAATCCCAGTTGATGGATCTTTATGATGCACACAGCAGCAAACAGGTAACATGCACAAGTAAAATAGCCGAAAGCCACCAGACCCCATGGTTTTCAGGAACTTTCCTGACCCACAATTATTTTACTTATAAGGCAGTTACAATATTTTTTCCATGTATAAGACCCCCCCTATTTTTTTTAACCCAAAATTAAGAAATTTAAGTTGTTTAGGTTGGGAGGGGGGTCACCACCGCCAATCGCTCACCCACCCATTGCTCGCCGCAGCCACTGCCAATCACACACCTTGCCGCAGTTGCCAATTGTCTGCCCACTCACTGCCGCCAGCAGCCCACCCGCCCACACCACAGCAGACTGCTGGCATTCCTCACCACAGCCACCAACCAACCACCCAATAGCCACAGCCAATCACCAGAAGGCCTTGCCGCAGCCACCAATCACCCGCCCAATTGCCGCAGCCAATCTCCTGTTCGCTGCTGCCGCCAAGCGCCTGTCACCACTCTGCATTCACTATCCGTGTATAAGACAACCCCCAATTTTGGCTTATTTTTTTAATAGCAAAAAACATCGTCTTATACCCAGAAAAATATGGTATTTATAAATGGAGAGATGAGAATAAAAGGCCAAGAGCTGGGTGGAATTAGTAGTAATATGGTCAGCTGGCAAATCTACTCCAGGCAGCACGATCAATACGTACTTTATTAGTGAGATAGTTCTTCCATTACTAGAGTGTTTCATCTAATGCAATAGGCTTGGCAAACGACAGTCAATACCAATTTTAGTTCTTCCCCCATCCTCGTAGTTTCATCACAGCGTACACTTTTACTCGGCACCAAACAATTTCTGCAAAGGTCTAACTGAGCTAATTGGGAGTATACAAAGAACGCTATTCCCCAAAAATAAGCCACCAGTCGATTAAAAAAAAAAAAATCAGTCCTGCCCTCTTCTCAGGAGGATGCAAGGTGGCTGTTTCTGTTGTCATGGAAACAACAAAAAGACGTCTCCTTTGGAACAGCAGTTCAACTCCTCCACATCAGTTGCTAAACTCTCCCCGTTGCAGAATGAGAAGCCTTGAGATGAAGATTTGCATCTTGTGCCCGTGTGTCCAGTGCTATAAACCTCAAGCACTCTATCCTGTATTTTCACCCCGAGATCTTCTGATGAAGGGCGGGATGTAAATTCAACAAATAAAATAAAAATAAATCAATCAAGAGCAGGAGAGGGCTGTAGCGCTCAGGCCCCGCTTGTGGGCTTCCCAGAGGCATCTGGTTAACAACCGTGGGAAACAGGATGTTTGACTAGATAAGTCCTTGATCTGATCCTGCAGAAATCTACTGATATTCTTATATCCACAGCGGGGGTGCGCTGCGTGGCTCGTTTTTGAGAAACTGCTGATGCGCACGGAGAGTGTAGTAATCCAACATGTAGCGCAGACAACAGTGAACAAACCCAGCCCAAATCTTCCCCCTCTCTGATCACTCCAGTTCCATGTTTCGCTTTTACAGCGCATTTTAGAAGAGGCGGCTCCACCAGGAAGGTCGCTGCTTCATGCAGAAAAGTTGCTGGTGCCGTTACAGGCCGTGTATCACCCATGCGGCAGCATCCCCTGGCCTAAAAACCTCCCCACTATCCAGACTGAAATGAACAGGAGCCACACAAGAACCGCACCATTTCAAAGGGGCTTCACAAGAGAAATTCCCTCAGGGGACTCTGCCCCATGTTACTGTATATACTTGAGTGTAAGCCTAGTTTTTCAGTACATTTTTTGTGTTGAAAAAGCTGCCCTCGGCTTATACTCAAGTGAGGCGGGCGGTGGGGGCGGCGAGAAAGAAGCCCTTTCTCTCCGCTCGTGCCGCCACCGCTCACCCCAGTCAACCATTCCTTAAGAAGCGTACAAGAACGGCGGTTCTTTACTCTCCCCAGGCAGCTTGTTCCATTCCTGAACTGCTCACATAAATGCAAACTTTAGACCCCAGAAGGCAGAAAGCCTATCAGTTAAGGAAGTATTAAAACCCCACAGGTGCTCACTTTCCCTGGCTCCTGCTTAAACAGGACAGGATCCCAGCCTTCTCTGTATAACACAAGGGAACATTGCGCTGTGGGTTAAACCACAGAGCCCTAGGGCTTGCCGATCAGAAGAATGGCGGTTCGAAACCCTGCGATGGGGTGAGCTCCACAGCGGCAAAGGAGGAAGAGGAAGGAGCAGCCCAAAGGGCTGCTTTCGGGCTGCTCGTTCCTCCTCCTCCTCCACAGCGGCAAAGGTGAACCGGCTTATACTCGAGTCAATAAGCTTTCCCAGTTTTTGCAGGGAAATTGGGTGCCTCAGCTTATATTCGGGTAGGCTTATACTCAAGTATATAGGTAGTTAGCAGGAGGGGGCGCCATTTAAATTTTCCACCTCAGGTGCCTAAATGACGTGGGCAACCGTTCTTTTTAACTTCCATGTTTTGCTACTGAAACTTGCTGGCTTTCGACAAGAGAACAAAATGTGACAGGAAATTTTGTCAGCGTTTCTGGCTGAGAGCCCCCACCGAGATGTCTTGTGATATATTTAGCCCATTGTGTGCAAGAAGCCAAAATACATTTTCAACATGCTCCTGCTCAGGAAGTTTTATCATGGCAAGGGCTGCGCAGCCTGTCAAAGTCGGCCTGATAACATTGGGTATGGGATTAATAAATGTGATGAGGATGGTTGTTTTGAAAACAGTGCTAAATATAAAGTCAAATGCTTTCTGCAGACAATGGAAAGAAAACCAATGACATCCCATCATTCCCACCCACAAATTAGACAAGGTGACATTCAATCAAATGCAACATTAAACAGTTGTTTATATGGGTAATGACTTTACTACCTTTATTTAATGAATGCAGTGCTGAAGTGAAGAATGTCAGATAACCAGGTGGTTGGGGCGAAGCGTTGAACTCGAAATATCCCAAAACTCCTGGCTGCAAAAGCGAAACAAAAATACAAGAGAACACATGAGAGGTGCTGCATTTATTTACCATTACGGGAAACAACAGCACAATGGGCTTTGGTTTAATTATGTAAATATTTAATCCTGGGGCATTGCTCCTCCACTGTCAAAGCAGTGCTGTAGTTTGGAAGGATTGTTATTATTTCCCATTGAGCACATATTCCCAGATGGAGACAACAGAGGGTTGTTCTCATCAGAGTAGCCGCAAACTCCAGGTCTATTCAAAAAGTTGGGGAAGGGGCGGGCGGGAATCCTGACTGGTTTCTGACCAACACCAACAATGGCACATACAGACAGAACATCTCAGCTGGATCCCACCCCAACTTCTAAGATAATACCTAAATTCTACCTGATTTCACTCAATGGTATCACACCTTTGAGCCTTCACTGGGTTTGGCTCCCAGTACGTTTCTGGGCACAATTCAAAGTGTTGGTGCTGACCTTTAAAGCCCTAAACCCATTTTTTCCAAGGCCTCGGCCCAGTATACCTGAAGGAGCATCTCCACCCCCATCGTTCAGCCTGGACACTGAGGTCCAGCTCCGAGGGCCTTCTGGCAGTTCCCTCACTGCGAGAAGTGAGGTTACAGGGAACCAGGCAGAGGGCCTTCTCGGTAGTGGCGCCCTGCCCTGTGGAATGCCCTCCCATCAGATGTCAAGGAAATAAGCAACTATCTGACTTTTAGAAGACATTTGAAGGCAGCCCTGTTTAGGGAAAATTTTAATGTTTTGATGTTTTATCGTGTTTTTAACATTCTGTTGGAAGCCGCCCAGAGTGGCTGGGGAAACCCATCCAGATGGACAGGGTACAAATAATAAATTATTACTATTATTGCGCCACTTCAAGGAGAAAGGCCATAGGTCAGCAGGAAAGCATGAACACTGCATACCACAGCTCCCAGCTTCAACTCCTAGAACTGGTCAACAGACTTAACTGAGATGATGGAACGTCACTGCCGTCAACACTGAGCTAGATTGACCAGTGGTGTGACTTGGTATATGGTACTTTCCCATGTACATAAATCACATTTCCTTAATAGATTTGTAACCCCACCTTCCAAGCAAAACACTTCCCAGGGTGGTTTACAAACTGAAGCCGTGTCCAGATGCCTTAAACCAGATTTTAATTTGTGTGTGAGATGCATGCCAGAGCACACAACTTGACAGCTCCTGTTTTACTCCTCTCTCCCTCCAGCAGGGAAACAACTATGGATCAGCTGGCTTAGAGTGACTGAACTGGCCATTGTTGTCTGTTTCTCTCCAGACAGCCACAATCTGAAACCAATGTGTTTTTTTTCTTGGCTTCCCAACTGTGGTGTGTTTGCTGGTTTGGACACAACGCTCAGCCACTCTGTGGCTTGACTCCCTACTGGAAGAAAGGAGGAGGAAAGGAGGAGGAAAGCAGGAGGTGCTTGGAAGCAGACTCGTTCACTACATGTGGCTTACGGATTAGCATTGTATTTGAATGCAGCCTAAGAATGGTATTTCAAAAAGAATGCAGATGTTCAATCTGCGAAAGGATAAAGAACAGCGCAGCATGTATGTTGAGACTGAAAGCATTCAGAACAGGCAAGGAAAGAAACTTCAAACCAGAAAGTGAAGCCACAAAAGTTTCTGAGAACAGAGCAGTTCTGCAGCTCGGCACTGAAAGCCTGTAGTCCCCCTTCCTACTGCAAGCCAAGTAGGCTGGTTGCATATGCACAGTGTTGAGAAGAATTTGCTCCAAAGGCAAACAAATATGATTATCATGTGCTCCAGGACAAAGTACAGGTACTCAAACAACACAAATCCTGCTCAGGTGATAAGAAACCACCAGGTGACACAACCACAACCGACAGGAGATTCCATGCTGAAGCCACTTTCCAAAAAGGTGGCACCAGATTTTGTGCGTGAGTTTTGTCTGTTTAAACATGTATAGGATGTTTACATATTTTTAACCCGAGTTAGAGACTAGGATCAGAGGGATAAAATGGGAATGAAAAGACAACAGGAATGAGCTTTACTAGTTCCCAATTATTTGCTGCTGGGAAAGGCTTTAATACTCGCTGTGATCCAAGATCAACACAGAGGCCTTCAAATATTTCCTGCTGGTTCCCCCTTGTGGCTCTAAACTTTATGTCCAACAACATCATCACAAGCAAACTTGAAAACAGTGACTTGGATTTCAAAGTGACGTGGAACTCTGCACAGACATCTGTGTAGGTGCATCAATCTTAAATCAGCTCATTTTTAAAAACTGACATTAAAAAATGTATATGGACTAGTAACTTGTGTGCAACTTCGGCTGGTATGCCCAAATGAAGCGGCACAGAGTTCTGTGTTTACAGCTGTAGCCCAACAACATCTGGAGGACCAAAGGTCCCCCACTCAAATTAGATCAATTGACTTGAAGGCAGATTTGACCAAATACAGTGGTGCCTTGCAAGACAAAATTAATTCGTTCCGCGAGTCGTTTCGTATTGTGAAATTTTCGTCTTGCGAAACAGGTGTACCCTATTCAAGACAGCTATAGTGATGAACTTCCCTACCTCATTCCCTGGACACATGTAGTAAGCTAGCTGGGCCAAATATTCTTTCCCATAGGAATGCATTGAAATTTAATTCCCATAGGAATGCATTGAAATTTTCGTCTTGCGAAGCACGACCATAGAAAAATTCGTCTTGCGAGTCACCTAAAAAATCACAAAACCTTTTCGTCTAGTGAGTTTTTCGTTGTGCGAGGCATTCGTCTTGCGAGGTACCACTGTATATATACTGGTTAACTGAGTAGCTATTTTTAAAATCTATTTTGAAATTGTCTATGAAAGCTGCAGGTATGAGGCACCATATCAGAAGAGGCTCTTTCCCCCTCTGCTCTCACTTTGAAGAAGGGAAGGCTTATTTTAAGATGGGCAGATGCTGCAAAACAGGCATACATGTGGCCACCTAACATCAAGGAAAATAATGCTCCCCCCCCCCTCAAAAAGATTGTGTGGGTTTTTTTCAAATTTAATCAGTTGATGAAATTCATTTGATATCTTTGGAATGAACAGTTCTAAAGTTATGGGTCCTCCCTGACAACATGCTAGCACAACCAGACAGACACACACCTACTGCAGATGAGACTTCTCAACATTGCTGCAGCCACTGCCAATCATCTTCAGAATTTTACCCAGACATCAGCCAAACAGGAAGCACGTGAACCAGCACGTCAAAAACACAGTGGCAGAGAATACTGGTTTCCAGTAACCTCAGAAAGCAAACAGATTCCACTCTTTGTAACCAGAAGCAAGATCATCCTTGAAAGAAACACAAACCTTCCAGGAGTCATCAATGGCTAGATCAACGAACAGAGGCAAGTTACCTCATAATTGGAGAGAAACTGCTGAAGTTTCGATCGGGATGAGATGTAAAGCAGGGGAGTCATCACTCGGCGGACAAATTTCTCAATGTAAACAGCATTCATCGGGCCTTTGTATTCGATGGGCCCAAAGCTGGCATTGAAAAGAAAAGAAACCAGATACTGTGTTAAAAGTTTGAAAAGTTAAAATTGCAATTCCTAACCTAACCTAATAAAGACAGACCTAGAGCTGGTCAAGGCTAAGAGTAAGCGTTTAAGACAAGCCTTTGCCAACCAGGTGCCTTCCAGATGTTTTGACCTACTGTTTGCCCCAGCCAGCACAGCTGGAGCTGATGGGAGTTGTAGTCCAAGGGCACCAGACTGGCAAAGATTTGAGGTAGAAGTTTTAACAATAAATATGAAATGCATCAATTACTGCCTGAAATGTGGGTGGTCAACACTGTGGCATGGACAGATGTTCTCTCTGCCTTGCCTGAACAGGATTACGGGGGCCTCTAGATCTGGCTGAATCCAGAGTTAGGCCTACATTCCTGCCTACCTCTCAAAAGTGGCACCGCTACTCCCCACACCCTGATTCAAGAAGGTGGAGAGGGCAGGCGGAAGGAACTGAACATGAACCATAATGCACAATAGTATCATATTAGGTGTTTGATTATGGCAGAAGGGACAGCCATTACCGGCCAAGAATATGTACACATTGGGCAAAACCAGATAAGGCGGCTCAAAAGACTCTTTAAACTGGAACAAAACACATTTCGCTCACCCCGTGGCTTTTTCATCCTAATCCCAAACGGCGGTTTTATTCAACGTTTGTGCAAAGTGACTCAACACATGCAGATATAAAGATAAATGCAAGGAATTCTAACCCGCTGTTCCAGGGCATTCTACTAGTTTTTGACTGACAATGCATATGGAGCAAATAGTTATAGCAAGGCACCCCCAGCTCTACCATGTATTGTGGCACTTTGGAGAGAGAGCAGGGGAGAAACAGCAAATTGTAAGCAGCATGGACAAAACAGCTGTCACCAGCCTTCTGATTGTCTCATCAGATCCAGAAGCCTTCACTGTCCTTGTGCCAGCTTCCACTATAGCTAACCAGGCAACCATTTGAACCTAAATGCAACACAAGCTGCCCCACCGAGCAGCAAGTTCACGAGGTATGGAAACCTGGCCAATGGCCCATCTAGTCCCACATCCTCTTCTCACAGTGGCCAGCCAGTTGCCCTTGGGAAGCCTCGAAGCAGGAACTCCGCACTTGTATTCCACAGCAACTGGTATTCAGAGGTAGCCTCCCTCCAGCCGTGGATGTAGAACACAGCCATTCTGGCTGGTAGATATTGATAGCCTTAGCCCCCATGACAATGCAGGCAATGGCAATTGCAAAACATTCTGAAAGACCATGCATCTCTGAGCACGCAATTGCTATCTTGATAACCTTTCAAAGCTTCCATTTTGCAAACAGAACCCTTCAGCTGCAGTTCTAACTGATTGCTCTTCTAAGCTAAGCTAACCAAACTGGATGCTTGGAGGTAATAAATGCCAAAGAGCAGAGGGATAGGGAATTGATGGTGATAAGGAACCCTCGGATCTGTGCAGAGATCCTATTTCCTGCTGCTCTCCCTTTCCAATAGTCTGTCTTCTGAGTTCTGATCAACAGAAACAATCTCCATATCATTTCTCAAGTTTCCCGCTGTACTCATAAGACCTAACAGCACACTGTCTTTTTAAATTAGTGCTTAGATATTGGAAAGCCTTCAGATTATGAATTATAAACCACAATTCCATCACCATGGATGCCTGATTATATGCCTCAGAGCAAAACATCACATTCTGTTTAGCAAGAAACTGAATTACCAAAGGAAAGGACTGTACAACCTTAACTTAGAACACATATACAGAAGGGAACTTTCCTGACTTGATGGCAAAATGACACACCCCAGTTCCATCCCTCCAGCAAACCTGACAAACAAGAGCATTCACACCAAGGTGCAGGTGGTTACGTCCTTTAACTCATGAAGCAAAACGAGATTCCTTGAATCTCAGTAGCTGATTTTCATGAGGCATGAGGAAGGAGCAGACAGGATTTGGTCAGGGGTGCTAACCACACTTAGTAGGAGACAGAGATCTGCTCTGAGCAGAACCTGCCGTCCCGGCACAGTGATTCCTATGAGCAATGTAAGTTTGAAAATTGGTTCTCAGAGGAACTTAACCGACAAGGCACACTGTTTGATTGGGTGGGTGGATAGCCTTGTTCAGCTGATAAAGGCTTGCCACAGTTAACAAGTTCTGACTTTCAAGGAGCACTTAAAAGCCTTACCTCCGATGGTACAAATATATAACCGGAAAGTAAAAGAAATGTTTCTGTTTCCTGCATTTCCCTTGGTTCCACCAGCAGTTGATCGCCACAAACAGCACCTGCAAAAGGGCCGGGGTGGGGGGTGGGGACGGAGAGAGTAAATACAAATGTTTGGCACAACCTGTAAATCACTTTTTGAGGCAAGCACCAAAGTCAGAAAACTTCAAGGCCAGAGGCTTGGTTGATGGACTGCAAGGAGGACAAGTGCAACTCTGGAGAATGTAGCCTGATCACGTGGCTGAAGTCTTTCCCTAGCTGCTGGCTATACCTTTACTAGGAGGGTGGATAGCCATGTGAATTTAAAGCAAACTACAATTCCCAAAATCTACCCAAGGATGGATTTGGGATATTTACTTCCATTTTTATTGTCATAAAAGAGACCGTCATCTCTCCACTCCCTTTGGCATATTCAACCAAATCCCTGTCAGGGGCAACATGTCTGTGAATCCCAGTTACTCACAAGTGACTAGAGTGTCGCTGCACTTAGGTTCTGCTTGTGGGCTTCCCATAGGCATCTAGTTGGCCACGGTGAGAATAGGATGCTGGACTAGAATGAATTTTGGTCTGATCCAGCAGAGCTCGTCATAAGTTCTTAAATTAGTACACGGAAAAGTGCAGGTGCTTGGCACAAAAAATGCACATCCTGCAGATCATTATGTAGGTCAAATCAAATATTGATTGCTTAGCCAAGCGCTTTCTCCAAATCATACAATAAAAATGGTACTCCTCTCAAAATTTAATTAAAATAAACTGATAGCATAATCTGCTGTGGTATCGAATCCACTGATGTATCTAATGTCTTTTACAATCATAAAAAGAAAAACCGTAACACTATTAACTAGGACACTCACTACAAAAAAAGTGAGTATCTGAAGAAGTGTGCATGCACACGAAAGCTCATACCAGGAACAAACTCAGTTGGTCTCTAAGGTGCTACTGGAAAGAATTTTCGATTTTGTTTTGACTATGGCAGACCAACACGGCTACCCACCTGTTACAAAAAAAGGATCGTACTCGTTCACAATTCAACTCAGCATTTTAACAAGGTCAACAGTCTCCTGTTTTTGGTCTGATCCATGTACTGACATTCTTCATTTACCTGCTAGCCCAACAGGCATTTTAACTGAATCCTGATTTTACAGCTTTAACTGATTTTTTATTGTCATCGTATTGTGCTCCATGTGCACCACTTAAAGAGATGGAGTAATTAAGCAGTATATAAATGATATTAAATAAACATATCTAAATCATGCTGGCAAACAGTCCTATGGGAATACAGCCCATTCCTTCTTAATAAATGAAACCACAAATAGAACCCTAGCTGTGTCAGTCTCTTTTCTCCCCCAACCACTTTGCTATAAATTTCTGTCGAGGGCAATTCCAAATTGACAGGGTTTTTGCAGAGTAGAGGAGCCATTGCTAGCATGCACAGCCCTGCCGTTTTTCAGGGACCGCATGCTCAGTTTGAAATTAGCAGCACATCAGGCTGCCTCTCTCTCCAAACAACTCTGATGAACAAGAAAAGTAACTTAAAGCAACAGCTGCATCCCTTCCTGCCCTTACCTGGTCTGCCAAACTGCTTGCCACTTTCTCAATCTCTTCCCTCACTGCAACAGACTGCCCGCACCACGGAGCGTAGAAAAAGAAAAGGGTGATTTCCGAATCTTGGCGGATGTCCTCTGCACGATCCAGCTGCCCAAGGAAAAGATCGTAGACTGGAGACGTTGAAGAGAAGAAGCTGACTGGAAGCTTAGCTGGCATTGTCACATCTTTTGCGCGGCTATTGGGGGGAGGAAGAGAGGTGCGTGTGCATATGTCAGGTATCATGGGTGTGCGAACGTTAAGATCAACAGAACTTCACATTCTCTCACTTGGTTGGTTGGCAAAAGCTAAAAAGCAGCTTAGGGACATGCTTCCAGAACTGCAGAGCATAGTTACTCTGGATCAGAAGCTGCCGCCTTCTGCTGTTGCACCCAGCAGAAGTAGTATTCTGAGCCACGACACCTCCGATTCTGAAGGAAGTAGAGAGCCTCTGAATAGCAGCCACTGGTAGCCCTATCCTCTGTGACTCTACAGCACTCTTAAAACCACCATCTCCTCATTTTGTGCCAGTGAATTCCATTACGTGCTACATAAAAAGTAAAGTGGTACCTCAGGTTACAGACGCTTCAGGATACAGACTCCGCTAACCCAGAAATAGTACCTCGGGTTAAGAACTTTGCTTCAGGATGAGAACAGAAATCGCACGGCGGCAGCAGGAGGCCCCATTAGCTAAAGTGGTACCTCAGGTTAAGAACAGTTTCAGGTTAAGAACGGACCTCCGGAACGAATTAAGTTCTTAACCCAAGGTACCACTGTACTTTCTTTCCCCTGTCCCTCCCATTCAAGCAGGCCTCTCAGTGATAGCAGCCAGACTTTGGAATGCCTTCTCTCAGGTAATTTGCGAGGTGGAGAGACCGGAAGGACCTTAAAATGCCTTTTAAAAACGTACATCCTGGACTCTTTGTAAATTATTATTCATTTTGTACACTGCTCAGTTTTATTTGTGAGATATAGCTGAGTTTTGCTTTTATTTTGTTTCTAGGAAATCTTATTGAATGCTGTTACCTTTTTTTTTTTTGCTTTTACGTAAACTGCATAGATTTTTACTATATTAAGCGGCATAAAATGTTTGTAATCAAACAAACAAACAAATTTAGGAGGGGCGGACAGAAAGAAGAAGAGTACTTCTTCATACTGGGTTGCCCTCAGTCCCAGCATATGGGAATCCCAAAAGGATAAAGTTGGCAACTTTGGAAAGCAGGATACTGGGCCCAAAAGGCCTTTGGTCTGATCCAGCAGCATTCTCTTCATGTTTACTGTAGTTCTACTTCACGCAGTGGGAATTTGAATTTAACTGAGTTTTGATGTTACAAGCTGTGGGAAAAGGGTTGCCTTCCAGTTCTTCTGCACACTGCAGTTTGATGGGAAAAGGCTGCCTTTGCAAATCACTCACAGGCTCTTCTGAGGGTGAAGGGCTGAGTGGGAGATGCATACGCAACCCCACAGCATGGCCTCACAGCAGCTCCCATTAGCTTTAAGAGAAAAGTCCAGCTGTGTTTCTCAACCCTGAGGCTCCTACTGCATTACAACAATTAGAAACACATAATCATAGTACCTAATTGTTGTTGTCGCTCTTTTAAGTCCTAGAGAACTGTATTATGTTTCTATGGATCACGTTTTTATCCAGGCCCATTTCTTGCTGTTCACTGGCATCAAATAAGCCCTTTCAAAATGCAAACTGAAAACCCCCTTTCTGAGCAGAGCACATGTGTACAGTTCTCATGGCTGCAAACATGATTACCAAACTTCCAAACCCCAAGCAATAGTTTTTAATACCACAGATCACACACTGCAAGTTCCATAGCACTTCAAATGCAATAGGATAAATTTCATGCAGAATGTGGCCAAATGTCAAGTGATGGCACAATGCACAATGTAAATGCATCTATGAGTCGCAGAAGGGTTGGGGGAGGGAGGGAAAGACCCAACAAAAAGGCAGGTAGCAGTAGTAACTAATTCATTGTAGACAAATTACATGGTAGCTAATCCATGTCAAAGGAAGTGGCTTGATGGAACCAACAGGACAGTTGTTTTTTTCCAAACAGGTGGCAAACGAATGCAGGACAAACCTATCAACAGCTGCTAGCCATGACAGCTAAATAGAGCCCTCATGTACTCAGGCAGTATACATCTCAATGTCAGATCCTGCCATGCTTCCTAGGGGCAGGGGCTTGCCAAAGGCATCTGAATTAGATCCAATTAGATTTCATCAGGGCTCCTTTTTTGTTAAAAAAAGAATTAGTTACAATCCTGGTGGCCAGGTCAATCAGCTGCTGTTTACTATGATCCCTAAAGAAGGCAATCTATGGGGGGAGGGCTCAAGGGTTTTTTGAGGGGGGGCAAACAACAGGATAGGGCTATTGCCTTAAGCTCTACCTAGAAGATTATGTAGGAAGTGCCTTATACAGAGTCAGGCCCCGTCTAGCTCAGTAACGTCCACACGGACTGGCAGCAGCTCTCCAGCATTTCAGACAAGGGGTCTCGACCTGCTTGGGGCAGGACCCAGGAACTTCTGCCTGTGAAAAGGACGCCCTACCCACCCAGCTGCAGCATGGATGGTGCTCTGAATGGCCCCAACACCCAGCGCTCTGCTTATGCCCAGGGATGCTCTCGCAGTTGCTGCTTGGATGGGCGGGAGAGGGAAGAGAGACCCGGTCCACGGACAGCCCCTTCCTCCTCTTCCCCACACGACCCTACTGCACTTCAATAATAATAATAATAATAATAATAATAATAATAATAATAATAAAAAATACCACCCCTCCCCTTCCCAGGTGAAGCCACTCGGGAGAAGCTGCCACTCCCTTTTCCCCTATACCTCATTAGCTTGCTGGGGCAACTGATTCGGATTAAACCTGCTTGGACTCTTGCACGGGTTGATCCTTTGTGCAAGGGGAGGCTTTGCATTTTGCAGGGAGCATCCCCACGCGTTTCCAGGTGCCCCCCCACACACCTGGGCATGGGCAGAAAGGCCCAACCTGAGCCCCCCCCCCCGCGCAGGTGCGCCTTCGCTTACCTGCAAGTGACTTTGAGGGCGACCAGGAAAGCGCAGCTCAACACCACCGCGGCGCCGCACAGCACCTCGGGCCGCCGGGCCATGCGGGAAGCGCCGAGCCACCGGGGCTGCGGCTTCTTCTCCTCCTCCTTCTCCTTCTCTTCCTCCTCCTCCTCCTCCAGCTGGTGTTGCGGAGCCTCGGGAGGCGCTGAGGGAAGGCCGGAGTCAGGTCCGGGTCCTCCGCATGCCGACATGCCCTCCTCCCTTCCGCACCGTCCCTCCCGGCCGGGGCCTGGCCCGCCCGGCCTAGGCGGGGCCCAGCGGAGCCCCTCACGCTCGCACACGTCGCTTGGCGGCCGGAGCGAGAGGCGCCTCCGCCGCCGCCACGTCTCCCCGCCCCGCCAACCAGCCAGCCGGCCGCGGAGGTGGGGACGGGGAGAGGCGCGCGAGGCCTACGCTCCGGCCTCCCCCTCAGGCGGCGGAGCTCCTCGCGCAGGCCCGCCATGAGCCGCGGGGCGAGCGCGGGCTCCGTCGGCCCCAGGGGGGTTCGAAGCGAGGGCGGCGGCGCGGCGGGGTTCTCCCGAGGCGGGCCATGGCGAGGAGGCCTGGCTCCTTTCCTAGGCCTCTTCCAGGAAGGGCTGCGGGCGACGGCTGTTAACTCCTCACACGGCACAGGGCTACCCCCGTGTGGGAATTCGCTTCCACTTCAAATAAAAATAAATATATTGATCGTTATGTTCCGTTTATTGCACGCCGGCTGCGGCCCGCAAAGGCCCCGCTGCCTGAGGATGGAGGGACAAGATGGCGCCGCTCTTGTTCGGCGCAGAGGCAGCCGAACATGGCTGGCCCTTGAACCTCCTCCCTTCAGTGCTGACCCCAGGCTAAGTTAGGGGGCGCAGGACAGGTACATTTGGGTACAACCCTGGTATCTAAGGGTGTAAGAGCAGCCTTGCTGGGTCAGGTTTATCCAACTCAGCACCCTGTTCTCGCAGGGGCCACCAAGATGTCTGTGGGAAGCCAGGATTCCAGCACAAAAGCTCATTCCCTCTCCTGTGGTTTTGGAAACATTTATGGCCTCCAGCTGTTGGAGGCACAGCATAGCTAGCCATCACAGCTAGTGGTAGCCCTTTCCTCCATGAATCCGTGTAATCCTCTTTTAAAGCCATCCCAAATTGTTAGCCATCTCTGTCATCTGTGGGGAGCGAGTTTTAATTCTGCTCTGCCTGAAAGACACTTATTCTCGCAGCAAGAGTAGGTTATGCTGGCTGGCTATACTTGGATTAATCTGGTTTAACCATGAAGGAATTTTGTCGGTTCATGGCCTCTGGCAAATCTGCATTGGAAGTTCCCCAACACGGGTACGACACACAAAAAATCCCAAGATTTCCCCCCTGCTCACTATGCTTAATCTGGAAGTGGCTGCATTAAGTACAGACACGCATTGAGCTTTGCTGTTTTGCAAGGCTATTCTCATTGTTTCCGTTTTCTGCCCCACATCCAGAGTGCTTTGTACAAATTCTAGGATGGCAGGAAAAGGAGCAAACCTCTTTCCTTTTACCAAATCAGACCAATGGGTCCATTTAGCACAGTATGGTCTACACAGGCAGCAGCTTTCTGCCATGCTGAAATTTGGAACCTGTATGTAAAGTGGATGCTCTACCACCAAGCTATGATCCCACACCGTTCTAGCTACTGCACTAAAGGGTTTTCCTAGCCTATTTGATGGGGGCTTGTATCCTATAGCACTCTCGAGGCAAGTTGTAATAAAGATTACAACCCACCCCTATTAAAAACTTTCCCAATTTTTTTCTTATTGCTGCTCACATGTGCTCACAGGTAGGGGCGGTCTGAAGGCGTGTGCGCACACCCCAGGAAAGAAACCTAAAAAGTGCAGAGCAGGACAGCCTTGAGATGCCATCAGTCATTGTGCATCAAGGGGACTTTGGGTCAGTATTGGGGATCGTAGGATGACCAGGCCTCTGCTGCAAGGGTGCACAACTCACTACTTCACAGGCTATATTATGTCTTGGTGTGAATTTAGAAGGAAGTCCACAGTAGAAAATGTTCTATTTATGAGATCATTTAGCAAAAATACTTTGGATCAGGAATAGGGAATGTACTACAACTTCCATCACCTCTGACCACTGGTCAGTGGGGAGTCCTGAGAGCATCTGGGAGGAACACAGGTTCCCCATCCCTGCTTTACTGTAGCCATGTGGGATTAAGAGCATGGAGATGGCAGCTCACACTCTACCTCAGAAATGCACATATGCATATATTCTGTTAACATAAAACCGGGAAGTTTGTCTGTGTGTCCAGAATGGCTTCTCTTACCCCTTTTGCTATAGGGCTAATATTAACGATCCTTCAGGAGTCTGAAGATATGTTTAGGAAGAGACTTTATGTAAAGTTATCTTTATTACAGGCAATATTGGTCCATACAATACACAATACTGACATACAAGTGGAATCTTTCAAAATCATCATTTAAACAGCAAAGACCAAGAAACAGAATTTTTAACTACTTGATTTTCAAAAAAAAGTAATACGTGTCTCTCTTCCAAGATCCTCTTCAGCAAGTTATATTGAAACATACAAATAGAGAAAAATACCCCATTCAACATATATTGTAGTTAAATGGTTATTTTGCTTTAAATCTTTTAATAAGAAAATCCTTTTATTATAGCAACCTACATAGAGATAAATAGCAAACTTGTTTTAAACAAATCCTCTCCATTAAAACATCTGAAGAATTTTATCCATCATTTTCTTCTGAGCCCAAAACATCTGTTTTTAGAAGCTTACCTTAAAAAGTTTTCAGCTGAAGGACCAACACTAGGGGCTTGCTAGGCATTACAATACCACCCTTCCCGTTACTTTCCAACTTTCTTCTGTCCAACAGAAGGCGAATAAGCACGTAAGACTTCAGGTTGTGTTTTTATTATAACTTCACCATTCTGTTTCATGAGAGCACAGACAGACCTGCCGACTCCCCCCCTACACATCTACTACATTTTGTTCTTCAGGAGGAACAATACAGGCCAATAAAAGCAGAAAAAATCTGCAGCTTCTGTCACATGCTTTTGATTATTGTCAAATTCTGATTTTATGCTTCCTTCTGGCAACACAAATGCATTGTTATAGTGTTAGTTTAAATCTTTAAACAAAAAACTATATTTTCCAAAGTCATTATCATTTGGAGCAATCAAGTGATCTTTTCTGGCTTTGCTCAGCTTCATTCTTAGAACGTGTCTCCGTTCTTCCCATTCACGGAGCTCAGCAGGTCCATGTGCAAATTTACAGTTGTTTCCCTCCACACAAGTACCAGCCATATACCTGTTTAAAAGAAAGAAGTGCAAGAGGTAATGAGCAAAACGTACTACACCCACAATGCTGGCTCAAGACATTTCGCAACATAAAGCAGAGCACTGGGTGTCCCTCCTCACCAGAAGGCAAGACCCCAACCCCTCAAGAAGTCTTGGTGTTACCATCAATTCCTGTCTTCACCCAGCCCCCTAAATTCCGTCACATGAAGCACCATTCTTCATGGCACAGCCACCCCTGTGCAAACATGCAATTTAAAAGATTGGGTGGGGTTGTATACTTGACCTGGATGGCAGTGATGGGGAGCCTGCAGCCTTCCAGATGTTGGGACTCCAGATCCCACCAGCCCCAGCCAGCATGTCAGGGATGTCAGAAGCTATAATATCTATCTGCGGAGGCACAGATTCCCCAACCCCCGCTGAATGGGCATTGGATTCTGAGAATCTCAGCTTTCAACAGCATATAAAGCCCCTGTTCTCCCAGCACTAGCTGTGTGTGTCAGCCCCCTGCCCCCCACAAACTAATGCAGATAACCTATGTGACCACAGACACTTTTTGGTCTCTGCCAGTAACTAAATGAGGGTTTTTTTGGGGGGGGGACAACAACTGCCTTACATTTTGTCCATTAAAGGGGGGGGGGAATCCAAGACTAAGAGTATTCCTGCTACTAAACAAATTGTTGGAGAAACTGGACATGCAGAGAAAGGGATTAATTTCTTTCATGAGCAGAAATCACCCTAAACAGGGCTGCCTTCAGATGTCTTCTGAAAGTCAGGTAGTTGTTTATTTCCTTGACATCTGATGGGAGGGCATTCCACAGGGCGGGCGCCACTACCGAGAAGGCCCTCTGCCTGGTTCCCTGTAACCTCACTTCTTGCAGTGAGGGAACTGCCAGAAGGCCCTCGGAACTGGACCTCAGTGTCTGAGCTGAACAATGGAGGTGGAACCCCAACTCAACAACTGGCCTTGTGTTGACCCTGTGTCGAGATGAACACCAAGGAGTCAAAATGCACCTACCTATCACAAATGCTGAAATAGCCAGTTGGAAAGCGATGCTGCCAGCAGTTTTGGTCATCTTCTGTGTGGAATACTTTCTCTTTATGCTTTTCTGAGGAGATGTGGCCTTGCCATTGTTTCTCACTGTTACAGTTCTTCCCACACATCCAGCAATGGAAGTCCACCTGGTTCACAAACGCAAGGATGAGCCACCACAGGAGGACAAGGCACAGTAAGCAAATCTGGTTAACCTGAACAACTGATGACATTTCTCTGGCCATGACCCATGGGGCTTTGAAAGTGAGATTGTAGCAGGAAAGGAACAAGGACTGTCCCCCTGATAGACCATTAGGTCTGTTCTTTGCCAGCTTCAGTCAAGGTGGGCCTGGTGGCGGGACAGGGGAAATGGAGCACACTGTCTTAACAAGCTTAGCAGTACACACGTAACAATGGTGTCCACTGCTTTAAGCTTGCAGAGACACTTGAGGATATGTGTGTGTGACTTCCCTCAACCCCAAATTAAATATATGATGGGCCTACTGTCACCTAAGGCCTAAGGTTCCTCGTCTCTCACCGTAACTTCAGCATAATCTGTTGGCATGTGAATTTGCTTCCCATTTTCCTTGTTTGCTTGAGCAGCTTGGTCCTCCCCCTTTTCCGGCTTTTGGCTCTTCAGCCACATTTCATACAACTGCTCCATGTCTTGAACTAAGTGAGAACAGAGCTAAAATAAGTTTGCAGCAATTAAGTTAAGAGTAAGTAAACTGAATAGGCCGATACTATGAATACATCATGGGCTCACTGAAAAGGAACAAAGTCCAGATCTTTCATTATGGTGGCATACTTCTCAGGGGAGCAGACGTAGCTCAGTGGTACAGCATCTGCCCGGAATGCAGAAGATCCCAGGTTCAATCCCTGGGATCTACAAATAGAACTGGGAGAGACTGTGGCCTGAAATCCCAGAGAGTTGCTGCCAGTCAGAGCTAGATGGACCAATGTTCTGACTCAAGACAGGTTCCTGTGTTTCATGACTCATCTTCGGGGCAAACTTTGGTTTAGAAAACAAGTCACAGGGACTCAAACGTTATCTACTGGAGGAGGTAGGAAGGAACAGGGAATGTCTGGCATGGCCAACTTGGAATAGAAGGAACTGAAGAATTTCCAGCTGCACTGTCTTCTCTTTCAGCCCACTTTGCTCCCACCAAACATGGCTCACACTGGTAGGCACAGAAGAGCCCATTCATACAGACACGTTTTAATTTTACTTCCAAGTGAACTGACCCAATACAAAACAAAAACAGAAAACCCGCTTTCCGAAAACGTCTTGAGACACAAGACACAATCTTCTGGGATCCGAGCAAGAATGCCGTATGTGCAGGATTTGACATGCTCTGCTCTTTGCATAGTTTAAACACATGCACATAGGATGTGACTTATTTTCGCATGGAAAAAGCGAGAGATTATGCAAGAAACTGCAACCAACACTCTTGAGAATCGGTTTTCACCAACTTTGTTGTTGTTTTTTAAATAAAAGATTTTAGTTCTCATGGATGTAAAATGGGTGCTGAGTGTACCCAATGGCATACCCAGAGATGGTTTGCATGGTTATCTAAGAGATTTGTGGAAGGGTTCACACAGAGATTGCAGAGCATCACTACTATGCAAAAGTCCAATGCAGTCCCACTCAGATAAAATGGCAGATGACATCTATTCCCTGTCATTTTTTTCTCCACTAGCTCGCCTCAACCTCTAAATCTGCAGGCCTCAGTTTTGCATTGCTTCCTGAAACGTTCTAGGATTTGATAAAGTCGAAATATCAACAACATTAACGCAGCATGCCAATTAACTAGCACAGAAGGTGTATAAGGCGAATAACCTAAAGCAGAGTTTGGAAACTGGGTTTATGTGGCATTGAAACGGGACTTATCCAGCCATACTCGCAGACTGATCCTATGGATCTGGACACAGACATAATAAAATCAAGGCAGATAACAAGGAAAACCCATACCTGAGAGCAGGCAAAGGGGATCAAAATGCTAACAGGTTTACAGTGTGCTTCCCTGCATTGTTTAAGTTTACTTACTGCCGTTCTCCTTCATATAAGTCCACATTTCTCGCTCTTCATGACTGTGAGCAAAGGAGCAGTTTCCGACATACTGACATTTCTTGCCCGATGCAATATGATTGCACAGCTAGATAAGGAAGAAATAAGCTGCTCTCAGAGAAGCTGTATTCTGCATGAGGAACGATCTGAAGTCTCTCTCATTCATTCTCTCTCTCTTTCACACACACACACACACACACACACACACACACTTACACTTTGCAGAAGATGATACTAGGTGCAACACCTATTTGCATAAATTGGTATTGGAGGAACACCTGAGTTTGGTGGGTTGTGTCCATCCCTTTTACTGATTTTCAGAAAATCAACCGAGCAACCTTAACATAAAGTAATGCCTGGAATCTTCCAGTTCACTTTCTGCAGACAGCAAGTGCGGTGAAGGGGTTAAAAAATGTTAAGCTTTGGGGAAACCTGGGTCCAACTGCCCACTTAGCATTGTTGTAAAGATAAAATGGGACACACCTCACCCCCTTGTATATCACCTGAGCTTCTTGGAGGAAAGGGAGGATGAAAATTCTTGGCATGATGTTCGTGGTCCAGCATTTCATTTTATTTTTAATGCTTACAGCCATGGAACATTTTAACACCAAAGTATAAGATCAACTTCTTCCCACAGATTGTGCAAAAGAACCAACTCTGAATTTTCTGTCTCCAAACGATGCTAGCACTAGGAGGAACATACACAAAAACCAAGCCCATATTTTAAAGACATGCTCACATCAAACTGCAAAGGCACTTGCTTCTTTGTAGGAAGTGGGCGAATCGTATTCCACTTCTTACGCTCGTTTGACATCACCAGCATCACCCGGCGATCTTTGGTCCATCTGTAAAAGGACAAGGCTAATCAGGGGAGTAACTGAAAATTGCACAGCATGGCTGTGGCAGAAGGAAGCTCACACCAGGACTTTAGACCCAAGCACTTCCTACAATACAGCTATCTTCAACCTTTGCAGACCCAGGACCAACTTTTAAACCAAACATTCATTGGGGGACCCATTTCCTAATATTTTATCGTATATTTGCAAGGTGGTAGTGCTGCTATTGTGACCCACCGTGGATCAGGCTGCAACCCACCAGCTGAAGACCAGCTCTATAATACATGCTTTTGTTTATACAAGGGATGAGGAATTTGTTTCCCAGACATTGTTCAATTCCCATCAGGCCCAGACAGCATAGTCAATAGTCTGGGATGATGAGAGTTGTAATCCAGCAACATCTGCAGGGACAAAGGTTCCCAACCCCAGTTTACATCAAGCGCCGCAAACATCATAGGATCAAACAGCTTCAAGTTCCCTTTCAGTGAGTGAACAAAGCGTGTCCAGAGGCCCAGCCTTCCGCTAAAGAAATTTCTATGCTCATGCCTTTGCAAAGAGGAACTGGCACAAACCAAAGAACCTGTGTTTTGGGCAAAAGGACTGAGACAGACCTAGCTGAGTTCTATGCAGGTTCCCCCTAATGAAGATTCATTTAAGGGTCTTCTCCCAGATTCCACTTGAGACTCTGAGCAGATTGTGATGCCTGACCCGCTTTTAGGGTGCAGCCAAGGTTAACAGGTCCAGGAACTCAAACCAAAGGCTGGTGTTCTTCATAAAAGCTTTATTTTATTTTTTTTTTAAAAAGGCTACCTTGGTTTAGCTCATGCTTTATCTGCACTAAGACAAACCATTAGCCCAGGGTTCACACAACACACTAAACCAGCGGGCACCAGAGATGTAAAACAGCCATAATCTAGGCTCCAGGAACTGCATGTTCATGCTAAGCCACTGTTTGGGCTTGATGTTACATGTGAACCGGGTCTGTATGTTACAGTTTTAATATTAGCAACTCTCCAGTTTAGCTGGTGAGTGGAAGTTTTCATCTGGTAAGGACAGAATCGTTGTCATGTTCTGCAACAAGGCAAAATGTATCCTGAAATCCTACCTAAAAGACCTAATTCCCAACCTAGTGATTCCCTGCCGGCAACCACCCCAAGGGCATTCCAACAAGCATCCAACCCCAGGAGGGAGCCACGTGACTTACGGATGCCTTGCCTTTGCGCTACAGTATTTCTTGTTTTTGTCTGGCTCACTAACTTGGCCATTCCTCCAGCACTGTGCGCACACAAACTTCATTTTCAAATTCAGAGATCCGTGCTTCACTTGGCTGCTGAGAACCTGGAAACGAAACGAAAAGCAAGACCGTTTAGGTTTGCAAAAACAGTCCGCAACACCTCATAAGAATCCAAGAAGAAAGGAGATAACTGTAAGACTGTCTTTTCCTGTATCAACGCTGCCTGGAAAATTAACATCTACTTCTGAGTGGCTCTTCTGCACCAGGGAAGATTAGGAAAGGGGTAACGAGGGAAACTCCGTACCCAGGAAGCTGCCTAAGTCAGGCTTCCTCAACCCCGGCCCTCCAGATGTTTTTGGCCTACAACTCCCATGATCCCTAGCTAGCAGGACCAGTGGTCAAGGATGCTGGGAATTGTAGTCTCAAAACATCTAGAGGGCCGAGGTTGAGGAAGACTGGCCTAACTAGTTTGTGACATTTGTCCATCTATCCCAATATGGACTTTCCAGGATCTCAGGCAGAAAAGGATCTTTCTCCAGTTCCTGCTATCTGATTGTTTTTCAACTAGCAATGCAAAGAACTGAACCCAAACCTTTGTATCCCAATCCCTGAACTCCAATCCCTTGATTTTCGTGAGCCAGTGTGCTGCCTGGGGCAATCTGAGAAAAATACCTGTGCTCCATGTGCATTAGACTCCATAGCCTGCCAATATTTTTTTGATTCTTGAACAATAGCCTCATGAGAAATACCTGTGGTGAGGGAGACATGCATTTTAGGCAATTTTGATGTTGCTAACCATAGCACAAGCACTACCGAGACCTCCAAGGCTGATATTTTATGAACGTTACAGTATTAGCGATTGACATTTTTTTTAAAAAAAAGAAGAAGTTTAAAACAGTAGTATAAAATTGTTGCCATATGCGATGTGCAGAACAACCTGCATGCATTTTTTTACTCCCAGATTAAGTATCTGTAGGATTGCAGTTAACAGTTCATTCGCAAAACGCAGCTTTCCACAAACAGTCGATTTTGAATAGACATTAACCTTACAAGAGAGTGAATCATTTTAAGACAGCTTTTCTGCTTGAGCGCAATCGGTTTGGAGAAAGTTTGCAGTCTTCAAGTATTAGGGCACACCTGGAATCTGGCAAGGATGTCTGCAGAAGGCACTGGTATTAGCTGGGTCTTAGCAAGGAAATGTACGTGCTCTGGAATCTTCATTAATCAGAAAACCTCACTGACTTACAACACAAGCCTATGCATGTGCATTCAGAAATATGCCACACTATGTTCAGTGGGGCTAACTCCCAAGTAATTGTGCACGTGACTGCAGTTTAAAAACACAAAAGCAGAACCACTAAAAACATGCAGCAAGACGTAGCTCTTGCCTACTTCTTGCTGAAATGCAGTTACACTTCGCAGACGCATATTTAAGGGATGTAGCTGCAATGCACCCGTTTTGCTGGGAAGGAGTGTCACGTTTTTACATCACCCGGGAGTTGGAGTGGGAAGACCTCTCTCGAGGTCCAGAGGGGTTAAGCAGCCTGTAAAAAGGAACTCTGGCCATACAGAAAGATGTTTTTAGCACCCATTATTGCACCAGACCTACCTGTCTTACTCTGCATTATCCACACTTGGAGCTCTACAAGACTGTGAGCGTAGAAACACTCGTCATCCCGCGAGCAGCCATAACGAACTTCATGCCTGCACAAATCTAGCTGACATTGAGCGTGAAAAGGTCGTATCTTAGAATACTTTACTGTCGTTTCCTGCAGAATGTGGACAAGGCACCTAGTTGTTGTTTTAAAAAAGGTGAGTGTCAGTAAAAGAAAGTTTCGGAAAAGCTGCTTCAAAAGATTTTTGGTTTAGGCAATGAATATTTAAGCCACCAACACCAGAAAGAGGTTTATATGCTCCAGTTTAAATAAACAGGAGACTCCTGTCAACATTCACTGTGGTCTGCCACGGTTTCGTCTTGCAATGTTACAGAACCTGCAAAACCCATCACCTTAACCAAGCTGAACTTGATTAAATTTGCTTTAATCAATAATACACACCAGGTGTGGGGAGCCTTTGGGCCTCCAGAAGTTGCTGCACTACGGCTCCCATCATCACTGGCTATCAGTCATGCTTGCTAGAGCGACATCTGGAGAGTCAAAGGTTCCCCACACCTACTTTAGAACAATTAATCCTACTTAGCATTTGTTTATTACAGAGATGGGGTGTTGAGACTGAGAGGGTGATTTATTTACTCATTTATAGGAATAATTATATACCACCCACTCATAAAATATTAGGGCACAATACAGCAAAAACAAAAACCCGCATTAAGGCAGCATGAAACAATCACAAAAATGACTAGCTACTCAAGAGAATTTGAGACAACTGCATGGGCCTGCCGGCATAAGAAATAATCTCCAGGAGAACGTGAGAGTCAAAAGCATGGGTAGGCAAACTAAGGCCTGGGGGCTGGATCTGGCCCAATCACCTTCTAAATCCAGCTGGCGGATGGTCCGGGAATCAGCGTGTTTTTACATGAGTAGAATGAGGGCAACCAGCAGTACTCCTCCACATCATCTCCGTGATTGAGTTGGGACACAGTGTTTCAGGCCGTCCTCAAGGGACCCCGAACCCACATTGTTCAAGGGCTTTGCATAGCAAGACAAGACCCTTGGGGCTGGGCAGCTTCCTTAAGGCCACCTAGTGCATTTATGGCTTTTCAGGTGGGGGCTTCCTGATCTGTAGCTTAGTCACTATACTACTTTCAGTCCTGTTGTATCACTTGATTCAGGAATCTAAGAAGCAGACCAGAGTATTTGGCCCATCAAACCCAATCCCAGATGGGCAGGTGCTGTCTCTCAGCAGAGGCTTCCCCATCACCAGCTACCACGAGCCTTTATTTTAGCTGGGGGTGCCAGGGATTGAGCCTGGCATGCAGAGCAGCTGCTCTACCACCGAGCCACAGCCCCACCCCCACCCCGGTGACTCCTGCTTCAGGCTCACCTGATTGGGGAAATGTCTAAAATGTGTTCCAGGTCTGTAACAGGTCTGTATCCACCTGTACAGCTGACAGAAACCAGCCCTGTTCCCATTGAATCCAAGGAAAGCTTGGATCAACAAAAAATGTTAGAGGAGGGCCACGAGCCTACCACTGGCGGAACTAAAAAGGCCTCAAAATAAGAATCAGTAGAATATGGAACCTAAATGCTGTTGTTTTTCAACAGCACAATGTGGCAATGTGTCTATGTAAGGAGATGCAGCAGACCCACAATGGCTCCTGAATTCAACCTGACTGCCACGTATAAAGAAACGTTTTCCTAGTTGTGCTGCTGCTATGGCTGAAACAATCTAGTTATGCATGGAGGAAGACCCAGATAGGGACATAGGAAGCTGCCTTATAGTCAGACCACTGGTCCATCTTGCTCAGTACAGTCTACTCTGACTGGCAGCTGCTCTCCGGGGTTTCAGGCAGGGCTCTCTCCCAGCCGAAACCAGGCGAGAGATACCACTGGGGGATTTGACCAGGGACCTTTTGCATGCAAAGCAGAGCTACAGTCCACACAATTTATTTAGCAGCTAAGGGAAACTAGAAAGCGCACATGCACCTATAATACACACAGAGAGGTATTTTAAAATTCAGGAAAGACAAGATATAGGGATCATCGACATACTTGTTGTCTTCAAAGTCGTGCATAGCAGGGTGAGAGCAGTAAGAGGCGTTGTCCTTATTTTTGCTTATTATTCTTGGTTTATGCTCAAAACATTTCTGAAAAACAAAACCAAAGTGCTTTATAACAAGAAGAGGGGGAAAGGCACCTGTCTGCTATCAGCAAACTCAGGTAGTGAGTGCCAACAGGACTGAAGCTATTGAAGAACTGGAGGGAGGAATGAGCAGGCTCTAGAGAACCCTGGAAGCTTGCAGAAGTAAAAAAAAGCATCTTTTAAAAAACCCAACCACCTAAGGAGACCCAAACTACACTGCACTGCAGCTCCAACTTGTACAAAGCCTAACAAGAAAGTCTTAACTGCTAAAAGTGGGGATTAGAGGTGTAAGTCGGGACATTCCACTTCAAAAACCAAATTATTCCTGGAAGTTCACCTAGCACAGGGTTGGGGAAGAGGACCCACTGGGAGACATTTTGATAGGCAGGTGGGGCAATCTAACTGTTTAATCACCTGAGGCTGCCAAGACATTAGGTGACCCACCTTGAAAAGAAAGAATCGGAGGCATATCCGAAGTATGCTCCAGATTTTTCACTTTCTTCTTTTGCAGCCTGGGCCTAAGTTTAAGCAGAGGTGCAAAAGGTAGATTCCTGCAGCCAAGCTGTCGGGCTTGAATTAGGCACCAGGTTTAAAAGGCACACAATGAGAGCCCCTTTGCAGCTTTGTCTTTACCTGAAACTATGCCTGGCCTCACAAATGATATGGGGCAGGTGGACATGGGTCTGGGGGGGAGGAATGGCCTCAGAGGCCAAATTAGGACCCCTGCAGATTCTAACTAGGCCGCCGGGTGGGAGGTCCCTCAGTGCTGACACAGCACAATTGCGCTGCACGAAATTCCTTTGCCTGGTTCTGCTTAACATTTGTCAATACGCACCTCACAAAGAAACATGAACTGCCCGTGATGTTCCTGCAAGAGCCGGGACACGGTCAACCTGATCTCTCCACTGCCTTCAAAGAGAGCCTCGCGACTGAAGGCCCCTTTGCGTTCCAGAGTCCAAACATCTATTTCTTCTTGGCAGTAAGCAAAAGTGCAATGGCCAGGATATCTGCACTCCTCTTCGGCAGCAACATCTGGAATATAACAGGACATTTTAGTGAGCTTGGAAAGCCTTTACACAGCATCGACCCTCCTTTCATCCTCACTCATGGCTGTACAGCCTCTGCTTCCTTCTGGACCACTGGATGGAAACAGGGAGGGGGGATTTCTTTCTGTATTTCCTGCATCTGCCCAGCGATACAGCCCCAGCCCCACATTTTGTTTTAGGCCAGAGTAAAGATACAGAAAGGGGTTATGTTCTCCTTACCAAACAGCTGGATGTCGCACCTGAATTCTCACCCACGTCTAACCACACACCTAATTTCAGAAGCAGCCAGACAGTGATAAGCCAGCTTTTCTTTAGCCACTCAAAGAAACGGATATGAGAGTGGCTGTGCTCTGCCTCCATACCTGGAGGCAGTAATGTTTCTGAATACGTTGCTGGAAGCTGCAGGAGGGGAGAGGGCTCTCGTGCTCAAGTCCTGCTTGTGCATTTCCCATAAACATCTGGTTGGCCACCATGAGAACAGGATGCTGGACTGGATGAGGCCATTGGCCTGATCCAGCAGGCTCCTCTTATGTAGGCAATTGGCTAGCTCCTAGCTTCCGTTTCTCTTTTGAGAAGTGGAAATAACCACATCACTTCGCAGGGGTTGGCACAGAAATAATGGCGAAAATACTGCTACCCACATCAAGTCTTCAGGAAAGAATGGGCTACAAATGAATGAGCTTAAAATGCATATACCCACGAGTGAAAATCCTCACCTTTACATATATAATACGGTCCCACATACTGTGTTTTTGTTGGCCTTGGCCTAATTTTCTTCCATGATTTATCTTCAGAGTTCTTTATTCTACCTACTAAGATATCCTTCTTACACATGTGCTCTAGACTGGGAAGGTAAGTATAATCCAATACTTTTGGACCTAGAAGAAAACAACAGGGAGGGATTAAAAAAGTTTGTCTTTTATTCACAGGCATTAATTGTAGAACTGAAGCAAGCCAAACAGGAAGGTGACCAACCTCAGCTCAGATTTTAACTTGCATCCCTCTACCTAGAAAACTAGATCAATAGCTGTGCTTTTGCAAGGCTCCTGTTTTCAGATTCTCCCCAACCCACAAAGAACAAAGGGTAGCTCAGACACCATGTCAAGCCAGGGTTTAGTATTAAACATGCATGAGCTGTCAAGAGCTTTGGGATCTCATCCTCCTCAGCTCAGAAATTTCCCTCTTTGCCACAGAAATCCCTCTTTCAAACCATAGGCTGATGGCAGCAAACAACAGTTTGCCCAACACCAGGACAGGAGGGAAGCAACTGCTGCTTCCAAGGGGAGGAAGTGTCAAATCCTGAGGATCTTAACTATTAATCCATCAGACTGAGGTATAGCACTATGTTTCAGCCACCTCTATTTCAAGTGGAAACCAAAAACTTCCATCAAACCAAAACAAAGATATTCTGGCCTCATATTCTCATGCACTGATTTCAATTCCTAGGCACCAGAATCTATTTTAGGTGCTTGTAACAAGTTTAGCATAAAAAGAACATGTTGCACTACTGATTCATAGGAGAAGGCAAAGTTCTTAGGCACCACCAGCATCTTGAAAATGTCTAGACTAGAGCTTTTTGCAGAATGGTTATAACATTAACATAAATTATTTTAAACCAAAGAATGGTTATTATTCATAGGGAGGGCAAGTATCATAAACCTAATTTAATTTACCCTGACCACAGTAGCCTAGTCCAATCGAAGAAAATTTTAAATTTGTACTTTTTTTGTTTAGGGCAACTCTGTTAGTCACCCTGAGAACATAAACTTATGACGAAGGTGAACGGCATAAATTGGGTTTCACCTGCAGATGTTGTTGGACTACAACTCCCTGCAGATGTTGTTGGACTACAACTCCCATCGGCTCAAGTCAGGACTGTAATGGCAGCTGTATCCCAACAACATCTGAAGGGCACCAGGTTGGAGAAGCCTGTTATCAATTATGTAAGTAAAAAGTGACGCTCTTCAGGGTCGCCAGTGCCGAGAAGGGGTTAAATTATATTGTCCGTTCAGCAGGTACTTTAAGGATGCTTTTAGCGTCTGAACAAGCAATAAAAAGGTAAGCCAAGGTGATGGAAACAGTTGCAAGCCCTCGTCCATCAATCAGGTATTTTAGTTCTTATCCTAGTCAAGAGAAGCAGAAAAGCACTGATAGAGACTCCTGCTATGGTCGCTTCAGCTTCCTCCCCCCACCCCAAGTTCAGTCATCAACTGCTTTTGCTCCTTACCCTTTTTGATAAAGCACGACTGGCAGGCCTGTCTTAGCTCATGTGTGTTTTCCAGAGGATTTCTTGCAACTAGAGAGGGCGTTGTTGACACAGGTATACTAGGGGGTCCACTGCCAAACACGCTAGAATAGTCATTTCGACCTGGGCTGGAAATCCCAATGTAGTTCTCGGACCCAAACAAACTTGTAGGCCCATTCATCTGCCAGAAGGAAAAAAACTGTTTTTGGTTTTTTTGGTTTTTTTAAAAAAGCATTCCATCATTCTCATTGTCACTACACTTTTATCCCAACGACCCTCCAAGAAGCTCAGGGCAGTGTACATGGCTCTCCCCCCGAGAGAGAAAGCAGCTGGCTCACCCAGTGAGTTTTGAGTCTAAGTGGGAATTTGAACCCAGGTCCCCATGGTCTCAAGCTCATTTGCTAAAAGGAGAATGAACAAACCAGCGACTCAAATGGATGAATATTGGAACTGCAAAGCATTTAGAAAGTTTGTAAAGGTACTTACAAGTCGAAGTGGAGAATTACTGTTTAACGCTGACGTGACATCTCTAGGAACAGAATTAGGTATATCTGTTGGGATCAAGAAAGTCACAGTTTGGGCACACATTTCACAGCTAGGGGAAGTGCAAAGGGCAATGCCAATCGGTCAGATGAAGCACACATGCTTCATCCTTGCACAGAACCCTGCCAACTCAACCAAGTGTCTTGGCAAGTACAAATTAATGTGCTACAAGGGGGCAAATTATGCCTTGGAGAATTAGGCCACTCTGCAGGGTGCATTCACCACTCCAAGCCAATACAGAGAGGGTGAACCCCACCTCCCAGCTGAAACAGGGATAGTATCTTGTGCTGCAGCAAACAGGAATGAGAGGGGTATGAAAGACTTGCCACTGCTCAGGAACGACAGTCCCCTCCATGATTAGGTACAGAGGAAGGCAGGACAATGGGAGAGATATTCATTAAGCTCTCCTGCAGAAGTTTAAGAAGCACTGAAGTCGGCATCTACCTCCATGCAAAAGTATGAGGCCCCTTACATGGAAGCTGCCATCTTTTAACTTTAGTTTCTTTAATGGGAAAGATTATAACTCAGTGGTGAAGCATCTGCCTAGCATGCAGAAAGTCCTGGGGTTCAATCGCTGGCATCTCCAGGTAGGGCTGGGAGAGACCTCAACCTGAGCTGCTGCCAGTCAGGGTAAAGAATACAGAGCTAGATGAGCCAATGGTCTAACTCCGTAAAAGGCAGATTCCTCTGTTCCCAATCCAAAATGGCAACAACAGTGAACTACTTTACAATTCTGTTAGGAAGAAGGGTTTGCAAAGCATTCTGCTACATTAAAAATTATGAACACTGGGTCCAATGAGCCCCACAGCACTATGTTCTACTATTTCTTAGTAAGACAAAGGCTGCTTGGATTATAAGGCTTCACCTAACAGGGTTTGGTTAATTAAGCCTAGCCTTACCTCTTTTGGAATCACTGATTGAGAAAGTAGTTAAAGAGGAACAAAAGCTGTCCAAGCCAGAAACCAAAGGCTGGGAATACATTTCTGAAAAAGAGGCGGCAGGAACAAATCCAGGCCCAACTGACAATGTCCCGAGCAAAGGGGTAGAGAAAGGTATGCTGGGAGCCATGGTGGCTGTTGGGATGGCTCCTCGGACAACCGTGCTGGGCTAGGAAGAGAGAAGAAAGTTATTTGCTACTAAACGCAGGTAAATAATAAATAAATAAATTATTATTTATACCCCAGCCACTCTGGGCGGCTTCCAAAAATACAATAAATTATTGTTAAAATACAATAATCTATTAAACATTAAAACTGCTTTCAGATGTCTCCTAAAAGTCTAGTAGTTGGTTTTCTCTTTGACATCTGGTGGGAGGGTGTTCCACAGGGCGGGTGCCACTACTGAGAAGGCCCTCTGCCTGGTTCCCTGTAACTTGGCTTCTCGCAGCGAGGGAACCGCCAGAAGGCCCTCAGCACTGGACCTCAGTGTCCGGGCAGAATGATGGGGGTGGAGACGCTCCTTCAGGTATACTGGACCGAGGCCATTTAGGGCTTTAAAGGTCAGCACCAACACTTTGAATCGTGCTCGGAAACGTACTGATCTTTCACTTTTAGTGATCTGGTTGTTGTTTTAAGCTTCCTCTACTGAAGTAGTCCTAGAGCTGGTCTATACATGGAATTATTTTCATCATGGGAATTGGCATCTGCTGTCTGCCATGGCTGGGAGTGAGGAAGTTGACAACAGGAGTGGCACCAGCTTGAGTTCCTGTTCATGATATCACTGGGCAGAGCATTTGCTTCGCATGCAGAGAGCCCAAGGCTCAATCTCTAGCATACTCCAATTTGAGAAAAGACAGGTAGCAGGATTTGTAGAAGACCCTCCTCTGCCAGAGGCCTAGGAGACCTGCTGCCAATCAGTAGAAAGCGTTAGGCTGAAAACATCAAAACCTTGATTCCGTATAAACCAGATTCTTACACCCATATTCCAGGGGAGGGGGTAGAACTCTTCCCTTCCCCACAGTGACAAAGTACCTGTCCCTGAAATCATCTGCTTAGAAGATTCCAAATAGCATATTCTATAAAAGATCTGTGACCCCAGAGAGCTGCTGCCAGTTAGAGCAGACAATTCTGGGCTAGATCATCCAGCAATACGATTACATTTAAGGCCGTTCCAAGGAGGGAATGCCCTGTGGCAAAATTGAAATGCAGACCAGCTCCAACAAACCAATGTTAAGAGGCATGCAAGTCCAGACCTTGAACTCTTGCAAGACTAATATTGCTACCCAAGGTCCTAAACTTGCAAATATTTATGAATTCATGCTTCAATAAACGGCAGCAGCAGCAATAGGACTAGGTGGAGTCAGCAGCACTTCTTTAAAACACTCTATCTTTGTACAAAGCAGCCTCAAAATACAGGGAGATTAATACTTAAGCTTAAGTAATTTTTAATACCAGACCTCTTGCTCTACTGACACACTTAGAGGCACACCAGACTGAAGGTATCACAATTTAAGGCTGCTGTCCTGGAAACAGCAACACGTGCGTATAGCACCGTGTTCCTTCCGTTGTTTTTATAAGAATAAATGGAAGCCGACTCACCATGACACTTTCCCCAGAATCAGAAACGGAATCAAGCAATTCATCTAGCTCATCTCCAATTATATCATCTCCATCCATGCAGTCTAAACAAACTTCAGGTACAATGAAAGATCCTCCATTGGCCAGCGAGGTGGCAGCGAGTGAACTCTTCTCAGCTGGAAGGGTGATCAGAGACGCCATTGGCAATGGAGACAGATCGCTTGAAACTTCAGGTGTAAAACTGGAAGGGGAGGAGGAGGAAGAAAGAATCTTTTCCTTCCAATTGGAAAAATCTGAAACAGATTTCGATCGGGGAAGAGAGGCATCTTAGAACAGGGATTGTCACGGATGGAGGCAAACCTCCCAAAGGAGGCACAGAAAGAAAAAAAAAGCTTTGGAAGTTTTCTACCAATGGAAGCTGGTCCATGAAAGCAAACAGGTCACTGTCCCACCAACCTCAACCTGCCCTCTCCTGTATGCCTTCGATGAAGAATCCATGGGTGGTACTGACTGTCAGCTTCCTCCTCCTTAGTCCAAGTGTTGCCCTGGTAGTACTAAGGGGGAAGGGCAAAGCTAAAATTAACTGACTCTGCCTGTCATTAACTCTGGCTCCACCTAATGTTTTCCACCCTGCCTTCTGCCATAGCCAATGGGCACAAGACACCATTGCTACCGCCTCCTTCCTGAACCCTCATGGCATGGCATGGCATGGCCTGACCTGTGGACTAAAGGCCAGCCTGACCCCAGGCTGCTTCTCTCTCTGCCCCCAGCAACAGTCAAAGTGACCCAGGAGTCTGTACACCCCACTTGTCATGCCAATTTTCAACCATTCACGGAAAACGGACCACTAGCAATCATCAAACATGCACAGAGCTTAAATTGCAAAACTCTTCTGAACCCCCCTGCCTCAGCTAGGGACTAATTTTCAAGGTCCCAAAAGAGGAAAAGAGGGTGACTTTTTATGAATGGGAAAGAAGTGCAACATGTGAATGTCTTCCCCCAGAACAGAGGCAAGGCCCACATTGTTTAGGTGGCCAGGCTCCCAGGGCAAGCTTGGCTACCGCTTAAGAGAACACAGACATTTGAGCAACACATGTTGAACTGCAAGGGGGAACATCTCAAGCAACACATTCACAGGGAGCCTATGCATTTAGCAGATGCATTCAGAGACAGATAACGTCTCGTATGTTTCAGCCAATCATCAGGGGATTGGCAGCAATCTGCTTGCCTATTTGGAAGACAATGTATCAGCAATATACAAGACGGGAGGACGCAACGCAAGGCTAGCTGCCATGGAGATTCCCCAAACAAAGAAAAAGCAGGCAGAACACAGCTCCCGAGAGCTGTCTGAAACGAAATCTGACCACGTTGAATGCAGAACTTTTATATAACATTCCCTTTTAAATCCAGGAAGCCTCACCTGATTCAATATCTTCTATAGAAGTATTTGAACTCTGCAAGCAAGCAAAATATCTGTCATCAGGAAGTTTGCACAGCAAATGCCTCAGGCAGGCATTTTTCTTTTAAAAGCGCAAGCACACAGGCTACTAGGAACCCAAAGGCCACTTACTCTGCATGCTTACACCAAATCAAAGCTTACATCAAAATCATTTTTGCACTGTTCAACAACGTTGGTTCTAACCCAAATACTTGTAAGTTTAAGGGGAATCATATATCTCTTTTTAAGAGTCGCATTTTCAATGTACGGACAGGAAAATGAATTCCAGCAAAAGAACTAACTTCACACATGGAAGGCACAATACCTTACCTTACTTGATACTTCTCCAGAAACAGGGTTTGGGGAAGGCTGCAATTAAGCATACCATCATAAATAACCAACACAGAAGAGAAAGCTTACAAAACCAGTATGTAAAAAAAAATGCTTCTACTTACTTTTGCTCTAACGTAGGCTTTTCTTATTTTTAATCCAAGTTTCTGAGCAAGTTCTTGGGTTAATTTTATTACACTTTCATCCTGTTTTTTTTTTTAAAAAAAAATATATAATCCAATCTTAGGAACTTCTGCATAGAAAGGTTCTCAAGTTTTTCATGCAGCAGTGTAACCCATAAATGCCCCCACCCTTACTCACTAGCACGTGATCAAGACTTTGCCTGCAACCTCTGTCTCAGGACTCTATGGGGGGGGGGAAGTGCCACATGACATCATACACTCGCCAAAGGCTAAGTGCGAGGCGCTTGATGGCCGGCCGTACTTACTGGATTACTGCTACGCTAAAAGTCTATGAACAAACTCCCAAGCTTCCCTAGTAGGGCAACACCAAGGAAAAATATTCCACTGCGCATTGTTCCCACAACACAGGCAATGACCACTGAACGCCATTTCATTTGCCAACACGGTACGTGATCTGCTTACTTGCGGCACTGCGAGAGAGCACTTGGCAACTGCATCATAAGCCTCCTTGTATCTTCCCAATTCTTTTAAGGCTTTAGATTTCCGGTAGAGAGCTCTGAAATTGTTTTCGTTCAGTTTTAAAACTATCCCACAATCTTCCAAAACTTTATCATGCAAGCCCTGCAACAAACAAACAGGCTTAAGATTCACTACCAGAATTGAGGACTGAAGAAATGCAATTGCGTCTGGGGCAGCGTTGCAGGGGTGAGGGGTGGGGGACGGACGGACACTTAATATACCACATACTATTTTCTAGACCAGGGCTGGGGTACCTCTGGCTCTCTGGGTGATGCTGAACTACAACTCCCATCAGCCAATGGCCAAGAGTGATGGGAGTTGCAGTTTGAGAACTTCTGGAGGACCAATGGTTCCCCATACCTGTTTTAGGTGGTGCATAGGGTGGCAACATGTGGAAGACCAGGGAGGGAAATGAACCACAGAAATGCTGGATCTCTGAGTTCTTCTGATCACAAAAACATCACCATCACTTAGCAGTTAAGTATGAAGCAAGAATCTGACAGCTTTCAGTATCAAATCAATATTCCTGGGCTAGATCATAAACGAAAATCCAGCTCCCTGAGAGGTACCACATGGTCCCCGAGAGGCTAAACTAGATGCAAAAAAAAATTAAAAGCCTCTGCGACAATATAGCTGGCCAGTCTACTCTTCAAGGGTAGCTGCTGACCAACCATCCCTCAATAGCTTTTCAGAAAGGAAATTCAGCTCTTGATCAGGCTTGGAAACATCCGCCCAGTTTCTTAATACAGCAATTATTAACATAAAAAAATTCTTTTCCACCCTTCTGGTGTCCACACACCACTCACCTTCTTTGAATAACATGCTATGCGATTAACATGCAGCTTCTCTAATATTTCGTCAGAAATGTGAATCCCTTCAGAATTGGCATAATCTGCTATGTTTAAGGCTTCTGAGTAGTGGTTCAGCGATCCTTCCCACTTGCCTTCACGGTACTCATCGTTCCCTTCGTTAAACAGATTTTTAACAAGCTCTCGTATAAATATCTGAAACACATTTTTAAAAAGAAAATGAATTTATTAGATTTCTTACCTGCCCTGCACTGTGAGGTCCCAAGGGCAGGTTACAGCAGTACAATAATACAATTATATATATATATATATATATATATATATATATATATATATATTAAAACCAAGACAATTCCAAACAAAAACAAGACAAAATGGTACAGATGAAACAAGGGAGGTTGGTCCCCAAAAACACCTTAACTCTCAAAGGTGAAGGTAAAGAGGTGTGTCTTCATCAGAAGCTGTAGAACAAAGACGCACCTCTGCAAAAAGAGCATTCCACAATTTTGCGTTACGTGCCCCTAGGCAGATTCATACCTTCAAAAATGCAATAGTCACCTTCTAACGGGGGACTAGCTGTCTTTTTTTTTTCAAGCAGCACCAGCTGTTTACCAGCCCCTTCTGATGCAATTACGACTGAAGTCCCTTAGCAGGAACTGCTGACAAAGCAGTCGAGCAAAAAAAAAAAAGGAGATTAAAAAGGTAAAAACAACCGCTCAGGCTCAGGGCCTCTGCCACGATTTAGGAGAAGTGACTTGAGGTTCTAGGACAGAAGAAAGGCAATAGACTAGAGGAAGGGAACCTTTTGCAGACCAAGGTCCACATTCCCTGCAGTGGTGGACAGAGCAATACACCAAACCCCTGCAATACACCAAAACTTTGACATTTGTTGCCTATTTTCTACATCTCAGCAAGAGGTACATTGCTATCCTCACTGTTGTGTTCTGGATTACATCTCTCACAGTGAGCTGCCTCGCATCAAACTGGGACAGTGATGTTTTTCACCAAGCATGACCAAACAATAAAGGAAGAATTTAAATCATGTTTTACAAGTCCAAAGAAAGTAATGGCTCCCACCCACTGCAGAGTCCCCTATGTCTCTGGTAGAGAAGTTCAGCAACGAGCACCATTACCTCATATTGTTCTTGAGTCCCTGGGTAAGGTAAAGTAGACCTGGGGGGGGGGGATTGAATAAAACACAAACAGAGAGTCAGATCTTACTCAGGTCTTGTTCAAAGAGAGCTTTACACATCCAAAAAACTTGCCAGTCAGATATAGGAATGGTAATACATAAATGTTTCCATTCTTGAAGGTAATGCGCTTCTCATCAACTGACTTTCTAGTCTCTGCAACTTAAATCCTCTTCTGGACTCAGTTTCCTGCAATCTGCAAAGTCCAGAGTTTATCCCTCAATTGATCAGTTAGGCTTTATTGGGTCAGAAGACTGTGGAGCTTTTAAAATGCAACCAGTTATCATAGCTACACTCTGGAATGCACTGCAATAGTGACATAAGTTCTTCCCGAAGAGCAGCAGCAGACTATTTTTTTAAAGTAACTTTAATTGCAGCATTTGCTTTGGATGACAGAGTCTGGAAAGCTCTGCATAGCACAAAAAATGCTGCAGAAATCATTCAACCCAGAGTTAAGGCTACTGACTAAGAATGTGACCTACGAGTCAGGAAATGCCCATTGCAAATCTCATCTCAGCTATGCACTCTTAAGCAAAACACTATCCTCTTGGCCTCAGGGCTCACACCCAATAATAGTGTCCTGCCTATGGACACTATTATGGAAAGGGCTATAAAGATTGAAAATAAGATATTTACATACACAAGTATTTTATGTTAAATCAGACGTGGAGAACCTGTGGCCTTCCAGAATATTATTATTATTAAATTTCTATACTGCCCTTCATCTGAAGATCACAGAGTGGTTTACAATGTAAAAACACAAAAAATACCACAAAACAAACAAAAACAATATCCACACACACACCCCACACACAGTCCATACATTGTATAATTAGCCAAAGGCCTGGGAGAACATGGGTGTCTTTGCCTGGTGCCTAAAGATATGTAACAAAGTGGCCAGGTGAGCCCCCTTGGGGAGAGCGTTCCACAAACGGGGAACCACAGCAGAAAAGGCCAGTTCTCATGTTGCCACCCTCTGGACCTCTTACGAAGGAGGCACATGAAGAATGGCCTCATATGATGATTGCAAGGCCCAGGTAGGTTCAGATACTGCTGAACTACAGCTCTAATCAGTCCTCAAAAGCATGGCCAGTGCCTAGGGATGATGGGAAATGTAGTTTAGCAACATCCGAAGGGTCACACCTGTGTTAGATCATCAAACTATTTTAGAACGTGTTTAAGAGAAAAAGAGAAGAGGACAAAAGCAGCACGCCTCAGAGGGCTGAGTTACCAAATCTCAAGATCTCAGCTGTGGATTTTCATCCCTGTCATACAACTACTGAAGCATCAGGACCTGACCTCAGTGGCTGCTTGAGAACAGCATATGGATTCAATAACCCTGACCATAGGGATAATGTTGAAAAAGACTGAAAGGGAGCTTTCCTCAAAGCAAAGATGCACTTTAGTACAGTCATATCTCATGTTGCGTACGCTCTGTGTTGCGTACGTTCAGAATACGCACTCCCACCCCTGGAAGTGTTTCCCGGAGCGCGCGGGAGCGTGCACGACTGCCAGATGCGCGGAAGCGCTCAAATCGCGTGACTTCCGGTCTTTCGGGGTTTTTTTTACGTGCGTTTGAGTTACGCATGCCCGCGTTATGCACAGCGACCCAGAACAGATCGCGTGCACAACCCGGGGTTCCACTGTAACAGGCTCCACGGCTTTAGCTGCTGCTCTGGTTGAAGGGTGAGCATGTCTCTCTGACAGAGGCCAACAATTTAATACAAGCTGGGAGGGCCCCCTTGAGCCTGATCCCTGTGGAGAAGGCTTTTCCACATCCCACTGCATTTGCAGAGGAAAACTACCTTTGTGCTTGAGAATTTTAATTTCTTTACACCCAAACCCTCTCCCCCCCCCAAAAAAAAATGAAAAGGAGATGAAAACATGATACTGCCTACAGTGATACTGCTGAGCCTGGACAAACCAAGACAGACAGCACAATCCTTTGCATCTTTACTCAGAAGTTCAGTCACGCTGGGTCCGACAAGTTTATTCCCAAGTAAGTGAGCACATGATTGCAACCTAAGGAGCATTCTTCTCAAAGGCACATGGGACACAGCCAGTTTCAAGCATTCCGCTGCTCATGTGTTTATTATGAAAGGGAAAAGCTCGCGAATTGTTTGATATGACAACCCCCCTTTTTTCTAAAGCATCATGTTAATTTAAACCAATGCTATCAACCAAACATAACCCATCCAGCACACAGGTTTCCAGTCACCAAGGTCTTACTGTATAAACTGCAGCCCTTTCTTAATCTCCTGCAGTCTGATGCTTCTATCCACGGAAACATTGGACATGTTATCATGAACACCCAATTCTTCAGCGTGCAGCTTCTGCAACAGAAATGACAGCAGGTCGTTGGCTTGTATATCAAGCTGTTGGGAGTAATTTATGGATGAGAAGAACAATTCTAATCTCTGAAAAATACAGGCTATAGGTTAGTTCACTAAACCAAAGCTTGGTGTTACAGGAATTAGCTTAGCCTCTCTCCTGAGCTTGCATGCTTCCCCCCACACCCTCCCTCTTCACACACAGCTGCAAGAAGGAATTTGGAAGCTTTCACTGCAATTTCTGAGTGACCACAGTTTGCCATGTTGCTCTAATTCTGAAGAACTGTGATTAAACTGCAATTAGTAAAAAGAAGGCAACTTCAAACCATTGTTAATAAAATCCATTAACCATAGTTAGGGGTTAGAAGATATGTTCAACTGCAGTTAATCTCCCTGCAGAAAGACGGAGGGCCTAGGCTTGTTTTGACACTAAACCATAGTTTACCTTTACATCTGAATGCAGCCTACGTGTTCACAAAATATAAGTACAGTGGTGCCCCGCTAGACGAAAATAATTCGTTCTGCGAAAATTTTCGTCTAGCGGGTTTTTCGTCTTGCGGAGCGGCAATGACAGCCGCGCTCCGCAAAACGGAAAAAAAAAGACGAAAATTTTTCGTCTTGCGAGGCAGCCCCATAGACTTTTTCGTCTAGCGGGGCAGCCTTCCGCTAGACGAATGCCTTCGTCTAGCGAGTTTTTCGTCTAGCGAGGCATTCGTCTAGCAGGGCACCACTGTACCAGTGGTACGTCGGGTTACATACACTTCAGGTTACATATGCCGCTAACCCAGAAATAACGCTTCAGGTTAAGAACTTTGCTTCAGGATAAGAACAGAAATCGTGCTCTGGCGGCGCAGCGGCAGCAGGAGGCCCCATTAGCTAAAGTGGTGCTTCAGGTTAAGAACAGTTTCAGGTTAAGAATGGACCTCCGGAACGAATTAAGTTCTTCACCCAAGGTGCCACTGTAGATAACTTTTAAAAGGAATTCGGCTTAACACATGACACCACCCAAAAGCACATAGATACTGATACACCAAACTAGTTAAAAAAAAGACTCCAGAACTGTCCATTGGACAAAAATCAATTAAATCTCATGTAATTAATTTTCCCCCAATGCACGAAAGGAACAACATAGCAGACAGTTCCAGAATGATCAACAAGAGATTGGTATGGTTTCCTTGCACATCACAATACAACCAAGTTAATGACAACTTTGGTCTCTTTGTTCCTCATTACAAGCACACAAGAGAAACAACATACAATCCATGGCTTATCATTATATCAAACCAGTGATCATGATTTGTTTCATTTTAAACAAACTACATTAGTAAGCAGACTCAGAATGCACCCCAACTGCCTCCACCCAAGCATGCTCTTCAGTAGTACCTGGAGGGGTGGGGAAGGAAAAAGACCTCTCAGTGAGGAGCTACAGGTACAAACAGTAAACAGTCCCCAGCAGACTCAGACTCTCCCCATTAGTAAGGAAAGAACTAACCATTAAATTTGGTGTACATGAAAACTGGGCTAATGAAATATTTCTGAAATGCAGCCGTAAATAGTAGCACAATGGAATGAATCATTATAAAGCAGTGTTTCTAAATCGGTCGGTGTATGAAGATCTTGGGGGAGGGGGGTGTATGTGTTTCTAAAAATATGTGCAATAGAAGTAAAAAAAAATAAAGTCACAAAATTTAAATCCATATCATAAAATAAAACAAATAGGTGAGCCAGGTTTAAAACGGTGTGTGGAATTTTTTGTGATAGCTAAAGGGGAGCAAGGGGTAGAAACACAGATTTTAGAGAGAAAGAATTATCTGCAATTATTATCTGTTTTGGATAGTAATTCTGACTTTCAAGCTTAGGGTAAGAACTGACTTGTCAGGAATTGACAGCAGTCTCGGTTCCAAATTAACTTCCAAAGCAGTCTCTACCAAATGGAGCCATCATTGTCAACTGATTGAATTAGCAATGATTAGTAGATACTCAGAAATCCTACACCTGCTCTTCTGCAAACATCACAAGAATTCTGAGCTGTTTCTTAGAATTGCACTGGAATTCCTCATGCTGAGAGACTTCATGGAAGAAGGCAGGCAACAGTAAACACCAGACCCTCAACCACCAGATGGACTGCTACAATCCCCTGTATAGAATTATTGTGCTTGCAATTATAAAATCATTGACAATTCCTAAGCAAACAATCACAACAAAGAGCAGCACCAAGAAAAGTAAGAGTATCAGAAACCAGCACATTGAGAAGAGTCACTTTTTATTCCATTATTGCATAACCCTGTTAACTATCAAGAGAGAGGAACTATGCCTGACAACGGGAATGTTTTGATGCAAGCAACCTGTTACCAAATTAGCAGAAGAGAGGAGCAGGGGCAAAGAAGTTAGAATGGTGCACCAGAAGGTACCAATTTTGCGTTTTATCCCTCAGTAAATTGGTGTCAAAACTGAATTAAGCAACCTTCTAAAATGTCACTCTTCGTGGCAATCTTAAACTAACCTCTCACATTTCCAAGGTCCCAATAAAGGTAGCTGTAGTTGTACATGGGGCAGGAAACCTATGTTCCTCCAAACACAGGACTACAATGCCTTTTGCTGGCTGGGGCTGATGGGAGGTGGAGTCCAATAGGTTTCTCATCCCTGCTGTAGTGTTTGAAATCAGTTAGGCAAACCACTTCATGCATCTGTGGAAGCAAGTTCTGGCCCACAGAAACTTCTTATTACAATAAATGTGTTAGATGCTAAAATGCCACTAGACTCTAGGGTTTTTTTGGCTAGAAACCAAATACCGGTAACTGTTTAATATAATAAGCTGCTTGAGTTACACAGAAGTCGCTCTTAAATACTGTATCCATTTTACAATTGACTGGAAAGTTCTAGAAAGCAAACCTGCCTCGGAGTACAGTAGGAAGATGCAAGATACAGCACTCATTTTGAGATAGGAAAATAATCTAATAATCCCATGAAAGGTCTGCCCCTGCATATATTCAGTTTTAATGGAGAACAGCAGCATCCAAAAAATGAGCTGAAAGAGAAGCCTGACAGATGGGCAAAGTAGAGTATTTTTTACAGCTTCAGTTTATTGTGCGACAATTGCTAAAGCAGTTTCTATTTCAGTTTTGCTTCCTATACAATTCAGTATGCTTTTGTTGTCAACATATGGACAATCCAGAGCACATGAAGTATGCTGGCCTCATTTTACTTAATTTACTGGTGTTTATAAGTTGCCTTGCTGCCAAAAGGTGCGCACACAGCAGTATACAACATAACATAAATACACTTATTTCACTTCTACCTCACATTTAAGGCCATACAACAATGGAATAAGGAAACGTGTCAGGCAAAATTATATGGAAGAGGCCAGCAATAAAACAGATAAAAAGCTTGGTAGAACAAAATAGTATTTGCTTAAAGCCTATGAGAAAGGAAGCAAAATGGGGATGGAAGTCCATGTGTGGAGCCACCAATGAAACATAATCAACCTTAGAGGAAGGCCAAACAGTACATGAAGTGTCACTATAAAAAAAAATTACAATTACAAAATATTTAAGTTTATATACATGCTAAAAATAAACAGAACCTGAGCAGCAAAAGTAAGCTTGCAGCAGCAAAGTAACAACCAGTCAAGGGGAAATTAAATTACTCCCAAAAATAGAAGTGGATTTTATTGTCAAAATGACAACAAATGGAGGTGGAGTGGAGAGGCAGATGCATCTCACAGGAGAGCTCAAGCTTGGGCGCCACAACCCAAAGCGTCCTCATGAACACAGATCTCTCTTCAATTTAATCTTACAGGAAGGAATTGGTTCCAGTAACAAGGTAATGAAAATGGGATTAGAAAGGACAAAAGAATAACTGAAGCAAGTAGTAAAGGCACAGTACAAATGAGAAGAATTGGGCCATCAGCTAACACCTTTCTTTCTAATGGGGAATGCACATATGGCCATGCCGCAAGGGACTCAGACATCTCACATCTCCCCACAATTTAAGCCACAGCTACCTTTCTAGGCCATGAAATCATGAAAAGTAAACTGGTGGGAGAAACAGAGGGGTGGGATGGAAGCCACAACAAGAGAGAGTAGACATACAGAAACTTCAAAAGTCTCTGTGCCTGTTATTAAATCTAACAGTTTTGAGCTACTGATGAAAACTCAAGCATTCAACCGAATACTATTACGTTTCTCTCTTTTACGCCAGTCACCCAGGTAGAAGTTCCAGCTACCTAAAAGTTCATCCTCCTTGAAGATCCAGAGCCACCATGGGCTGTTATTCACACGACTTCTATCTGGGAGTAGTAACATACAAGCGCCTGTACCCTAGTATTTATCTTTCTGCCAGACAGCCCTGCAAACGCTTACTAGTGATCTTCCACACGCGTGTACAGCCCTTTTAATAAATTTCCTTTCGGCATCGCCAGCCACCAGAATTACTTTGCGGACAAGGCGCGGGCATTCATCTCATCCAACCGGACGCCCTCCTGGCACCTTCAAGGCAGGAGGATCGGCGTCAAACATAAGCTCCCGCTACACCTACTAAGGACGCGCGCCCGGAAACAAATCTGCCATCGCCTCCAAAGGTGCCAACGAGACTTCGGGGAGGTTCTTCGGCCTCGCCCGCATTTGAGCTTCTGCGCGGGAATGCCGAGCACCATCCCGGCTCCCTCCCCCAAAGGATCCTCTTGACCCGTCAAACCAAGGAGCACCACGTCGCGCGCGCCTCCAGAAGGGCAAGATCCAGGCTCAGGAAAGCTTGTGCCGCTATTATTATTATTAATATATTTCTAGACCACCCTTAACGTGTGTGTCCCCCCCCCCAAAAAAATCTGGACGTTGTTTAAGGCCTGTCTCCTCCGCCCTCCTGCTTTGCTTGGGGCCACAGGCACCCCTTTCCCTTCCCAAAGAGCGACAAGGGGGCAGCTCATGAACCTCGTCCACCTCTCCGCCCCCAGCCCCGGCCCGATGCGAGAGGCGGAGCCGCGCCACCATCCCGCTCCCTCGCAGGCCTTGCCGGGCGGTGAAGGCCTCCCCTTGCTTCGGGGCGCGGGCCTCACCTGCTCCCTCAGGCCAGGAGGCCGTGTAGCTGCTCCTGCTGCTGCTGAGGAGGCGAAGACAGCGCGGCAGAGGCACGACGAGCCAGGCCCCTTTCTCTGCCTCTCCGTCTCTCTCTCTCTCTCTCTATCCGCGCTTCCTTCCTCTGGCGTGCCTTTCCGGCCTAAGGCCCCCGTCTCCTCTCGCCCGCAGCGCCCTCTACCGCTCGGAGGCCGCCTGGCGGCGCCACAATGAGGGAACCTCCTCCAAGCGCGGCTTCGGCTGATTGGACGAGGCGGGGAGCGACGTGGGCCTCTATGGGAGGCGGGGCCTCGGACGCCGCTCTCTCTTTCCCCTCACAGAGATGCCGCCGCTTCCCATTGGCTGCCATTCGCTTCCCAGGGCACGCCTCCGCTGCCTCTTTCGCCGCCTCCTCATTGGTCGAACCGACAGGAGCCCTCCCGCCGTTGGCTGCTGTGCTATGCGTCGGCGCCGCTGATAGGGCGGGTGCGTCCGGCCAACAGCCGATCTCTGCGAGTCCCGCCCTTCCCTCGACCGGGAATTAAGAGTTGCTCTGTGTTCCTGAAGAAAGGCGGGTAAATGAGGCAGGGGTGCGGGAGGCTTTCCAGGGGGCGCCGCTGATAGATGGGGTGCGGGCGTCGCCTGCCATCCTTTTTTACCCGAAACGTTAGTCACCGGAGCTTGTCTCTGGAGAGGAACGCGACAGGCTGTGAGGATGAGGAGAAAAGAGAGCCGGCTGTACTGCGCATGCGGGCTGAGGTGGGCTCGCGTACTCTCCTGCCTTCAAACCACCAGGGACAGTGCGCCTGCGCACGACTCTCCTGGAACATGGGAGGAGCATTCCCGAGGGGGCGTGTTTTAAAGGGCCCTCGATGATAAGTGGAGGCGTTTTCTTTCTCCGGCTGACGTCACAGTCAACAATTGTGACGTCACATTGATGACGCTCGAAAAGGCAATTCAAAACCCTAAATGCAGTGAGGGGAGTCGCACAGAGAAGGGGTAAAATGGCTCCCTAACTATTAATAATAATAATAAAAATCGAACTTTTTTTTAAAGGTCATAATTCTGGCACCTTTGAAACCTGTTTTAGTCATCAAACTTGCTCACTTTTGCAGCCAAATGTAGCAGGTGGCCTTATCCAGACAAGGGCACAGCAGCAGGGGAGCCATCGCTGAGAGACTTCCCAGTGTGCAATGCCATCAGCTCAAAATGGTGCATACTGTTTTTGGTGGCATGCTTATGATATATGGAAAACATGTGAATGCACTTTGGTGGCCAGGATTACCTAACCTGATGGGTAGGCAGGGAGGTGGAGGAATTCCTGCAGAAAACTTAATTCAGCAGGGATTTAAGCAGTAATTCATGCCACAAGCATAAAGATTTAAGCAGTAATTTATGCCACAAGCATAAAGGAGTGATCAGCACTCATTATACAGGGGATGAGATTGTCTCATCACTTATGTACCCAACCCCATTATTGTGTTCTGCGTGAGAAGGCATAACCATCCTATCAGGGGGTCCATTCAGCACAATGTTGGAATCAGGCCTTTAGTGTGGTGACACTTGCCCTTTGGCAATCTTTGGGTTTTCTGGGTGCCCACGATGAGAACAGGATGCTGGACTAGATGGGCTATTGATCTGATCCAGCAGGTTCTTGTGTCCTTAACTCATACTAGTTATATATCAGGTGCCTTCTCTGTTATTTTGGTGCCTATTGAATATGTTCTAAAAGTCTCTCCTAAATGGAGATCTGACTAGGAAGACAGGGTTCTAGACAGAGTAACACTTCCCTGAAAGGAGCTGGTTCACAGCTTGGGGATACTCCTGGATCCAACCAACATTGTTACTTGAGGCCCTGAGGGCCTCAGTGGCTAAGATTACCTGTGTCCTGCTATACCTGATTCACCAGCTACAGACCCTTCCAGAGTCAATTATTGTGATGCACTGTACCTGGAGCTGTCATTAAAAACAACTTGGAAACTTCATTTGGTCCAAAATGCAGTGGCCAGATTATTAATTGGGCGGGGTATAATTATTATTATTATTATTATTATTATTATTCCATTTAGGACCCATATAACTCCTGTTCTAAAACAGCTGCATTGCTTGCCAGTCCCAATTTAAGGTTCTCACCCTTGTGTTTAAAGCACTAAATGACTTAGGCCGCAAGGATCCAAGAGACCACTTCCTTCCTTACAGCCCCTCTTGGGTGTTACAGTAAACAGAGAGAGCCAGTGTGGTGTAGTGGTTAAGAGTGGTAGTCCCGTAATCTGGGGAACCGGGTTCGCGTCTCCGCTCCTCCACATGCAGCTGCTGGGTGACCTTGGGCTAGTCACACTTCTTTGAAGTCTCTCAGCCCCACTCACCTCACAGAGTGTTTGTTGTGGGGAGGAAGGGAAAGGAGAATGTTAGCCGCTTTGAGACTCCTTCGAGTAGTGAAAAGCGGGATATCAAATCCAAACTCTTCCTCTTCTGATTGTTCCACCACCCCTGGAAGTTTGGGGGTGGCCCAGGAGAGGGCATTATCTGTGGTAGCCCCTAAGTTGCGGAAATCCCTCCCTACAGAGGTGGGTGTGGCATCTTCAATATATAGTGTTAAAAGTACCTTTGACACCTGAGATCTGTCTGTCTTTTAAGGACGTACCCCATCTCTTGTGAATGTAATCTGTTTTAACTGTTTCTAATTCTAATTTTAAATTATTGCAACGTGCCCTGAGACCTGCTGGTGAAGGGCGGGTAATAATAATAGTAATTTTAATTATCTCAGTAGGTATGTGTTCTGAATTTGAATTTATTTTATATGTGCTTTCGTGTGTATATGTGTCGGGGGGGGTGTATAAGAGAAACTATTTTAATTGGTTTTTATGCATGCAATTGCTTGACATATATTTTTATTCTACTGTTAATTGCTCCATGATGCCTCCTGGGGAGTGAGTCATAAATAGAATAATGAATAAATGTTGTACTAGAAGTGCCCATTGCTTAGTAAAACAACCTGGAATTGGAAAATGCAGCATGGTACCTCTTCTTTTGTTTCCCACTTGCTTATTGTCTTTCCTGTGGTGACCAAAGATGCATATAAGGTGCCTCAAATATTAGAAATCATTTGAAACCACTGAAATGAAGTAATATGTTGGATTATTATAGAATCATAGAATCGTACAGTTGGAAGAGACTCTGAGTGTCATCTAGTCCAACCCTCTGCAATGCAATAATCTCATATAAAGCATCCATGACAGAGGACCATCCAACCTCTGCTTAAAAGCCTCCAATGAAGGTTCCACCTTCCGAGGGAGTCTGTTCCACTATCAAACAGCTCTTGCTATCAGAACGTTCTTCCTGGTGTTTAGTCAGAATCTTCTTTCTAGTAACTTGAAGCCATTGGTTCAGGTTCTACCCTCCAGAGCAGGAGAAAACAACCTTGCTCCATCTTCCATTATCAGATGTGCCCTCTTCTGATTTTTACAGGGGGTGGTGTCTGAATCATGTTGCACTTTTCCCTGGGGATATTGCTGGGCCTTGCAGCCTGCTGTGCTTCCCTGGATAACGGACTGCTGAAGACTCCGCCAATGGGCTGGGTGCCTTGGGAACGTTTTAGATGTAACACAGACTGCAAAAATGATCCTGACAACTGCATCAGGTGGGGGAAATGTGCTGCAAGTTGTACTGAAGCTGTTGACTTGGATGCTGTTATTAAAACAATAGTTTTGGAATTTTTTTGCAGGGAGGGGGGAATGGTCATAAAGTGAGGAATTCCCCTGTTTTGGTTTGTTCTTTACATCCTAGCGAACCGTTAATGCAATAGTAGGGGCTGTCTGCCTGTGGTTTTTACCTTAATTCTGCATCAACTGAAGGTGCGTGAAACACCTTACATTTTTTGGAACCTATCATTGTAATGAGGAAAATTGCACCAGTATCATAAGGAAATTTATCTTACTTGAACAGATGCACCTGCAGGCTTATTTCAGCTCCCCACACTTACCAGAATATCCCTTTGAAACCAAGAACACAAGAATGAGATCTGGCACGGTCTTCTCTTTTCCCCTGCCTAAGAGGTCGTCCCCCCCAATACCTTCAGTGATGCTTTAGGGAAGTCCCGTACCACACCTCTTAGATCACATCAGTATAGCCACAAGGACAGGGGGAAAGTAAAGTATTGGACCGGCCATGTTTCATCCCACAATGAGGCAACAAAACATTTTTTCAGATGGTGGGCATTGCTTTGCTGAGGCTAACTTTAAACAAGTTGTTTCCACTCTTTTAAATAGAGATTGTGAGACTCTTCCATTGCCATACCTAAACAAACTTATGCTTCAAGTGTACTGTTGCAATTTGCAGACTGTTTAATCAGTGCCTTGGTTGCCCCAATGTTAATAATGTCTCCTGCAGATTCCATTTTATCAAAAGGCTATTTAATAACCAGCCCTCTTTTAAAGGGGTTGCATGACAATTCTCTGTTCCTCTCTACGCAGCTAAGCTCCAGTATCATATAGATCAGGCATCCCCAAACTCGGCCCTCCAGATGTTTTGAAACTACAACTCCCATCATCCCTAGCTAACAGGACCAGCAGTCAGGGGTGATGGGAATTGTAGTCCCAAAACATCTGGAGGGCCACGTTTGGGGATGCCTGATATAGATCATCTCTGAAAATCTTGGTTTTTCTGTTTTTGTTTTCAACATGTTATGTGTTAGTCTAGGCTGATGTTTGTCAAGTTCAATCACGTTAGGCAGAGCAGCTCCAGAAAGAATTGATAAAGGGTGGCTTTTCAAACCAGCCATCTAACTTAGCAAGGCCCTGTTCACACTAGCTTTCTAACTCTTGTTCATTAACAGTGAACACTTGATCAAGGCTATGGCAGACAGGCTGGCTGGCGACGGATGGTTGCGGCTCGGCTACAACTATGTCAACCTGGATGATTGCTGGGCAGCAGATAAAAGAGATGCGCAAGGCAGGTTGCAGCCAAACCCTGAAAGGTTCCCCAGTGGCATTAAAGCCCTTGCCGATTATGTAAGTTCAATAAAATGCATTTGTTCTGAAAGCTTGCAGATTTCTCTAAAAGCTGCAAGAAAAATGCTACTTAAGATTAAGCTTCTGCTGTAGTTTACAGAGGGGGGTAGCTTTGTGTATTTCTTATGGACTTTGCGTTTTTGTGTAAAAGTGCTTCTACATATGCCATTTTTGTGTGACAATTGGTTAACCAATTTAATTAATGGTATTAATGTAGTCATGGTTTCTTCTTGGCTTGCTAGTTGTGCTTTAATGGAGCAAAACAAGCTATGATGCCTAATTCAGACACAGCAAGCCAGGATCATGGTTTGTTTCCTTTCATCACAAACAAGAAGGCGTGAACGAGCCCTCTTGTGTATTGGTTTTTATTTCAACCATTTATATGCCACTTAATTGCAGTGTACAATAAAGTCAACACAATGAAAATGAGTTAAAATGATAAAATCAGTATTCAGTTACAATGCCTGCTAGAATAAGATTCTTTGGCATGCACCAAACGCCTACTGACTCTGGCATGTCCTGAATGGGACTGCACACCTTTCTGTGATGTGCAAATTGGGCCATAAAGTAACACACTTTTCACTTGATTTCAGCCAAAACATTTTTACCAGAGCCAAATGGAAAGTATACACGCCTCCATTGAACATTGAACCCTCCTGTAAGTCTTTTTCTGCCCTTGAGGAGGAGCCCACAAGGCACAGCGAGGCAAGTTAGTTGTCTTAGCACCAAGGAGAGCTCCCAGAGAGCCGTGTGCTCCAGCGGATGCACTGGAATGGGTCCTTGAACTCTGGCAACACCTCTTACTTGTCTGGATGGAGGATAGAGAGGGGTGTGTGAATATGTTTAGAACTGCTTAAAAGTCAAAACTGAACTCGCCTCAAAACAGACTTTTGCAAAATGACCCTTAATTCAGATGCAGCATATTTAGCAAACTAAATGATTCTGTCTCCTTTGCATTATTTGAAATGCAATGAAGCCTTAACAGTTGTGTTTGCTCTCCGGGAAATTCGCGCATGTGCGAATTTTTGTTTTGTTGTTGTCTGTTGTGCTGATTCAATACCTGTGTGCAAAGTAAGCTGATACGACAAACGCAAATAAGAGAGTTGACAAAAAAGTTAAAATTTGTATTTTTGCTCCACCCAGTTTTGCCTCTGTCTCCACCAACCAGTGGCATGTGGCCTTTGGAAGTCTTCCCAGAAGAAAATGCAGACCTCGGGCTGAAAAAGGTTCATTAACTGTAGGAGATTGCTGAGCCTGCCAGTCTCAGGATCCCCAGCATCACGCTCAGAGTCGGGAACATGGCCCATTTCTTGAGCTGGTATTACTGTAACCTCTGACTCTGTGTCATGGTCCCCACTGGACTCTAGTGTCATGATGCTCCCTCTTGCCTCTTCTCACCCAGATTCACTCCAAAGGCCTGAAGTTTGGCATCTACAGTGACCTGGGCAGCGAGACCTGCTCGGGCTACCCTGGGACGACCCTGGATACTATTGAGACGGATGCGAAGACCTTTGCCGAGTGGGGGGTTGACATGCTGAAGCTGGATGGCTGCTTCTCCAATTCTTCCATCAAGGCAGTAGGTTTGTGCCTGTCAATAAACAGGAAGGATCACGGGGGGGAGGTTTCAGTTGAAGCCGGCAAATCCCAGATAGTCCTTTTTAAAAATGGAGTAATCCGCAAAGGCAGTGGATACATCAAATGGTTTGCTTTGTAATCCTTTTTAGCACTAGCAGTCCTGTTCAGTTGTTCATTGCATAAGGTTTATACACCGCCTGATTGAAAAATGAAACAAAACTCAAAAGCGATTTACAAAAATAGAGTTAGATGCTAGTGTTGAGTTAGATGTACCAATGTCTGTGGAAATCAGTGGGCTTCAGCATGCCTGTGTAGACATTGTGTCATTTTAACAGTGGAGGCTGGTTCATTTGGGGAAATGGGGCACAAGCCCACCGAGCTCTGTCTGACCTCAGCCAGCAATGGATTCAAACTACAAGAAAGAAGATTCCACCTAAACATTAGGAAGAACTTCCTGACAGTAAGAGCTGTCCGACAATGGAATTTGCTGCCAAGGAGTGTGGTGGAGTCTCCTTCTTTGGAGGTCTTTAAGCGGAGGCTTGACAGCCATCTGTCAGGAATGCTTTGATGGTGTTTCCTGCTTGGCAGGGGGTTGGACTGGATGGCCCTTGGGGTCTCTTCCAACTCTAGGATTCTATGATTCTAACCCCCCACCTCCTTCCCTCCCTCCTTACTTCCAGCCAATCGGGGGTGGGGGACACACTGCCTGTCACCTTCCTCCTCCTCCTCAAGCTCCCCGTTGTGTTTGTAGAACTTAGCAGGGAGGAAGATGAGATCGATAGCATTTGCTCTGGCGCCACCTGCTGTTGGCACCCTTGCTTTCCACCCCACTGGTTCCAGCAAACCAGCTCCCACTGCTTTTGTCAGTATTAAAAGCTGAGCCCGCTGCCAGCCCTGTCTTTCTTTATTGCCCAGGCTACCCAAAGATGAGTGCGGCATTGAACAAAACAGGACGGCCCATTGCCTTTTCTTGCAGCTGGCCTGCCTACGAGGGGGGCCTTCCGCCGAAGGTAATTTCTGCACCTGTTTCTGTGTCTCTGCCTTTGCCCTGGGACAGGTAACATTCTCGTTTATAAGAATTTATTAAATTTTAACAGAATATAACAAAAAATAACAAATACAAAATACAAAATAAACAAAACACTACAACAAAACTACAATACTACAAAAATACAAATACAAAAAAACCATAATAAACAAACACTTATTTACTTATTCTTATCTTATGCATCCCATTGTTTTGGGACCTCCTCACGTCCTCTCTTCTGCGTACATTTCTAATTAACTATAGTAACTTTATAACATTGTAAATTCTTCCTTCTCAACTAATCTTAATCTTTATATATCATAAACATCATATACCTATAATCTTATTCCTAATACAAATAAACATAACACAATTCAAACTTCTTATATCCTATCTTAACCTAACTTCTAATATTACTGTAGCCTTAAATGTCCTCTGATTTCAATTTCAAATGTCTATCTTTTCACGTCGTTTCAAATAGTCTTTAAATTTCTTCCAATCCTCTTGCACCGTTTCTTCCCTCTGGTCTCGGAGTTTCGTGGTCAGTTCTGCGAGTTCCATGTATTCAATCAACTTCATCTGCCAGACAGGCAACATTCTCGAGACCATGGGACCCTTTATTCCACGGGCAGAGATAGGAAACAAGACGTTTCATAAATGGGGTTTCTCTGTCTGTCTGGAACCCTGGTCAGCAAGTGCTTTTGGCAGTCTGGGGGAAGGGGTACGGGGTGATGGCTAACACCACTCCATTGCTGCCCACCAACCAGCCTTGCATTTTCCTCTCTTCACCTTCAGGCTATGAATGGGGATGGATGACCACCTTCAAGGGGTGTCAGGGATGGGCAGGAGCCTGAGGTGTGGGGGAATGTGTTGACAGAGTGGGAGGAGGAAGATCCAGGGAAAGGGTCTAGTGGTCTGTGTGGTTCCGTGCCACCCGTGAAGTGGCTGCTGGTAGAGGAGGAGTCAGGAGCATGAGACCAGGTCGAAGCAGCCAGAGCAAGGGGGGAAAGAGCAGGAGTCAAGAGAAGAGCTGCAAGAGGGCCTGGAGGGTTCGCAGAGGGGCTCATTTCTTTGGGAAATCCCTGGGCATTCTCTCTTCTGTTGTTTCCCCATTAAAGGAAGGGCTTAAGGCAACGGGACTGCATTAGCCAAGGGGGGTGGTGGTTAAGAAGGGACAGGGGGTGGATTACACTGTTGCTCCAACCATCTGAGACAGAGCACAGGTCTGCAGTCATAGTTTGCCTAGACAGCTAGTTAGCAAGGAGTGTTAATGTATATCACTTGTATGTGCTTCACCAGTCGCTTCTCCTCATTGGTCCAGGTGTGGTCGGGACAAGGGGCTGTACTTGACCCAACAGCTGTTAGTTATAATATTTGCATCTGTTTATTTGCTCAGCCTGTGAACCTGTATTGCTTGTGTGCAGAAGCAAGCGCACAGGCAGCACCAGATTCCTAGCAACGTCTGTTCCATTGTGTCCCTGTTGTTTTTATCCAGGTGAATTATACCTTACTTGGCAAAATATGTAACCTGTGGAGGAATTTTGGTGATATTGAAGACTCTTGGGACAGCCTCTTCCACATCATTGAGTGGTACGGAGATCATCAGGACATAATTCAGCCTGTTGCAGGACCGGGAAGGTGGAATGATCCTGATACGGTAAAGCCAACTCTTCCCATACTGCCGTCCCTTATGCTTTGAATTCTTGTGGGCTCTAAGAGAAACACTTAGGGCAGTACTAGGATTGTAGACTGTTGCTTTTTGGGAGAAGACAGAAACAAGATAGCAGCACCGATGCACAGAAGAGACTGCAGAAGGCAGACACCCAAAGGTGTTCTGGAAAAAATTATGTCCCAGGGCACAAAATATTAGACATAGGAAAATATTTTTCTGTTGGGACTTACCGGGAGGTGTGGGGGCAGGGTTTTAACCCTAGTGGAGGGGGGCATGTTCCAGGCACAGAGGCCTGGCCAGGGATAGTCGGGTTACAGTTTGCCAGCACCAGTTCCAGAAAGTCTGGTCAAACCAGGATCAAGCCCCCAGCAAGGCCAGGCCAGCAGACAAGGCAGGGGGCAAGTCTAGATCAGTCTAAGCTGAGGTCAGAAGGCAAACCAAGTAGCACCATGGATAGCTCTCATAGTCTGCAAGTCTGATAATAAGGAAGGCCTGAATGTTGCTCCAACATCCTTCAAACCCAGACTGAGCCTTAAATTATCCTGCAGTCTCCTTCGAACCGCTTTCCCTTCCCATAGTAAGTGGAGCCTCTACTCTTAAAGGGTCCCTGATAGTTTCAGCAGCCAGTGGTATAGGAAGGCCAAGTTTCTACTGTCACCTCCAAGCCGGTGTCTTTGGAAGGCAATGTGACCTCTTCATGCTAGAGAGGTGCTGTCATTGTGGATTCTTCTGGTGCTGGGACTTGCGAAGGACCTCACAGAGGGCACACTATCCTCCCAGGCAAATACAGCCTTGGATTCCATGTCCTTTTTCCTCTGAGGATGGGGAAGCAGTGTACCTTTAGAGGGAGCACAGCCCTGTCCACAACAGGCAACTCGAATTTGAGCACCATTTACCCACACAGCATCTGCCTTGCCAGGATCCAAACTCACTTTACTGCCCCTCATCCAGTCCACAGGTGCCCACGGCATTAAGGCACCAGTCCAGGTCTTGCATGACCTCTCCTGATTCAGAGAACTAGCGCTACATGTCATCAGCATGCTGGTGGCACCATGCTCCTAAAGTCTGCTCCCAGTGGGTTCCTTTAGATGCTAAATAACATCTAGGACAGAATGGTGCCCTGCAGAGCCTTCATGCACAGAAACAGGACACCTGTGAATTCTGGCTGTTGGGAACAACCCCAAGGAATGGCTGTGATCTTGCGTGCTGCACTCATGAATTTCCCAGAGATATCTTGAGTGGTTGCTCTGGAGACAGGATGGTCGGTGAGAAGGGCTTCAGTCTGATCCAGAAACTGCACTTCTTACAATAGCTCCAAGGCAATCTGAGAAAAGAAGACTGTAGGTCTGATTTAGGAGGACATTTGGACTGCAAAGGATAAGAGGCAGGGCAATCCATGAACCAAGCCTGACTACCTGCACACTCCAAGTAACCACTAGAGGGTGTTTTCCTTCCTCTGTTCTGCGGAGCTTCCTTTTAATTTCCAGTGCTTTGAATTCCTATAGAGTTGTACCTTGGAAGTTGAACGGAATCCGTTCCGGAAGTCTTTTCAACTTCCAAACGTTCGAAAACCAACACGCGACTTCTGATTGGCTGCAGGAAGGTCCTGCAGCCAATCGTAAGCCGCAGAAACCCCATTGGACATTTGGCTTCCAAAAATAGTTCGCAAACCAGAACACTCACTTCCGGGTTTGTGGCGTTCGGGATCCAAAACATTTGAGAACTAAGCTGTTCGAGAACTAAGGTACGACTGTACTGCCTTTCAAGTTTTTCTGCCTACAGGTAGAAATTTATTGATTTATTGGCAAGAAAAACCTCAAAGGCGTACAAAAAGGATCAACATAAATTTGATAGGAATCTACCTGTCGAAAGGGGACATTGACACAGATACTAAGAAAGGGGTCTGCATTGCTGGAAGATGCTGTCTTAAGCAGGGATAGGGAATGTGTGCCTCTGCAATTGTGGCAGGGCTCCCAAGCCCCCACTACCATGGCCAGTGGTCAGGGGTGATGGGAGCTGATCAGCTCATTCAGCAGAACTCCCCCATGAATTGTGCCCCCCATGGGTCAGGGACAGGGCTGCCCTCCACTCTTAGTGGTGCCCATGCTCAGCAGTCCCCAGGGATAGTGGCCCACCTTGAAGGTTGCTGCATGGATTACTGGCATGTGTATAAACAAAGGACTTTGCAAACCAGTAATCCACTGTATAAAATGGCAATCTTCTAATTATTATTATTACAAATGGCAAAATAAGAATACCTCATTCTGCAAGTCCTTCGCAGCTAGTAGTTGTAATAACTTGCTTGGCAAGGTGCTCTATGAATATTTAAAATAAGATGTTGTTATTATTGATTTATATACCGCTTGTTTGCCAAAATGGCTTCCAAGTGTTTTACAGCTATTAAAATCAGTACATAATTAAAATGCACAGTTAACAAATCCATTAAGGCATTAAAACATACAATCAACCGTTAAAAAGTGTGATAATTACCGGTAATACGGTTGAACAGTTAAAGCACTAAAACCGCATGTTCCGTTCAGGGGAACACTTACCTAACCAGGTGTGTCTTCAATGGCTGGAGGAATGCCAGCACATATGGAGGGCTGTGATATTTCAGCAGGGAGGGCATTCTACAACACTGGCACCAAAACCTGCCTCTGTGCTACCACAAGGTAATAACCATCAGGCCATGGCAAACCTAATCAGGGATAAACTCGTTCCGATTTGTCTTTACATTCAGGATCTGGTTTTGAAGCTGTAAATCATTTCCCCCCATTCTTTTTGTGTTGCTCTTCCTCTAGAAGATGACACTCTGCTGAATAAAATGTTCTTTCTCTTGTCTTGTGTTTCCCCACCACCACCACCAGCTGATCATTGGTGACTTTGGCCTGAGCTACGAGCAGTCGAAAGTGCAGGTGGCCCTGTGGGCGGTGCTGGCGGCCCCTTTTTTCATGTCCTGTAACTTACGGACTATCTCGACCGAGGCCAGGAACATCTTGCAGAACCCACTGCTCATCTACATAAACCAAGACTATCTGGGGATTCAAGGGAAGCGTATTGCCAAGGTACGGTTACTGAGATGAGGACTTGAGCAGTAACGCTTTTTTATCCTCAGGGTGGTTGCAAGAGCCTGAAAACATGGCATCCATGCAGCTAAGCTGCATATGGACATACAAGGCAACCTTGTGCCAGGGCCAGATTTAGTCCATCCAACTCAGCATCCCCTGTTCTGATTGGCAGCAGCTCTCCATGGTCTCAAGTCCCCCTGTTCACAATTCCCTGTCCCCCAAGATCCTTCAACTCAGGTGTGGGGAACCTCTTTGCAGTCTGAAAGCTGCGTGCCAGTGGTGGGTGGGGCCAATGGGGAAGTGGGTGGGGCCAGGGGAAGTGAGTGAAGCAAGTAATTTGACGGAAGTCAGCTGTGTAGGAGTCCCAGGTTACTGTACACACACCTCTCCAGCCAGGCAAGCATGAGGCGTATTCCTAGTTCAGGAAGGCATTCCAACCAGGCAGAATTAGTTGAGGGGAGATGGAAGGGATTGTTATTATTATTATTATTATTATTCTCATCATTTAATTAAAATTATATCCCTGCCTTCTTCCCAGGCACCCCAAGGCTGCAAAAAGATATACAATTAAAAAGCAAAGCAAAAACGTTCCAAAACAGATTAAAACATTCTAAACGCCAACCACAATAAGAAACATACCCTATTGGCCTGAATATAAGCCTCACTTTTCTCCCAAATTCCGACCGTGAAAATGTAAAGTGCGGCTTATATTCACAACCTTACGGTATGCAGCCAGGAGTGCAGCAAAGCGACACGTGCCCCTGTCCTCTCCCTCAAGGCCGGGAAGGGAGAGAGAGTGAAGAAGGGGAAGGACCCCCGGCAACGCAGCACAGCTCCCCCCCCCTCCAATATGCAGCCAGGAGCAGTGAGGGATGAAGCGGCTTATATTCGGGTATTTTTTCTTTTTCCCCCTCCAATTTTAGATGTGCGGCTTATATTCGGGTGCGGCTTATATTCGGACCAATACGGTACTTTCATCCACTGATCTCAGGGTTGCCAGGAACAGTATTCTTCAGCCAGCAAAAGCAGGAATGTTTTCCATTCCCTCCTGAAAGATAGCAATAATGTAGCGAGGCACAGGGGCGTAGGGAGCTGCTTTGCCACCCAGGGCAGCAAACGCGGGGGCACCCCCCTGGGGGGCGGGGCGCCACTCCCTAGCGCACATGCACTGATGTCACGGCGCATGCACCGTGATGTCACAGCACGCGCACAGCATCCCAGGTGGACTGCGCATGTGTGGACATGCGCAGTCCACCCAAGATGGCGGGCGCGAGCAGCCGGCCCCCCTCCCGACCGTGTGACGGCACGGCAAGTTTTAAGGCTGCAGCGGGCGAACAGCAGCACAGATGCTGTGCTGCTGTTCGCACACTGCAGCCTTAAAAGTTGCCGTGCGCCAGCAAGGCAGACTCACTAGGGAGGGCATTGCACAACTGGGGAACTACTACTGGAAAGGCTGTGTCACAGATCAGCACCAACCGGGCAGCCCTCCAGGGTGTGGCCTGGGGAGGGTCTTGAGCACCAGTTAGAGCAGCCTGTAGGGACTCATTTGGTCCCTGGGCTTTAGGTTCCCCACCCTTGCTTTAATTGGAGGTGGCAGGGATAAAACCTGGGGCCTGCCTGTGAAGCAGGTGCTCTGGCACTAAGATAGGGTTGCAGCAGGATTCCTAGAGTCCCAGGAATATGTAGCTGTTTTATGTGTAAATGGCCTTGAGACAGAGGTTTAGAAGGTGATTGATATATTAAGTGTAATAATAATAATAATAATAATAATAATAATAATAATACAATGAAACCTTTGTTTATTTTTTTTAATAAGAATTTATTGACATTTTCATAACAAAACATACACCCACACCCACACCTACAAATATAAAACAAATACAAATATTGCCATGATTCTTCTTCTTGTTCATATACATAAAGAAAATTTCTATTTCCAAATCTTGACAGTTGACTTCCCCTGCCTTTTCACCTTCGGTTCTATATCCATAATCTACTTTAATAACAACGTCTCTCTAAAAATTAATTTCACTTATAAAAAAAACAATCTTCTTAATCTATAATAGCTGATAATATACAATCATCTTAATCTTTAATAACTAATGATAGCTAATAATGCTTAATAATAAACAATCCTCTTATTCTATAGTAATTAATAATAAATCCTTAAATCTTAACAAATTATTCTTATAACAAATCTATACTAACTTCTTTTATCCCTTATACTGCTGCTAATAACATAAAATTCCAAATATCCCTTTTCTTATCAAAAACAAAATAAAGCTTACGGTCTTCACCCTCCGATTTCAGATTACCATACTAGACCATTTAAATTTTATACTTAATAATTCACCCTACTCCCCCTCTGTCCATTGTCCATTTCCATCTATCGCCGGAACCAATCTTCCAATTTTCCTCTTTTCTTGTCCGTCCACAGATCCAGGCACAGTTCCCAACAGACCTTGCATCGAGCCTCAGGGTACACATCTCCTTCTCTTTCGGCTTCTCCGCTTCAATGTTGCATTCTTCTTTTATTTGTAAAAATCTTGATTCTTTGTCCCATGCTCCCGAGCTCACACCTCGGGGGCTGGATATAACAGTTCTTACCGTCCCGGGGCTGCCACCCCCATAGGACGTATCTTTTTCCCGGAGTCGCCCTGTCGTTTCTCTCCATCCTTCATACATCCCTTTCAGCTCTTTGCTAAGGTTTTCTTCCATAGTGTCAAAAGCTTGGAAAGCCTCCTCTGTGGGAAGTAAAAAAAATTTCATATCCCCACTCAAGACCTTCAATTTCCGATTAAGCAGTTCCAGCTTCAAGATGGTAAACCTCTGTTCATCCGTTAATCCAGAGTTCAAAACAAGTTCAAACACAAAGTCCAACATGTTGAGAAAGAGGGTGGGTATCAAATTTCAGTTTCTATTTCTGTGTTCTCCCTTTTGCACCAGTAGTTTTCCACTTTAACTCACACTTTTCGCAGCCATTTTCCCTGAAACCAGGGTGCAAAGACCAAAATTTAAAAAGGAGATATTTTCCGCAAACTTACTCCCCGAAGGGAGATCTAAAGAGTCTCACTTGTCAAAGTTCAAATACTTTGTAGCCATTTCTGTAACAGCAGCCTCTTAGACTGGTTATTTTCTTTCCCCCGAAGGGAGGGAGGCAGGCTTCCTTTCCAAACGTCCCCCGGATCGTTAAAAACGCACAAAAAGTAGTCCAGTCAAATACTCACGACCACCGGGTTTCTTTAGCTCGAAACATCACAGGTAGAACTTTGACGCTCGTCGCGGGGGTGACCGCCGCTATACGTCCCGGTTGGGGCATTTCCCCTATAGCCCGGCTCCGTTGCCCCTTCACCCCCACTCCCCCTTTACAGGGGGAGCGAGGGAAGGGTTCAGAGCCATAATGGGCACAGCCGGGGAGCCCGGGGTGCGGGACGCTCTTCCCGCACCCCACCGGAGCCCCGCTTTGCGGTAGCGGGGCTCCAACCCCCGGGACGGACTGGGTCGCCTCGCAGCCGAGGCAACCCACGACCGCTCCGCGATGGCGTCGCCGCCGGAAGTCCTTTGTTGATGTTTCTTTGCTTGCCTATACGGATCGCTTCTTAGCCTTCTCTCTCTTGTCGAACACTATACTTCACCGCTGTAATTCATAGAAAGCTGCTTTATACCAATGTGCATCTAGTTCAGTATTGTCTGCCCTGACTGGCAGCTCAAGACTGGTAGGGGTTTCAGGCAGGGGTTGTTCCTCAAACCTTGCACCATCTCTTGGCCTCGGTCCAGTATACCTGAAGGAGTGTCTCCACCCCCATCGTTCTGCCCGGACACTGAGGTCCAGCGCTGAGGGCCTTCTGGCGGTTCCCTTGCTGCGAGAAGCCAAGTTACAGGGAACCAGGCAGAGGGCCTTCTCGGTAGTGGCACCTGCCCTGTGGAACGCCCTCCCACCAGATGTCAAAGAGAAAAACAACTACCAGACTTTTAGAAGACATCTGAAAGGCAGCCCTGTTTAGGGAAGCTTTTAATGTTTAATAGATTATTGTATTTTAACATTCTGTTGGAAGCCACCCAGAGTGGCTGGGGAAACCAGCCAGATGGGCGGGGTATAAATATATTGTTGTTGTTGTTGTTGTTGTTGTTGTTGTTGTTGTTGTTGTTGTTGTTGTTGTTGTTGTTGTATGTTGTTGTTGTTGTTGTTGTTGTTGTTGTTGTTGTTATTGTTGTTGTTGTTGTTGTTGTTGTTGTTGTTGTTGTTGTTGTTGTTGTTGTTGTTGTTGTTGTTGTTATTAAAGCAAATGTTCTACCGCTGAGGCACAGCTCTTCCCTGGATGTTGGACATCTCCATAAACAGCTGAGGGACATGGGAGGGGCTGGAGAGGCTCAGCAATGCCAGTTTGTAAGAAAAACAACATGTGGCATTTTCTAAGTTGGGCAGAAGATCTAAAACCAGGAAACCAGAAACGGGATGTCCTGCATAACCATTTTTCTATTCAGGGTAAACAGAGGGGGAGAAAGAGCCGCAAATGAGCAGTAGCAGTTAGGATCAGTTCCTGCTTGGCCACCGAAGCACTGGATGACGCAGCAGCAGCAGCTGGCTTTGTGGCAGAATCCAGCTTGGGCTTTTGAGTCTCCTGGGGGCGCCTTGGCCAGCATCAGGCTCCCAGCTCCTTCCTTCCATAATTGTCCTTGCACGCACTCATCCCTTGTGGCATGTGAACTCGATCAGCATTGCAACTTAGCGCTTTGCCCTCCCGCTCCTTCCTGCAACCAGCAGGCAATTTGTTTTCCTACCTTCTTGGTCGTTAATATTACTCCGGTGACAGCTTCCTCCCCTGGATACAGTATCTGCCCCTCCCACACATGGGCCACCCTTCCACCTGATCCCAAATCAATGGGAGCCACACCCCATTTCGTAATGAGGCTCCGGTTGTGAGTGTGACACCTGCTGACAGCCTGCAGGTTCTCCCCCCCCCCTCCACATCACCAATTCCTGGGGTTGATAGGCACAGCAGGGTAATAATTAAGCATAGTATCGAACCTATAATAGCTCTGTTTGCACTCTCTGTCACACCCCAGATTAAGTTGTGCAAATATTGGGAATTTGGTGGCCACAGCCAGGACTCCGCTAACTACCTTGAGCAGGGTTGGGCAGCCTGCGGGCCTGCAGATGTTGTCAGACTCCCAGCACCCAGCAGTCCTAGCCAGCGGGAGCAGTGTTTGGGGATGTTGGGAGTTGTAGTCCAGCAGCTTCTGGAGAGCTACAGGTTTCCTGTCCCCAGTTTGAAAGAAGCCCGTGTTGTAACCATTCACTGCAATCCTGTGCTGTCAAGCACTGGATGGGTGCAGAGGAATGGTCGGAGGAACCAGCTGGGAAGAAGACACAGAGCCCAGGGAGTGGTGGTGGGATGATAATGAGTGGTCAGAGGGAAAAGACTGGGAGGAGGAGATGTGGGAAGCTGAAGGGATAACAGGACTTAGTGAGGGAAAGTTGTATACCTGTATACCTGAAGGAGCGTCTCCACCCCCATCATTCAGCCCGGACACTGAGATCCAGCGCCGAGGGCCTTCTGTCGGTTCCCTCACTGCGAGAAGCAAAACTACAGGGAACCAGGCAGAGGGCCTTCTCGGTAGTGGCGCCCGCCCTGTGGAACGCCCTCCCATCACAGGTCAGGGAAATAAACAACTACCTGACATTCAGAAAAAACCTGAAGGCAGCCCTTTTTAGGGAAGTTTTTAATGTTTGATATTTTTGTATTTGATTTCTGTTGGAAGCCGCCCAGAGTGGCTGGGGAAATCCAGCCAGATGGGCGGGGTACAAATAATAAATATTATTATTATTATTATTATTGTGGCAGTGAGAAGTGAAGAATCAGAGGCAGAAGCTGAAACAGGAGAGGAGGGCGGCTAAGAGGCAGGGATGAAGAGTCATGAGGGTTTCCCTGCCTGCTGTGACAAGCTCCGCTCCCCACTTGTCCCCCAGAACCAGGAGAGGCATAAAAGACAGGCCTGCAGGCACAGTTGCTTGGGGGGAAATCCCTGGAGAGGAGGAGACTTAGACAGCTGTAGGGAGGCAGGGATCTTTAGACCCGGCAGCTGCTTCATGGGGGCAAGACCTGAGTTGCTCATTAGGCCTGACACTCCTGTGCAGATGCTGTTGTCACTTCCTATGCTACAGCATTGGCTCAAGTCATTTTCTTATCGGAGGCAGGCCAGCAAATGCTGACCATCGGGAGCAACACCATCACTGCCTCCCCCACACTCCTCCACTTCTGTAGCTGTCACATCCCTGCAGGGTTGCATGGACAGTGACCTCAAGCAGGAGCGGAAGTCTGCATAGCTCTGCCTCGCATGCAAATGATCTCCCGCCATCTCCAGGTAGACTTCTTGCCTGAAACCCTGAACAGCCTTTGCCAGCCAGTGAGTCTGACCCAGTAAAAGGCAACTACGAATTTTGTTTGTAGGCGCAGCGCAGAGATGGTGTGCATTGTAGGTCACCAGAGCCTTTGACAAAGCAGTCCGGTGCCAGATGGCTTGGGCGGAATTGCTGCCGTTTCCTGTGTCAAGGCAGCAGCCTATGAATGAATGGTAATTGTGGCGATGGCAATGCCCAGCGATAAATATTTATCCAATGTCCAAATGACTGGGCGCTGTATAAACGTCAATTGTAATGCAGATTGTGAGCGGCAACCATAAAAAGGAAAAGCATAAACACGTCTAAAACCAGTTCCATAAATAAACACAATGCAAACATTTAAAAACAATACCATGTTCAAAAACAGCTCTGATGCTGAGTGGCAGAAAGATCTCCATTTGAAAGGTTTGTTGAAAGAGAAAAGTATCCAGCAGGTGCCGAAAAGGTGAGAAAGATGGCGCCCGACTAGTATGCAACGTAGGGGTGGGGAACCTTTGGCCCTCCAGATGTTGCCAAACATCAACTTCCATCAGCCCCAGCAAACATAGTCAGTGACCAGGGACTGACTAGCTCCGCCCACAGCTAACCACCTGACTAATCCCTAATCCCCTGACTCAGGGAGAGCACACTTCCAAGGTGAAAGGTCACCTACAAGCCCTCCTTCTTCCCCTGGAGGTTCCCCAGCTGGTGTCTCCCACCATTCCTCTGTATCCAGTCAGTCAGTCCATGAGAGACACATTTGACCTTCTGATAAGGTGATGCCTGCAGGCCTTTGATTGCGTCTATAATGGTGAGGTGTTATTTTAGATCTTTAAGGTGTTAGTTGCCCACTGGTTTCCCAGTATAAAGCTAAATGTCAGTAACCAAGCCTCTCCCATCTCTACCTGACAGAGCCAACACTTGGAAGTATGGAAGAGGCCCCTCGTCAACGGCCAGTTTGCAGTAGCAGTGATGAACAACGGCACCGATGGGGCACCAAAGCCAATTGTGACGACTCTGGGACTTCTGGGCATCTTGGACTGCAAGGCAGGCTACAAGGTCTATGAAGTGCTGGAAAAGTTGTTCATGGGGACCTACAAGCTCAACGATCCCCTTCGCACCAAGGTCCCTCCGACCGGCGTGGTCCTGTTCTTCCTCAGGCCTTTGTGCTGATCTTCCCTTTCACCAAAGAGGCAGCGTGCTTCAGATGTCACAAGGGAAGCCGGCAGCTAAGGAAATCATCAGCCAAGGCACGAAAGCTTCTTTCTCCTTGCGGAGGGCTTTGGCGACGAGCATAGGGGATAAACAGAACCATGAAAAAGCTGGACCCTCCACCCCTTCCTCTGGGCGTTTTGGGGATATTTAGAAAACTCTCCTGAGTAGTATGTACCTAGCTGTGTGGAAGGGAGTTGCAGGACCCCAAGGAGCTGCCTCCACGGAAACTACCTTTTCTGGATTAACCTCACAAAACTGCACACGAGGGAGGATGCAATTCCCACAGCTGCACAGAGAGTTTCCACCAAATCGGTAGCTTATACGCATGGCGCAGAACGGCCCATGTCCATCCATTGGCACCTATAGCCATGCAGAGAAACAACTGCTGCAAAAGTGTTGTGTGTGGCGCAGCCCTTGGAGGTAGCAGGAACCGGGGGCAGTTTGGAAGCTAAGCGCATATCCCTCCCTCCATCTGCATTAGGATTACCTGGGAAATCATGGAAGTGCCCTGTCCTTTGTTGCTCAGGTCTCCAATCCCTCTCCCAAATCAATGAAGTCGTACTGGTTTTAATGGTGTGGTTGTGTCCTCGGATGGCCTGGCTCTATTTCCATTTCTTTCCGTTCAGAGGGAAGGGGTTCCCCCGTCTCCTGGGCCGCAGGAGCGCAGCTTCTCTTTCTTACAAACCCTCTTTGTCTCCCTTACTGCAAGACAGCCCAACCCACACTGTGCTGCGCATGGAATTCTGCAGCTAAACATGTCTTGCAGGGGGAAAGGGGTGTGTTAACTATATCTTGACACTTGAAAGTGGCTCTCCTAGGTAAGTAAAGGAATGCTTTCTGGTATCTGCCGGTTTGATATGGGCTGCATACGCACCATAATTTAAAACATATCCCTCCCCAAAGAATCCTGGGAACTGTAGTTTATCCCCTACAGAGCTGCAGTTCCCAGTACCCTTAACAAACAACAGTTCCCCCAGGATTCTTTGGGGAAAGCCGTGTGCGTTTGCAGCCTTAGTCTGGCAGAAGAGCCTCTTTCACAACAACATCCCATCACCGAAAAGCCCCTTCAGCCAATTTTAACTATCTTTCCACCCAACTTCAGGCAGTCAGTAGTAGGGGAATTAATTTACACGATCTGTAGAACCAAAAAGAAAAGAAAAGAAAAGAAAATGTTCTTCAGTGACAGAGGTTTGTGCCTTTATAATTTCAGAAGCAAACAGTTGCACGTTTAAGAACTGTAACAAACATAGCATTTTATTTTGTTATAAGCGGAGCATGTGATTCTGCATTGAAATGTATTGAGCGGGCGAAAACCTAAGAGTTTGGGAGCTGGATCTGCAATGCAATCTTCTCCTTCATGAGTCCCAGAGGAAGTAGCAAGAGTTGTGCAGAATGCAGGTTCACATCTAAATAAATGTGACTACAAGGCAGCGTGTGATCATCAGACACAGCCCAGATTTTGGGTGCCCTGAAGGGCTGGAGATAGAGAGACCTGACCTCTCTGGGGGCACACTCCCATTTCTTTCATTGGAGCTAGTGGAGGAGAACTTTGCAGGAAGCTGTGACCCTGTGTTGAGGCGGCTGGAAAGAGGCAGCTGATTTGGCTGCTGTGGATATACAGATAATGAACCCCTAGGGTCCAGTTCAAGTGAGGCAGACTCACCTGTCCGTTGCATTCCTTCCTGTATGCTTTATGGCTGTCCCCAAAGCCACAGCAATTAACCTGCAATAAAACATAGGTTTATAATAGTTGCACAGGAGCAATTACTGTCACCAGGAAGTACCGCTGTCCTGCTAATAAAGCTTCTTCACAAAGTGCTTGACTTCAATATACTCCCTGAAACTAAAGCAAGGCTACACAGAGGTTTGACTAGGTGGAGCAGGGACTTTTTGGTTGTGGTGTCAACTGGAATTTGCACTGTTTGCAGCCCTGTATGCCTTCTGGCTCCTGGTAGAAGACTTTGCTCTTTAAGTGTCCTTTGGGGGAAGCTGAAACAAGGGCTCCCCCCACTTTTTTAAACTTATCCATGAGCTGAAATTTCTTGGGTGGCATGACTTGTTCCAACTGCTGATTGCCTTATTTCAGTGTTGCGTTTTGATATTCTTTTGATAGTTTTGTATTTCAGCGGTGTTTGCTGCTTTTGGTTCCCTAGTGAGAGAAACGACAGCATAGACTTTTTTTAAAAAAACAACAACCCACAAATAAACTTGTAAGATCTCCCAGTCCCAAGTTTCACATGTGCTGTCATTTTACTGGATAAGTGTCCACTTCATGGTGTAAATGTTTCACCTTATAGTGGTTAAGCGTTGAAGAGAGATGTTTGGAAGAGAGATTTCTTACTCTCTCATAGCAGAGTTAGCACAGTGTTGATGGCTCCAAGCACATCAAAACTTGGTTAGATTTACACCTGCCTTCATCCACCTTTAAACAAATGTTCCCATGAAAATATTTAGGCTAGAATAAATCATAGGTGAATATTTTACTCACAGTCTCCATCGACTGACAGTAAAGCAAAGATGAAAAAGGTTCCAAGCAACTTAAAAAGAAAAGAATTTGGTTTCCTTACAAAGCTATCATGCAATCTTTGAGTCACAGCTGCATGGCTCCTTGCTTGCTTGCTGCAGGAAGCACAAATAAAGGAAAGAGACTGAGAAGCTTATCAAGGGCTTATCAGTGTGAAGACCAGTAGTGGCAGACCGGCTTCTCTGAAAGTGTGGGTCTGCTCCTGTGGGTGCCCTCAAGTTCCAGGGTCCCAATCCCAGAAGGCATCTTAGCAAAACAGTCACAAACAAGGGCAAGGTTGCAGGTGCAGTTCAGTCCAAACAAACCCAAGTTCAGTTTATGCAAGATGAAACACAGAAACGAGGAGAGGGGGGGTGGAAATCAGGAAGGAGATCTTGTTTTGTTTCTGGCAAGCGGAAGGCTGAGGAGAGAGAGCCTATATCCTCTGGCCTCCTAAGCCACACCCCAACTCCTGATAGAGAAGGTGTCTCAGGGATTGCATAAATGTGTTGTCATTTTACAATCCAGACCTTTTAGCATAAGTATTTTGGGGGGACTGACTCCCCCTCCTCTGACATTGCCCAGAGCTTTTCAGCAGGTGTGTCAACACAACAGATGGTGTGTCTGGTTCATTCTCTCTGTGTCTGCTACCAGGTCAGGGCTAGGAAGTGGGGAGTAAACTGCAGTTACCAGGATTCTGTTTTTGGCAGGTTGGGGTGGTGGTTTAAATGTATGGAGCAGCCTATTGACTATGTTGGCTGGAGCTGATGAGAGTCAAATAATTCACCATGGCAAAGGTTGGCTGCAGTTTTCAACATTGTGGAGGAGCACTGGGTGTGTTCCAGGGCAAACAGTCACATGATGTAGAGCAGGTCTGGCCAGTGCCTCATCTGAACTGAGCATGTCCCAGAATCCTTCGCCGCACACAGGGATTCCATGGGAGATGCCCAGGGGAGTCCACTGCTGGTGAGCGGGGTCAGTGTGGAAAACCCTGCTTCAAAGAGAATCTCCCGCATGTCAGAAAGCTTGCAGTTAAGTAGCAATGAGCGAATTCAGCAACGAGGCTGTCCTCCTTATTGAGATCTTCCGGTTAATTGTGAAAGGATTAAGACTATGCCAAATTATAGGTTTGTCCCCACTCAGCCAGCCCAGACAGATGCAGTATTCATTCAGCAATTATGCTCAGAGCGGGAAGTTACATATATCTCTTGGAGTCGGAAATGATGACACATATCTTTGATAATATCCAGATAGATGTAATTGCAAAAACACCAAGAGCGGCTCGGGGTGCATTATTAACCAAGGACAGGTATGTGGCTACGATAATGAAACTAGCAGCTATATTTTTAAATGAGTGAATTGCAAGAAGTAGCAAGTCTCCTGATCTGATATATGCGACGTACATGAATGTAAATAAAAACAAAAAGCCATCTAGAGCACAGGCTGAGAGGGGGGGCACACACCTGTCATCCTCCTCCTGGTGTTGCAGAACCACAAAGCTCATCAGCCTTAACTGTGGTTCTGCCCGCACCATACATTTAAAGCGTTTGAACCCCTCCTGCCCCCCCCAAAAAAAGAATCCTGGGAACTGTAGTTTGTTTAGGGTACCTTAAGGAGCCTCTGATCCCTTATGCTTCACCTCGATCCTTGAGATCCTCTGATGGGGCACTTGTGGTGTTTCTCCACACCCCCAAGGTTTGGTCAGCCTTTGTTGGAGAAGGAAGGAACCTGTGGTGCGGCAGGCCCTGTCCTGTGGAACTCTCTGCCAGTAGAGGTTCAGCAGGAATCATCCTTGCCGCCTTTTAGACAGATGTGGTTTTGTTTGTTTTTAACCAACTAGTATTTACCAACGTTTTTCTTCCTCTTACTGTAATTTTGTATGACGTACAATGCCTTGCTGTGTTGTTATGAAAGTGCCTAAATAAGGAAGGGTGCTGGGAGTTGTAGCTCTGTGGTGGGTGAGCTACAGTTCCCAGAATTCATTGTATGTGTGGCAGGGTGTGATTTAAATGTATGGTGTGTACAAAGCCTATTAACTGTGCTGGCCGGGACTGATGAGAGTCAAGAGTCTCGCATCTGGAACGTTACAGATTAGATAAAGGGACCCCTGACCGTTAAGTCCAGTTGCGGACGACTCTGGGGTTGCAGCGCTCATCTCGCTTTACTGGCCGAGGGAGCCAGTGTTTGTCCGCAGCCAGTTTCCGGGTCATGTGGCCAGATTAGATACTCCTGAACTAAAACCTCTTTTAAGGCTGCAATCCGAGGCACGCTTTAGCTGGGAGTTACCAGTACTTCTGCGTCGACTTGCACAGAGTTGCACTGTAGAATCATAGAGTTCGAAAGTACCCTGAATATAATGTATTCTAGTCCAATCCCCCTGCAATGTGGAATATGCAGCTGTCCCTTATGGGGATCGAACCTGCAACCTCGGTGTTATTAGCACCACACTTCAACCAACTGAGCTATGAATCACTTTCTCCTATTGCTTGTAATGTCCTGAAGTGTAAGGTGTAAGGCTGCAACCCTTTAATTGATTAAATCATTTAGGTTAATTGATTAGAAGCCTTTTTAATCAACTGAAGAGGCATTACCAGTTTACTGGGTAATCAATTTTTTAATGCAACTAAGAGGGTGCTTGCCCCCTGCAGTGTTTGTTTTCTTTAAGTACTTATGATTTAAAAAAAAAAAAAAACCCTAAGAGGCATTGCAGCATATGGTTGAGAAGTATATGAATCCACCATGCTGCTGAAGCTAAGTGAAATATACTCGGAGTCAAGTGTGAATTTCATGCTCTTTATTCAGCTCATAGTAGTGAGGAATGCAGTTCCCCCAAAACGTTTGCTTTATATACACTATTTACACAATGGGCCCCACGTGATTGGCTAATTCCGGGATACTCCTGTATGCCAATCGGAGTGCGGATTCACTTCCACCTGGAGCTGGATTGGGTGGCTCCTGCGGACCAATCAGACTGCTGCAATCTCAATCCTATTGTTCTGGGACCAATCAGACTGCTGCAATCTCAATACTATTGTTCTGGGACCAGACAGACTGCTGCAGTTTGGATCCTATTCAACTCAGTACATAACACATAACGAAGAGTCGGACACGACTGAACAACTGAACAACAACATAACACTAAGCAGGTCTGAGTTTGGTCAATGCCTGGATGGCTGACCATCAGGGAACTGCATATGTGCTTCCTTGGGTTCCATGATGGAAAAAAGGCTGGATCTCAGCATAAGTAAATCAATAAGCCCCCATTTTATTATACTTAGGAGGGGAACACCGCTTCTAAGACAGTGCCTGCTGTGATATTTACATGCCCTATTTAAAAACCAGGGGAGGGGGAGTTGGAAGTTCCACATTCAAACCAATAGTTCTAGCCATAAGAACATTTATGTATGTGTCCACAAGTTTGTGTCTGTTCATAAAACTCCTGTGGTTTGGCTAAGAAGAATAGCATGGCAGCCCAGAAATGGGGCGCCAGATCTTTTAACTGCCCTGTCTTTCTACCTGAAATTAATTCAGATGAGTTTCAGCCCCCATTAACACCTTCTCGCAGATTTTTGAGATAAAGTTTTAATGACGCAGATTCCTCACTGTGTTTACACTTCAGTGAGTCCCACTGATTTCAAGTGGTGCCGGCTGTCTATTTAGGGAGTGCAGGATTGCAGCATCAAACTAGGGAATTGTGTCAGCAGAAGGGAGGGTTAGATCAGAGATAGGGAATCACAATCCCAGGGCTCAAACGCAAACCTTAAATTCGGCTATGCTTCCTCTAGGCCACACCACCGGTTCTGGGGCTACTTCTTCAGCAGCCTGCTTCTACACTCCTCTTGAGTGCTTTAAGCAGCTGGGATGTGTCCTCTCTTGAAATGGGACTCTTGCTAGCCTTGGTGAAGAATTGAGAGATCTTTATGTGTACCAGAGGTGAGCCTGCAGTAAATCACACTGCGCTCAAGTTGGAGTTAACTCTTTATTCACAAAAACATGGAGTGTCAGGCCTAATGAGCACAGCAACTTGTCCTTGTTTGGTCTTGCCCTGTTTGGTCTTGAAGCAGTTGCAGAGAGAGAAGGTTCTTGCCTCCCCACAGATGCCTAAGTCCCCTTCTCCTCTCCAGGGTTTCCCCTAAGCAATCAGAGACTGCGTCTGCGCATTGCAACTCAGGGTTCCTCCCACATCAGCTTTGGTGGCATTCCGGTGCAAGCTGCATTTCTGTGCCGGCACTTGCATGACCTCTCCACATTACATTTATGCCCCAGATTTTGGCAACCAGGCACTAACTACATTCCTAACCAGGACACCTGAGCAAGAAAGAAGCATTAGCCAAACAACCTCAGGTTCCAGCTGACGATTGCCCTGGCCAGCAGCCAAGTCCCTCGGGGCCTCTGCCTAAGCGCACACAGAGCCACTTGCATCATGCTGTGTTCCTACAGAAAGCAGAGAGGGCAGCACCCAGCCCACGGCGGCCGTGGCTGGCGCTTTCATGCGTCGTCTCAACCACAGCTGTCAGAAATGCGCTCAATGCGATATTGAGAACGTGGCAGGTCTTGTGTGAGTGGCTGGTCTCCCCTGTCCTGGAAATTTGCCACTGTGCCCATGAACACTTAGGGGATTTTCTATTTTAGGGGTGGGATTCAGGCACGTATATCATCAAATTCTGCTTGCACAATTAACGCGAATGTAGCCCTCTTGTGCAACAGCCGCCTCCCAGAACAAAATGTACTGGAAAGTGTGGAATAATCGACTTTGCATAACCTCCCCGCAAACAAGGAAGAATGAATGCTCAGTTGTATAACCTTCCTCAAAACTGTGCAGAACAGATTTGGAAGGGCTGTAGCTCAGTGGCAGAGCATCTCCTTTGCGTGCAGAATGTCCCAGGTTTGACCCCTGGTGTCTCCAGGTGGGGCTGGAAGATGCACCTGTCAGGAATGCTGGGGAGGTGCTGTCAGTCGCTGTAGTGGCTATCTTGAGTTAGGGGTGGTGGGTGGCACTGCTTTGCGGTGGTTCCAGCCCTACTTGGATGGACATTTCCAGAGGGTGATGCTGGGTGTGTGTGTATTTTATTTAGCCCTGTGGATCCTTCAATGTGGGGTTCCTCACGCCTTTGGCCATTAACAACTTACACCTCTTTTAACAGTGGTTGTGGGAGGAGGGAGGGGTTTGATGGTTTGTTGTTCTTGCTTTATCATGTATGTTGTGGTTTTATATTGTATTTTTATGTTGTGAACCGCCCTGAGATCTGCAGATTATGACGACAACGACAACAACAAACAACAACAACACTGAGCTGGATGCACAATGGCCTAACGTACAGCAACTTCCTGTGTTCCTATGAATGCTCGACAAATAGGTCACCTGGAAATGAAAATAATCAACCTACTCTACTCTAGAACTGAATAAATATTAATAAATGTTAAGGGTGGGGAGGAAATAGCAGCCATGGGACCCGAGTGTGTCCACAGGAATGAGGATACAGGTATAAATGCTTTGAGCCAGCTGATGGCCAAAACTCTCTTTGCGTATACTGTACATCTGAGCGCCCATTAGCAGCCCTCTTATGCAAGGCTTCCCCAAATGGCTTTACAAAGCAAGGTACAAGTTCTGCTTGCCCAAAGCTGTAATTATGTGGCTGCTCAGGCTTCCCACCTGTGGATACTCTGGATAGATACTTATGTGGTGAAAACCTGGAGAAAGTTTCGGTGTCTCTGCTGCTGCTCATACAGCCCAGTGGGCGGAGCACCAGGCCTGGGTTCAAATTCCCAGCTCATCCATGGGTTTCCCGCTCTTTTTGGTGCCCCATTTCCTCATCTGTGAAATGGGAGTAGCAATAGGCTCTCAAAGGGGTGTATTGGCAATGCTCTGCAGTGGGGTGGGGTTGGGGTGGGGAATCTGCAACTCTCCAAAAGTTGCCGGACTCCACTTCCCATCAGCTCCAGCTACAGTCAAGGATGATGGGATTTGTAGTCCAGCAACATCCGTAGGACCAGCAGTTTGCTACCCCTGTTGCACAGGAGGGGGATCAAGACTCGGAACTTATCCCCTCTGCCCCTTGATGGGAGTATTAGGCACACACCCTGTCTCCTCTAGGACTGCGGGTTGTTGAGTGAAGGATACTGGCCTTTACTGGAAATATATCCTTCAGGCTGCTATTGCTGTATGTTTTATAGGTTTAGAAACTCCCCGCCCTGTCCCTGCCTTTACAACCTTGGAAGGCAGCGTGATGTCAGGGCTGGTTCAGCTACAAGTCAGCACAGAGACTCAGAGAAGAGCGGTAAAGTTGATTATTCAAGGAAACAGAATACAAACAAAGCAAGACTGGACCCGGTAAAGCAGCTGTCAGAACTGACAATCTGGGCCTCCCACTCCCCCCCCCCCCGGCTGTTTTCTCAACAGTCTTAAACTTGGTTGGGAAGGGGTCCCCTGTGCTCTTTGCTCTGCTTCATGCAAAGCCTTCCGCGCCCTGTGAATCTGTTGCAGCCTCAGCCCCCACCTCCTCCTCCTCAGCTGCCTGTCGTACGTCTTTAGTGCTTTCTGCCTGTTCTTCCTCTCTCTCACTCAAGCCTGTTGCTTCTTCAGCATCCAACCAGTCTGCCCGCCCACCCTGCTTCATCCTCTGATCTGTAAGGGGTGATATGATAGCCATGTTCAAATATATCAAAGGATGTCATATAGAGGAGGGTGAAAGGTTGTTTTCTGCTGCTCCAGAGAAGCGGACACGGGGCAATGGATTCAAACTACAAGAAAGAAGATTCCACCTAAACATTAGGAAGAACTTCCTGACAGTGAGAGCTGTTCGGCAGTGGAATTTGCTGCCAAGGAGTGTGGTGGAGTCTCCTTCTTTGGAGGTCTTTAAGCGGAGGCTTGACAGCCATCTGTCAGGAATGCTTTGATGGTGCTTTCCTGCTTGGCAGGGGGTTGGACTGGATGGCCCTTGTGGTCTCTTCCGACTCTATGATTCTATGATTCCGTGTCCCACTATCACTACCCTGGCTTGGAGCCTCCCTCTTCTGAGACTTCTCTAGGGCGTTCTCCTGGTGAGCCTGTGAGAGGAAATAAACATTTTTAAAGTGAGAAGCCTTCCAAGCCTGAGAGGCATTCCTCTCGTTATACTTCAAAAATATGATACATAGATGGCTTTCCCTGATGCAAGGTTCTCATAAAGAAGCTGTCAAGATTTTCGGGCATCCTCCATTTTATTAAACAGCAACACAGGCATTCAGTTAAAGTATGCTTTGTTTTCTGAATCGGCCTATAGTCCTTCTGGTGATTTTTTGAGCGTTTCTTAATCTATTTTTTTCTATAATAATTATTAGTTTTCAATTACAATAATCCAATAATAGCCTCGTTATATCAATGCCAAATTGCAATAAAATCCCCAATATCAATGATTCAAGTACCAAATATATAATTTAGGTGCCCCCCCACCGGCATGCTAGAATTGATGGTTTTATGATTTACTTTATTTCTGCGTTCCAAAATCATATTGATTTCAATTACGATCCAGTCATAATAGCAATCCTTTATACAACAGCTGCAATATTTATAACTTCTATTCAAATTGACACATTTAATGTTTTATTAGTCTACAAGTATTTATTAGTCTTATTCAACATCTTCATCAATGACTTGGATGATGGGCTTGAGGGCATCCTGATCAAGTTTGCAGATGACACCAAATTGGGAGGGGTGGCTAATACCCCAGAGGACAGGATCACACTTCAAAATGACCTTAACAGATTAGAGAACTGGGCCAAAGCAAACAAGATGAATTTTAACAGGGAGAAATGTAAAGTACTACACTTGGGCAAAAAAAAATGAAAGGCACAAATACAGGATGGGTGACACCTGGCTTGAGAGCAGTACATGTGAAAAGGATCTAGGAGTCTTGGTAGACCACAAACTTGACATGAGTCAACAGTGTGATGCAGCAGCTAAAAAAGCCAATGCAATTCTGGGCTGCATCAATAGGAGTATAGCGTCTAGATCAAGGGAAGTAATAGTACCACTATATTCTGCTCTGGTCAGACCTCACCTGGAATACTGTGTCCAGTTCTGGGCACCACAGTTCAAGAAGGATACTGACAAGCTGGAACGTGTCCAGAGGAGGGCAACCAAAATGGTCAAAGGCCTGGAAACGATGCCTTATGAGGAACGGCTTAGGGAGCTGGGTATGTTTAGCCTGGAGAAGAGAAGGTTAAGGGGTGATATGATAGCCATGTTCAAATATATAAAAGGATGTCATATAGAGGAGGGTGAAAGGTTGTTTTCTGCTGCTCCAGAGAAGCGGACACGGGGCAATGGATTCAAACTACAAGAAAGAAGATTCCACCTAAACATTAGGAAGAACTTCCTGACAGTGAGAGCTGTTCGGCAGTGGAATTTGCTACCAAGGAGTGTGGTGGAGTCTCCTTCTTTGGAGGTCTTTAAGCGGAGGCTTGACAGCCATCTGTCAGGAATGCTTTGATGGTGTTTCCTGCTTGGCAGGGGGTTGGACTGGATGGCCCTTGTGGTCTCTTCCAACTCTAGGATTCTATGATTCTAAGTGAGGATCTCGTACATCCTTGTTCTGCCTGTGTGTGACATTTACTCTGTCCATGCTGTTTCTTCCTGTCCTTGTAAAATACTACGCCTAACTTTACTGGTTGTTGCTGCTATCCGTCATGCCTTGTGTGGGGCTGATATCCCAATGTTATTCCAAAAGTTTCTCCCTCAAGCATTTCTTATTCTAGGACAGTGGTACCTCTGGTTGCAAACGGGATCCGTTCCGGAGGTCCGGCCGGATCCCGAGGTTTTCGCAACCCGAGGATCACTGTTATACACATGTGTGCGGCGGTAGACCGCTTCTGCACATGCGCGCACGGCGAAACACTTACGGGGTTGCCACTTTCGCAACCTGAAGTTAACGTAACCAGAGGTGCTGTCTGAAAGCACACTGCTGATGATATTCATACTGCAGGCAATACCACGGATACCACCTACTGGAGGTGTGAAACCCAGCAAGCGCTGGGATTATGGGAGTTGTAGTGCAGCGACATCTGGAGAGCCAAAGCTCCCCGCCCCCATGCCATACGTGAAACTAGTAGCAGCTTCCACAAAGTGGTTCTAATCTTCCTAATTTGCATGTCTGCTACAGCATATGATGCAAACAGAAGCAGATTATGTCATCCCTCGAAGTGACTGGACAGCAGCCTGAGCTGCAATCTCCAAGTTTTGGAAGACCTCTGATCTCCATAGTCTGAACTATGGGGATTCAAAGACTTGGCAAATTGCCCTTCTTGGGGGAAATTATATCCCATAACCTAAAAGTGCCCAGTGCTTCTATTTTTTTTTCCTTCAGAATTTTTTATTAGTTTTATAACATATAATGAACAACTACAAAGATAATACAATACACGTACATGTAGCAAAAATATCTTCTCAACAAAACAAACATACAATATCATATTGGCATTTCCATATTTCCTTTTCATTATAGATTGACTTCCTCACACCTCCTCTTCCTGCGTTTCATAGTAAATCATCTTTAGTAAATTCCATATCCTCATTTTGTTTCATTGTCTTTTTCTTTAACATTTCTATCTTATTTACCCTATTTCTTATCATCTAGTATTTTATCATTATCCTTAACTAGCTTCTATCTACACCCTATCTCTTACTTCTAGCTTTATTCTGTTTTCCTACATTTTACAATATTTTTTTTAATACAATTTCAATTTGTTGCAATCTTCTTTCACCTTCTCCTCCCTCTGGTCTTGGAGTCTCCCGGTCATCTCGGCAAGTTCTAATTTTGTTTTATAGACAAACCCAGCGGCTCAGGAGCATCATACCCCAAAGGTCTATGTGAGAGTCTGGATTCAGTACAATTCAACATTGTTGAATTCCATGAAAAGGAAGACGAAAGTTTCCATTCTTCTTTTCGTAAGTGTTTTAATTCAGACCACAGAACCCTTTACAACCATGGACCAGACATCCTTTTCCTTCCAGTATGGTTCCTTACTAACTCAGTAAGCCACAGAGCTGTATCCTGTGCTTCCTTAATGGTAGGCAGGGAGCCTGTCCTAGCCCTAGCTGGAGATGGAATCCGGGACAATACCCAGTGCTATTTTTTTCTAGAAAAAGAGGTACCGGAACTCACCAACCTGCCTCTCCCTCCCTCACCCCTGTGCCTGATTGATGATGGTAGAATCCTGCATTTGGTGGGGATGGGGAGAAGGAGAGAAAGAAGGGAAGAGGAATAAATGAGGGGTAAACAATGAGGGACGCGGGCGGCACTGTGGGTTAAACCACAGAGCCTAGGGCTTGCCGATCAGAAGGTCAGCGGTTCGAATCCCCACGACAGGGTGAGCTCCCGTTGCTCAGTCCCAGCTCCTGCCCACCTAGCAGTTCGAAAGCACGTCAAAGTGCAAGTAGATAAATAGGTACCGCTCTGGCAGGAAGGTAAATGGCGTTTCTGTGCGCTGCTCTGGTTTGCCAGAAGCGGCTTAGTCATGCTGGCCACATGACCCAGAAGCTGTACACCGGCTCCCTCAGCCAATAAAGCGAGATGAGCGCCGCAACCCCAGAGTCGTCCGCAACTGGACCTAATGGTCAGGGATCCCTTTACCTTAAACAATAAAAAGAAGAAGCACAGTTGTCCTACACCAGGAGGGAGGGAGTCTGTGGCACACCAGATGTTCCTGGACTGCAAGCATCAGTCTTAACCTGGAGTCTGACAACTTCTGGAGGACAAGATGTAGAATGCAGAATTTGGCAGTGGGAAGCTACTCACCTTTAGATTTATGTTCGGGGTGTGTGTGTGTGAAATAAACTAACAACAAAACCCACCGAGTCCTGTGGACCCTTAAGGTCTTTGAGCCTGGAGGTTGTCTACACTCAGCCATCCAGACTAGGAGCCCTGCCTATTGCATGTGCCTCCTATGGTTTCACATACCAAAAACATGGAACACGTCCAAATGTCTTGCTATGCGTACAGCCAATAGAATGATTTGATGAAATGAGAACACCAGGGCCACTCTATTTTGGCTTGGTCAGATCACACCTGGAATACTGTGTCCACTTCTCTGGGGCACCACAGTTTAAGATGAAACCAAGCCATATGAGGAATGGTTAAAGGAGCTGGGTATGTTTAGCCTGGGAAAGAGGAGACTGAGAGGAGAGAATGACAGCCATCTTCAAATATCTCAAGGGCTGTCACGTGGGAGATGGAGCAAGTTTGTTTTATCCTGCTTTGGAGGATAGGACTGAAATCAATGGCTTCAAGTTGTAAGAAAGGAGATTCCACATATAAACATCAGGAAGAACTTTCTGACAGTTGACCAGTAGAACCGTCTCCCTCAGAAGGTGGTTCTCCTTCCTTAGAGGTTTTTAAAGCAGAGGTTGGATGGCCCTCTGTCTTGGACAGGGGTGCCAACTTGAATAAAATATTGGGGAGGGCAGCAGGTAAGCCCCCGGCTCGCGCAATCGATCACATGATGCGGTGCGCACACACCATTTGAACTGCAATGCGCATCAACTTGGGGCATTCCCGCCGCCCTCCGGCTCCGCCTCGCGGGCCGCCCCGTCGGACACGTGCAGGGCGGGCTGTGGGCGGGAGGGGAGAGGATATGGGTTCAGGCCGAGCCAGCGGCGGGAGGAGGTGGCAGTGCCAGCCACGTCGCTCGCGGCGAGCAGGAGCTGCAGCAGCGCCTCGACGGGACGCACGACGGAGCACGCCAGCCACCTGCCTCGACGCCTTCCCCGCGATCGCTGCTTGATGGGCCCGGCGGGGCGACGTCCGGCGCTGCTGCTGCTGTTCCTGCTGCTCCTGCTGCGGACGGGTGAGTGGGCAGGAAAGCCGACGGGCTCCGGATGCCCGCCTCGGGCGCCGCCGGCAGATGCGCTGGGCGCCGGCTCTCGATCGGAGTGAGAGGCACAGAATAGCCTAGGTCCTTGGTGCAATCTTGGGTATAGGAAGCCCCCCATCCAGTCGGGAGCCCCGGAGAGCAACTGCCGTTCAGTGTGTGTAAGACGGAGCTTGATGCACCGACGCCCTTATCTGCTAGAGATCCCACTCTCCTAAACTCTCTCCATTTAATTCATTTAATTCAGAACTACGATCCGGGATCTTGACACCCACCTGTCATCATCCTCCGCCTGGCTCCGCCTAGCAGATTCAGAATGAAATGTCTCTACCACAGTTGTTGTTTCATATTACTTTCTTTTGACACCCCCCCCCAAGGGCGCAAGGGCAAAAAATCTGTCAAAACCTTCAATCATATGGAAACTAGGAAGTTAAATTATAAAAATAAAAAACAACGGGGAGTACCTTTCATGCGGTTATATTTTGCAAAATTACAAAGGACACACCTTTAAATCTCATTTTCTTAAAAAAAAAATATCCAAACTAAAACAAGTTTTCTTGGGTTTGCTGAAAACCTTTCCAGCACTTCCCTCTCAAATTCCTCCTTTCCCCCAAAGGCACTTTTTCTGTGCACACTCAGTAAGCTTAGCCCATGGACACGTTCCCCTTTCATCTTGGACCTTAGGCAGGTCTTTACTCTCTGAAAGGGACCAAATGATGGCTCTAGGTACAAGGGGTGCATTGCTGAGCAAGAGGGAGGAGCAGAACCCTTTTCATGGTAGGGTAAAAGATTTCTGCTATTTCATTTTCAAGTATTCTGATTATTTCTACTTTTAATTAGAATGTTTATCTATCTATCTATCTATCTATCTATCTATCTATCTATTTCATTGAGGGGTGCAGGTACCCCCCTGGCTATGCCCATAATGTAATTGGCAAAGCACTTGCTTTGAGATGTTCCCAGGTTCAGTCCTTGGCATCTCCAAGTAGGGCTGGGGGAGTCCCTTTTGGAGAGATGCTGCCAGTCATTGGAGTCAGTGGGACCAGGCAGCTCAATATATGGGGCAGGGGAAAGTCGGTAGCTTAAGGGTTAAAACCCCAGAAAGTCCCAGGTCCAATCCCCCAGCATCTCCAGCTTAAAGCATCTCAGGTAGCAGGTAGTGGAGGAAAAACCTCTTCTTGAGCCCAGGTGAGCTGCCTGCTGCCTACCAGAGCTGACACTGCTGGAGCTAAAGGGGCAAGTACTTTGACTTGGGAAAAGCAGCAGATACCAGTGGGGCCCTTCGCCGGTTCCAAGCCCCGGGCCCTGCCTTCATGTAGAAGGTCCTGGTTTCAATCTCCAGCATCTCTGGTTAAAAGGATGAGTAGCAAGTAATGGAAAAAACTGAGGCCGTGGAGAGCTGCTGCCAGTCAGAGTCGACAGTATTGGGCTACGTGGGCCGACATTGATTCTAGGTAAGGCTGCCTCTGCATGTAAGAAAATGTCTGCAGTTCAGTGGTAGTGAATCTGCCTTGCAAGCAGAATGTCCCAGGTCCAATTCCCAGCGGGTTGAGAAAGGATCCCTGCCTGAAATACGAGAGAGCTGCTGCTGGCCAGTGTTGACAATGCTGAGTTAGATGGACCAACAGCCCAACTCAGCAAAAGGCAGATTCCCTGTTCCTGGCACTGCCAGGATAAAGGGCAACGTCAGGGACTGGCAGGACACAGATGATGGTGGTGGTGGTGATTTTATTTATACCCCACGCATCTGGCTGGGTTGCCCATCTGATGAGTGTGCACTGGGGGGAAGCGGAGCTGGAGTCTGACTCGGGAGAGGAGGCGAGTAATTTGTGAGGGCCTGCACCAGCCAGGAGGCAGACGTCAGAGGCAGGGGGAGCTTCAGAGCTGGAGGGTGGAGCACAGGAGGGAACAGAGAAAGAAGCAAGTTGTGTGCCTCCCCATCCTCTCCTGCACCACTGTCTCCCAGAACCAGGAGGGGTGTGAAACGAGATGAGCAGAGGCAACTTCCATGCAGGCGAAGTCTCCAGCTGTGTGCGTGGCCAGCATGACTTAACCGCTTCCGGCGCGACAGGACACCGTGACGGAAACCAGAGAGCACGGAAACACCGTTTACCTTCCCGCCGCAGCAGTACCTATTTATCTACTTGCACTGGTGTGCTTTCGAACTGCTAGGTTGGCAGGAGCTGGGACAGAGCAACGGGAGCTCACTCTCGGGGATTTGAACTACCGACCTTCTGATTGGCAACCCCAAGAGGCTCAGTGGTTTAGACCACAGCACCACCCGCGTCCTTTATATTTGGAGCTGTAGAAATGACTGTGCCAACTTTGACAATGAAGAGTTAGCTGCCTGCCATGTGCATTCCTTTGGTTGGGGAGCGCCCATGACAGCTGGTGCGATCCAGCCCTTGCTAGTTAAAAACCCTGTTGGATCCCATCCTCCATTACAGCCCGTGATTAAGGCTTCAGTCCTTGGGAGGGAAATTCAATTGAAAGCAGCAGCCTTTGCATAGACTTGTCTGGAAATGGCATTGAGCATCTCTCTCGCTGAAATCAATCAGACCCCAAATTATCCCAGTTGGGACGGATGGGGCCTGTTTGCCTCTTGCAGCCTGGTCTTAGCAATGCAGCAGCGTTAAGGACACCAGAATCACCTTTCTGGATGAGACCGACTGGGATCCACCACCCGCTAGTCGTACAGGAGCATTTTGGCTAATGATAATAAGGCTAATGATAATAAACTGGGAATAGGAAGGAAGCAGATCAGAGGGAGAAGCTGTTAAAAAAAGGAATGGCTATAAAAGGAAAAGGGAGGAGGAGGGATGAAATAAACGGATAGTTTGTGGGTGGACATGGGGTACAGGGATGCTGTTGGTGATGGAATCTGGGCCCTTCTGCATGCAAGGCAAATGTTCTACCTCTGAGCTACAACACCCCTCGCCCGGTCTGCCCATCTTTTCTGTTGTCCTGCAGCTGGCCTGGCAAGGTGGTCTAGCTACCCTGTGGATTAGGGCGTCGTTCGTGTCAGACGGTCCGGGATCCGGCTGCTTAGCAAACCAGCTTTGATGTCGGCGTGAAAAGATGGGTGGGTCTTCCGGCCGCTGCCTGTCGGGGCAGATTTGAATCCGGGAGCCAGGATCTTGACAGAGAGCTTTGCTCTTTCCTCCTGTTTGCCTTTCACCCTGTTGCATTCACCAGCAGTGTACACAGGGTGGTGCTTCAGTTTTATTATACTTCTTGTTGACCCAACAGTCTATGCCTAGCAAACAGATGCAGATAGAGAAAGGGAGAAGGAAATGAAGCAATTTAGCAGCCAGAAATGGAATCGGGGACTTCCAAGACTCCTGATAGAGGGTGCGAATTCTCTGGGTGCCTGGCCCAATGGCAATCTTACTGACTGGGCTACAAAAAGCTTGCTTGCGTGCGTGCTTGATTGTTTATTAATTAATTATATTTGCATCTCACTTTTCTTCCTTGGAGCTCAAGGTGTCACACACAGTTATTCCTCCCTCCCACCCCCCCCACCCCATTTTATTTGAGGCAGGTTATTTTGTCCTCACAACAACCCTGTCCAGCTGAGAGACAGTGAACGTCATGGCTGAGTGGGGACCTGAATCCTGGCCCCCCAGGACCTAGCCTGACAATATAACCACTACACCACGCTGGCTCTCCTGAGGGGCTCCCAAGATGTCCTAAATGCACCCAGTAGTTTTTGGACTCTCTTTCTCTGAAGCACAATGTCACCCTCCCTGTGCCACATTAGAAATACCAAGCAGTGGGATGACTTGTGACCATTGGGACTGGGGTGCGTGGGTGGTGGAATTCAGGAAGTCCAACAGTAGATGGTGCTATAGATGATGATGATGATGATGATGATGATGATTACCCCATCCATCTGGCTGGACTACCCCAGCCACAACATAAGTTTTTAATGTTTAATGTTTTATCGTGGTTTTAATATTCTGTTGGGAGCTGCCCAGAGTGGCTGGCAGGGTATAAATAATAAATTATTAGTAGTATCCTTGCAACAACCTTGTGAAGTAGGATAGGCCACCCATGAAACGCTGTGGCTGAGTGGAGATTTGAACCCAAATGACCAACATGATAAGCCAGAGGTTGGCAACCCCTTGACCTTCCTGGTGTCATTAGAAGTCCTATCAGCTTCAGACAGCTTGACGTATGACTAGGGGTGATAGTGGCGTAAGCCCTGTGGAACGCCCTCCCATCAGATGTCAAGGAAATAAACAACTATCTGACTTTTAGAAGACATCTGAAGGCAGCCCAGTTTAGGGAAGTTTTTAATGTTTGATCTTTTATCGCTATTACTACTACTACTATGTTGGGAGCTGCCCAGAGTGGCTGGGGAAACCCAGCCAAATGGGCAGGGTATAAATAATGTTTGTTGTTGTTGCTGCTGTTGCTGCTGCTGTTTCCTATGCTTGTTGGGGGCTGATAGGAGTGTGCACGGAGGACCTGGGCTGCCCAGATGGCAAGACATCCCTCTCAGCCTCGTTGAGGTGGTCCGAAGGAAAGCAGAGCAAGATGTTTGGCACCAGCTTGGCTGCAGGAGTTGCCAGAAGGGGGCATACAAGGCGCCATCCAACCGACTTAGGGACCATGTTCTCGATTTGTGTAGGGTTTACCCCTTAGCCTTTTCTTCTCCGCTCCGCCACATGCGGCTGCTGGGTGACCTTGGGCTAGTCACACTTCTTTGAAGTCTCTCAGCCCTGCTCACCTTACAGAGTGTTTGTTGTGGGGGAGGAAGGGAAAGGAGAAAGTTAGCCGCTTTGTGACTCCTTCAGGTAGTGATAAAGCGGGATATCAAATCCAAACTCCTCCTCCTCCTCTTCTTCTTCTTCTTCTTCTTCTTCTTCTTCTTCTTCTTCTTCTTCTTCTTCTTCTTCTTCTTCTTCTTCTTCTTCAACATGAGGTCCCCCTGGTCCCCTCTGAGCAGAACTGGAGCCCACCAGAGCCAGTGTGGTGTAGTGGTTAAAAGTGGTAGATTCATAATCTGGTGAACCGGGTTCGCTTCCCCGCTCCTCCACATGCAGCTGCTGGGTGACCTTGGGCTAGTCACACTTCTCTGAAGTCTCTCAGCCCCACTCACCTCACAGAGTGTTTGTTGTGGGGGAGGAAGGGAAAGGAGAATGTTAGCCGCTTTGAGACTCCTTCGGGTAGTGATAAAGCGGGATATCAAATCCAAACTCTTCTTCTTTCTTTCTTCTTCTTCTTCTTCTTCTTCTTCTTCTTCTTCTTCTTCTTCTTCTTCTTCTTCTCCTGAGGTTATCCCGTAAGGCAGTAAGTGGGAGTGAGAGAGAGTTCAGAATCGGGGGCCCTTTGACTCGTTCTTTTAGCTCTGGAGAGCTGTGCTGACTCACACAACTTTTGAGGTGTTTTTTTTCCAGCTCCTTGCACCCAGCACACTTACTTACCTCCTTTTGAGTAAGCCAGGCTTCAGAAAGTAGACATTGCCCACAGTAAGCAAATAAAAGCTGCATTCCTCAAGTTAGGTTCTCACGCCCTACCCAAAGCAGAGTGACTGGATGGAGGCTACGAGGCCACAAGTTCCAGCTTCCATCTAGGCAGGGTGAAGTCTCAAATTCCAGGCTGGGCAGTCCCGTCCCCCCGCACAGGCCACAGAGCCCTTGCCTCCCCCCGACTTTAGGGAGGTAGCCTACTCTTCTCTTTAAATCATAGTAATTATTTCTAAATGTGCCTCTGAACATAACACTTGAAATATGTGCATTTTGTGCAGATCCACAACACTCTTTTTGGCATTGCAGAAGGGGATGCCTCTACGTTTGCCCCAGCCAAGGGGAATAGTCCTTGGGGGAAGATATGCTTTGCGTGCAGAAGATCCCAGGTTCAGTCTCTGGGATCTCCAAATAGGGCTGGCATTGTCCCCTGCCTGACACCCTGGAGAGCCTCTGCCAGTCAGCTCGACGGACGGGTGTTTTCCCTCTGCAAAAGGTAGCACCTTCTGTCCCTGTGCCCTTTGGCGTCTTTTATGCTTTGTCGCCAAACCGTGTGTGCCAACACGTGCGACATCAGGCAGTGGGTGCAGCTGGGGAGAGGCGGTCGTGATGTCAGGACTGCAATCAGGCGTAGGTCAGCACTGAAACAATAAATCGCCCAAGGCCAGTGAAGTCAACTCTTTATCGAAGGAAACAAACCATAGCTCAGGCCTAGTGGTCTCGGCAATTCTTTCCAGGAGGTCTTGCCCCTGTGTGGCCGTTGTGAAGACTGGAGGTCCCCACCTTCCCACAGCTCCCCAAGTCTTCTTCCTTCCCAAGTGACCTGAAGCTCCATCGCCTTGTCTCTCATTGCTCTGCCCTCTTCATTCCTCCGCACGTTCTGGGAGACCAGGGAGGAGGGCAGCTTCTTGCAGCAGGACAGGGAGATTCCCTGGCTTCATCAGCAGCCTGGCTCATCTCTGTCTCATGGCCTCCCCTCCTCTCCAGCCTCGGCTTCTGCGTCTGCATCTGGACTGTTCTCTGGCACAGGCTCTCCCTGCACACTAAACCCTGTGGCCCCTTCAGCTTCCGAAACCTCCTCTTCCCAGTCTGCTCCCTCTTCTCCCTCTCACCGCTCCTCCTCGTACCACCACCAGTCCCCTGCAGTGGTGGAGCTACCTGCTCCAGCACCAAGAGTGGAGTACATCTGGGGGCGCGGCTGGCGCGTGTTCCAAGGGGCGTGGTGCACTGCCTGGGGGGGTGGCACTCGTTGGGGGGTGCGTGGCAAGCGACGCATTCCCGGAGCATGTGCGGCGAGCGGCGAACAACCTGGGGCATGCATGACGAGCATCCTGGGGTGCGTGGCGAGTGCTGAGCATCCCGGGGAGCGGGGACTGCCGTGATGCCACCCCCCGGATGGCACCTGGGGTGGACCGCTCACTCCGCCCCCAACTTCGTCCACCAGTGGTCCCCTGGCCACAAGAGGCAGCCCGTTGACAAGTTCTTCTTGCGTAGAAAGGGTTCTACAGATCTGACCCAGCTGGTTTCCTTTCCCTAGCTACAGGAGGCCCATTGGGAAATGCTCGACCGCGGACCCGCCGGGGACTCCTCCAGCTCGCCGGGGCGATCTTGTGCACCACAAAGCGCTCGCCGTTTGCCTACATGCGCTATGGGTGCTACTGCGGTTTGGGAGGCACCGGCTACCCCAGGGACCAAGCAGACTGGTGAGTAAGAGACTCGGAAGGTCAAAATATCCGAAACGTTCTGTTCCGGGAATGCATTCTTTTCCGCACGTCTAACTCTACAGCCGTACCTTGGTTGGCAAACGCCTTGCGAGTCGAACGTTTCGGCTCCCGGACGCTGCAAAAAGTGAGTGTTCCGGTTTGCGAATGTTCTTTGGAACCCGAAGGTCCAAAGCTTCCTGCAGCCAATCAGAAGCCGCACCTTGGTTTCTGAATGTTTTGGAAGTCGAACAGACTTCCACAACCGATTCTGACTTCCGAGGTACCACTGTACATCATGAATCTGTTGAAGAAATTGCACTTGAAAATGATCATTTTTCAGGACAACTTGGAACTCAACATCCCAAAGTCAAGGGGGGGGGGGAAGACACACGGTCTTGAATCTAGAGAGCCTTTCCTGTTCAAGTTTTTTTCTTTTTTATTTAATTTTTATTTATGAATTTATAAAAGTACAAAACACAGAACTAAGGAATAAGTGAAAGAAAAGGAAGGAAAAAAGAGGAAAGAAATATATACATTACATCAGTGCTTTTTTTCTTTAAAAATGTTTAAGGGTACTCTCATTTTGACTCAAGAAAATCACCATTTTATAGTTCAAATTGGGGGAAATAAATACAGTAAATGGGCAAAAGCACAAGGATTCACAAAAATGTTTAGGGGTATGCGTACCCCTGCGCCCCCCCCAGAAAAACTATAACTGCTGAACTTACTCCAAACCAATTAAAGTTCTTACATTATTACAATGGTTTTCTACGTAGTCTACAAATGGCTTCCATTCCTCTTTAAACCCTTTCTCTTCTTGCTTTATACTTATACCCGGTAATTTTGCTGGTTAAGCTTGCTAATTCTATGTATTCCATTAATTTCATCTGCCACTCCTCCTTTGTTCATACAGGATTCTTGCTGCTGTCGTGGGCATACATAAACAAATTTGTTTGTCTACTTGGTACCTCGGATTTCATTATTCCTAACAGGAAGGCCTCTTGCCTCTCTCCTGTTTACATTTTTGGGGACAGAGTGCCCATCCCACAAGCTTACAACTTAAAAGACATTACACACGAGGAAAAAAGGACGTGAGGGTAGAGGAAAAAAGCAAACCCAGATGCCGATCTTTAAAGTTAAATAGAATGTCTTGTGGGGCCAGAGCAAAGCTAAGCAGCTACCAACTTCTGGATAGGAAGGCTCATTTAGAAATCGAAATAAGCAAACAGGAAGATCAGAGCTTTTGCATAAACGAACCGGTTGAAAGAAAGAAAGAGAGCACTCCCAGCAAAAGTTTGGAGCTGCCTAGCTTTGCTGTGGTCCTACCCCTCAAGGCATTATAATTAACTGTAATAATTGGTTCCTGAGTTTGCTTTTCTCCTCTACCCTCCCCATAATTTTCCTCGTGTGACATGTCTTTTAAATTATAAGCCTGTGGGGTAGGGAATAATTTTAAACAAACTAGGAGGACGGGGGAGAAGTGAGATTAGACCTTCAAGTACCTAATTCACACTTTGCAAAACTACCGTATATGGAAACACGACTATCCTGTGAAATGGGCCCTTCTCCAAATTTTGCAAGGCAGTTCTCAAACCTAATGGATGTAGAATGTAGGTATTACGGCAAAGTGTGCATCCAAGTACATATATTAGTGAAAATAACAGACAAAAATGCAGAGTTTAGGGAAATTGCCTAAAAAAACATATACTGCCCTGGAAACTACATACAAAAAACCCTGCATACTGGGGGAGGGGAATTGTGAGGATTTTGTAATAGAAAGGTGGTGAAACGAACTTAAAAGTTGGAAGAATGAGACACGGAAATGGATGGATTCAGCCATCCGTGTTCCAGAGAGAGCAAGCCACCTGCCACATCAGAATGTGCAAACTTGGAAACTGCACCAGATTCTCTGGCTAAGGCCAAACCACCTTTCCTGTGTTTGGCGGTGGGGAATAACCCACATCCTTAGGCAGTTCTAAAATGAAAACCATCGCCCAAAATATAGCCATCTATGTGGGATCTATTTTATGACCATCTGGTTGCCGCAATGAAGTTTTTTGAAAACAAGACCTCCATTGCTTCCCACAATCTTGCAAAATGAAGGGATGTGACTTTAATCGCTACGCTCGGGGCACAGCTGGAAGGGTGGGGCACATGTCTCCAGCTGCTTCCACTTCTCCCAGCCCCAAATCCAGACTAAAATGTAGGCTAGCAGGTCAGCTTCCTGTTGCTGTTGATTCGAAGGCATGGAGATGGCAAGCTGGTGTTTTGATCCGCCCCAAAAGAAGGTCCTCCTACACAACTCCTATGGCCAGGAGTCGAGAGGAGAGTGACCTTTTCATAGACTTGGAAGCTCTCCCTTGGCCTTAGAGCTTTGTGGCAGCCATTGGCTGGCTCCTAGAGAGCTTATGCATAACTAGGGATGGGGAATACATTGGGTTCAGTTTGCATTTAAAGACGAACCTGTCTAGTTTGCACTTTATGGGAACTGAAATGTGGCAGAAGTCACACTCCTCTGAACGTTGCAATGCAGGAATGAATGTGTTGTCTCTTGCCTTGCCTTGCTTTAACTGTATGTGCATCTACACATGCAAATCGCCCTGAGAGCCGCTGTGGCTGTAGGGCATTGTGCAAATGCTCTTAAAACAAAGCCATTATCCTCTCTTCTGCGGCCAACAGGTGCTGCTTCAAGCATGACTGCTGCTACGGGGAAGCCGAGAAGGAGGGCTGCTCCCCCAAGTTGCAGAAGTACACCTGGGAGTGCAAAAACAACTCGGCCAAGTGTGGTGAGTGGATATTTCCTTCGCGGGGAGGAGCTGTGCTGCCACGGCGGCAGTTGCATCCAGCAACCTCCCCTCCTGCCCTCTCTTAAAAGGAAAGGTAAAGGGACCCCTGACCGTTAGGTCCAGTCGCAGACGACTCTGGGGTTGTGGCGCTCATCTCACTTTACTGGCCGAGGGAGCCGGCGTACAGCTTCCGGGTCATGTGGCCAGCATGACTAAGCCGCTTCTGGCAAACCAGAGCAGTGCACGGAAATGCCGTTTACCTTCCCGCCGGAGTGGTACCTATTTATCTACTTGCACTTTGACGTGCTTTCGAACTGCTAGGTTGGCAGGAGCAGGGACCGAGCAACGGGAGCTCACCCCGTCAGGGATTCGAACCGCCGACCTTCTGATCGGCAAGTCCTAGGCTCTGTGGTTTAACCCACAGCGCCACCCGTGTCCCGCTCTTTCCTAGGGATGCACTTTTAAGAGACTCATTTTGTGTTTTCCATTTCTTCTCAGAACCAAGGGCAAAGATTGCCCACTTGTAACTGCCCGATAAGCTACTCCAAGCAGGCATGGCTTCAGGGTTGGGTAGAGTTGGCAGGGCACCCATGCTGTACCTGGATCGCTGGAGCCGACCCTGGCCTCCTTCGGATTCTCCAACAGCTGGTCCCACTGGCATCAACATTGGCAGCATTGCAGCCACCAATTGCCCCCTTCATTTAGCCTGGTGAGCGTATCTGCTAGTAGCATCAGCAGCCCTCTTTGACTAGGAGCTGAATGCAATACTCGGCATCCTGACACCAGGCCCTGTGCTGCAGGGAAAACAACACGGCCCTGATCCGGCTTGGGTTCTTAGCTGTGATTCCTGCATTGCATGGGGTTGGACTAGATGCCCCCTTGTGGCCCCTTCCAACGCTACAGTTCTGTGATTCTAAGGCCCAGGATATATTCTAGCTGTAAGCAAGGAATTTCACAAGAGGTGTCCATGTCAGATTAAGCAGAAACAAAATAGAAAATTCTTTCCAGTAGCACCTTAGAGACCAACTGAGTTTGTTCTTGGTATGAGCTTTCGTGTGCATGCACACTTCTTCAGATACACTGAAACAGAAGAGATTAAGCAGAAACAGAAGATTAAGCAGGTGTGGGGAACCTTTGGCCCTCCAGATGCTGCTGAACTACAACTTGGATGCTGGGGATGTCGTGGGATAGTTCAGTAAATATGCAGTTTTTGTGTGCGACCGCTGTGAAAAATGGCACATTCCATGCTAGGGTTCATTAAGAAAGGAATTTATCACCATGCTGTTATACAAATCTAGGGGGCAGCAGCGTTTGGAGTACAGTTCTGGTCACCTCGCTTCAAAAAGGATATGGAAAAGGTTCAGAAAAGGGCAATGGGATGGAGAGGCTCCCCTGTGAGGAATGATGGCAGCTTAGAGGAAAGGCAAGTAAGAGGCGACATCATGGTAGAATTTTTTAGGATTACGCATTGCATGGAGAAAGTGGATAGAAACTTTTCTCCCTCTTTCGTAACACTGGAACTTGTGGACATCTACCAAAGCTGAATGTTGGAAGATTCAGGATAGATAAAAAGAAAGGACTTCTTCACTCACTGCATGATTAAACTGTGGAAATCGTTCCCACAGGAGGCAGTGATGCCCACCAACTTGTTGTTGTTGTTCAGTCGTGTCCGACTCTTTGTGACCCCATGGACCAGAGCACGCCAGGCACGCCTATCCTCCACTGCCTTGCCCACCAACTTAGATAGAGGATAAGCCAAATTCATGGAGCTGAGGGCTGTTGATGGCTGCTAGATGGGAATTGGGAGTCTAGGGCAGTAGGTTAAGGGAGGGCTGCTCTACCCACTTACAGTGGGACTTACTTCTGAGCAACCACACATAGGATGTGCTTCATCCCATTAGTGTTTCTGTCATTCCTAAAGACACTGGCCCTCCCAAGACCCTGGGCATCCAGTTTTATTCAAAATATTTAGTATCTAAGGAAGTATTCAAGAATTATGGTGCTGGAGGAGACTCTTGAGAGTCCCATGGACTGCAAAAAGATCAAACTTATCCATCCTTAAAGAAATCAGCCCTGAGTGCTCACTGGAAGGACAGATCCTGAAGTTGAGGCTCCAGTACTTTGGCCACCTCATGAGAAGAGAAGACTCCCTGGAAAAGACCCTGATGTTGGGAAAGATGGAGGGCACAAGGAGAAGGGGACGACAGAGGATGAGATGGTTGGACAGTGTTCTCGAAGTGACTGGCATGAGTTTGGCCAAACTGCGGGAGGCAGTGAAGGATAGGCGTGCCTGGCATGCTCTGGTCCATGGGGTCACGAAGTCAGACACAACTGAACTGAACAACAACAACAACAACAACAACAAGTAAGTATTTCATTCCCTCTCGTTCTACTAAAGGCCAGAAAAACCTGCGCATTCTGGTACCCATTTTGCAATTCCCCGAATGACGGGCTTGATTCCTGGTCTCCCTTTTTCTTTTCACAGACGATATAGAAGACAAGTGCCAAAAAATGGCTTGCGAATGCGACCGTGAAGCAGCCAAGTGTCTGGCGAGAGCCCCCTACAATTCCAAGTATTTGTTCTGGCCAGATACTTTATGTGGGTCGTTCAACCCTCAATGTGAAGATGATTAAGAAAGGGCGTCACTTGGGCCAGACTTCACGGACACGGGACATTCCCTTCCTTAGAGTCACTTCTCAAAAACAAATCAAAGCGGCTCTAGACTTCACCCAGCTTTGGATGGGTGTTGTCTAGACAAACACACCAACTTCCAAATAATTTCAGCCATACCTTCAAATAGGAAAGGTTTCCCCAAACAGAAGGGGGATAACAAGCTCCAGCCCAGCTCACTGGCCCAAGTGACACAAGGCCACCTACCTAACCTTGGTACATCTCATTTCAATTCAGTATGTGATATTCTCCTCTTCGTTACAAGTCTTGAAGTGTCGTCCAGAAAGGACTCAGCCCCCAGAGTAACCATTTCCTTATTTTATATACCCCAGGCAAAAGTTTGCTTGACCATGAAACCTCAGACCAGCCTACCTCACAGGGCTGTTGTGAAGGGGGAGAGGGAGAAGAAGAACAGTGTTCGGTAAAAATGTAATACTAATAATAAATATTAGAAAAAAATCTTCCGTTTTAATTCTTAAAAATGTTCATATGCAAATCTGAAGGTCATATCATTACAAACGCAGAGTCAAGTTTAATTTATAGGGGCACATCATTTAAAATAAAGCTAATCTTGGTTTTGGCATACATTTAACAAGTGGCAACAGGAGGCGGGTTCACCTACGTACGGGAAAAAAGCCCACCATCTCACAATCAATTGGTATTTACGTGCATAACATCTTTCCCCTGCTTTTTTCCTAAAAAGAAAGTGGTAGCAGTTGGCAAGTAGATCTAATAAATCAATACAGCAACAGAAATTACTTCAAATTCACAAACACGACCAGAGCTGTGTGTATAAGGAAAAGGGGGCCAAGACAGCATCTGAGCCATATGCAGCTGCTTCATGTGTAAATGCAGGACTCGTTTTGCACGAAAAAGGAGCCTGGCTGCTTCGATTTCTCATCAGGCTTCTTGTGCTGCACGGCCGGATACAGAGAGTGGCACACAAAAGTTGGCGCTACGATTAGTCCAAAAGCAAACGTTCTGAATGTAGAGTAATTAATTGTTCCTTCTCCTCGAGGAAAAGCAGAAAAGCACCTCCCTTCACTTGTTGCCGCCGTCACAGCTTTGAAAAGGAAGACTTTGTTGCAAAAAAAAAAATCACAAGTTTTGCCACTGTGGGAAGAAAATTAAATTGCCTTTTTTTGCCAGCTCCCTGCCACCGGATGCTTCAGGACTGCACAGCACAGTGCCGATCCCAGAACACGCCATCAAAGCACTTGAGTTTCCAAGCGACGGATTTCTTTCACCACAAGATCAATGTTTATAATTGGGTTAAAGTACAAAGCCCAGTAGAACAGGCAGTTGCAAACAAACTGAGGAATAACTGGCCAGAAAATAGCCATGAGGAGTCCCTGGGTGGACACTTTCCAGAAATGGCCCCACATCCGGTGAGGAATTGTCCTAGATGGGGGAGGGAAAAGAGCAGATTAGAGCCCTAGGTCTCATTTCCGAGGAACCTTTGGAACTCTTGCAGATGCTGCACAAAAAAACATCCTTGTGCAACACACAACAGGTCAGGGAAAGCAAATATGTTCAATCATTTACAGGAAAACACCAACGCAATAGTTTTAAGGAGAGTTTTAAAAGTAACTAAGAGAAAGGAGGGAGGGGAATACCAAAAAGGGGTGGGGGTGGGCCTCCAACATGTACAGGGAATTTGTGGTTCGCGATAATCCTTTTCGTTTCAAATGAAGGTTGCTTATCTGGAGCACTGTAAGTCACATGCCTTTCACTGGAAAGCAACTTGCTCATAAACGAGAGGTCAAGTTTACCTTGGGGACTTTTTGATAACCAAAAATAAAAGTTCCCTGGCACACCATTGCACGGCTAGCTTTTCCTCCACTGAGTAGGAAGAAGCTGAGTCAAAGCTGGGAGATGGAAAAGGAGGAACCTCTCTATTCAGTGCAAGTTCTCGCTTTGATTTCCGCAAAAAGACGGTGAGAAAAAAAAGAGAGAGAAACATTAAAGGGATTTTACAAGTACAGTCACACCTCGGGTTACGGCCGCTTCAGGTTGCGCGATTTCGGGTTGCGCACCGCGCCGAACCCGGGAGTAACGGAACAGGTTACTTCCGGGTTTCGGCGCCTGCGCAGAAGTGCTACATTGTGCTCTGCGCATGAGCACTGAATTGCATCACGCGCGTGCGCAGAGACAATGGCGCGGGTTGCGAACGCGCCTCCCGCGCGGATCGCATTCGCAACCCAAGCGTCTACTGTTCAGAAACAGGGTTGCTAATTCTGGAAGGTAGGAGGGTCTGAGAGGGACTTACTTCAGCTCCCTTCTTGACCACAGCCTCCAGAAGGAGAAGAGCTCCAGCACAGAGAGCAGCATGGCGTTGACGATGATGAAGCGGGACGTCCAGTAATGCACCTCTAACCAGTCCCAAGCAAACTCAGCTATTAGCTGGTAGGGCAGGAAAGAGTATTTCACGAAGAATTCGCGCCACTGCTTCCAAGCAGGCTCCTTCAGGTCCTGAAAGAGACGGAAAGCGTCCAGGAAAAAGCAGGTTGGCCCCACACCAAATTACCTCTGGTTCAAATGTTGCCATCGGAACCTAGTTCTTGCCACTGGCATACCCAACATTTATTGACAGCTTTTCTTTTGAAAGCAAAGAAAAAAAATGTTTTTGCCCAGAAGTGGCTTAGGATCTATGTGTGTGTTCACTTTTAGCCCAAAGCAAGGCCATTTCAGATGGACAGCAGGCTAGAAAAAACACGGCCGTCAACACTGGGGATACCGGCACGGCTCTTAAACGTGACGATGCAGGTAATCTTGGCAGGAAGCATTTTCTCATCTCCAGGACCGGTGCTAGGCATTCTTGCGCCCTAGGCGAGACCACCTGCTGGCGCCCCCCGCCAAAGCCTACTTTAGCGGGAGGTGGGGGGTGGTGGAGAGGCAACCAGCAGTTTCTCCGCTGTAGCGGAGAGCTGCTGCTCACCCGTCCCGCCGCCCACCCCCGCCAAAGCCTGCTTTAGCGGGAGCTGGGGGTGGTGTAGGGGACAAGCAGCACCTCTCCACTACAGCAGAGAAGCTGCTGCTAGCCCCCCGCCCCCCCCCCAAGCCTGGCCAGCGCCCCGTCTATCTTGGCGCCCTAGCCAATTGCCTAGTTCGCCTTAATGGACGTGCCGGCCCTGCTCATCTCAGCATTTAATGCTACAGTGGGGTTTAAGAGTCTGTACTAGGATTTCCCAGGAAGATTTCTGGCAGTGCAATCGCTGGAGCGAGCACATTTTGTCCGTACTGGATATATGCCACCTTTGGAAAACAGTTACTTTTCTTTGCTAAGGACAAGCGAGTATCTCTAAGCAAGCATAACATGAAGGAAAGGCACCCTGTATTGTTGCAAATATCTTTAAAGGTAAAGGTAAAGGACCCGTGACAGTTAAGTCCAGTTGCAGATGACTCTGGGGTTGCGCCGTTCATCTGGCTTTATTGGCTGAGGGAGCCGGCGTTTGTCCGCAAAGAGTTTTTCCAGGTCATGTGGCCAGCATGACTAAGCCGCTTCTGGTGAAACCAGAGCAGCGCACGGAAACGCGTTTACCTTCCCGCCAGAGCGGTACCTATTTATCTACTTGCACTTTGGCGTGCTTTCGAACTGCTAGGTGGGCAGGAGCTGGGACCGAGCAACGGGAGCTCACCCCGTGGGGATTCAAACTGCTGACCTTCTGATCAGCAAGCCCAAGAGGCTCAGTGGTTTAGACCACAGAAGCATCCACGTCCCTCATATCTTTATGAGGTGGCAATTAATGTATTTGGCGTCTGCCAAACCTGCAGAGGAGCACAGGAATTTGCTTCACGCTAAAGCCCTGTCTGCACCAAACATTCAAAGCAGTATCTATGCCACTTTAAACAGTCTTGGCTTCCCCCAAAGAATTCTGGGAAGTCTAGTCTGTTAAGGGGGCTGAGAGTTGTAAGAGACACCTGCTCTGTTCATAGAGCTATGGTTCTAAAGAGTGATTTAGCAATCAATCCCGATGTGTAGCGATATCCCATGTTTTCTACCAGTGATAAACAGTATTTTTAGCTATTTTTTTCTCTATACAGTTGTACCTTGGAAGTTGAACGGAATCCGTTCCGGAAGTCCGTTCGGCTTCCAAAATGTTTGGAAACGAAAGCACGGCTTATGATTGGCTGCAGGAGATTCCTGCAGCCAATCGGTAGCCACGGAAGCCACAATGGCTTCCAAAAATCATTCGGAAACCATAACACTCATTTCCGGGTTTCGATCGTTCAGGAGCTGATTTGTTCGGGAGCCAAGGCCTATGAGAGGTACGACTGTAACTGTTTTTGTAAGAATCATGAGTATTCTATTTTGCATTTTTCTTTATTATTATTTTTGATATATTTCTCTTTGTTATCTTTTTATAAACGTGTTTGGATGCTAGAGCTCAATGTGTTAAAAACCTTCAAAAAATTGTTAAATAAAGCGAAGTACAAAAGCCCTTGGCCTGCTGCCCCCATGACGTTTGCCCCCTTTTCGCTCCTGGGGCCATTTTTCACAGAGCTTTTAGCGAGGGACACTGATCTGCAACCTCAAAACATTCTGTACTGCTGCCCCCACAAAACCCCTTTCCATTTTGGGGGGGTGTTCGGGAGGGGGGCATGTCCCCAAGGTGGACATCTCCTGCTCTTACTTACTAGCAGCTTTGCGAGAATATCCTCCAGCTCCTCGTCCTGCACAGGACATATGGTGTGGAGGAAGGGGAGGAAAACGTCCGTGTAATCAAAGAGGTACAAGTAGAGCATGGTGAGCCGAGGTGAGCTCTTCAAGGCATACAACAGGAACAGCGACTTCCCGGGATTCACCGCCTGGAATGCCAGGAAACAGAGAGAAATGTGGGGGAGTCAGCCGTTAGCAGGAACACATGAATGCACGAGGAAGAGCAAACGGAAGCAAGGGAGAGTGCAAGGGGGCTTCTGTGAAACGCAGCTTTGTCTCACCAACCTCTTCACCCTCCAGGCGTTTAACATAAGGTCAGAGTCATATTAAGTAAAGTTCACATGAACCCTGCCTAACCTTGGGAGAGGCTCTATCTTCTTCTGTTCTGACGCTTCAGAGACCAGAGGCGTCGCTATAGATAGCAGAATGAGAGATCGCTGCCCCCACCCAACACCCCAGGGCAATCCTGCTCCCTCACTGCTCAGCCCTAATTCTAGATCACCAATAAACTAGTTAAAAAGAACAGGTCCCAATACCAACCCTCCGTTTTCCACATCCCACCACTGAGAAAACTGTCCATTTATTAATACAGTCGTACCTTGGAAGTCGAACGGAATCTGTTCCGGAAGTCCATTCGACTTACAGAACGTTCGGAAACCAAAGCACGGCTTCCGATTGGCTGCAGGAAACTCCAGTTTGCAAACCGGAACAATCACTTCCGGGTTTGCGGCATTCAGGAGCCAAAACATCTTGAGAACCAAGGCATTCGGGATCCAAGGTACGACAGTACTCTGATTTTATTCCTAAGTAAGTCCTCATCCATAAGAGGATCTCTGTGGTTATATCACGACTACTCAGCTTAGTCAAGGATAAATTTTCGGGGTTTAATTTTCAAAACCCTTTTGAAAATCTAAGAACCCTTTGTCAATTGGTTCATCTCTGCTGACACGCTTGGGGAGGGGAAAAACCCTCTAGATGTTGAGACAGGACCTACCCCTAGCAAAAACCATGCTGATTCTACTTCAGCAAGGCTTGTTCCTCCTGCTTGGCAATTCTACCTGTTCAGTGGTTTCCCCACTGCTGACGTTAAGCTAACCGGTCTTTCATTCCCCAGATCCCTATTTTATAAATTAGTTCCCCATTATTAATCAGCAGGAGGGGATTTGCTCTGTGGATTTCTTCCTTCAGACCAGCCCTGCATTAAGCAGCCCCAAGTGTAACTGTGTAAGATATCATTACAGTAGGCAGTGCAGAGGGAACTTGCCAGCATTAAATTGCACAATGGGGTGCACACTGTGGCATTTGCTCTCAGATGCAGGAAACTCCATGGAAATTGGGGAGACCCTCTGCTCCTAAGACACTTTTATTTTATTTATGTATTTATTACATTTCTATGGCACCGTTCTCTTCCAAGGAGCTCAAGTTGGTGTTCATGGTTCTCCTCCTCCCCATTTCATCCTCACAACAACCCTGTGAGATGTCGACTGGCCCAAGGTCACCCAATGAGCTTCATGGCTGAGTGGGGCTTTGAACCCTGGTCTCCCAGGTCCTAGTCCAACACTCAAACCATTACACGGCACTTGGGTGACACAGGCTGAAGACAGGATGGGGACCAGACTCAGAGCAGGGCTGGGCCGCAGCAGGGACGCCGAGGATCAAAACACCACAGGGATAGAAGAGTGATTTGGCGCAGGGGCTAAAGGTCTACGGCCACTGGAGGCGGGACTTCCTGTAACATCCTCTCACCTTGTACTCCCAAAGGTTCTGCGGTGGTTTGACCCCCAGCATCTTCACGCGTTCCAGTTCCGTCATAATGGCCTTCCTGTGGCTACTGTTCTCTACATTGTAAGGAGCCTTTGAGAAGTCCTCGTCTGTGAGCGTTAACAGGAGCCTGCAAGACCAGGAGTTACCATTACACGAAGGAAACTCCCTCTGCCCTGCTCCAAATCGCGCTGAACTATCAAGCCGAATATCACCATCAAGACAAAACGGGTCTGTGGGTATTTGCACTGAGAGCAAAGCGCATCTGCCTACTCTAGAATTTAGACATGATCCTAGCAAGAGGACTAACAGGGAACTATTGCTAACAGCCACGCTACAGATTAAAAACTTACTTTGAACACAACAAGACTTTTTTTGTTTTTGTTTTGCCCCTGTGTTCACATCACCTGAGGAACACAAAATCTTCGATAAGCAAGGCACCAGGTAGAACGAAGTTTCTCTCTCAATAATCTCAGAGCATCATCACCAAAGGGATCTTCCTCACCTCCCATTAACGCGCTCAAGTAAAAACCTCTCCTTGTAGAGGGAAGTCCAGGGTCCCAGCTGCCCCAGCCAGTGTACCACCTCCCCAGCGGTCCATTTCGCAACGGGTTTGTGGACGAGGAGGTCATCTTCCGACTCCCGGCTGCTCCAGTGATAGCCGAGCAAAACTACCTGGAAAGCAATGAAGAGGGTCCATGAAGGGCTATGCACAGGGGTGACTGGGGCATGTTTCAGGTGTTTAATACAAGAGCAAAGCACCCAGCGGGGCCCAGAGGATAGTGCTAGACTTGATTGATTTTAATTATATGCTGCTTTTCCACAACGAGATGTGCCCAAAACAGCTTGCAGCAAACATTCAAAAGCATCAAAATAGAGAACACTGGAAATACAAAATATTCTAAATACGGAACATGCAAGTGAATTCAAAATTACAAAAATCAACAATTTAGCAAGCACAGAATAATTTCAATGTTACAAAAAAAACCCCACCCAATGTAGGCTTAAGTACAGTCGTACCTTGGTTCTCGAACACCTTGGTACTCCTATGTTTTGGCTCCCGAATGCTGCAAACCCGGTTTTCCGGTTTGCAAACCTTTTTCGGGAGATGAAAGTCCGACGCGGCTTTCACTTGACTGCAGGGAGCTCCTGCAGCCAATCGGAAGCTGCGCCTTGTTTTTCGGAGTCAAACGGATTCCTGTAACGGATTAAGTTCAAGAACCAAGGTACAACTGTACATAAATACAAAGCAAAAATGAACATTCACCAACAGTAAAGTTTATGGTGCTGGCATTCCAAGGAGCCTGGCTTAAATACAGCTTGGAGGGGGAGAGGACATAACAGCTGGAAAGCCTGATAGCCAAGGAAGGACTCATTGAGTGACTCTGGGACAGGAACCCCTTCCCATGACAGCACACCCCATGGGGCTGCTGAGATGATGATGGAACTCTGCACGGTGGAAGCGCTAGGGAATACATTATGGGACCCCTGCAGCTGAAGCGAGCACTAAGCTTCATGCACCATGTCAAACCATGTCCCTCTGGGTACCTTTCCACTTTCTAGTCTCCAGCATGTTCTTTGGGGACATCAGCCTGTAGGAGGGGGAAAGAGGTGGCCCTGGTGGCCGCAGCCAAATGCCAGGCATCCCAGCTACTGCAGAGAAGGAAGGGCCAAATCTCAGTGCGTAGGGCATCTGCATTGTATCTAGAAGGTCCCAGGTTCAATTCCCAGGGTCTCCAAATAGAGCTGGGAATGTCCCCAGTCTGAAACCCTGGAGATTCATGGCTAATCAGTGTAGACAAGACTGAGCTGCGTGGATCAATGGTCTGACTCAATATATGGCAACTTCCAAAGGCAGACAGCTGGCAGCTGTGAACCTCTATAGGCTTCCCTTCACCTTTCCTGCTCAAGGGAACTAAGATGGAGGGCAATAGGATGTCCTTTGAAATTTCTCTGAAGAGGCCCATTAAGTCAGGAGGCCTGTTAAGTTTTCTGCAAGTATACAATCAGCTCTTCAAAAACCCACCCTCAGCAAAGCCCTTTGTTTCCCACCAGCACAGGGATTTTTAAGGGAGAGACTTACAGCTACACAAGTTAGCGCTGTCAGCACGCCAGAGAAAAATCCCCCTCCTCGAGGATTAATTCGCCCCGCCGTTGGAGCTGCAGAGGTCTGATCGCTCCCGTACTTCTGAAAGGCGGCGAGGCTGAGGGACGCGTCGCTGTTCTGCTGGATGTCGTCCTTCCGCTGCTTGATAGCGTCTGGAAACAGCTTTTCGATCGCATCCCTAGAAAAAGAGAGCGTTACTTTGCAAGACTTCTTCCTGCAGTTTGCGGCCAGTCCGTATGGGGCCTTCTCCTTTGCACTGAGGAGGGGGCAAGTGGCTAGAGTGCTGGACTGGGCCCAGCTCAACGGTCGTGAGGTTTGCTAGCTGTCCTCGGGCCAACCATACTGTCTTCTCAGCTTGGCTTACCTTACAGGACTGATAAATGAGCTACCACGAGCTCCGTGGAGGATGAGTTGGGTACAAACAGGTGATAGCGCTATGTCATTCTGCTGGCTAAACCCTTTAAACTGGGGTGTGTGTGTGTGTGTGTCTTTTACAACCACATTACAGTCGTACCTCGGGTTACGTACTTTTCGGGTTACAAACTCCGGTAACCTGGAAGCGCAACCCGGAGCGCGCACAATGTGTGGATGCGCAGAAGCGTTCTGCGCAGTTTGCGCATGCACAAACCGCTACTTCCGGGTTTTTCGCGCACTTGTTCGGGTTGCGTACTTTTCGGGTTACAAACTGTAACCCGGAACCAATTACATAGGCAAACCGGGGTACCACTGTATCTCATAGACAGGCTTCCCAGTGTGCCAGTGATGGGCGGAGCTAGAAGCAGAAGGGGGAGGTGCAACTGATGTGAGTCTCACCTGCAGATGGGAGGCTGCATTCCAGCTATACAAAAGACACACACACATACACACACACCAACCTCCATTCAGGGAAGCAAGAGGAACCATCACTTTTCAAGGACACATTCTAGCAACACAACAATGTCTCAAAGAGGGCACAGGGTGTGATGTGGGGAGAGGCCCAGAGGAGCACATCTGGCCATTAGTGTTTTGAACTGAAACAGTCGTGGACACCACCAAGCAAACTCTACAGCGGTCTTTCTACCCCAGGGAAGACTCATGCAATACTGAAATGCCGAGACTGACAGCGGAGGGCATTTAGAGGATCTAAGAAGTCAGCCTTTCCCAAACCATGGCATTAAGAACAGCAAAAGTAGAGAAGAGGGGGAAAATGAGTTCAGGATTTTTAAAAAATATATATTTACAAGTTGTGTGTCTTTGTTTCTGAATTTGATCCTTTTACATGGTTTTGTATGTATTGTGGTATTTATGTGCTGTGGCTTGTTGTTTTTACTAATTATAACAAAATAGAAAATTTTAAAAAAATCCTTCCAGTAGCACCTTAGAGACCAACTAAGTATGTTCTTGGTATGAGCTTTCGTGTGCATGCACACTTCTTCAGATACTTAGTTGGTCTCTAAGGTGCTACTGGAAGGAATTTTTTTTATTTTTTATTTTGTTTTGACTATGGCAGACCAACACGGCTACCTACCTGTAACTTACTAATTATAGTTTAGCAAATATTTATTGTAATTGTTAGGAGTGAGTTTCTATCCAATGATTGTTTGCTGACATTTAATTTCATCGTGTACTGCGATATTCTAATAGATTACTGAGTATTCCTTTAAGCTGTTTATTTTAAAGTCATGTTTTTATTATGGCTTTTTTTGCATTGGATCAGATTGTTATAAGATGTATGATCTTTGTTGTTTATTCAGCTTGCAGACTGCCTTGCGTATAGTAATATATACATTAAAAGTGAAATGGAAAATGAAATTAAAAGTATGACAATCGTAGGACCAACAGTTCTTACTAAGCAAAGAGGGCAAACTAACATATCTCAACCATTGTATGAAGACCACGTATCACAGTCCTCGACTGCTAGAATCACCTGAGAAGAATGTTGACTTTGGGGAACCCTTCCCATTTCCCCCTGCATTCTGGACACTCGTTCTTCTTGGAAGACGTCCACCATAATGCCAAGCAATGCCTGCAGAAACTGTGCCCACAGTTCAAGGTGGTAGGATTGACGAGAATATCGTAACAGCAATGGCAAGAGAATTCGCTGACCGATATCCGCCGGCTGACCCCGGGAGAAGCAGCTGTCTGAACTTCCAGCCTCTCCGACGGCCACTTCAAACTCTCCTCCATGTCCATTTTGTACCTGCAGCAGCCAGCACAACACCCGCACGTCCCTAGATCTCGAAGCACGCCACAAACTATGGGAAGAAAGTGAGCCCGTTATGTTTCTCCGTGAACACAATCCAATGTGAAAAGAAAAATGCATTGTTAATGCAATGAGATAGGAGGTGGTTGTTGTTGTTGTTTTTGTTGTTGTTATTATTATTATTAATTAAATCTGTTTATCGCCCTTCACCCGAAGATCAATGGTTCACAGCATAAAAATACAAAACGAGAACAGAAGACATAATAAAACAAAAAGAAACCAATAACCCCACTCCCACAAGCTCATTTAAAAAGCCATAGACTGTTAATCAGCCAAACACCGGGCTGAAGAGGAACGTTTTCACCTGGCACCTAAAGATGCATAGTAAAGGTGCCAGGTGAGCCTCCCTGGGGAGAGTGTTCCCCAAAACGGGGAGCCACTACAGAAAAGGCCGGTCATCATGTTGCCACCCTCTGGACCTCTCGTGGGACAAAAAAGGGCCTCAGATGATAATTGCACGGTCCAGGTCAGTTCATTAGGGGAGAGGCAGTTCTGGAGGTACTGTGGTACTGAGCTGTTTAAAGCATTATAGGTCAAAAACAACACTTTGAATTGGGCCCAGAAACGAATTGGCAGCCAGTGCAGTTGGGCCAGAATTGGTGTAATATGCTCAAATCTTCTTGCACCGGTGAGCAACCTGGACGCTGAATTCTGCACCAGCTGAAGCGTCCGAACCATCTTCAGAGGCCGTGCCACGTATAACACGTCGTGGTAATCTAACCTAAAGGTTAGCAGAGCACAGACAGCAGAAGTTAGGCTATCCCTGTCCAGACAGGGGAGCAGCTGGGCCACCAGACAAAGCTGTTGGAAAGCACTCCGGACCACTGAGGCCACCTGAGCCTCAAGCAACAGCAAACAATCTAGGAGTACTCCCAGGCTACGTACTCGCTCCTTCAGAGGGAGTGCAACCTCATCAACGGCAGGCAACCTCCCATCCATCTGGTCTAAGGAACCACCCACTAACAGTGCCTCAGCCTTCTCTAGATGGAGCTTCAATTTCCTAGCTCTAATCCAGTCCATCATTGAGGCATGACACTAATCCAGCACTTCTGCTGCCTCACCTGCAGACGTAAAGGAGATGCAGAGCAGTGTGTCATCAGCATATTGCTGACAACGTACTCCAAAGCTCCGGATGACCCCACTTAGTGGTTTCATGTAGATGTTAAGCAGCATAGGGGATACAATTGAACACTGAGGAACCCCACACTGAAGGCTCCACAGGGCCAAAGAGCACAGCTGTAATGGGAGAGGCGATGTCTTCCAGGACTAGGTAACTCTGGAAAGGAATGTTGTTGTTACAACAACAAAGGAATTAAGTGTGGCCACTTGGTTCTAAAGGAAGAGATAAAACAGGTCGCTCACTTCAGCAAACAAAAACACCCTCTTCAGCTGCTGTAAAGAATATTAATCAACAAACCGGCAAAAAGTGTCTCTCGCACACTTTGGAACATGCAAGGGAAATCAAATTAAAAAGTTAATACGACTGCATGCTGAGAAAAGTTGCCTATGTCTGTATTCTCCTACAGGAACAGACTCTAATATCTCCTTTAGAAAATGAAGTCAGAAGCCCCAGAATGTTTGTTGTGTTTACTACAAATCTGGTTTCTTCCTCCCATGGGCTTTATGTAGAACTGGGAAAGTATATTTTAATGCCATGCTTGTTACACATGGGGGCGTGGCAGAGATCAAAGATGCTGCTTACATGTAGAAGGGTTACACAATCCACACAAACTGTTTGCCAATGGCTACTGCAAAACAAATGCAATTTACCTCTGGATGTCACTTGCTGGGGGGGGCAACAGCAGAGGGGGGCTGTTGCCTTCAGGCTGTGGGTACTCAAAGGGCCGCTTTTGGAAATGAAATGCACAACTACTGTACACAGGCCTACCTTATTATGAGCTAGCAAGGAAGTCTTTTTGCTCTTCTAGGCCACAGGTGGGGAACCTGTAGCAACATCCAGAACCTTCCCTTCCTCTGGATTAGATAGCTGAATCATGAATTCAGTTAAGATAGCAAATGAAGCCTCCATGCACAAGGACAGTCAAAAGTACCAAATGCTGGGAACAAACAACAGTGCAAGGTTGCCGCCTTTCACGCCTCCTCCTGAACATCCCAGAAGAATCTGCCAACAAATCTTGGAGGCAGCTTGCTGAGTAAGTTAGGCACACTTTGGGATGGCCTGGCGAATTTCGCAGTTTCCACACACACCCTGCCTCATGAAACCTGGGAACTGTAGTTTAAGGGAACTGTAGTTTTGTGAGAAGTTTCTTGTTCGGGGGGTTGCCTTAAACTTATTGTGCGTATTCAGCCCTCCCTTTCCAAACTTGTCTGGCACCAACACTGCTGTCGTCCTGGCACCCTTCAAACCTATTTGTTTGCTTAAGTTTAAATGCTTTAAAATTTTGGTTTGCACCTTGCTTTGCTGATTTTTAAAACTGCCTCTTTTTAAAGAGCTTGGTTACTGTTTTAATTGTTTTAAAAGCTGCCACTTATTTTGTGCACGCGTGTTGTGCCTCAACGTGCCCTGCCCTCATATACGGTAAGTGCCCGTAGCCTGAGAGGAAACTCTCCACCTGCGCAGGAACATTTAAATCTCTGTGTTGTCACCCTCTTCTTCCTACTCCTCCTCCCTGCCTCTGAACTCTCACCCTGCCTGAAGGGGTCGCCCAGAGAGGGGGGGGGAGCTGCAGGAAGAGAGGGGACACCCTACCTGAGGGTGGGCTGCTTTCTGGCAAATCTCTTACCACCACCACACTTATTAATTATTATTATTACATTATTATTATTATTATTATTATTACATCTCCAACATTGTCCTCCTTAAAGTTAGAATCACAGAATTACAGAATTGGAAGGGAATCTCCATGTAGAATCGTAGAGTTCAGGCTGATTTGATTTCAACGGGTCTACTCCGAGTACAACTTACTTCTACACAACGTTTTATATAATAATAATAATAATAATAATAATATCATCATCATCATTTCTGGGTTCTGCGCATGGAGGCCTTACTCACCGCAGGCCCGTCGAAATGAACCAACCTTAGTTCCTCCTGCCCATTACTTTCAACGGGTCTACTCCCGAGTAAAACAACCTGTATTGATAATAACAACAACAACAGCAGAAGCAGCAGCCGCGACGCCTATTCGGCCTTTCCCTCCCCCGCCCCTTGACCCCTTTGGGGGGGAAGGGGATCCGGGCCCCTCCGACTCCCTCCTCCTCCTCCTCTTCCTCACCCAGCTTGACAGTGGCGGCATCTCCGTCTCCTCAGCTGAGCCCCGCCGGGATCCGCTTCTGGGCGCGCATGCGTGGTGACGCCCGACGCCCCTCTTTGGCTGACGTATCTCTTTACGCACGGGCGCCTCTTTGTCGCCGGGAGCGCAGCCCCGACCTGTACACAAACTGAAGGGGCGTTGTCAAAAACCCGGAATCATCGACGGGCACTTCCGGTTTACCTCGGCGGCCATCTTTGACCGACGCGGCTTACTAAAGGTTCCCACCCGCGTCTTGAGCATAGATAGGAGGAAGTCCTAGAGCGGCACGTTCCTTTGTTCTGGAGGTCAGATTTCCGGTTTCTTTTTTCCGCGCCATGTTTGAAGTGGGCGAATGCTCCCCAAAGGGAGGGCGCCCTAACTTCCGCTTAGCTTGCGATTGGACAGCAGCTGGGTGGGCGTGTCTGTTGCGCAACGCAGCGCCATAGGCACCCGCTCTTGCGCATTTTCTCGGGGGGCGGGGGAGCATAATGGGTTTACGACAGCCCTGCAGTGTAGTCTGGTATGACTTATTTATCCCATTTGCATCTTCCGCTTCTTTCAAGAAACCCAGGGGAAATTACCTCTCACCTTTCCTTCTCATCCCCATAACCATCCTTTGAGGTGGTTTAGGTTGAAAGATTGACCCTGCAGGGGAAATTGAGACTGAGTGGAGATTCGAACTCAGGTCTCTCTGGTCCTAGTTTGGTGCTGTAACTACTACCACCATACTGGCAAGTCATATTACCCCTAGACTGTATTGATGGGGCCTCGAGCTCAGAGTGGCTTCTGACAACCTTGCAGTGTAGTCCAGTGTTGCTTTCCTCAAGTTGCAAGGAAATGAAGGGGTGAAGCTAAGACTGAAGTACAACAACCCTGCAGTGCAGCCCACTATTACCCACATTATCATCCCTGGTATGCAGGTGGTTAGCAAATGGTGAGAGCGAGAGAGAGGATTATGACAGCCCTGCAGTGCAGTCTTATTGATCTCCAGGTCACCAATTGGGACAGGGGTTAGAACAACCCCAGTGATCCCTAGGCATCGCACATGGGCTGAGGCTCACAAACCAGTGTGTTGCCTCTGACGCCAGCAAAAATAAATCCAATTAAATGGTCGTCTTCTCAAACTCCACACTGAAGTTGATGCAGATGCAGCTGAATGCTTTTGCTGTCCTTTTCTTTCATGCAGACACCTTGTGCTTTTACCTCCATAGCAGTGTGAAGAGGACAGCACAAATTAAACACAAGAGGAAACTAGGAGGCATTGTGTCATCCCTGGAGTCCCTAACCTTTTCAGACCTGGGGGCACATTTGGAAATCTAAAAATCTGCTGCATGTACCAAAAAATGCCCTCTTCACAGAAGAAAAATGAGTGATGTGCAGGACTTCCCAAACCCAGGAAAAACACACCAAAACAAAGATTCCTGCATTGCAAGGGGTTGTGTTGCATTGGGCGGAAAGGCCTATCTTCTGAGCTACGCCAATAAAACTCAGAGACTTGAGAGGAGCTTGGAGTCCATTTTGTTTTCTTTATTGCAAAGCAATAAGGGTTACAGTCGAATCATTTTCGCAAGCCTGCAACCCCGCCCAAAGGTCTGGGCAGGGGTATTTGTAACATTTCAAACAAAGGATTTCAAATTAACCAATCAAGTTCTTCATTACTTCATTCTAGTCTAGTAGGCTACGCATGTTCATCATTACCTCATTCTCAGTTTAATATGCATGCTAAATAAGCATTGCTAACTAAACCTTGTTTCTCAGAGATTTGTTACAATCTGTTAGTGTGCAATGCATGGGAACCTGTGTTACGTGTAGCCATTTTCATGTATCAACTTATGTTCTAGCTTATGAATGCGTCTTTATGATTGAATATTTGCTTGTTCTTCTATCTCGGTGTGAGACGGCATCTTGCCAAAATCATCAGTTCCTGAAAGCAGCAGGTTACCATAATTCTCTATAGAAGCATATTAAATGATTTATAGGGGTTCACATTATCACATTTATTATGGCCCTTTGGGCCACTGCCACAGTTGGACTAGATGCCCCTTGTGGTGCTTTCCAACTCTACTATTCTATGATTCTATGAAAACAAATATGACACAGAAAAAAAAAGAGATTCCCACCTGGCGGGGTTTGATGTTGCCAGCTTTCGGGTAACGTTTGCAGACATCTTTGTAATGCAGAGTTGGTCTGCCAACAGGCCTGGTGCCTGAAGCCACAGAAAGTGAATGAATGCTTGTGTCTTTTTCATATTTGTGGTGCCAGTGCTCATTATTTGTTGGTTGAGGTTGTATCATACTGGCCTTGCAGTGCCTAAATAAATATCTTGTTTGACAGACCATTGCTGTGTGGATTCTATTGTGACCATCCAGGCTTAACCCACGGTATTATTGGGTACTACTGAACCCCAATATTTCTGCAGCACTAGCAGTCGTAAAGTGAAGGGGTCCAAGCAAGTTAACATTTCTGTGGCCTCAGAGCATCTTTTATTCTCTTTGTAGCCCCTGGATAAACGCAAAGGCATTGAATCAAGTTTCAGATAGCAAAGGACGGCAACATTCTGAACTGTGTGAAAATGCCAACTCTGCCCAATTTTGCTACCTGTGGACCAGGTGAGCAGGTTGCTGAAAGCTGGTCCTCATTCCTTTGTGCTCAAAGCCATGCATTCCTATTTTCCATCCAAGGGCCATGTTCACAAGTGGGCAGACTTCTGGGGGCCACATTCCACTGGTGCGGGGAGGCTACATCATCGGCATTTATTAAATTTGTATACCGCCCTTCAGCCGTAGAGTCCAGCCACACAAAAATTGGAGGTTTCTTCACCTCCGCTTTTCCATCCAATTCAAGGGCACCTTCTAGCAAGGCCAAAAAAGGCAAAATGGAGGAAGCTGTGGGGTGGGGCCTGTGTAGGGGGTGGGGCCTGCAGAGAGTCCCAAAGGCTGTATGGGGAGGCTTAATGAGCCACATTTAGCCCCCAGACCTGAGGTCCCCCTCCCCTGGATTAGACGGTGGCATTTGCCTCTTTGGAAAAGCAAGCGCCTCTTCCAGATTTAATGAGTATTGAGCCTGATTTGTTTGTGGGGAGATTAGATGATGCTGCATCAAGCAGCTGTTATCCCACACTTTCTGGCAAATTGTCCTGTCAACTTTCCTGAGTGGGGTAAATCCACTTTAGGGGTGGGTGGGGGGAGTGAGTTTTGCAAGAGCTCCGAATCAGCCTTATTGACACACTCTGAATTTACTGAATACAGTGGTACCTTTGGTTGTCAAACGTACGACTCCCGGAACCGTTTGAAAATCAAGGCGCAGCTACCGATTGGCTGCAAGAGCTTCCTGCACTCAAGCGGAAGCCGCAGAAGCTGCAGAAGCCATGTCGGCCGTTCAGCTTCCAAAAAAGTTCGCAAACTGGAACACTTACTTCCAGGTTTGCAGCGTTCGGGAGCCAGTTTGTTCAGGAGCCAAGCCTTTCGGGAACCAAGGTACCACTGTAAATGCATACCTTCCAAGTGCCCCGGAACAAACAGGGCATCCCATTTCCCCCCCGCACAAGATCTCAGTGGCCATTTGGAACACTGTGCTCTCACACTCTGCAATCACCCTGAAAAAGTCCCGGGGGGGGGTTGCGATATCACACAGCCCCCCCCCAAGTGCATGTTTCTGGGTGCTGTGTGAGATCTTTCCCCGAGAAAAGGGGAGAGCAAGGTGCAGGTCACATGACTCACCCAGGAGCCCATCCCGGAAGACACATGTTCTGGTGTTACGTCAGAAAAAGTTGGTAATATGTGTGTGTGTGTGTGTGTGTGTGTGTGTGTGTGAGAGAGAGAGAGAGAGAGAGAGAGAGAGAGAGAATATAAAGACTGAGGACACAAGGAGAAGGGGGTGATAAAGGACAAAATGGTTGGACAGTGTTCTTGAAGTTTTCTCGAGAGCCAGTGTGGTGTGGTGGTTAAGAGCGGTAGACTCGTAATCTGGGGAACCGGGTTCGCGTCTCCGCTCCTCCACATGCAGCTGCTGGGTGACCTTGGGCTAGTCACACTTCTCTGAAGTCTCTCAGCCCCACTCACCTCACAGAGTGTTTGTTGTGGGGGAGGAAGGGAAAGGAGAATGTTAGCCGCTTTGAGACTCCTTCGGGTAGTGATAAAGCAGGATATCAAATCCAATCCAAACTCTTCGAAGCTACTCACATGAGTTTGACCAAAATGCAGGAGGCAGTGGAAGACAGGAGTGCCTGGCGTGCTCTGGTCCATGGGGTCACGAAGAGTCGGGACACGACTAAACTATATATGAATGAAATAAGCAGCCAATTTAATGACCAGGCTTCTCCTGATTTCCAGGTCCTGGAAGGATCTCCAAAAACCAAGCCAGGATCTCCCTCCCCCAAGCAATGTCTCCATGCAGCTGCCAAGCTCTGAAACTAAACTTGGCTTCTTGGGAATGCCAGAGAAGTCTGTGGAACTCATCTATTCTGAGAACAAACTAGGGTCTCTTTTTAGCTTGGTGGGAGGGCCTTGGGCTTCTAGAAGCAAAGGAAGGGATCGCAGCAGCCACTTTCCGAATAGCGTAGTGTTAAGAGAGAGGCTCTTCTACAGACGTTGAACCCTGTCTTGTGTGTTCCCACCTAGAGCATCACCCCAAAGATGTGTGTGGCTCTCAGGATGCTGGGAACACGGAAAATGTTGTCCATCTTCATGATCCTTGCCGCTGTCTGTCTTCAGGGCACCTTGGTCCAGCAGCCTGGAACAGCGGAGCGAAGGAAGCTATTCTTCGAAAGGTTTAGACGATTGGAAGAGCAGGTGAGCCTGGCATGGACTGTCATTATCCTAAGTTCACCAAATAATGTTCTTGATAGCGGGTCCTGCTGTCTGACCAATGTAGATCTGTACTGTATCTATTATTCTGGACTCTGGAATGTGTTGACAGTCTAACTTGGGGTGGAAGCAACCTTCTAGCTCACTAATAGTAAAATGGTTGAATTGCACAACGTTTCGAAAAACCAGCTTCTTAATTATTGGTATTCATGCCTTTTGGACATGTAGATTGTGTATCGAGCATTTTTCCATGCAAAGTTTGTTTGCTTTTCAAAATTAAGATGCTAGATTTCTTACCAGCCCTTCACAGTAAGTTCCCAGGGCAGGAGACAATGATATAATATACAGTTACAAAAACAGATAAAACAATTACAATTATAAAAAAGGAAACAACTAGTGAAATCATTCCAGCCAGAACAGAACAGTAAGTTCTGTGCGGGTTGCACAAAATGAAAACAAGCTACCAGGGTCTTTGTTCTTCATCAAAGGCTGGAAATTAATTTTTCCCCATTTTACACCTTTGATTTGAAATTAGCATTATTCCTGGCACTAATAGATATTGCTCTAATAAAATATCCAGGTTATCTTTGAGGTGCTCTTTTGTTCTGCCTTGATATTCCCAGAATGTCTTCTTGTTGGGCTCAGCCTTTTTACCTGTTAATTTCTCAAGAGAGCTGATCGTGAACAGGACTTTGTAGTTAGATTTCTAGCTAATATTTCTTTGGGTTTCTCCAGTACCTTTCGGCAGGCAACACCAGGCAGTTTGTATTTAAAAGAAGATCTAAAACAATAACCACCTAAGAAAATAACATTGCAGGATTTACGCAAAGCATAGTGGCACAAGGTGTCACTTCTGAGATATGCCTGCCCTATATGAGTTTATTATATGAACTCTGCCATTGACACCTAGATGACACTTGGGGTCCCTTCCAACTTTACGATTCCATGATTCTAGGATGAAGACTGGGAGAACCCCCTTGGGAGTCTTCTCCCACATGGGGCCAGGGTCCTAAATACAGTGATACCTTGGTTCCCGAACGGCTTAGTTGTCAAACAAATCAGCTCCCGAATGCTGCAAACCCAGAAGTAGGTGTTCCGGCATGCGAACGTTTTTCAGAAGCCGAATGTCCGACGCGGCTTCTGATTGAGTGCAGGAAGCTCCTGCAGCCAATCGGAAGCCGTGCCTTGGTTTTTGAATGGTTTCGGGAGCCGAACGGATTCCCGGAAGGGATTAAGTTCGAGAATTAAGGTACCGCTGTATCACAAAACCAATGGATCCATTTGAACTGAGATGAAATGAAAACCGTTATGGTTCATGGGAGGAAAAGAGAGCTTGCTGACTAGCTCCAGTACCATTAAAGACGAGGCCAGGAGTCCAAATGGGGAGAGGCAGTGGATGTTATGGTGTGAGTTGCCTGCCCAGCAACCAGCTATAACAGGCGCTGATAAATAAAGCAATTGATTCTTGAGAGGCACTCTTTCCAGAACTAGCAGGGACAGCTCAAGGAAGAGTCCCAATTTAGAGAAATGAAAGGGAGCGCCGTGGGTTGTTGGGTGGGAGGTGCTGTTCTATCTTCAGATGGGCCAAACAACCAGCCTTGCAGGCCCTCTGGCGCTACTGAGATAACAGCGATAACACGCTGCTGTGGTCGAAGCAGGAGACATCTGTTTGCAACCCTTGCCTCTGTGATGCTCAGTAGAACGCCAAAAATAGTGGAATCAGCAGCTGGCGGCAAACAAGTCTGGGTGCTGCTGCAGTCGCCGTGATTCATTAGGCTTGGGGTCATGTTTCCCTTTAAAAGTTAGTGGGAGTAGCTGCTGTTGTGATATTTATCCAGCCCTTGGCACCTCTGCTAGGATTAGCCCATAACCTCTTGCCAGCAGCCACAAGCGTGTGTTAGATTGTGCTTTATTATTATTATTATTATTATTATTATTATTATTATTATTAATACACTGAGGCAGCATACACGCCATCCATTGAAGCACATAGTTTCCCATAAAGAATCTGGGGGACCTTAGTTTGTCAGCGGTGCTGGGAATTGTAGTTTTGTGAGGGAGTAAACTGTAGTTCGCAGGATTTTCTGGGGGAAGCTCAGTGCTTAAGTGGATAGCCTAGAGTAGCTGGGGTAAACCGGTCAGATGGGTGGGTTACAAATTATTATTATTATTATTAATGCTTTTTTTCTTTAAAATATGTTTAGGGGTACTCTCATTTTGACTCAAGAAAACCACCATTTTATAGTTCAAATCATGGAAAATAAATACAATAAATGGCACCAGGATTCCGATCCCTGGCCTATCAGGAACTGCTATGAGCAGCCTCACAACTTTGAGGAACAGATGCTTCCCCAAGGGAGCTTGTCAACTAGGAAATAATGATGTAAAGGATCAGAAATAGCAAAATAAGCCCGTTAATGAGTATAAGTCACTCGTGGATGGTTTCCAGTTAACACTATAAATAACGGCAGCCCTTACTGTAGAGATATGAACAGAGTTGGGTGAATTCATGGGCTCCAAGTAGTCCAGTGGAAAAATGTAGCCCTGCCTCCAGATCCAAAGATCTCGCTCAACCCGTTTCACAAGCGCACATCAGATTGCCATGCTCCTGGGAGTGACCTCGGTAAGTCTGCTCCGCCCAGTTCCATGACTTTTAATGTACATTTTGGAGCTACTTCTGGGTTCGGCGCTATGCACATGTGCACGATTGTGCATCATACAGATGCGCCTAAACTGGGAGCAGCTTGTACTTGGCTGGACAAATGCACTGCAAAATTTGCGATGGAGAGAATTTCGAAGGAGGGCTGTGTTTCGGCTTGCAGCTTGCTTCCGAAATCGCAAACTAAGTCAGCTTGCCTTTCAATGCAAGCTGAATCAAATTTCTCCCCTGTTCCTACCTGGAGATAGTTCTGGGGGCCAGATAGAAAGCACTTAAGGGCCACCTTTCATTCTCTGCCCCTTCCCTCAACCCTTTGCTGATGCAAGTCTGTATCTGCAGTGTGCCTCACCTCCCCAACCTCTCTAGGAGCCCTCCAGAAACCTAACGGGATTTTTCTCCATTCCCCCCTCACCCTAACTATTTTCCAGTTCCGGCGGTTCCAGGAGGTCACCCTGACGCGCCTTCAGGAGATTGCTGGGAATTACAACGTCTCCCACGACATCGATGCCAAGTTCGAGCGGCTGCTGAGCAAGCACCAGGGCCTGGAGTCCGCTGCCAACGAGAGCCATGCAGCCACGCAGGAGGAGCTGAGCCACTTGAAAGCTCTGGTGAAGAAGCTGCAGAACAAGAGCAAGAAGCAAGACTTGAAGCTCGGGGCCCTGGAAGAAGCCTTGAGCGAGAGGGACCGCGAGAAGGCGGCAGAGATGCAGCAGGAGAGAGCACTCCTGGCCAACTTAACCCAAGAAGTCGAGAGCCATCGAGAGGACACCCAGGCCGTGCACGCTGGCCAAAGGATCCTCCAGAAAGCCCTGGAGAGTCTTCAGGATGCTCTGAAAAACCAGGGGAGCAAGCTAGATGAGTTGGAACAGCAGCTGAAGAGCTCCGTGCACAATGAGGTCCTTCTGCCTAACCGCCTAACAGCGGCTCAGCTGCTGAACCGGGTCCCCCAAGAGCAGGAACCAGAGGCAGCTGGCGGGCAGAACCCTACCGTGAAAAAGATCCATGGCAAGCATCGTCAGAGGAAGAAACTGTTGCAGGAGAGCACCCGGCTTGCAGCCCAGTCTCAGGCCAGAGGGCTGCAGAGTGGATCCCCTCCGGGTCAGGAAGCTCCCCAGCAGCAGGAGGCTCCACTGCTGGAGCCACAAGCGCTCAGGCAACAGCAAGCAGTCATGGACAAGGCTTCTGAAGAGCAGGAGCAGTCAGAGGCGCCTCGGAAACCAGGGACAAGTACGTGTAGATGAACTGCCCGGGTTTATCCCACCGGAATGGCCCAGCTAAGCTACCCAGAGGTGGTAATAGCAGCAGTGCTGTAGAGTCGATAGCCATTGGTAGCTTGAAGGAGAATTTGTGGCCTGGGAGATGGCTCATTCGGTAGAACATGAGATTCTTAACCACAGTGCCATGGGTTTGAGCCCCACGTTGGGCGAAAGATTCCTGCGTTGCAGGGGGTTGGATTAGATGACCCTCATGGTCCCTTCCAACTCGACAATTTGATTATTCCCTTACCACCTTTGGTCTTTGGAACCTCTCTCCTGGAGTATCTTCCTCGAGAGGGAACCATTTGGGTCCCATCCACAACATACATTTAAAGCATTAATTCGGACATATCCAGGCATCTGCCCACTTCATACCATTATTAAAACTATAGCTAATGGCTTTTTTAAAAATAAAAAAGGTTAAAGGACCCCTGACAATTAAGTCCAGTCGCAAACTACTCTGGGGTTCCGGCGCTCATCTTGCTTTACTGGCCGAGGGAGCTGACATTTGTCTGCAGACAGTTTTTCCGGGTCATGTGGCCAGCATGACTAAGCTGCTTCTGGCAAAACCAGAGCAGCGCACGGAAACGCCGTTTACCTTCCCGCCAGAGCGGTACCTATTTATCTACTTGCACTTTGATGTGCTTTCGAACTGCTAGGTTGGCAGGAGCTGGGACCAAGCAACGGGAGCTCACCCCGTCACGGGGATTCGAACTGCTGACCTTTTAATCAGAAAGCCCAAGAAGCTCAGTGGTTTAGACCAATGCTCCATAGATAATATAAATAATACTGGCAACAAAGGGCATCCATGACATGTACCTCTAGAGGGAGTAATTTTTTCTTATGAGCATCCATTGGCCAAATTATTAGCTGAGAGAGTATGCAGAATCTATACTTACCCTTTGTCTAACTATTGGACTACATCCCCATGGTTCCAATATTGCTTTAAAAATGGCCATTTAATGTGGTCAAATGCTTTTTTGGTGTCCATAAAAAAGAAATGCTCCTATTCTTTTGATTTTTAAACCATGTAAATAACTTTTATGAATTTTCTTACACTCTGAGCCATTCTTCTGCCTTTTGCAAAGCTTAATATTTCAACATATTGATAAAATTTCACAAATAATTTAAATGTTGGTCCTTATCTTTATATCTCAGATGAGCAGTGCTATTGGTCTCAGGCAGGGGTGGTTCCCAGATGATTTGACACATGTTAAACTTGTAGGCTTGATTGCCTCTTTCTCTCTCTTTTCCCACAGTCTGCAACGTGGATTCCATGCTGTTTTTCCCTAACGCTTCCACCGAAAACTTCGCCACATTCACGCCAGGTTTCCAGGCCGGCCTGCTTGAACTGAGCCTCTGCAGCTGGGTGAGCACAGGGGCCAACTACCTGGGCACCATCCTGTCCTATGCCACGGAGGATAATGACAATAAGCTGGTACTCCACGGCCGTGATGCTGCACCCCGGAACTCTATCCACTTTGTCATTGGCGACCCTGCTTTTCGGGAGCTGCCGGTGGGACGGATCCTGGATGGCAAGTGGCACCACATCTGTGTCATCTGGTCCTCCATCCAGGGGCGATACTGGTTCTATGTGGACAGGAGGTTGGCTTCCATGGGCTCCAAGTTCCAGAAGGGCTACGAGATTCCCCCCAAAGGGTCTCTTGTATTGGGTCAGGAGCAAGACACAATGGGTGGGGGGTTCGAACCCTCGGAGTCTTTTGTGGGCTACCTGGCCGGCCTTGCCATATGGGATCGTGCGCTCTCACCCGGAGAGGTCTCGGGCATCGCCATCGGAAGAGGCCTGCCCCGTGGCACAATCTTCACCCTGGCAAACGTCTCTGCCCTCCACGGAGCGCTGCAGAAGGTGAACTGCACTTGCCTCGAACACTGCCTGTAATTCTCCCCATTACATACCCACACAAGGCAACCTGCAACCCAGACAGTTAGGATTAGCTTGGGAACAGGGTGGGGTTGGGGCACCACTTCTCCTGAAGTATAATGTGGCAAAGATATTGTTGAAGGACACTGTGGCCACCTCGGGGGCAGATGGCTCCACCAGCAGCAAGTTCAGAAGCCAGCAAGAAACAGATAAATGAGCTCTCAGCAAACAGCACAATGGATGGGAGCTCGATGGCACCACTCAGCACTGTCCATTCAGAACGCAGTTTACACCACAAAGTGTTGGTGATCGTTCCCTTCCCTGCCGTTTCTGCCCTTGCAATTTCCTCTCTCCATCCCTTTTGATAGTCTCTGGTTACTTCCAGCTGACCTGGTTTGAAAGCAAACACCTGGTGCATTTAGTTTGACAAAGCATTTTCCATCCGGATAGCAAACTCAATCTGGCAGCGGGTTAGACAACGTCAGCTAGTTTTTCAGCATCCTTTCTAACTGTTTTATCACGTTGCATCAAGTACTCGATATACCACAGTTTCCCAGCGCATTTGACTGTCCTTGCTACTGATTTGATATTTTTTTTAAAAGTGGGTTTGTAAGAGCGCCAGATCCACTTTAATTGTTTGTATGTGATTGAATCCCACCAGAAAATAGCAGCAGTCTGGATCCTGGAAGCGCCCCCAGCCCTCTGGGCCTGATCTCTGAAGACAAACTTGCCATTTCTCCCCCTCAGCCTCCTGCCGCTTCGGTCTCATTCTGGATTGATTGTAAAAAGGGGCAAGAGAGTTTCGAGAACCAAACTGACACATTGAGAGTGAAAGCTGGGTAGATCCTGTCCGGTTTTTGGCTATGTACTGCCAGTACATTGTTTGTGCAGTTGTTGAAGCTGCAGCGGCAGCAACAACAACACACCTCTTAACAGCACCACTGCAGAATAGTGGGAAGCAGGATAGGTCAGGACACAGCAAACCCGACAACACTTTTAGTCAATGGGGCTTGTGGAGGAGGACTTCCTGGTAGTTTATCTTTCTTTAAAAAAAATAAAAAATCATTAATTTTCTATTACAAAAATCCAATATATGCCACATTATATCAATACCAAATTACCATTCCAATTAAAATATCAATCAATTAAAATGCCGATTACACATTTTAGATAGCCCCCCCTGCATGCTAGATTTCAAGGTAAGATGATTTCATTTAATTCTGCTTCCAAAGTCTTATTTAATCCAATTACATTTCAATATTCATCGCAATCCCTTATACAACAGCTACAATGTTTTGCCTGTGCATCATTTTTTCAGTGAAGTGAGTAGTGCGTTTGGATCCCCACCTCAGCCTAGGGAAGGGACGGAATTTGATTTTGCTTGCATTTCAGTGAGAAATGGCCCAATTCGAACTTCTCGAACCGATACACAAACTGAAACAGCTATCCTTCGAAATCCACGGTTGTCCGAATTTTGCGATGTGGTTTTTTAACCAAACGACGTGTCCGAAAATGCATATACTTAAAGAGTGCGTAGAGATGTATACGTAACGTAAGTGAAAATAGTATATGACGTTGCATTGCTTGCCAAAATGGGCATAGTAATCAGAAGAACTGCATGCAAAACTGGTGGATTTTCATGGATTCAACAGCAAAAACCTGCACATTTTTGTGGAAACGTGGAGAACTGAATTTAAAATTGGAAAAATGGGAAACTGAAAAGGACACATTCATCCCTCTGTACTTCAACGCCTGCCTCTGTTTTCTGCCTGCTCTTATCCAGGTATTAGCACTGTGCAAGATGGATCACCTGAAGACCCCACAATATTTCTCTCCCAGTGCCACAGTGTAGCCATGTTGGCACTTTTCTATCCCTATGTAAAAAATACATTTGGCATCCATGCCACTGCAGTTTCATAGGGGTGGAAGGGGGGGGGGAGGACATGGCCTTCCAGGGCCGTATTCTGCTCAGAAACATCCAGCCCATGACTCAGAAGGGCTGAATATTTGGCTCAAAGTACCGGTACACATGGTGTGCATTGCATGGATTTTCCTTCCTGGTACAGTTAGAGTTTTGAAAACGATTATTGTTAAGTGAAAAGCATCTGTGAAAAAAGCAGGCCAAGTTGGAAACAGAGGACCTGGGCAGCGAGTGGCTGCTTAACCCACCTCCCGACTCCAAATTCCCCCCTCTCCCCTTTTGTTGCAGAGGAAAATATACAGGATCCGTCTCTCTCTCTCCCCTTATGAGCAGAAAAGCAGCTGGGGCGAGGTAGGTTTGAGCAGGGAGGAGATAGTGAGTACATAAAAGGGTTAAGCTAGCCCTCCAGACACTGATTATCCTCTCCCTATTTCAGCCTCCCATTGACTGCTTTTCATAAAATAATAATAATTGTTAAGTCGTGGGTGGACACAGCAGACGACACAGTGATTTCCAAACAGCTCTTGTTTATTCTCAGGCTGGAACAGGACTGAGCTGAAGGGCCTCAGCAGCCTGCTTATATAGAACTCAGCTACAAAGCAACAGTAACAACTTTCTGCAGTTACCCAATCCCTGAACGTCAGTTTACAATCCTTCATTTGCATATGCGGACCTGAGTGAAAACTGCAGCAGAATGAACTATATACACACACCCCTAGTGGCCTAGGGTGAGAACTTCAATACATAACACTAATAATAATAATAATAATAATAATAATAATAATAATAATAATAATGGAAGGAATCAGGGAACTGCCCATCACATGTAATTTGCCTCTTCCTTCCAGCATTCATCCCTTCTTTTCCTTCTTTTAAAAAATAGATAACATTCTTGCCTATTGCTCCAAACACATCTGTATGGGAGAGGACGACTAAACGGAAACATCCGCTGCAAATTTAAAGTCCTGCCATGTCTACTGGAAAGTTAGGACTACGTAACTGGCAAAGATAATCCTGAAAGAAATATAGCAATGAGCTCCCTCCAGATGGACAATTATAATCTTCCTCTCCCACGTTTTACACCCATTTTGTACTTCTCCGTTTCCAGCCCCGCTGCTTTCTGCTTCCACAACCCCAAACCATGTTTAATTTTGCTGTATTGTATAAAGTGAAATGCATATTGGAGAGATCCACTATATTCTCCTCTTATTATTGTTGCTCTGGCTTCTGTCTATCTGTTTTATCTAGCTGCGTTTGGAATACTGTGTACCGTTCTGGTCTCCTCACCTCAAGAAGGATGTTGTAGAATTCGAAAAGCTTATGGAGAGACTTTCATATGGAGAAAAGCTGCAGCGCCTGGGACTTTTTAGCTTAGAGAAAATGTGTTGAAGAGGGGACATGATAGAGGTGTACAAAAAAAATCCCATCTCTCATAATACTCAGGGGTGTCTAATGAAGCCAAACGTTGCAAAATTTGGGACAGATAAAAGGAAGGACATATTTGCGGAGCATGGGACTTGTAATCTCAGGGTTGTGGGTTTGAGCCCCACATTGGGGAGAAAGATTCCTACATTGTAGGGGGTTGGACTAGATCAGGGGTGGCCAACTCCCAAGAGACTGTGATCTACTCACAGAGTTAAAGACTGGAAGTGATCTATCTCCTTTTTGGGGGTTCAGGCAAAGTTGTTGAGTTATTTTTTAGGGAGGAGGAAGGCCCCGTTTTTGGGGGGGTGCAGGACAAAATGTTGAGGTTTTTTTTAGGGGAGCAAAACCTGTTGAACTCCTTTGGGGGGAGCCAGTGATCTACCAGTGATTTACTGGTAGATTACGATCTACCTGTTGGATGTGCCTCGACTAGATGATCCTGGTTCCCTTCCAACTCTACAATTCTATGGTGTTTTTTTGGGGGGAACTCCTGCAGGAGGCAATGAGGGCCACCAACCTAGATGGCTTTAAAAATGAATTAGGCAAATTCATGGAAAATAAGGCTATTGATAGCTACTAGCCATGAAGGCTGTGCTGGGCCTCCACAGTGAGACACAGGTTTCCCAATCCTTTTTCTAAGTAAATATGAATTAACAGCTGCCAACACAGCTCCATCCACTCGGGCCAGGAGTGGGGAACCTGGTACTCTCCAGATGTTGCTGGACTACAACTCCTATCCACCCCAACCAATGGCCGTGTTGGCTAAGGCTGATGGGAGCTGGAGTCCGACAACACCAGGATCTGAAGAAGTGTGGATGCACACGAAAGCTCATACCAAGAACAAACTTAGTTGGTCTCTAAGGTGCTACTGGAATGATTTTTTTTATTTTTTATTTTGTTTTAACATCAGGAGAGGCAGAGGTTCCTTCCTTAGCCTTGTATTCAAAGCCGCTTCTCATGCTCTTTCCCTCACCTTTGAGAACGGTGCAAGGTCTGCAGAAAGCAAGTGATTGGAAGGAGAAAAATGGAAGCAAGAGGCAGGAAGATCTGGTTGGTGTCTTGGTGACTCAGGATCATTTGTCCTGCTGGCTCATGTCCAGTCACTGGACTTTCCACCCTCACCAGGTTTTTCCCAGACAGATGGGCTGGTTCAAAGGAGTTGCTGGGGAGCAGGGAGGCCTCTTGCTTCTGAACAGGGACAAGGCGGTTGGTGGTGGGAATTGATTCAGTTCACATTTAAATCTATGCAATTCATACTTTCCAAAGCAGTACATGAACTGAAACACAGCCCTCTTTCTTTCAAAATTTGCACCCCTCTACAAATTTTACAGCACAGTTCTCCTGCCAAAGTAAAGTGTACAGAAAACACATAATACCGGGACAAAGCATGCCTAAATTAGCTAAAATAACATGCAAAGGTGTGCTCTATTATGGCAAACGGCTTTGCAAAGATATGCGATTAGTGAAATGTGCAAACAAAAATGTGTTAATTGGGAGAGATCTGTGCACGAGGACTTTGAAAAATAGTAATTGCAAATGTGAACTAAATTTGAGATGGGGGGTGGGGTGGGGAATAAGAAATGGAGAGAAACCCAAATGGATATTGACCCATCCTTCTGCAGCAGCAGGACAGGAGAATGGCTGGCAGATCTTGACAGCAACAGTGAAGACTCTCAGACTGTGGGTGCATGTATACTATACATTTAAAGCACATTCAAAGCACAAGATTTACCTCAAAGAATTCTGGGCACTGTAGTTTGTGAAGGGCTGCCAGGAGTTTTAACTGAGGGGTAAACTACAGTGCCCAGAATCCATTGAGGGAGGTGGGAATGTGCTTTGAATGTGCTTTAAAACCTATGAGTGCCTTTTCAGCACTGCCTAATTCATTTATGATTTGTAAAATAAAATGCTCTGGGGCTTACCCTGGTCGGCTGGAGCTGGAGTCACCCAGAATCTCACAAAACCCTCCCAAGTATATCAAAGTTTCAGATGCTCAAAGCAGGCATGAGACAGATTTGGGCAACCTGATGCCCTCCAGATGTTTGGGGGGCATCCGGTTGGCGAAGGTTGTCAAGGTATCAGCCACAATTACCGGTAATCACATCTATAATGGGACCGTGCGTAATTCAGGACTAAATCATGCAAAGTTGTCGCCTGGCTGGTTTTCCAACATGGAAATTATCTATTTCATACCCTCCAACATATCTCCAGTGAAAATAGGGATGTCCCATTCCTTAATGATAATTTTATTATTTATACCCCACACCTCTTCCTAGGTTGCCCCAGCCACTCTGGGCGGCTTCCAACACATATAAAAACATAGTAAAACATAAAAACCTTCCCTATACAAGATTGCCTTCAGACAGCTTGGGGGTTGGATAACTCCATGCCCTCCAACATTTCTCTAATGAAAATAGGGCCATCCTGAGGAAAAGTGGGGTGACTTCTATAAATCAGGGGCGTCCCTGGAAAATAGGGACACTTGGAGGGTCCGCTGTTTATTTATTAACTTTGTATACCTCCTTTCCTCTGAAGATCTGAGGGCGCAGTGTTGTAAGCAAAAATCTGCCCTTATTCCCTTATGGGGTACACAAGTGCCCTTTTTAGGTTCTCCATTGGTAGGAGAATATAACAGAGGCCAACCAGAGAAGATTGAGAAGCAGAGTCTTTATTTTCGCTGTTCCTCACACACAGGTGAGCAGGGAAGAACCTCGAACAAAGGGCTGCCTTTCCTTAAATACAAATTTGAATTTCCCCCACTCTGGAGCCCATCTCCAGAAATCTCACACCTACATCACAGAAGGGGTGTAACCCAAGACCCCCCCCCCATACATTATGGTTACATCATGAAAGGGGAGGTCTGGTGGCAGTAATCTGAGCATCCTGGACCCTGCCCATGCCTCCTCTTGCCCTCCACCAAAAGCCCATCAAGTGAAACAAAAGAGATATTTACATTTCCCTGTTTCCCAGCCAAGTTAATGCTATAATTTTTTTGTTGGGAGTCAATGTCTCTCACAGGGTGCATTTATTTATTTTCATACCAAAAACAGAAAAGACACAGGGGCTCAGGAACTACTGCATCGATTCCTGGGCCTAGAGGCCTTCCCTCCACCAGGGAATGCGCTCTGCACATGCTCAGGATAAAAGCAAAAAATAAACATGATCCAAGACAGGTCAGATAAAAAATTTAAAACGTTATTAAAATGATAAGCACAAAAAGTGAAAATAAACACAAAGGATGTACAGGAATGAAAGCACACAAAAAGTGCAGGGGTTGGGGAATCCTGACCCTGAAGGCGGCGAGGACTACAACTCCCATGATGCCGCGGGATGGGGAATCGGGGCGGGGCTTTGGAGGCGAGTCACGTGCCCCTCCGCCGGCTGCGAGGACTGGTCACATGACCGCTGGCTCGTGGTTTCTGCGCGGGGCATCCCCGGCCTCCTGTCTCCGCGGGCCGGACGGGCGATGGCGAACGTGGCGAAGATGGTGTCGTGGTCCGGCCGGGAGGGCGAGCCGGAGGGCCAAGGGGAGGCCACGCCGCTGCTCAACGGCACGGGCGGAGGGGCCGCCGCCCCGCCCCGCCAGGTGAGCGCCGAGCGGTGGAGCCTCCACTAGCAGGCGAAGTCTGCTTACTGCGCCAGGGCTTGCTGCCCCGGGACCTTATTGTGATAAAACTCCGCTCATCCGCCTGACAGCTGTGAAACGATGGCTGGAGTGGACCTCTCCAAGGGCTCGATTGGTGGGGGTGGGAGGGGTGGTGTTCCTGAGCATGTCCAGAGTGCGTTTCCGGAATGAAGAAGGGAAAGGCTCGCCTGCAGGCCGGGGAGTTGTTTCAGCAGCTGGTGAGCCCAGGAGCCCCTTCTGCAGGGGAGTCATCCCCCTCTGTGGCTGCATCTGGACTGCCCAGAGGTGTGTGCCTGCCTGCCTGTGTCTGTGTGTCTTTCTGTGTCTGCGCCTGCCTCCCTGTGTGTGTGCTTTGTTTAAAGGGGCCTCTGGCCTGATCCAGCTAGAACCGAACACTGCTTAGGGTGGGGACGGAGTCTGTCTGCATTGTTCCTGCATTGCAGGGGGTTGGACTAGATGACCCTTGGGGTCCCTTCGAACCGTAAAATCCTGCGACACAAGCAAAGGGGCTGCCTGTGTCAGCTGCTCTTTCGCCCATTCGTTGTCACCTTTGCTTGGACCCAGGGTGCATTCTCAGTTCCATGGCACAGCTGTGAAACGCAGGACATCTCAGGTGCCTTGTCATCTCGTGTGAGGGGGCAGCATATAAACGTTTTGAATGCACAAATAAGTAAAAGCAGGTATAGAGCGTGTTCTGAGCACGTGCAAAGTGCTTCCCCCTCATATGTCAGGGGAAACAGGTGGCCACTTCGCAGGTCTTGTGTGCAGGGGTTTCTGATAAGAGGCAGCCGCATGTGTGGGGTTTGGTAATGAATTTGAGTGGGGTCTGCAGCCTCCCACATTCAGGCATATCTGGGGCTGGTGAGTCTGGTTCCTGGACTTGCTCCCTCTTTAGTCCTGGCACAACTTGGCTCTAGCCTGACTTAGACGAGAATCATTTCCCCAGTCACAGATTCCCCAGGTTGTTTCAGAGGTTCGTAATAAATGTACTGCTTGTAGAAGGTCTCATGTTCAACGTCTGGCATCCAGATAGGGCTGGGTTTTGCCTGTCAAAAACCCATAGTGCCAATTGGTGCCGATAGGCAGACCCATGGTCAGATTCAGTACAAAACGACGATGTATGTTCTTATTTAATTTAGACCATTATTCCGAAGCATGAAGACTAGACTTTTACTTTAAAGTTATGGCAATGACCATAACTTGTCTGAAACTGGATGGGCCATTGGTCTGGCTACAATTATGCCAGCTTCTTGTGTTCGTTTGTTTATTGCATTTAAAGCCCACCTCCCCTCCAAGCAGCTCAAGACGGCATACTGTACTTGACTTTCCCACACCTCCTCATTTATACAACCCTGTCAGCCATGGGTGTAGCTAGGATTTATGTTTGGGTTTGGGGCAAGACACCCAAATCATCCTCTTCCTGGCTCTGTCTAGCAGACTCAGAATGAAATGTCTCAACAGCAGTGGTTTCAATTTTCATATTTATTTTCTTTTGACCCCGATTGCTCAGAAAAATCTGTCAAAATCTTTCTACAGTTTCTATTTAAGTATTTGTATTTATTTACTTGATTTAGTGGGGGGCAGCTCTCCCCTGTCCCCCCTGACTACACCTATGCTATGAGCCACGTTAGGCTGACCCAGGGAGCTCTGGGCACAATGCTGCTCCTAAGATTTCAGATTAAAACTGCAGAGTGGAAGGAAAGGAGGACCTTTTTCTGCCTCCCCACTTCCAGCTACTCTCTGAAGACTGGAGAAGAGACCCTCTTAAGAATATTAGGGGGGTGGGCAGGGGAAGGACTAGACCATGTGAAAAATGAACATAATATTTTAGCTGCAGTTCATTCATTTTCAGCTTTGTATTCTTGTTATTAAAAAACAGTACCTAGACATTCCTTTGTTGCGCCCGTAACCTAGGTTTAAGGTGCCATTTAGCTCCTAGCTTTCATATCTCAGTTGCCAACACTGATAGTTAGTGACCTTTTCTCAGCACCAATCATTCAGTTGGGGACTGAATAGTTCTGGTCCCAAAGCGCCCAAAGCCCTAGCAATTAGCCGATGGATAATTTTGCAAAAGTCGGGCATTTCCCCATTTCAGGCTCCCAGCTAGTGATTTGTGCCTCTGCAAGTTGTAATAACCACCCTCTGTTTCAACCCATTCAGAGTTTTCCCAGAGTGTTTTCCCTGAGTATTGACATTATAAACACGGAGACTTTACACTCAGCAATTGATTTGATCGTTCCCAGTCTTGCTCTGAGTGCAAAGCAGTTGTCCCGGTCCTCTTGGAGTCTCATGAGGTCAAGCTGGCAGCGGTGTGGTTAAATATATGAAACGCTGTGATTTACCCCCCTAGCTAAAATACATTCCCTTCTTAACCAAGTCAAAGTGTTTCATTATATTTTGGAATGTCACATGCCGGCAGTCAGGCTCCACGTGCCTTACCTCGAAAGAGGAAATTTCCCACAATAAATGTGTTGTTTTTTGGCCTTCTGAGACTGTTTTTATCTCTGCAAATCTTTTTTTTTTGAGAGAAGTATTTACAACAAAAAAAATTTGTTGTAAGCTGCTTTTGGAAGACTATGGCAGGAAAAAAAAAACCAGCACGTACGTATGTTAGTATTATTCCTGCTGCTCAAGAATTGCCTCTTTCCCCTAAGCGAGCTTGACGGAGTACTTTCTTCTACCTCTGAGATCTTGAATGATCAGAACTAAAAGCTCCAGCATCAAGGGATCTGTCATAAAAGGCCTGGATGAACACTGCCTTAGATCTCCTTAATTGTGAACAGTTCGCACGTCATTTTGCTTCGTTTGGCAGTTTGCCAGCCCACTTAATAAATTAAGAATTGGGGAGGAATGGTTCTCGGAACAAACTGTTGCGTGGCCTAAATATGGGGGTTATGTTCGCACATCTCTGCATCCCAAATTGAGCATTGGGGCCTCTGCCCCGCACCCCAATGGTACACCTCCAAGACCAGGAGATTGTCTTGTTCCAGGTGTGCCACTCTGCCCCAAAGGTTTGCTATTGTCTTGAGTTTCTTCCTGGCTGCTCAGGAAGTTCTCTAGGGAAGTGGGAGCCAAGTCCCGTCCATTTTAGAATGCTGCGTTTGACTTGGAAAGGTGAAATGCTGTCTCTCTCTGTTGTGTGCTTAAGCAGATGCTGGGAATTGTGATGGTTTGTGCTCCCTTGAATTCTTTGTTTCCCAAGTGCTCTGATGCTGTGCAGAGCAACATCTCTGCCCAGCAGTTTTCAGCCAGTGTTTTTATTTTATTTTATTTTATTTCTTTAACCCCCTTTTTAAGCTAGCAGTGAACTGAGTGACCCATGACCAAGAACTGGAAATTCAGCGCCTCTCATTCAAGTTCTTGCCTTTCAGACTAGCAAGCTGTGACTTGCTGATTTCGACTCCTTTCCTCCACATTTGACATAGATAATTACTTTTTCATTTTATTTCTTAAAAATTATATACCGCTTGATTCTAATAAAACCTCAATGACAAAATGACTTCCGTGGGCTTTGTTTTCGTTGCATAAGGAGAAGGATTATCTGAATTATGATGTCTTAAATTCCTTCAGCATTACATGTTTTGTTTTTTTCCTGCTTCAGTTTCCCCCCCCCCTTCTAAAATTATTTCAATGCCCCTCCCTTGTGTTTCATAACATCCAGGTTGACGCGCAGTTAATAATATATAAAAGGACAACAGCACAAAGCAGTGCAGCTGACGAAGTCCTACTCGGAGTAGACCCATTGGAATGGATAGAATAAATTAGCCATGTCTGTTAATTTCAGGGATAGAAGCCACAGATTGGAGGATGGGATGAAGATCAGTGTTCGAAATTAGCCAGGCACATTTTGCACCTAGTTATCGGCCACTTGCGGCCAAGTGAAGATGCCCAGGTGCCAGGATGGCACCTGAGATCTCTGTAATCTAGAGATGCCTGCCTGGGGATCCTTGGATCTGGACTGTTTTCACAAACTAGCAGCGCATCCTGTAGAATTCCATCGGTTTATTTTATCTGTACAATCGGAATACATTTCTGGAACCGAAATGCTTTTTTCTGAGCAGAAGCAGTCACCATTAAGAAAAAGAGGTTGGAATAGGCCAATATATATGTGGACTGCCCTGGATAAAGTGACTTTTATTCTTTAAGTTCTCAATGTTCTTACCCTAGCTCAAGGTTGTCATCTGAACTAACCAGATGTTTAACTGAATACACACACACACACACACACGTATGTATGTATGTATGTACATACACAAACAAACAAACATATATATATATTCACAGGACCAACCCTCTTCGTATTTATTTTATTTATTTAATACAATTTATACACCACTTAACTGTAAACAAAAACCTCAGAGTGGTTTGCAAAAAAGATAATAAACCTATCAACAATTTTCTTGTCCTTGCAGTTTTGGATTCTTTTTAATATTGATTTTTAAAACTTTTGTGACGTTCCCCTAGGGGGGCAACGGTGTGTGAGTAATACAATTAATCGTAGTAACATTCATTTTAAATATTTACATATTCATGTTGCCTTCCTATCCACATATGCAGCTTACCCAGGCATTTACAAACACAGGAATCCAAATGGCAAGGGTTTGGTAACCAACTGTGGAAGGACAGGACCATGAAAACACCTTGCCTTTTCATCTAAGGAAGAAGCTTTACCTGAGGCCTGGTAGCCGATTCCTCTGACTGGCTCACTGACATGCCTGTTTTTATGCCCCCTCAGCTCACCCCGTCCTCTTCTTCCTTGCGACTCGGGCGCATGAGCTACGTGGATCTCGATGACGAACACGAACCAGTAAGTGAGCATTGCAGAGGGGGAGCCAAGAGGCTGCTGGGTAGAAACTCAGAAACTGCCTCGGAGGGGGCATTTCGGGCACCCTCTAGAGCAGGCATGTCCAACAGGTAGATTCCAGCGCCGTTTCCCACTGCAAAAAAAGGGAAGGTTGACAGCTATGGGTAGATCACTGTTAGATCATTGGATCCCTCCAAAGAAGCTGAACGACTATGGCTCCCCTAAAAAAAGCTCAAACATTTTACCTCCTCCCTGAAAAAACTCAACAAGTTTGACCCGAACTCCCCCAAAATGGGCCTTCCTCCTTCCTAAAAAAAGCTCAACAACTTTGACCTGAACCCCCCAAAAAAGGGGGTAGATCACTGCCAGTTTTTAACTCTGTGAGTAGATTGCAGTCTCTTGGGAGTTGGCCACCCCTGCTCTAGAGCATGGGTAGGCAAACTAAGGCCCAGGGACCAGATCCGGCCCAATCGCCTTCTCAATCCGGCCCGCGGACAGTCTGGGAATCAGCGTGTTTTTACATGAGTAGAATGTGTCCTTTTATTTAAAATGCACCTCTGGGTTATTTGTGGGGCATAGGAATTTGTTCATTCCCCCCCCCCCAAAAATATAGTCCGGCCCCCCACAAGGTCTGAGGGACGGTGGACCGGCCCCCTGCTGAAAAGGTTTGCTGACCCCTGCTCTAGAGAAGGGAGAAGGGCCGCATTCCTTCCTGGACAACCTCCCGAGGACCACATGCCGCTGGTGGGCGGGGCCAGAAGCAAAAATAGGCAGGGCAACGCATGCAAATTTCCCCATTTATGCGCTAGAATAGTTTCTCTTCTCTCTCATGCATCCCTCTCAAGGTTCACACGAAGTGGCCTGGAGGGCCAAATTTGGCCCCCGGCCCTGAGCTTGTCCTTCCAAGTTGGGGGCTGATAAGACAACACCCCCCCCCGGTGCCCTTCAGATGTTCTGGTCTACGGTTCCCATCTGCCGCAGGCTCCAGAACATCTGGAGGTCAACCAAGTTTGAGAAGGCTGCACCTCAGCCCTGAAACCTAAGGCCTATCCAGGTACTTAGAACGCTGAGGTGTTTTGAGGTCTGTTGCTGGTTTCCATTTTTCGAATGTTTTAATGTTTTAATTGCTTTTACGAATGATCTCACTGCTTTTATTTGATTTCGTGAAATAAAAAAATAATAAAACGAGCCCAGTTTTTGATAGGCGGCGTTAAGAATCGTGACGATTGTGTCTTGCAGGAAATGGATCAGCCTCGGACGCACCCCAGCGAGATCCCTCACAGCGAGAAAGTCCTCTCTCTCAAGTACGAGGTGGGCACCCAGCTTAAGGTTCCAACTGGAAAGGAACTGGCGTGCGATGTTGGGAACGTTTGTTATAACCAGGGAGATCTACCCACCACCCGGGAGAGCTGCCCAGCAGATCTTGTAAACAATAAACCCACAAAAGTTGTGGAGAGGTCTGCTCCTCCTTGTTTGCTTATTTTGCACAGAGGTGTGGAGCCTGTGGCCCTCTGGATGTACAGTCGTACCTCGTGTTGCGTTCGCTGCGGGTTGCGAACGGCACGGGTTACGAACGCACCGAACCCGGAAGTAACGGAACAGATTACTTCCGGGTTCGGCGGGTCGTGCATGCGCAGACGTGTGAAATGGCGTCATGCGCAGATGTGCCAAATCATGACCCACGTGTGCGCAGAAGCAGCGCTGCGGGTTGCGGACTCCTCAGGATGCGAACGGGGCTCCGAAACGGATCCTGTTCGCATCTAGAGGTACCACTGTATATGAATCTTGTTAATTAAATGATTTAACTGGTTAAAATAATAAAAAGCTGCAGTTGTTTTTCTGTGCTGGGCAAGGAGGAAGAGGCTTCAATTCTTTTCAGTGCAGGGCACAAGGCAGGTAAAGAACACACTGTCCTTTCTCCACTGATTCACCCTCCGTGGAATTCCCGTTCGCCTATGGCGATCAGGCGAGTACTACTTGAATACAGGGCTGCATGAGGGCATTGGTGGGATGGTGTAATCTTGGAAAGTGCTGCTTTTAGTAAGTTTTGAGGCAAAGTGAGCCTTTCCCAAGCAGGCTACATTCTTCTGGCTTCCTGTTTCTATTTTCTCACTTCCCTTCTCTTTTTATTTTGCTGGTTGCAGAGCTTAGACTATGACAACTGTGAGAACCAGCTGTTCTTGGATGAAGAGAAGAGGATCAAACATACGGTCAGTCCATCTCCAGGGCTGAAGGATTGCTGCAAAATCTCTGATCTGGTTATGTGTACGCCTCCCTCCCCACATCCAAAAGTCCTCAATTTAAAAATACAGCGGAACCTAATCTGTTGTTGTTGCTTTGTGATATCCAACTGCATTCTACTCAGAGTAGAAAATAATGTAATATCCCTTGATTTCTACTCCATATGACTCATGTTTGACACAGCCCAATATTATTTAGTCAGCTTATTAGTTGCTTGCTACGCAGAGAGCCTCTAAGTGACTTACACAAAACTTTTTAAAGCATCATGTAAAATCAGGAAGAAAGATGTATTGCAATAAAAAACATGCAAAAATCCACAGAAAATGTCAGTAATGGAAGCCATCAACCAGCTACATAATAACTTTTATAAAAGTTGATTTAAACGTTTTCAATTCGTCGTATATCATTTCCCAGAATGCTTTTTATTACCTTACAAGACCACCACATATGATAAAAGGTGCCTTCTTTTTCTTTACATTTCCAGCAGATATTTGTACATGTCTTATACGTTTTTGCTAGCGTACTGAGAGTCAAATACCAACGGCATTTATCATTTTCATTAAATTTTCTTCCAACGCACAGCACGCCGAAAATTTCAAATCGGTTTCCCATAGCCTTTCCCAAGCTGAATGTCCAGTGTTATGCCCCAAATAGAGAGATGATTTGTATTAGGCCGCTCATAAATTGAATCGTGTCAATAAGAAGCAGCGTAAATAAGGCAGACCCCCTCTGATTGCGACTGTCTTCGAACGCAGGCGTTCCGGACGGTGGAGATTCGGCGGTGGGTTATCTGCGCTATGATCGGGATCCTCACCGGCCTCGTCGCTTGCTTCATTGACATTGTGGTGGAATACATCGCTGGGCTGAAATACAAAGTGGTGAAGGGCAGTATCCTTTGAGCGCAGGGCAGTGGCGGAGCATATGCCCGCGCTGCCCAGAGCGGGCACACTCCTGAGCAGGGCGTGGTGCAGAGGGTGCCCTCCCAGGCACGGGATAGCTGCTCGAGTGTCCAGTGTGGCATGTGCGCTCTGCAGCCAGGGGCGGAGCGAGCTGCCCGTGGGAGCGGAATGAGCTGCCCATGGCGTACATTCGGCGCACCGCCTGCCCGCAACTCCCAAGCCTCCCCCAAGCTGTCAGGGGGAAGGGGGGAATGCCGCCAGAACAGTGGCACAGCTCCCCCCTTACCCTGACGGCTTGGGGTAGGCTTGGGAGTCACGAGCGGGCGGCGCACCGAATGTTAGCCCCCTCAGTGAGGGCGCCTGGGGCGAACCACCCCCCGCCCTCCTTCCTACACCCCTGGAACAGGGCTGGCACGAGGCATTTTGCTGCCTTCCGGCAAAGGACAGGAGGGCTCCTTCCCCAGGTGCTGCGAATGAAAGCCAACCAAAAAGGCAGTGGAATCGGACAGAATGGTGTCCTCCGCCATCCCTGATGGCGGCAGAATAGCTTGGATGGCCAACATGGGGCTGATGGGAGTTGGAGTTCAGAATATCTGCAGTGTACCAGGTGAAAAAGTATAAAACATATTCCCGTACTAACATACCGTATTTTTCGCTCCATAAGGTGCACCGGACCATAGGGCACACCTCGTTTTTAGAGGAGGAAACAAATATATATATATATTTTTCAGGTTTCCCTCCTCTAAAAGCCCTGTTTTTTTGAGGATCAGCTAAAAGTTTTGCAGCTTTTTTTGCAAAGGGGGAAAAGCAAAGCTCCTTTTGCAAAGGGGGAAAAGCAAAGAGGAAAAGCCCCGTTTTTATGGGGTTCAACTCACATTTCTGCAGCTTCTAAAGGAAAGGGAGCCTTTTCTACAGTTTCCAGACAGATAATCTAATCAGCCAGTCACATGTCGCTGGGGAAACAAACAACCTCCCTCTGCAGCACATTCAACAATGGAGGCCTGGGCAAGGGGGGCTGAAAGGGAGCTGGGGACTCTTATCTCTCTCCCGATCTCTTGCTGATCAGCTGCTGAGCGGGGTCCTTTCAACACCCCCTTTTCTCTTTGTAAAATAAAAAGCATGATCCTCTTTTGGCCCCTGGGCAATTCAGCTCCAGGGACCACCATTCGCTCCATAAGACGCACAGATATTTCCCCTTACTTTTTAGGAGGGAAAAAGTGCGTCTTATGGAGCAAAAAATACGGTGACTGTTCCAGCTCAGGTCTGCCTTCTTTTACACCAGGGCTGGGCGACGTTAGATTTTTTAACGTCGCGCTGTATGTCGCCAGCCAGACATTGCGGTTTGGCGATATACCGTGATGTTGAAACAAGCTGCATTGGCCCCAGCCAGCTAGACAGAGGGCGAAACAGCTGCTGCTCTCACCGCTGGACCTGGGGCCTTTTCACCCCAGCGCTTCGCAAGCTAGGGCATAGAAGAAGCCTCCCACCCACCCCATCTGAGCTATCGGGGTCGCTCATATGGGGGGGGGGACAGTTCCATGGAGCCCCCACCTCGCTGCCGGCTTGCGCAAACCAGTCCCAGGCAGGGGGCTCCATTAAACGTTTGGCAGAAGGGAGCAACAACCAGGCGCCCATCAGCCGAGCAGTTTAAAGATGCGGAGGGAGGAACCGATATAGCCTGTTCCTCCCTCTGTACTGTATGAGGAGCAGACTGTGATATATATTTCACTCAGTGGTATATCACTGGTGAAACCGGCGTGTTTCAGAGTCCCTCTGCTAGCAGCATCCCCCCGGATGAAGCCGCGCTGCTGGCAGAGGGACTCGGGAGCGCAGCGGTTTCATCACCAATAAACCGCTGAGTGAAACCAATATCGGGGTCTGCTCCTCATGTCGATAAATCACCCAAGCCTATTTTACACGCATCTCGCCCCCGCTGCAAATCCATGGCCAGAGATATTTTTTTTCCCTTTTTAACCTGCTTTCCTCAGATATTGACAAATTCACCAAGACGGGCGGCTTGTCCTTCTCTCTGCTGCTCTGGGCCACTCTGAACGCGAGCATTGTGATGGTCGGGGCCGTTATTGTCGCTTTTGTTGAGGTAAGGCCTCCGCCTGGGTCTCTCGACCACCATTTTGCAATTTGCGCCTTGGCAAAGGGTGATGCTCCCAGTGAGTTTCACGATCCCGTTTCTGCCTCGCCTTTCCTCCAAGGAGCCATACGCGGTTCACACACCCCATTTTACTCTCTCAACCATCTTGTGAGGTAACTAATACTGCAAGAGGCAGTGACTGGCCCAAGGTCACCCAGGGAGCTTTGCAGCTGAGGGAGGGATTCGAACCCCGGTCTCCCAGGTCCCAGTTCGGCATTCAAACCAAGACGCCACACTGCCTCTTACGATTTGCGTGTGGAGGGTAATATGTAGCGGCTGCCCAGTCTCGGAGCTGTTCAAATGACAGAAATACACCCAAGCAAACTTATTTTCTCTGTTGTTTTTCTTGTAGCCTGTGGCAGCTGGTAGTGGAATACCTCAGATCAAGTGTTACCTCAATGGTGTCAAGATCCCCCACGTGGTCCGGTTGAAGGTGAGAGAGGGAGGGCAGGTTGTGCCTCCTTTCCCCTGACCCACCTGAGACTTTTATGAGGGAAAGTTGCCCCTCTGCTTCCTTAGTGAGAACATTTGTGTGTGTGTCTGTGTGTGTGTGAAACTGGACCTGGAAAATGGCTCGGTTCTCCGCCACAAATCTGAACATGTTGCTAGACGTGTCTGCCTCCATTATGGGATCTGCTGCATTTCACCTAGGGCTTTATTTGCGCCATACATTTGAAGCCAGTATCATTCTGCTTTAAACAGCTATGGCTTCCCCCCCCCAAAGGATTCTGGGAAGTGTGTTTTGTTAAGAGTGCCGAGAGTTGCTAGGAGAGCCCTTTTCTCCCTCACAGAACTACAGTTCCCGAGCAGTTTAAGAGTTAGTCCCTCTTGCCAGGGGGCTCTGGGAATTGTAGCTCTGTGAGGGAAATAAGGACCAGCGAACTAGTTCACTGGTCTTTGGTGACAAAGGGCATAGTAGCTCTCTCACGTCACTTCCTTTGGAACGAGAGGGTGTGTTTTGGTTCAGCGCCTATTTTTTTTCTGTCAGGATCTTTGAAGGTTAAACGTGGACTCCTCTCTTGCGTCAGCTCAGCGCTTTGCGGCTGAGGGAACTGAGCATAGGAGCCCAGAGTTCAGCCCAGAATGGGAACTTAAATGATAATAATAATAATAATGTATCTCCTTTCTTTGTAGACCCTGGTGGTTAAAGTCTGTGGTGTGATTTTCTCGGTGGTCGGAGGCCTGGCGGTCGGAAAGGTAACCGAGGAGAGGAAGCAGAAACTTGAGCCCGAAAGGCAGCTGCTCCTGTCTTTCCTATCTAACAATGCCGCCTCCTGGCTATTTTGCATTGCATTCTGGGAAGGTTTCTGCTTGGCAGCCATTGCTCTCAACGGCGGTTCTTCGTTAGCCTTTTGCATATCGCCCTTGCCATTTGTATTGGCCTGTACCCAACTTCCGCCTCAGGATCGTGGCGAACCAGTTGTGCTTCGCGGCTTTGACAAATAGGGTTGCCAGGTGTCCACTATTTGAGTGGACAGTCCACTTTTTTTTTTTTTTTTTTTACTAAAATAGACTTTATTTAAGTTCAAAGTTTACAAAGAAAAATAATAATAATAATAATAAAGATTACAAAAATACATGAAAATAACAAAGATACATAGCATAAATACATAGATTAACTAAACATTAACAAAGCACAAACATAATTTCCCTCCTTCCCTTAATTTCCCTCCTCGTACCCCACCCTCTATAGCTACCCACCCCCCTACCCCTTGTTACTTCTCAGTCTACTCCTTACTGTATTAATATCTTCTTTTCCTCCATCTGCATGCTCTATTATCTCTTCTTTATCATTAAGTTCTATTATTTAGGTCTTTAATACTCTACTAAGAGATTGGCCTTCTCAACATACAAATTCATATATTCTTTGAATAATTTCCACTTCTCCTCTCTCTCTATCTCGTTTATTCCTTTTAGTTCTTCATATTTGGATGCCAAATTATAATATGTTAGCATTTTTAAATGCCAATCCTCTTTGCTAGGTACTTTTTGAGATTTCCAATTTCTAGCTATTAACAACCTTGCTGAGACGGTCGCATACATGATTAGGACAGTCCACTTTTTCACATTATGTTCATTATTTTTTTCCACAAAATAGTGGACATTTTTTTATTCAAAAGCTTTATGATGCAATGGTATTTTAATACGTGTTAAAATGTTTGTAAGAAAATATATAATTTAATTTAATTTAACCCCCCACCCCCCCGCGCTTGTCTGGTATTTTTTGGAAGCAGACCTAGAAACCCTATTGACAAAGGAAAGACAATAAAACTTCGACTCGGGCAGCTTGTTTTGCTGCGATCAGAATCGGTGTTCAGGGAGATGTTGCACCAACATATGATCCTTCCAAGTCAGGCCAATGGCTCATCTGGTATAGCATCCTGTTTTCACAGTGGCCAACCAGATGCCCTATGGGAAGCCTGAAAGCAGGGCAAGCACTGTCCCCTCCTGAGCATTACTGCTTCAGAGCATAGCCTTCTTGGCTAGTAGCCACTGGTAGTCACCTCCCCCATGAATTGGTCTGATCCTCTCTTACAGCCATTCAAGTTGGTGGCTGTTAACTGCCTCCTGCAGCAGGGAGTTTAAACTCATTACAAATAGAGATTGCAATACACTCACTCCTCTTAACTGGATGAGTTCCATATTTTCCCTCTCGCTAAGCAGAGGCTGTTAGGTCACGAACTGCAAAAACATAACCCAACTCAGCCCTCTGTATCCTCGTCTGCTAACTTAGGTTTGCAGCCTCGTCACAGAATGATGCCCAGCTGTTTTTACAATTGACGTACCCCTTTGTATTGCAGAGCTTTTGTGTGGGCCTGCCTGTTTAAACGCATTCCCCTCATTTGTACTTTCTGGAAGGTCCCCCCCCCCAATACCCTTCCAGAATAGGGTTTGCTCTTGTGGTACGAATACACCAGATAACAACATACCATATAGTTTTGGACTACCCTCTCTCTGACACTATTCAGAGAGACCTGCCGGCGACCCCTTTGAAGCTTAAAGTATCTAATTGCAAAGAATTTGTAATCCAACATTCCCGAAACTACTGTTTCAGGATATTTAGTCGAGATTTTTAAAGTCAGCTTCAAAACTACTTGATTTTACTTAATGACGGCAATTGTGTCCTTTATATGTTTTATGTGTTTAACATGTCTGGAATACCAATCTTTTATAGATGGTTTTTAATGATTTTGTTGTCTAAATTATGCCGCTGAAGGCTGAATGAATGAGTTTTAACCGTGCGCTGCATGAAGACAGACTCTCTTTTATCTGCACCTTGAATGCTATTGACACCTGCAAAGGAAGGAAAGAAAGAAAGGATCAGGAGCACATTCCCTATTCTTTTGACCAAATTTAGGTCACCTGGCATCAAGGTGATGTCAGGTGATGATTGGCTGGTGGGCACCCTGTACTGCTTGAATGCGAAATAAATCCCAACAACATCAAAGTGGTTTTCGGAAAGAACAGAACAATGGAATTGCCAGTAAAGAAAAACCGAGAGCAGCTATTGCAAACGGTCGATAACTATTTAAAATCAACAGTAGAACTGAAACCCAGATCAAAATACACACCAGCATTCTGCATGTCTGGGTAGGCTTGGGTAAACAGAAATGTTTTTAAACAGGCGCGGAAAAGAGTGTGGTGAAAGCCCCCACCTGATGTCAATAGGCAGGGAGATTGATTGATTGAATGAATTTATATGCTGCCCTATACCCGGAGGTCTCGGGGCGGTTCCAAAGTGCAGCACCTGTAACACTGCCAGTTTCACAGGTGGAAGCGGCCAGGTGGGCAAAGGTGGAATAAGGCAATCTCTCAGGTTTGGGGTTGCATAGGCTTCTCTAGCGAGCAGCCCTGAATTTGTAATCCAATAGCGGCTTAGGACCCTCGTACTTACAGGACCGCCTCTCCTGGTATGCCCCACAGAGGACCTTAAGGTCCACAAATAACAATAGCCTAAGGGTCCCGGGCCCAAAAGAAGCCAGATTATCCTCCACAAGGGCCAGGGCTTTTTCAGTGTTGGCTCCGACCTGGTGGAATACTCTGTCCCACGAGACTAGGGCCCTGCGGGACCTGACCTCCTTCCGCAGGGCCTGTAAGACAGAGTTATTCCGCCTGGCCTTTAATCTAGCCTGATCCCCTATTCCTTTTCCCCTTCCCTTTTTTCTGAAGAAACCCTTCTGGGTCCCCACATTAAAATTCCTCCCTGGTCTCCCTATTGGCCTAGCATGACTAACCTGGCCAGTTAGCCCTGGTGATCCCATTGATGTTTGTTTTTATGCTGTTTTTTAGCTGTTTTTTAAAGTTGTTTTAATCATTGTCTTACATTTGTTGTTAGCCGCCCTGAGCCCGGTTTTTGGATCGGGAAGGGCGGAGTAGAAATAAAAAAGTTATTATTATTATTAATTTGGGTTCAGCATCTCTCATTGCTGCAACACGTTAAGGAGTGCTTGGAGCCAGTGCCGAATTTACGTATAAGCTAAACAAGCTATAGCTTAGGGCCCCACTCTCTTGGGGGCCCAAAAAAATTAAAGGGGAAAAAACTGGATGTACATTTCCAAAATATAAGATAAAAAACAAAATAAAACCTACATACAGCAACAGTGTTTTGTGTTGTGTAGGCTCCTATGATGTAAGTGATGGGCCCCGCCTGCTAGCCTGCTCCCTAAAATATCACTGGTTTGCTCCTTTCTATATATAGGGTGCCTACATTCTGCATGGACTGGTTGCATGGCATTTGTTGTGTGCAAATGGCTTGAGATACCTATTAGGTCCATAAATTACCATATAGCATATATTCAACACAAAAAACAGTGACAATTTGTTGTTGACAAAGGACAGCTGGACATATAAAGGGCCCCTTTACCCTCAGTAGCTTAGGGCCTCATCAAAACCTAAATCCGGCCCTGCTTGGAGCACAGTCTTGCAAGCCAGCTCCTTCCTTCCTCTAAATTCTGCTTCTCTTGGTTTCAGGAAGGTCCGATGATTCACTCTGGAGCTGTCATCGCAGCTGGCATATCTCAAGGACGGTCAACTTCTCTGAAGAGAGACTTCAAGGTTTGTTTCCTACAAGTGGGTTGCTTGCGTTGGGTTTCCAGCCCCCGGAGGCCAGGACTTCCTCACTGAGTGGCTGCTGCTGCTGTCTCTCATAGCCCCGATCCTGGTGGCAGATGTTGGAGATGGCGGGGGGCAGGTATGAGGCCTGCCTCTCCCCCACTTCTCAAGCTTAAAGCATTTGCACCCTTTAACCAAATGGGCATACCCAGGTTACAAATCCTGCGTCGCAAAAGAGTCTCGGCCGTCGAGCATGAAACTGCATAAACAGACATAGCATACGAGGAAAAAGGGATAGGGAGGGAAGAGGGGGGTAGCAAGCTCAGACACCTGGTTTTAACATTGCAGTTCTTTCGGCAGAGTTGCCTAGTTCTGCCTGTGCAGATGCTGACTGCCTGGGAGAGCAACGACACAAACACAGGCCTCCCATCAGATCTGTGAGCAGAGCAGGTGACATTGTCTGGACCAAGAGGAAGGCAGTTGTCGCTGCCACACTCATTTCCTTGGACAGCTGACTTAATGGCCGTTGGAACCCTTGCAGGAAGGGGTTTGATGCAGCTGCCCTCCTCCCTCACCAACATTGCTTCGCAGTCCTGGGCAGTCTTGGTAAACTAGCATCCTGCACAGTACACAAGTAAAGCTGCTGGTTGAAGCTGCTGGTGGTCTTTGTGGTGGGCTCATTCATATTGGGGGCATTGCTTGAGTTACTTAGGGGTTGCAGAGCATCCTGGGCTTTCTGTGCTTGTGTTTGTTAAGAGACCCATGTCCCAAATTCTAATGCATGTGTTTCTTTTAGATCTTCGAATATTTCCGGAGGGACACAGAGAAGCGGGATTTTGTCTCCGCCGGAGCTGCTGCTGGCGTCTCAGCTGCCTTTGGGGCTCCTGTCGGTAAAGCGCCTTTTCTTTCCCACACGCAGAACTGGAGAGGTGTTTGCTGCGCTTCTCATTAGTATTAACGATGACGATAAGCATCATTGTTATTCCTGTTATTGGTTGCTTTATCCAAGTGTCTCAGAGCGTCTGTGTCTTCTGGCAATCTACTATGAACCAGGTGGCGCTGTGGGTTAAACCACAGAGCCTAGGGCTTGCTGATCAGAAGGTCGGCGGTTCGAATCCCTGCGACGGGGTGAGCTCCCGTTGCTCGGTCCCAGCTCCTGCCCACCTAGCAGTTCGAAAGCACGTCAAAGTGCAAGTAGATAAATAGGTACTGCTCCGGCGGGAAGGTAAACGCGTTTCTGTGCACTGCTCTGGTTCACCAGAAGCGGCTTTGTCATGCTGGCCACATGACCCGGAAGCTGTACGCCGGCTCCCTTGGCCAGTAACACAAGATGACCACCTCAACCCCAGAGTCGGACACGACTAGACCTAATAGTCAGGGGTCCCTTTACCTTTACCTTACTATGAACCATACACGGGAAAATACTGTAATATAAGAACAGAAACAAACCAATAACACATTTAAAAGGGCATTAGATGTCGATCAGCCAAAGGCCTGGTTAAAGAGCAACGTTTTCGCAGGGTGCCTAAAGGTGTACAATGAAGGTGTCAGACAGATCTCCTTGGGGAGAGCATTCCACAGACAGGGAGCCACCACAGAAAAGGCCCGTTCTGAATCCACGCCTGGTTTTTCCTACCTTGAGCCGCTCAGCTCCTGCGTCCAGGTGGACAAGCCAAGTCTCACTGGCTCTACCTTTCCCTTTCACTAGGTGGCGTCCTGTTCAGCTTGGAGGAAGGCGCTTCCTTTTGGAACCAGTTCCTGACCTGGAGGATTGTGAGTCTGGGGGGCTGGGGGAGCTTTCCGAAGGGGGGGCGGGGAGTTGGGACTGCAAGGCGAGTCCTTGGTGGACCGACCGACTCTGGGCATGCTCCCCTCTCTCTCTCTGCAGTTCTTTGCCTCCATGATCTCCACCTTCACCCTGAACTCCATCCTGAGCATTTACAAAGGGAATCCCTGGGACCTGTCCAGCCCCGGACTCATCAACTTCGGCCGGTTTGACTCCGAGGTAAAAGGCAACACCCTTTCGAAGCTTCGCTGCTGCTGCTGTTGCCACCTCCTCCTCCTCTGGCCTCCACACACGAATTCTCTACGTAACCAGAGAAGGAGTGGAAAGAAGTCAAAATGAGGGATACAAATGTAAAGGAAGATTATTGTTGCATAGCTGTCAACTTTTCCCTTTTTTGCAGGAAATTCCCTTATTCCAGCACTGTTTCCCATTGCAGAAAAAAGGAAAGTTGACAGCTATGGCCATTTCCCAATGCAAAATAAAGGAAGGTTGACAGCTCTGTTGTTGTTAAATTAAAAACTGAATATTATACACACACACACACACACACACACACAGTGGTACCTCTGGTTACGAATGGGATCCGTTCCGGAGCCCTGTTCATAACCTGAAAGGTCCGTATCCTGAAGCACCACATCTGTGCATATGCGCGGTGCGATTTGGCGCTTCTGCGCATGCGTGTGATGTCATTTTGCACATCTGCGCATGCGCGGATTGCCGAACCCGGAAGTAACCCGTTCCGGTACTTCCGGGTTCGGCATGTTCGTATCCCGTGACGAATGCAACCTGAAGCAATCGTAATCAGAGGTACGACTCTGTGTGTGTGTGTGTGTGTGTGTGTGTGTATGTATATATACGTATTGTCCCTTTCCTGAAACTCGGGAGAGCTGCTGCCAGTCAGTGTAGACTAAGTGGCACCAATGGGCTTGCGTCAGCGTAAGGCAGCTTCCTATGTTCCTAATAGCTCATTTGGTAGAGCACGAGACTCTTAACCTCAGAGTCGGGGGTTTGAGTCCCATCCTTGGGCAAAAAGATTCCTGCATTGCAGGGGGTTGGACTAGATGACCCTCGGGGGTCCCTTCCAGCTCTACGATTCTGCGATATTGTGAAAACGTGGTGGTGCAGTAGAAGGCAGTCCCGTCCTTGAGCTGCGTTACTGCTGTCACCGTTTCCGGAGCTCACACCTGCTTTCTTTCTACCTTCCTTTGCAGAAGATGGGGTACACTTTTCAAGAAATCCCAATCTTCATATTCATGGGAGTGGTGGGTAAGCGCCCCTATTTAAGCAACACGATAATGTGACTTCCCTGTTTATGCATCGATCCCTTCCGCAGATGTTACTCCAAGGTTGTGCATGTGGGCCCCCCCCTTTTTTAAAAGAAATAAGTTCCACCAGTAATGCATGCCTGACATGCAGCAGCAAATCTTTCTTGGTTGATGGCTAGAAAAGAACTGTGTCTTGTTATCAGCCCAAAGGCCATTTTTGGGCATGCAGTGCTTTCTCTGTGCCTGTCTTTTCACTGGGCAAAACTCCTTTGCTCTGTTGACTCCACAATCCTCTGCATTTCTGCAGAGACTCCAGCATCTGGCAAAGAACTTAATTCCTTAATACCTTGGCCCCTGCACACAATAAAGAATTTTACTCTGTGGAACTGAGGGGGATTTCCTGGCTTACAGTGAGCCCCAGAAGAAGGAGAGATGGAGGGGGGAAGCCATAACCCTATGTCTGGGGTGGGGGTAGGGTTTTCCTGATCCAGCAGCAGAGTGGCAGTGTAGAAGAAGAAGAAGAAGAAGAGTTTGGATTTGATATCCCGCTTTATCACTACCCAAAGGAGTCTCAAAGCGGCTAACATTCTCCTTTCCCTTCCTCCCCCACAACAAACACTCTGTGAGGTGAGTGGGGCTGAGAGACTTCAGAGAAGTGTGACTAGCCCAAGGTCACCCAGCAGCTGCATGTGGAGGAGCGGGGAAGCGAACCTGGTTCACCAGATTACAAATCCACCACTCTTAACCACTACACCACACTGGCTCTCAGTGTAGAGGATATCCTTTGCAAAACTGTTCCCCACCTTGCCTTCATCCCAGTCAGACGCATCATTTCCACAGCTGCCCCAAAGAGAGAGTTAGGGGATTTCTGCAACCTACACTGCTAGCTTCTTCCATCCTGGTTTGTGTGGTTTTGAGTAGCTGGTTCTTTGCTCAAGGCCTATTGGCAGGTGTTTTTTCTTCCTCCTGGCTGCAGGTGGAGTTCTTGGAGCCATGTTCAACACCTTGAACTACTGGCTGACGATGTTCCGAATCAGGTAAAAACCCTTGCAGAAGGTAACCCGGAATACAACAAGCAGCAAACCTCAGACCCAGGGCAAGGACTGGAGTAAAGCCCATTGCAGAATGGCTCGAGCCAACTTCTGTACATCCAACAGTGGATGCCTCTTTAAAAAGCTTTGCGTTTCAGCTTTTGACAGCGCAGGGCCCTTCCTTTTGAAACGGGGTTCGGAGCTTAGCTCTGTTCACAGGCGTCTCTGAGCTGAGCCACCCAGAATTTGGCTGAACCAGCATTTCAGAGGCTGCTTCACATTCCTGCCTGGATTTTTGTTTGAGCCAGAAACCTGCGATAGTACTTTCGTTTACGTTGTTCTTTTTTTTTTTAAATAAAGTCTGGCAAACTTCCGCCTTTGTCAGGCCTCTGCTTATTTCCCCAGGTGGCTTCCTTTTTGGGGGCGAGGGTTGCTTTTACAGGAGCAAATGAGCTCAGCTCTGCAGCCGCCCACCTCGCTAGAAAGCAGCCAGTTCTGGAGAAAGGCCATCTGATTTTTAGCTAAAGGAAATAACCGAAGTGCCTGGACAGGAACTCCTTTTTAGGGCTTACAGTTCTGGGACTGTGTGGGGTGTGTGTGTGTGTGTGTGTACCTGTTGGAAACAGATGGAATGAATCACAGGCTGCTGCTCATCTCCTTAACTCGGTTTTATTTTTATTAATACATTTGCTTCTCACCTCTCCTCCAAAGAGCTCAAGGTGAGATGCACAACACACCTCTCCCTCCTTATTTAAATCCCCAGAAACAACCCTGTGAGGTTGGTTAGGCTGAGCATCAGTGACTGGCCCCTAAGGTCGCCCAGTGAGTGGTGGAGGAAGCTCCTATCTCACCAGTCTCGAAGCAAGGTCCAGTTGGCTCCCATATTCGGAATCGGAAGGGGCGGCCATCTTGCCCGTTGCTTCAGGTGGCAAAATGAGTTGGGCCGGCCCTGCTCCCTAACCCCTTGTGTCTTTTCTTTTCTTAAAACTCCCCAGGTATATCCACCGGCCGTGCCTGCAGGTCATCGAGGCCATGCTGGTGGGCGCTGTGACAGCGGCTGTGGCCTTTGTCATGATCTACACCTCGACAGACTGCCAGCCCCTGCAAGGCAGCGGCATGGCCTACTCGCTCCAGGTGGGAAACGAGCGACAAGAGGGGGGACTGTGGGTGCTGGCTGCCTCCCAGAATGGACGCTGTCGGGCAACGGGGGCTTGAGGCAGGAGAGAAGTGGAACCAGGTCCGTTAGGCACCTTCTCACCAAGATCAGACTTCCCTCAACCAGACCCCACATGCCTCTCTCTTCGCTCACAAAATGGAAATGAGTTTCCTCTGGCTTCGTCTCAACACTGGGCCCTTAAAGCACATTCTTTCCCTCAAAGAATTCTGGGTATTGTGGGTGTTTTTTAAGGGTCTCTGAGAGCTGTAACTGTGAGGGGCAAACTAAAGTGCCCAGAATTCTCTGAGGGCAAAAATGTGTTCCGGATGTGTTTTCAAGGTGCAGTGTGTACACACGACTTCAGCCTTGCCCTTGTAGAGCTCGGCAGGGATGAAGATGGCGGACAATAAATTAGTCATCTCCGCCTTTGCTTTCTGTGGCTCCCCCTGCTGTCCGTCTCCCTGCTTTCTGCCCAATGGGAGCTAGCCACTGTTGGTGTGATGCTGGGCACATCCAGCTGGCAAAATTGCGCCTCCGCTGCCCCTGGCAGTGAGCCCAAGTTTGCATGTAGCTTTGGCAAGCAAGACTTTGCCTCTCAGGCATCATGCAGAGAAGCTTTTGAAAATGTGTGTGTGTGTGTTTGGGGCGTGGGGGAATGGCTCTTCCTCTCGTAAGTGAGCAGCGCTTTTGCGAGAGGACAGCAGGCTGGTACACACATTTGCAATTTGATAACACCCCTGGGCTTATTTGCAAGCTCTTCTCAAGCCAAATCTCTGAGCCGTTCCCTGCCCCAGATGTTAAACGGCTCAGGACTGCAATACCTCAAGGACCGCCTCTTCACATATGAACCTACCCGGACCCTGAGATCACCTTCTGAGGCCCTCCTTCGTGTGCCTCCTCCTCAAGAGGTCTGGAGGGTGGCAACACGAGAACGGGGCCTTCTCTGCAGTGGCTCCCTGTCTGTGGAATGCTCTCCCCAGGGAAGTTCGCCTGGCGCCTTCATTATACACCTTTAGGCGCCAGGCAAAAACGTTCCTTTTCAACCAAGCCTTTGGTTGTTCTGTTTGACATCCTACAGCCTTTTAAAATGTGGCTCTTTTTTGGGGGGGTGTTGTTATTGGGTTGTTTTTATTCTGACTATATATGTTGTGATCTTTTCTGTGAACTGCCCGGAGACCTCCGGGTATAGGGTGGTATATTAATAACAACAACAACAACAATAATAATAGTAATAATAATAAATTGTATCCAGTGCTCGTAAAGCAGTTATATAACAGAACAGCAGCCTGTGGTGTTGGACCCCCGCTTCTTTTTCCTTTTCCTTTCCTTGTGTTTTTTTCCTTTTTACTGCTCCTGCAATAACACGACTTCTCCCCACCCCCTCTCCCCGCCAGCTCTTCTGTCCCGACGGCGAATACAACTCTATGGCTGCCGCCTTCTTCAACACGCCGGAGAAGAGTGTCGTCCGCCTTTTTCATGACCCCCCAGGTCGGTTGCTCCCCAACTAGCAGCGTCCAACCATTGCCAGTCGATTGGGGGGAGCGTGTTCTTCCTGATATTCTAAAGCAGGGTTGGCTAGCTCCTATCTCGGGGGACTAAATCCAGCTCCATGACCAGCAAATGTTCTTCCCCATTCCCAACAAGATCCCACTAATTTTGGTGACAGCATGTTTAGATAGATGGACAGACAAACATTAATTTTCTATCTATCATCTATCTATCTATCTATCTATCTATCTATCTATCTATCTATCTATCATCTATCTCTATGTCTGTCTGTCTATCTATCTATCTATCTATCTTCTGAGCAGTCTTTCTCCCCCCCAAATTATTTTTATTAGTTTTCCAAATTTTTACAAATCAAACCAAATTACCTAATTTAATAAAATTTCTTAAAAAAAAAAAGGTTTCCCGCTCCTTTTGCAAACATATGTCCATCTTTTCCTCCTGTAGCCACATCCTATCTTCATTAATATCCATTTCATCCTTGACTTGTTGTCCATTCTTATAGCCACCCCTTTTACAGTCTTTATAGGTCAAAACCAGCACTTTGAATTGGGCCCGGAAATTTATGTGATCTACCTGAATTACAGTGAATTGTTTGGGGGGTTGTTGTTGGGTTTTTTTGTATTCTAGGTGGGTTTCATTTGCTTTTAAATTGTATTTTTCCCCAGCCTGCCTGGTCCTTCCTTGCATGCATCCGAAGAAGGAGAGCTCTCTCCAGCTCTGTGGGAGATGCAACTTGTTCCATCGCTTAATCTGCTCCCACAGTTAATGAGTCTCTTCTCCTTCCTCCCGCCCCCTCCAAACGTTTAGCCTAAATGTGCATTCCTGAAATCTAAAACGGGGCAGCAGGGGGCTTGCAACAGTCCTTGGCTTTCCTTCTCTCTAAAGGCTTTACCTGATGTTGCTGTGGCAGAGAAACCGGATGAAGGAATCAAATTTTCTTTTCACGGTACCCTAGAGCCCTGCCTGGGGTTTGTTCCCAAGTCCATGATTTGTTTTGCTGCACACAATGTTTTAATTAGGAAAGGCACGTAGAGCTGCCCTAGTGGGTATTATCACAGGGAAGGTTAGGGGTGATTTGGATGTGTTTTTAGATGTATTGTGATACACTCGTATCTTGGAAGTCGAACGCAATCCGTTCCGGAAGTCTGTTTGACTTCCAAAACGTTCAGAAACGAAAGCGCAGCTTCTGATTAGCTGCAGGAAGGTCCTGCAGCCATTCAGAAGCCACGCCGAACGTTCAGCTTCTGAAAATCATTCGAAAACTGGAACACTCACTTCTGGGTTTCGATCGTTCGGGAGCCGATTTGCTCGGGAGCCAAGGCGTTCGAGATCCAAGGTACGATTGTATTTTATGCATTGTGACTTGCAGTTAATTTTTATTGATTGTAGTTCAATAATTATTGTAATTGTTAGGAGTGAATTTCTGTTTAAATATTATTTGTCGATGTTTTGAGAGTTAATGTTTCCCAAACTTGGGTCTCAACCTGTTTTTGGACTACAGTTCCCATAATTCCTGATCACTGGTCCTGCTAGCTAGGGATGATGGGAGTTGTAGTCCAAAACCAGCTAGAGACCCAAGTTTGGGAAACACGGCTTTTTGGAACCAGGGAAAACCCAAAGATGGCTCTTGCGACCTGCTTCTTTGAAGGGCTAAAATGCATTCCCTCTAGAAAAAGGTGGGAGCACCCTGCAAACCTAGCAGTTCGAAAGCACGTCAAAGTGCAAGTAGATAAATAGGTACCACTCTGGCGGGAAGGTAAACGGTGTTTCCGTGCGCTGCTCTGGTTCACCAGAAGCGGCTTAGTCATGCTGGCCACATGACCCGGAAGCTGTCTGCAGACAAACGCCGGCTCCCTTGGCCTATAGAGCGAGATGAGCGCCGCAACCCCAGAGTCGTTCGCGACGGGACCTTATGGTCAGCTTTACCTTTACCTTTTACCCTGCCGCATTGCTGAGCGAATCTTGCTGCTGGTGGAGTGATGCTCTTTGAGAGCCAGTTTGGTGTAGTGGTTACGAGCAGCAGACTCGTAATCTGGGGAACCGGGTTCGTGTCTGCACTCCTCCACATGCAGCTGCTGGGTGACCTTGGGCTAGTCACACTTCTCTGAAGTCTCTCAGCCCCACTCACCTCACAGAGTGTTTGTTGTGGGGGAGGAAGGGAAAGGAGAATGTTAGCCGCTTTGAGACTCCTTCGGGTAGTGAAAAGCGGGATATCAAATCCAAACTCTTCTTCTTCTTCTCTCCCTCTTAGGCACGTACGACCCCATGACTTTGGGGCTGTTCACCTTGATGTACTTCTTCCTGGCCTGTTGGACCTATGGGCTAACAGTTTCGGCAGGCGTCTTCATCCCCTCCCTGCTGATCGGGGCTGCCTGGGGCCGCCTGTTTGGCATCTCTCTCTCCTACATGACCAGCGGCTGGGTGAGTTGCCCTCACCTTGTGGTCTCAATGCTTTCTCCCCACCCGCACACTCCCTTACGGTCTGAAGAACCTTTGCTGCAAACAAGCCCCTGGTTGTTGCGGGTGGGAGGGGAGCTGGGGAGACGCAGGGTGTTTGATCTTAGTCGGGAGGCAGAAGTGTGAATCTTTCCAGCCCCGAGGGCCTTCTGGCAATTCCCTCACTGCGAGAAGTGAGGTCACAGGGAACCAGGCAGAGGGTCTTCTCAGTAGTGGTCTTCTTCTTCTTCTTATCTGACGATCCCTCGTAGCCAAGTAAGGTTGTCTTCCATGAACGCAGTTTTAAAAGTGAGTCTGTAAGTGACTGTGGAGGCCGACTCTGGATTCACACGTCCTTCCACAGTGGGGACATAGGTTTCCGGGCGGGAGTTAATCACGGTGAGGGTTTGCCAAACGTGCCTTCCTCTTAGCGCATTTCTCCCTTTCGTCCTGAGTTCGAGCGTCTTCAAAGCCCAGGACACCTTTGGTAAAGGCTGTTCTCCAATCAGAGCACTCGCAGGCCAGTGTTTCCCAGTTGTCGGTGTTTATATTACATTTTTTGAGAGAGTCTTTGAGCCCCTTTTGTTGGCCACCAGCATTACTCTTTCCGTTTTTAAGTTCGGAATAGAGCAGTTTCAGTAGTGGTGCCCGCCCCGTGGAACGCCCTCCCGTCAGATGTCAAGCAGATAAACAACTATCTGACTTTCAGAAGATGTACAGAGAGGTTTTTTGTTTTTTTTTAAATGCTTGCGGCTTTGTTGTGTTTTTAATATTTTGTTGGGAGCCACCCAGAGTGGCTGGGGCAACCCAATCAGATGGGAGACAAGCCAGCCTTCTTCCCCTGGGGGTTGCCCAGCTGGTGCCTCCCCTCCCCCTCCTCTGCATCCAGTCTGTCCATGACACCCAATTGTCCCCTTGCCCTAGAGATCCTCCACCACCAGTCTGGGCGAGTAGGGGGGCAGATGCCATGCCCCAGTTTGTTACTGCTGTTCACGGTATGAAAGGTCCATTTCTCCAGTGAATGGGGAGGGAGGGGGCCTGGAGCGGAGACCTTCCAACCTGCTGCTTAGTGCCGCTGTCCTGAGTGTTGACTGTTCCTCTCTCTTACGTTGGGACTTTCAGATCTGGGCCGACCCAGGGAAGTATGCCTTGATGGGAGCCGCGGCACAGCTGGGTGAGTGATACACGTCTGGGGCAGGGAGTAGAAAGGGGCACAGCTTATTGGGAAGTGGGAAGGTGTGTCTTGCCCCGGTGGGACGGTGCAGGTTAGGCTTTAACCCTTTAACCGAACTTACTTTCCTTGGCCCCGTCTGCACCATGCATTTATGCATCCTCATCTTGCTTTAAACAATCATGGCTCCGTCTGGGGAAAGAAAAAGAAAAAAAAAAACAATCCTGGGAATTATGGCTTGTAAAGGGATGCTTTCTTAGAAGAATTCTGTTCTCCTCACAGAGCTGTAATTCCCAAGAGTGGTTTAACACTCAGTTCCTCTTCCCAGGGAACTTTGAGACATCTGAAGGCAGCCCCGTATAGGGAAGTTTTTAATGTTTGATGTGTTTTAAATATTTTGTTGTGCAACCAAGGCAGATGGGTGGCATATTAATAATGAAATTATTATATTATATTATATTATATTATATTATATTATATTATATTATATTATATCATATCATATCATATCATATCATATCATATCATATCATATATGAACTATATCTGCTTTGTATCTATTTAGCACAAGGATGAGAAGCCTCTGGCATTCCAGCTATCGGACTACAACACCCATCATCCTTGACCGTTGGCCACACTGGCTGAGGCTGATGGGAGCTGGAGTCCAACCAGCTTTCTCACTGCTGGTTTAGCCGTTCAGTCTTTTTTTTTTTTTTTTTTTTACAAACCTTTTCACTTCAGAAAGGGGTTCAGCTTGGTCCTGCTCTTTTAAAACAGCTACGGCACTAATTACACTTTAGCTCTGGGGAAGGACAGTAGCTCAGAATAAGTAGAAATAACACACATTACATTACTTCGTAGGCCACAGCAGCACGAGGGGAGGTAATGAAATCTAAAGCAGTTAATAGGAACCACTCATCCCTATTGGAAATTAGAAATCAATAAAATTAAATAATAATTGGATTCATAAAATCAAAACATATTCCCGTTGAAACGTAAAACACATGAAGGCACGTTCTTAAAATAACACACATTAGACACGGGTGGCGCTGTGGTTTAAAACACTGAGCCTAGGGCTTGCCGATCGGAAGGTTGGCGGTTTGAATCCCTGCGACGGGGTGAGCTCCCATTGCTCAGTCCCTGCTCCTGCCAACCTAGCAGTTCGAAAGCACATCAAAGTGCAAGTAGATAAATAGGTACCGCTCTGGCAGGAAGGTAAACGGCGTTTCCGTGCGCTGCTCTGGTTCACCAGAAGCAGCTTAGTCATGCTGGCCACATGACCCGGAAGCTGTACGCCGGCTCCCTCGGCCTATAGAGCGAGATAAGCGCCGCAACCCTAGAGTCATCTGCGACTGGACCTAACGGTCAGGGGTACCTTTACCTTTACCTTTACATTCTGCATGGACTGGTTGCATGACAGTGCCTATAGATGTCCTGGGCCCATTCTCATGTTGCCACCCTCCGGACTTCTCAAGGAGGAGGCACAAGAGAAGGGTCTCAAGAGGATGATCTCAGGGTCCAAGGTTGGTTCATATGGGGAGAGGCCATTCTTGAGGTCCAACACAGTCTTGTCTTCCTAGGGGGCATTGTGAGGATGACTCTCAGCTTGACGGTTATCATGATGGAGGCGACAGGCAACGTCACCTACGGCTTCCCAATCATGCTGGTGCTGATGACGGCCAAGATTGTGGGGGATTATTTTGTCGAGGTGAGGGTCTGCCTGCGGCTGTTGGTCGTGCCGGCCACCTAGAACCTCCCTCTCCAGGGGGACTCTACCACGGAACGCCAGTTGCTGGGGAGCAGCAGCATCGGGGGGCAGAATTGCCTCCATGTCCTGCAGGTGGGCTTTGTGGAGGCCCGTGACTGGCCACAGTAGAAAGAGGGTTTCTGGGCTAGATTCCCCTGCCTTGGTCTGACCCAACAGGGCTGTTCTTGTGACCCAGAGGACAGGACAGGCCTGGAGGTTTTATATATCCCACGTTTCGTTCTGCGCGGCACTGCTTGGTTCAGCGGTTGGTTGGTTAGCCTGGGGGGAAAGGCCAGATATAATTCTTAACAAATACATTCTGCCTCAGGAAAGGCCAAACTCTGTGAACTAGCTACCATACTTTCCTGTGTATAACAAGCCCCCGTGTATAAGATGCCCCCTATTTTGGTGGACTCAGATTTAAGAAAATTGGGGGGGTTGCCCAGAGCTGTTGAACTTTTTGAGGGGAGGGTTGCCCAGAGTTGCTTAGCTTTTTTTGGCTGCAACCAATCACACAGTCCCCCAATGTGCTGCCTGTGTATAAGATGAGCCTCATTTTTTAACAATTTTTTTTTTTTTAGTAAAAAAAACCTCGTCTTATAAACGGAAATGTACGGTAAAGCCCGGCACACTTACATTTCTTGATGTGGGAAGGAAAAGCTCTCTCAAAAATTCTGCTACCTTCCCAGGCTAACAAGCCTCATCTGACCCTTAGATCTTAAGCTCTAGAAACTTTTTTTTTTTAAACTCCTTTAAATTTTAAAATGCAAACTCAAGAGTTATCAAAATTAGATTTATGTATAAAGGGCCCCATTACCTTCAGTAGCTTAGGGCCTCATCAAACCTAAATCCGGCCCTGCCCACCAGATGTGCCCCAGTTCACAATTTCTTCTCTTTCCAGGGTTTGTATGACATGCACATCCAGCTTCAGAGTGTCCCGTTCCTGCACTGGGAAGCCCCTGTCACATCTCACTCGTTTACCGCCAGGTAAGCTGACAGGGACGCGAGTGGCGCTGTGGTCTAAACCAGAAGGTCGGCGGTTCGATTCCCCGCGACGGGGTGAGCTCCTGTTGCTCGGTCCCAGCTCCTGCCAACCTAGCAGTTCGAAAACGTCAAAGTGCAAGTAGATAAATAGGTACCGCTCCGGCGGGAAGGTAAACGGTTTCCATGCGCTGCTCTGGTTTCACCAGAAGCGGCTTAGTCATGCTGGCCACATGACCCGGAAGCTGTCTGCGGACAAACGCCGGCTCCCTCGGCCTATAGAGCGAGATGAGTGCCGCAACCCCAGAGTCGTCCATGACTGGACCTAACATTCAGGGGTTCCTTTACCTTTAAGCTGACAGGATCAGGGTGCAGCAGGGTTTGTACCGGTTCTCGGTGTATGGAAAAACCTGAAAGTGCTGCTGTTGGCATTACTGTTCCTTAAATATATCATCCCACCCTACACCAGCAGCAGGGTTGCAGCGATTTAAAATCCAGCGTTGAAACAAATCACAGTCTCAGGAATAGAGTCCTGAAAGCACACAACCCGAATCTGACCCTGACAAATTCAGGCAGACCTCATTCCTTGCATGTTCTATCTAGGACATTGCCTTATACTGAGTGAGAACATTGGACCATTAAACTCCCTGAGCTTTCAGCCGGGGGATCTTTTCCCAGCCCTGCCTGGGGATTCTGGGAACTGAACCTGGGACTTTATGAGTGCAAGGCGTGAGCTCGTAAGACCTTCCCGCAACAGCAAAGCAAGATGCTAGTCCTCATGACGATGAACAAAGGGGCTTGTTTAAAGAGGGAGTGTAGGGAGCTGAGTCAAAAGGCCAGGGTAACAGAACTGCGTCTTCAGCAATATCTGAAAGCTGTGTACCGGAGAAGCTAGGTGCGCCTCTTTGTGCGTGAAGGGAAATTCCACAACTAAGGGGGCCACCACAGAGAAGGCCTCACAGTCCACACTCCTATCCTCTGTGGGCTTTTAACGTGATCTCTGTGTGTTGTTTCATTTTCCCCCCCTCTGCAGAGAAGTGATGAGCACCCCAGTGACCTCCCTCCGAAGGATTGAGAAAGTGGGCGTCATTGTGGACATCCTCAGCGATACATCGTCCAACCATAACGGGTTCCCTGTGGTGGAGAGCATTCCAGGCAGTGATCAGGTAGGGCGGGGGGAACTGACTTGGGTGTCTTGATGCTCGGAACCCTGTTTCTTGGAGAAAAAGTTAGCAGGTGGCCCCTGCCTCTCACATAGATGGTCCCAGGTCCAATCTCCAGGTAGGGCTGGAAAAAACCCAGTTTGATAACTTTGGAAGGCCATTGCTGCCTGCCAGTGTCAACAGTATTGAGCTAGATCATGGGTAGGCAACCTAAGGCCCGGGGGTCAGATCCGACCCAATCGCCTTCTGAATCCAGCCCGCAGACGGTCCGAGAATCAGCATGTTTTTACATGAGTAGAATGTGTGCTTTTATTTAAAATGCATCTCTGGGTTATTTGTGGGGCATAGGAATTCGTTCAATTTTTTTCCCCCAAAATATAGTCTGGCCCCCCCACAAGGTCTGAGGGATGGTGGACCAGTCCATGGCTGAAAAAGGTTGCTGACCCCTGAGCTAGATGGAGCAAAGGTCTGGCTAAGGCAGCCTCCTACATTTTTTTAAGGCCTACTTGTAGAACTTGAGTAAAATGCGTATGTGTGTTCATAAGATTTATTGCGCATTGTCTTATTTATTACATTTATCCACTGCCACTGTCTTCCAAGGAGCTCAGTGTCCCGTTTTATCCTCCCAACGAGCCTGTGAGGTAGGTTAGGCTGAGAAATGGTGACTGGGCCCAAGGTCACACACCCAGTGAGCTTCATGGCTGGATGGCTTGATTCAAACCCTGGTCTCCCAAGTCGTAGTGCATTACTCTAACCACTGCCTTGCAAAAACAAGCCCCTTCTTTTAGTATCTGTCTTGTGCACCCACCAGGGCAAGGTAATGGCTCCTCAGTTTGATGCCTTACCACTTGCCCATCGCTCGTACAGTGTACTTGCAGGTTTATAATTCTGAGCGAAGTAAACCCGCAAAATGACAGCGTACCAATTCTGAAATAAGCTCCGGCGGAAACAATAGCAGCAGCCCAGCTGTTTAAATACCTGCCCTTCCTCCTGGTGCCTGAAATCATGTGGAAAGGATGGGTGGGAGATTGTTGGGGCCAAGAGAGTTCTACGCACGAGGTGCTGCAATGAAAGCCTCTCTCCTTGCAGGCAGCGGGACTGCGAGGCCTGATCCTGCGCTCCCAGCTGATTGTTCTCCTGAAGCACAAGGTGAGGGCCACAGCTCGGTCACAGAGCATCTGCTCTGCCAGTTTCTTTTGCTGTTAGTTTTAATGTTTTTAATGACTGCGATCAATAATTTGAGTATATCTCGGAAGCCGCTTGGACTTCTTCCCTGTAATCAAGCAGTGTATAAATTTGGTTAAATAAAAACAAACAAAGCACCGCAGGGAATGGGGAACCTGGCCCGCCTCCAGGTGTTGCTGGACTACAATTCCCATCAGCCCCACCCAGCATGGTCAGGGTGATGGGAGTTGTAGTCCAGCAACATCTGGATTGGGGCGCAGGTTCCCCACTCCTGCTCTGCTGCCAGACTGGTCGGATTCTCTGGGTTGTATGCCCGAGCAAAACGACTTCTGCTTGTGGTGGTGGAGCTCCCCCTCCTTTTCCTCTGCACACCCCTCAACCCATCTACCCTCCAGAACAGATCTGGGGAGCGTGTGATGTAAGGAGGCAGAAAGGAGATCCAGTGATCAAACAGAAGTCGCAAGAACGTAAGGGGAGCCCTTTGGATCTGGCGCAAGAGCTCACCTAGCCAGGCATCCTGTTCTCGCTGTGGTCGACTAGATGCCTGTGGGGAAACCCCCAAGCACAAGAGCCCTCTCCCCTCCTGCGGTTCCCAACAAGCAATAATTAGAAGCATTGCTGCCTCCGATTATGGAGACAGAGCATAGCAATGATGGCCAATAGCCTTCCGTGGGTTTTCCCAGTTTGTTCTTGTTCTTATGTATTTTTGGTGTTTTTATCTTGCCTTTTTATGGAGTGCACAGCCCTGAGATCCATGGATGAAGGACGGTATGCAAATTTAATTAATAATAATAATAAAGGTAAAGGTAAAGGGACCCCTGACCGTTAGGCCCAGTCACAGACGACTCTGGTGTTGTGGTGCTCATCTCGCTTTACTGGCCCAGGGAGCCGGCATTTGTCCACTTCCGCAGACAGCTTCCAGGTCATGTGGCCAGCATGACTAAGCCGCTTCTGGCGAACCAGAGCAGCGCACGGAAACGCTGTTTACCTTCCTGCCGGAGTGGTACCTATTTATCTACTTGCACTTTGCTGCTTTCGAACTGCTAGGTTGGCAGGAGCTGGGACCGAGCAATGGGAGCTCACCCCGTCGCAGGGATTTGAACCGCCGACCTTCTGATCGACAAGCCCCAGGCTCTGTGGTTTAGACCACAGCGCCACCTGCGTCAATAATAATAATAATAATAAACCCATCCAGGTTGGTGGCCATCACTGTCTCCCTGTGGGTGAGAGTCCCATAGCTGCAACAACAACAATTTTATTAAAATCGTATACCACCCTTTATCCGGAGATCTTGGGCCGGTTCGCAACATAAAATGGCAATATTTTTTAAAAATGCATAATAAAAAAGAACAAAAACAAACAAATAAGCCCCCTCTCCTCTCCCACAACACATTGACACCCGATGCCCCTTTTTAAATAAGCCCGAGTTCTGCTTGAAGAGGAACGTTTTCGCCTAATCCAACATTCGGTTTCAAGTCACGGTGCGGTTGGAGTCAACCCTCTCTGCAGGATGGGAGGGTCCCCCAGGCAGCAGGAGGACTTGGGGGAACCCCAGGGAAGAGGGCAGGGAGCAGGGGCTAGCGGGCATCCCCGTCGGTTTGCCCCGTGTGCCACCACCACCGTGCCTGACCCCTTTTAGGTCTTCGTGGAGAGAGCCAACCTTTCCCTGGTGCAGCGGCGGCTGAAGCTGAAGGACTTCCGGGACGCCTACCCCCGCTTCCCCCCCATCCAGTCGATCCACGTCTCCCAGGACGAGCGCGAGTGCATGATGGACCTGACCGAATTCATGAACCCCTCGCCTTACACCGTGCCCTTGGTAGGACCGGGTTGAGGGGGGACAATGTCTGTTGCTTTGAAGGCATTTCTGGGGAGTGGGGGGGGGAAACACATTGCCTTTCTCTTGTCTAATATGATTTCCCCGGTTTGCAGGAAGCCACCCTAACGAGGGTTTACAAGTTGTTCCGGGCCCTGGGCTTGCGCCACCTCGTGGTGGTGGATAATCATAACCAGGTGAGTAAAGGGTGGAAGAAACACCCTGCTCGAGATGGCAGGATCTCTCAAGGAGGTGGCCTTGAGGGAGTGCAGCCCAGTGTCAGGGGCTGGACTGAGGAGGAATGGTTGGGGGCCACTCACCTCTTCTCCTGAGCCTTCCCAAGAACAGGAGGACAGTATAGATTTAGAACAGTGGTTTGCAGAAGGTCATAGTTCAGAGGCTGCAGAGGGGAGAAGCTGGGAAATATTGGAAGAGGAACAGGCAGGAAGAAGAAGTAACACCAGAGGAGAGGAAGCTGACAGACTCCGTGTCTTTGGAGAGCATTCCTGACCCACCCACCCTCCCAGGAACAGGCGAGCATTGAGGGGGTAGTAGAACAGAAGGCTCAGATTAGCCGTCACAGGCATGACGTAGAATATGAGAAATGGAGGGGGTGGGACTTTATTCAGAGGAACGCCCTTATTTTAGGGAGGCTGCATTCCTTTGTATCTCTCTGTGAACTATGGAATAAATTACTTGATAAGAACTCCTCTTGTTTATCTGCTTGGGGAGGGATCGGATTCCCTGTCCCCTGACACCCAGTGGCAGAGCTCACCTTTTGCATGGGGAGGGTCCCAGGTTTGAGTCCCTGTATCTCCAGGTAGGGTTGGGGAAGACCCTCTCTGTTGGGGATCCTGGACAGCTGGTCTAGATAGACCAGTAATCTGACCCCAGGTATTAATGTAGCTTTTTGTCTTCTTTACATTTTTTACTTTATATTATTATTATTATTATTATTATTATTATTATTATTATTATTATTTCCTAAGGAATTGATTGATTATTCGTTTCGTTTTATCCCACCTTTTATCAGAACCGGAATTTGAGGCGACTCACAAAAGTTTAAAACAAACGCAGATAGAATCTCAGCAACGTAGAGTTGGAAGGGACCCCCAAGGGTCCTCTAGTCCAGCCCCCGTGCAGTGCAGGAGGACCTGTATGGGGATCGAACCCACAACCTTGGCGTGATCATCGCCGCGCTCTAACCAAGTGATCTGGGCAGCTGGCTAAACACATACAACACATATAAACATAGAAAAGATAATGACTAAAGGGTGAACCGTAATGGAATGTAAATGCAAATCTATTAAAACACTGATAGCGGAAACAGACAGACAAACAAAAAGCCCTTTCCTAAAAAGGCAGTCAGTTCCCAAAATCCTGTTGGAATAACAGTCTTCACCTGCCAGGGGAAAGACAGAAAGGAGGGAGACAGTCTAGCTTCTCCAGGGAGGGAGTTCCAAAGTCTGGGAGCAGATTCCTATCAGCCTCAGCAAGCAGGGTCACCTGTCAGGGAGAATGTGAGTCCAGCACCTCCACGTTTCGGTACCTTTGGGCTAGAAGCACCTTTCAGGTGGCGCTGTGGTCTAAACCACTGAGCCTCTTGGGCTTGCCGATCAGAAGGTCGGCGGTTTGAATCCCCGCAACGGGGTGAGCTCCCATTGCTCTGTCCCAGCTGCAGCCAACCTAGCCGTTTGAAAGCACACCAGTGCAAGTAGATAAATAGGTAGCGCTGCGGCGGGAAGGTAAATGGCGTTTCTATGTGCTCTGGTTTCCGTTATGGTGTTCCGTTGTGCCAGAAACGGCTTAGTCCTGCTGGACTGAAAGCGAGTTGAGCGCCGCAACCCCATAGTCGCCTTTGACAGGACTTAACCGTCCAGGGGTCCTTTAGCTTTTTACCTAGAAGCACCTCCGCTCAGGGCCTGGTTCTGCCGCTTCTGAGTGACCTGAGCTTCTGTCTTTCTGTCCCTGCAGGTGGTTGGTCTGGTCACACGGAAGGACCTGGCCCGATACCGCCTGGGGAAGGAAGGCTTGGAGGAGCTTCCCCTGGCGCAGACGTGACTTTGCCTCTGGGTTGCGGACCTTGCTGTGTACCAGGCTCTCGCCAGCCTCCCGGCACCGTTGCCCTTGGGAGACGGCAGAGGTGAAGCCAAACCCCGAAACACCTGGCCCGGGAAGTCCTGCAGTTCGCTGTGTCCACGGCCTCTCCTCCTTGTCGCCATTCTCATCTTTCTTCAACGTTTCGCTCCTCTCACCTTCCTTACCTTAGGTTCTCCGCATGGGACTGCAGATAGGCTCTGTACAACTGCTTTGGGGTCCCCTGGGGCTTCAGGAGAGGCTTCCCCCACAAATGGAGAGTCCCTGTCTCTGTTACAGAACTGGCCTGGGAGGTGTGTGTGTGTGTGTGTGTCCATTTCTGACCAAGCTTTCTTCCTTTGGCCCAGCTCTTGCCAACTGTGCCTTCCAAGACTCGCTACCCCATCCCCTTGGTCAATCCTGCTGTGCAAAAAATGCTCTGAGCGATGCTGGACTGGGGATCCTGGCTGGCATTTCCTGGGAACAGTCGCAACGCACCTCCCGTGCAGCTCAACGTTGTTGTTTTTAACTTGTGTGTAAAGCAAGAGAGCGATGACTGAACTGTGGTCCTCCTCCATATCGCTGCTGGGACCCCCCGCCCCCCAATCTCCTATCATCCCCAGCCAATGTGGCCAGTGATCAGGGCTGGTGGGCACTGGAGCTCACGTTACCAGTTATGTTTACAGAATTGGGCAGCTCAAGGGTGGCATTTCCCCATGCCAGCCACTGCACCAAGAGCTCATCATCCCAGCAGTGAAACTGTGGCAGCTGGTTTAACACTTAGCAATGTCCCAGCCCTGCTCCCTTTTACCCTTAGATCTCTCTTCCTCCCAAATCCTTCACACCTCCTCTGGCTTCCCCAGCTCCAGGCTGAGATTGTGCAGAGCCCTTTTCCTCACCCACCACTCCCAGGCGGAGAGAGTTCCCGGTAGGTTCAGAGGTTCTTTCTCCCCCCCACCCCACCCCTTACAAACGGAAGCCTGCCTTCGTTCATGGTGGTTCGGATCCACTTTCTCTCCCCCACCCCACTCCTAGTTCTCACACTGCCTTGCGCCTGTTTGCATTTTTAGCTGATGGTAGGGAAGATTACAGTGGAGGCCAGTCCAGTAGGGAAAATTGGGCGCTGCCTTGCCAACATCAGCCTGCAACCCCCCTGGGGGGGGCAACAACCCTGCCTGCCTTCTTACAAGCAATCCTGCCTGTGTTAGCTTCCTCCTCTATGCTCAGCTAGAAGACTTAGCTAGAAATAGCTGGCTCTGCCTGGCTCCGGCCTTGGCGCCACCTACTGTTGGGCTCCCTGCCTTTCGCCCATTGGGCTCCAGCCACCACTGGAGAAGAGAAGTAGAGCCCAAGCAGCTTGAAGGAACACCCTTATGGGCAGGAAGGGCAGGTGAGCTGGGCGGGTGGCGTTTTGGCAAGAAGCACCCAGTTTAACAAGATGCCGGACCAAACCAGTGTGCCCACTTCAACCTGAAGCAGCCTGGGGCATGCTTACCCAGAGCCTCTAATAGCCATGGGAGGGAGGAAAGGAATCCAGGGGAGGATTTAGCAAAGGGCAAACTGGCCTCCCTAAGCTTATAGCAAGGTTTCCCCTGTTTTGGACTACAACTCCCATCATCCCTAGCTAGCAGGATCCAGTGGTCAAGGATGATGGGAACTGTAGTCCAAAAACAGCTGGAGAAACCCTGGCTTTACAGCAGGCTTAGGCAAACTCCGGCCCTCCAGATGTTTTGGAACTACAATTCCCATCATCCCCGGGCTAACAGGACCAGTGGTCAGGGATGATGGGAATTTTAGTCTCAAAGCATCTGGAGGGCTGGAGTTTGCCTATGCCTGCTTTACGGTCTTGGTGTGAGGGGTGTTAGCAACCAGCAGGCCCATTTCCTGGCTCCTGGTCCTTTCCCCCACAGCCGGCAGACATATGTCTCCTCTGTTGTTTTCTATCACGTGGAACACCTGGTGGAAGAGTTCTCTTTTTTGTGCTGAAATTAAAAAGGAAACTATTTATACTTTTGCTCTCTCTCGCTCTCTCCTGTGTTGTGTTTACTTCCTTATCCTAAAGGACGTATGAGGAGCTGGATCAGGCCAGTGGCCCATCTAGTTTAGCATCCTGCTCTCAACAGCTGCCAACCAGATGCCCATTATGAGAAACCCAAAAGCAGCACCTGAGGGCACTCCCTCCCCCCTTCTGATTCCTGTTGCTGCAGTATCTCTGGTATTGAAGAGGTTCTTGGGGGGGGCAGGTCCAGTGGAAAAGGCCCTTAATAAACATATATGTGGTTTGGGGATGAAACCAGAAAGGGGTGTCTAGGGTGGGGGAGTTTGGAAGAAAGGTATAGCGAAGGTGTTGTTAAAACCAAGCAACTGTTTGTGGTTGTTTTTTATTCTGTTCATTAAATCTGTATGCTATCCTTCATCCACAGATCCTGGGATGGTTCACAACTTAAAAATGCAAAATAAAACACACGGTACATAATAATATATATCCCTTCTACGATTGGATTGAAGCCTTATACAAACTCGCAACATATGAACAACTTGCCTATAAAAACAGACTTGCCATAGACTAATTCAGTGATATTTGGAATCTGTTCTTTGAAATACTGTAATAGGTTAGGTTAAGATCTGGTGAAGTACAATAACAACCTTGCAATGTATACAGTTTTGGGGGTCCCCCCTTTTATTTTCACTTCTACACGGGTTCTCTTTTTCTCTCTCTTTCATTTACATCCCACCATGTTTAGTACACAGAGGCAATCTCTCCACTTCTTCCCACGCTCATCAGCCGTTTATAAGCTGTCCAAGGGAAGAGGCTGGCAGCAGTGGCCAGGGAGACACCATGGGATGTCAGCCGCCGCCGCATGGGGTAAGCACGAACTCGTGCTACTCAAGCTCAGTGGCAGCTGATTCAGGTTTCAGGACTGTCCTCTCAGACATGTGGTGTATAGCCTTAAGGGGCCTGACATGCAAGACTCTTCAGATTTACACAAATGCATCCATTAAAGAAAACGCCAGGTTAATATTTTGTGGGGTAATGTTTTAAAGAAAAATTATAGCCCCAAAGGGGGGAATTGTTATAGGAATTTTAAGGTCTTAGATCAGGGGTCCCCAAACTAAGGCCCAGGGGCTGAATCCAGCCCAATCGCCTTCTAAATCCGGCCCACGGACGGTCCGGGAATCAGCGTGTTTTTACATGAGTAGAATGTGTGCTTTTATTTAAAATGCATCTCTGGGTTATTTGTGGGGCATAGGAATTTGTTCATATATTTTTTTTTTTCAAAATATAGTCTGGCCCCCCACAAGGTCTGAGGGACAGTGGACCGGCCCCCTGCTGAAAAAGTTTGCCGACCCCTGTCTTAGATATATAATAAATGTTCATAAGTGTACCAAGCAAACACATACATGAATGTATAGGCCACATGTCTGAGAGGACAGTCCTGAAACCATTTTGACTCCTAAAACTGACCAAATGTTTCTCTGCAAGGAGGGAGGGGGTGAGGGAACCTTCCCATTGTCTCAGGAATTAAGTAATTACCACCTCAAAGGAATGGCCAGACTACCAGGAAAGGCAATCAAATAAGGCATCATCATATAACCTGGCAGACAGGAGATAAACAACGCACTCAGATTTCTGTTTTAGACTGCCTCTTCTGTGATGTAGGTATGATGTATCTGGGGGTGGTCATGGACTCCAGGGTGGGAAATTTAAATGTCTATATAAGGGCAGGCACACCTTTGTTCTAGGTCCTCCTCCAAACTGTGTGTGAGGGGAGTACCCTGTTGCAACAGCTTTAATAAAGATCAGGCTTACTAGCTGCTTTGCTTCTCAATATTCTCTGGTTGGCCTCTGTTATTTTCTCCTACCGATGGAGAACTTACAAAGGACTCTATAAGGGCTCTTGTGTACCCCATAAGGGAATAAAGGCAGATTTTGTTTACAACAAACACAGCGAAAGCTCTCAGGAAGCACAAACAGGAGCCAACAGAAACAGAGATAGTTGGTCAGAAAAGGAAGAGGCTGGAGCTAATCCATTAAGTCCGAAGAGTCGGTGAATGGGAGGGCTGCTAGATCGGAAGCAAAATGAGATGCAAAGGAAGGGTGGTTCAATATATTCTGTAGGCACCAGAAGGAGTCTTCAGAAGGGTAATCTTGAGTGATAATGCCAAGGGTCATGTTAGAGCTGTCCAGAGCTATCTGTTTGTTTTTGCAATAAATCTTCCTTTTCAATTACCTACGCTTACTGTATTATCAAACTGGGAACCTGGACTCCTGACAGATAGCGGCGTTAAGGGGAACAAGTTTGATAAACTGTGTCCACCCCGAAAGCATCCCTCTCCACCAGCTTTGAGCCACAAATCAGTCCCTTAGCAACCAGGCCCTGCAGTGATCTTATTGTGACATAACTGAGATGAGAGGCCAACATTTTGTACGGAGACCTGCCCCATCTTTTCTTGGACCGGCAACCTGTCTGTCGCAAAGGCCCCAGCTTGGCTTCCTGGCGCGATGGGGCGGATGTAAAACACACACAAACACCCGCTTGGATTGCGCCCTCGACGCAGTGGCATGGACTTAGCATGAGATACGCATATGCAGCTTTGGTGCTCAGTTCCCTGCTGTTGGATAAGAAGGAAAACAAAGATCCCTCCCCCCACAGTGGCAGGATAGTAGTGCGGGAAGACCCAGGCACCCCCTACCAGGAGGGGAACAAGCTGCTAAACTTCCGCAAGTCTTTCTGCTTGAAGCATGGCTTCTGCTGGCTTTCAGACTCGCCCTGGGGGTTCCACCTGGTGGGATCGGCCGTGCTGCTTCTGTGGCTGGTGCTAGACATCTGGACCTCGTCGGGTCCGGCTTCTTCGCAAGCGCAGCCTCGTGAGGCAACTGTGAGCTCGGTAAAGAGATGTTTTTCCTTAAAGCGTCTTCAGTAGTTGTGGTCTAAGACAGGGGTCAGCAAACTTTTTCAGCGGGGGGCCGGTCCACTGTCCCTCAGACCTTGTGTGGGGCCGGACTATTCCTATGCCCCACAAATAACCCAGAGATGCATTTTAAAAGCACACATTCTACTCATATAGATTACTGGAACTTCCGTGGGATGGATTTAGAAGGCGATTGGGCTGGATCTGGCCCCCAGGCCTTAGTTTGCCTACCCATGGTCTAAGAGAAAATTACAGTGGTGCCTTGGTACTCAAACTTAATCCATTCCGGAAGTCTGTTCCAAAACCGAGGCGTGCTTTCCCATAGAAAGTAATGCAAAACGGATTAATCCGTTCCAGACTTTTAAAAACCCCTAAAACAGCAATTTAACATGGATTTTACTATCTAACTAGACAATTGATCCATAAAATGAAAGCAACAATCAATGAATGTACTGTACTATAAAATAAATAAGACAGTATTGTAGATGATAAAAATTAAAATTATTATTTTTTCTTACCTGCACTGATGATAGTCATTGTTTGGATGGGGGGCTTTTATCCATTTCTGCAGTCACACAATCAATCAGTAGCTGAACTGGGTTCCACACAGTCACAGTAACAAATTAGCCGAAAAAACCTCACACCTGACCTGCAGAAATCTATTGCTAGTCATCTGAGATGATGATGATGATGATGATGATGATGATGATGATGATGATGATGATATGCTAAATGGAAGCAAGGAGAATTAAAATTGTGGTGGGATCTTGAGAACATACAAGGAGCCCGGCTAGATTAGACCAAGGATCAGTCCCATCCAGTATCCTGTTCCCTACAGGACTTCTTTGTAGTAGATGGCTGATGATGATGATGATGATGATAAAGATGATGATGTTAATTAATTTGCTAAGTATTAGTCCAAAAATGATCCCTAGAGGCACTAAGTTGGTCTGCTTTGGTCAGAGCCCACCTGTGTCCAATTCTGGGCACCACAATTTAAGAAGGTTATTAACAAACTGGGCCAGCAGCGCAGAGGAGGGTGACCAAGATGATAGAAGGCCTGGAGACCAGGCCTTATGAAGAACGGTTGAAGGAGCTGGGTATGTTTAGCCTGGAAAAGAGGAGATTGAGAGGAGATAGGATAGCCATCTTTCGGATATCTCAAGGACTGTCACGTGGAAGAGGGAACAAGCCTGTTTTCTCCTGCTCTGGAGGCAAGGACTCAAACCAATAGCTTCAAAATGCAGGAAATGAGATTCTGATTAAACATCAGGGAGAACTTTCTGAAAGCAAGAGCTCTTCAACAGTGGAACGGTCTCTCTCGGGAGGTTATGCACTCTCCTTCCTTGGAGGTTTTAAAGCAGAGGTTGGCTAGTCATCTGTCATGGATGCTTCAGCTGAGATTCCTGCATTGCAGGGGGTTGGACTAGAGGACCCCCGGGGGTCCCTTCCAACTCTACAACTCTATGACTCCATGTTTCTAAAGCCAAGATGACCAGGATGATAGAAGGTCTGGAAACCAAGCCCTATGAGGAATGGTGGAGGGAGGTGGGAATGTTTAGCCTGGAGAGCAGGGAAGTGAGTTGAGATAGGATAGCTGTCATCAAATACCTCAGCAGCTACTAAAGGTAGGACCAGGATCAACAGATTCCAATTACAGTGGTGCCTCGCAAGACGAAACTAATTCGTTCCGCAAGACTCTTCGTTTTGCGGAAATTTCGTCTTGCGAGGCACCTTTTCCCATAGGAACGCATTAAAATTTAATTAATGTGTTCCTATGGGGGAAAAGTCCGGGGGCCCCTCCCGACCGGCACCGGAGCCACGCTGCACCGCGTTTTAAGACTGCAGTGAGCGAACAGCTGCGCTGCTGTTCGCTCGCTGCAGTCTTAAAACGCGGCGCCGCGGCTCCGGGAGGGAGGGGGCCATGGGATCATGCCCGCCATCGGGCACGATCCCACGGCCCCCTCCCGACCGGCAATGAAGCTCCGCGGCGCTGCGTTTTAAGACTGCAGCGATCGTTGCAGTCTTAAAACGCGGTGCCGCAGCTCCGGGAGGGAGGGAGGGGGCCGTGGGATCGTGCCCGCCATCGGGCGCGATCCCACGGCCCCCTCCCGACCGGCAACGGAGCCCTGCGGTGCCGCGTTTGTGCTGTAAAGGCTTACCTTTTCTCCGGCTCCGGTGCCAGCTTACAGTGGTACCTCGCCAGACGAATTTGTCTTGCGGAAAACAGGCATAGACAAATTCATCTCGCGAGTCAACTAAAAACTCGCAAAACCCTTTCGTTGTGCGAGGCAAAACCTTTGCGTTGTGCGAGGCATTCGTCTTGCGGGGTACCACTGTACAATAAAGAAGATTCTGACTAAATATTAGGAAGGGTAAGAACTATTCAATAGTGGAACGGTCTCCCTCTGGAGGTGGTGGACACCCCTTCGTTCAAGGTTTTTAGGCAGACGTTGGAAGGCCTTGTGTCATGGATTGTTTAATTGTGATCACTGCATTGCAAGGGATTGGACAGGATGACTCTTGGGGTCCCTTCTGACCCCTGTGATTCTGTGGAGAAGGCCGACATAGGACAACGGCTATCTAAGAGAACTGGAAAACAGGTAATCCATTTTTCACTTTCCTCGTCTGCCTTCACACAGGCTGAAACAGTCCCTGAACTAGAGAGAGAAGCAGAGCTGGAAGCACCAGAAAGAAATGGTATGTTTTTGCAACCTGACTTTCTCCCTTAAACAGCGTTTGAAACTCCCATTGTTCTAGGTGCATTTTGCGACAGGGAATTTCATTAGCGTGAGCAGTTTCTGAGCTCTGGGCGCAGTACTGCACCTAAGATTTCAGGTTATAGCTGCAGAGTGGAAGGGGGGGGGAAAGGGAAAGGTAAAGGACCCCTGACAGTTAAGTCCAGTCGTAGATGACTCTGGGGTTGCAGTGCTCATCTCGCTTTACAGGCCGAGGGAACCGGTGTTTGTCTGCAGACAGTTTTTCCAGGTCATGTGGTCAGCAGGACTAAGCCACTTCTGGCGCAACGGAACACTGAGACCAGAGCAGCGCACGGAAACGCCGTTTACCTTCCTGCCGGAGCGGTACCTGTTTATCTACTTGCACTTTTTGGCGTGCTTTCGAATTGCTAGGTTGGCAGGAGCTGGGACTGAGCAACGGGAGCTCACCCCGTTCGAACCGCCGACGTTCTGATCGGCAAGCCCAAGAGGCTCAGTGGTATGGACCACAACGCCACCCGCATCCCCGAATGGAAGGAAAGGAGGACCTTTTTCTGCTTCCCCACTTCCAGTTACTCTCTGAAGACTGGGTGGGCAGGTGGGGAAGAACTAGACCATGTGAAAAATTAACATTATATTTTAGCTGCAGTCCATTCATTTTCAGCTTTGTATTCTTGTTATAAAGAGCATGCCTAGACATTCCGCTGTTGCGCCCGTAACCTAGGTTGAAGGTGCCATTTAGCATTTGGATGATGGGCTTGAGGGAATCCTGATCAAGTTTGCAGATGACACCAAATTGGGAGGGGTGGCTAATACCCCAGAGGACAGGATCACACTTCAAAATGACCTTAACAGATTAGAGAACTGGGCCAAAGCAAACAAGATGAATTTTAACAGGGAGAAATGTAAAGTACTACACTTGGGCAAAAAAAATGAAAGGCACAAATACAGGATGGGTGACACCTGGCTTGAGAGCAGTACATGTGAAAAGGATCTAGGAGTCTTGGTAGACCATAAACTTGACATGAGTCAACAGTGTGATGCAGCAGCTAAAAAAGCCAATGCAATTCTGGGCTGCATCAATAGGAGTATAGCATCTAGATCAAGGGAAGTAATAGTACCACTGTATTCCGCTCTGGTCAGACCTCACCTGGAATACTGTGTCCAGTTCTGGGCACCACAGTTCAAGAAGGATACTGACAAGCTGGAACGTGTCCAGAGGAGGGCAACCAAAATGGTCAAAGGCCTGGAAACGATGCCTTATGAGGAACGGCTTAGGGAGCTGGGTATGTTTAGCCTGGAGAAGAGAAGGTTAAGGGGTGATATGATAGCCATGTTCAAATATATAAAAGGATGTCATATAGAGGAGGGTGAAAGGTTGTTTTCTGCTGCTCCAGAGAAGCGGACACGGAGCAATGGATTCAAACTACAAGAAAGAAGATTCCACCTAAACATTAGGAAGAACTTCCTGACAGTAAGAGCTGTTCGAACAGTGGAATTTGCTGCCAAGGAGTGTGGTGGAGTCTCCTTCTTTGGAGGTCTTTAAGCAGAGGCTTGACAGCCATCTGTCAGGAATGCTTTGATGGTGTTTCCTGCTTGGCAGGGGGTTGGACTGGATGGCCCTTGTGGTCTCTTCCAACTCTATGATTCTATGAGCTCGTAGCTTCCATATCTCAGTTTCTAACGCTGCCCTTAACTTGTTCTTTTCCAAGTCCTGTAAATATTGCATTGTCTCTGCAGAGATCTATACTGCCATCGGTTTGGGAAGTCTGTTCTTGGTTTGACATGGTGTACCCCACCTCTTATTACAAGCTGGCAGTTTTATAAATACCTTCATAAAGAAAGTAAAATAAAATACGCTTTGTCATGGCAATGCTGGCAGGACAATTGTTGACATAGGAATGACAGTAAAAGAAAAACCCTCCCACAGAAGACAATGGAGGATAGTTAGAGAGGAGCGTTCGTGTGGAAACTAAAGGTAAAATTTATGTGTGTTGCTCCACCTACTTTTAATTTGGCCCCACCCACTACTGCCATGTGGCTCTCAGGCCAAAAAGGTTTTCATATTCCCGAGTCGATGTCATTCATTGATTAAACATTTCAGAGCTATAATAAATCTTCAAAACAAATAATATTCTTTTTTTGTCGTAGAATGTCTTTGCGTTTGTGGGACACCGTTAACTTCTTATTTTGAAAGGTAGGTACGCCTTCAGTAACTCTAGACTAAAGGGATGTTATTTGGGCGGTGTTCTAGGGGGAGGGGCCCAGGTGGGGAGTCTCCTGGGAGAAGACTGGTAAAGGCCCTGGGAAGTAAAAGGCAGCCCCTTACGTCCCAGCTGGCACAAAAGCTAACAAGGTATGAGTGCAAACAAACGCTAACAAGGGATAAATGCAAACAAGAAATGCTAACAAGGGATGAATGCTAACAAGAAACGCTAACAAGGGATGAATGCCCTCAGTAACTCTAGACTAAAGGGATGTTATGTGGGCTGTGTTCTGGGGGGGCAGTGGGGAGTCTCCTGGGAGAAGACTGCTAAGGACCCTGGGGAGTAAAAGGCAGCTCCTTGCGTCCCAGCTGGCGCGAAAGCTAACAAGGGATGAGTGCAAACAAATGCTAACAAGGGATGAGTGCAAACAAACGCTAACAAGGGATAAATGCAAACAAGAAACGCTAACAAGGGATGAATGCTAACAAGAAACGCTAACAAGGGATGAATGCAAACCAGACAAGCTAACAAGGGATGAATGCAAACAAACAACTGCTAACAAGGGATAAATGCCCTCAGTAGCTCTAGACTAAAGGGATGTTATTTGGGCTGTGTTCTGGGGGGTGGGGCGGTAGAGAGTCTCCTGGGAGAAGACTGGTAAGGGCCCTGGGGAGTAAAAGGCAGCTCCTTGCGTCCCAGCTGGCACGAAAGCTAACAAGGGATGAGTGCAAACAAATGCTAACAAGGGATGAATGCAAACAAGAAACGCTAACAAGGGATGAATTTTAACAAGAAACGCTAACAAGGGATGAATGTCAACAATAATCAGGCTTGTATCAGGCAGCAGTTTTCCAGGCTTTCAGGTCTTTCCAGGCTATACTTTGAGATGCTGGAGATTGAACCTGGGACTTTTTGCATGCAAAGCAGATGCTGTGTCATCCCTGTCCCTCTTTCCCCTCTGTTGTTTTCCTCCAGAGTGGACACAATGACATAGAAGTTAGACCTGCCCACTAAGTTCAGTGGGTCTACTCTGTATCTTCCTGGCATTGAATTCCATCCTAAGGTGGTTCCTAAACACAACACAACTTGGTCCCCACTCCCCTCAACACAAAACATTGTTTTATCTTGCTTTATGTTAACTTGGTACTTTCTTTTCCATGCTGCCTTTTCCTTTCTTGTCCTCGTCTGATTGCCCAGCCCGATCTTAGAAAATGAATAGGCATGTCTTTTTAAAAAATGTGAACTTTCGGAAATGGTAGGAATTTGGGTGTTGTCCAACGTTAGTCATACTCAGAATAGCCCTCTGGGAAATTAATGGACATGCAATACAGTACCCAGGTCCACTAATTTCTTTTTTTTTTTATGAAGAATTTATTAGCTTTTCCATAACACAACACATACCCAAACCCACACCTACAAATACATAACAAATACAAATACATATATTGCCAGGATTCTTCTTCTTGTTTATATACCTAAGAAAAAAAATTCTATTTTCGAATCTTGACGTTTGACTTCCCCTGCCTTTCACCTTCGGTTTTAAAATTATATTTTACTTCCATAACAACTTTTCTCTAAAAAACAAAACAAAGAGTTTAACTTCAAATAAAGATAACACCATTATCTTAATCTTCATGTTCTAACATAAATCTTAACAAAGTATTCTTATAAAATCTAAACTTATTTCTTCTGTCCTTTATCATGCTGCTATTAACATAAAATCTCAATATCTCCTTACTTAATCAAGATAGACTTACAATTAACAACCTTCACCCTCCGATTTCAGATACCATAACAAACCATTCAAGTTTTACATTTACTACTTCACCCCACACCCCCTCTGTCCATTGTCTTTCTCTGTCTTTCGCCGGAACCAATCTTCGAGTTGTCTTCTTTTCCCAAATGTCCACAGATCCAGGCAACTTTCACAACAAACCTTGCATCGAGCTTCAGGATACACATCCCCTCTTTTCTGGGCTCCTCCGCTTCTTTGTACCATACTTCTTCTTCTTGTAGATATCTTAATTCCACGTCCCTTGACCCCGAGCTCCCACCTCGGGGTCTGGATATTACAGATTTTGCCGTTCCGGGACTGCCACCCCCAAAGAACGGTTCTTTTTCCCGGAGTCGCCCAGCCATTTCAAACCATCCTTCAAGCATCCCTTCTAACTCTTTGCCAAGGTTTCCTTCCATTGTGTAAAACTTTTGAAAAGCCTCCTCTGTGGAAAGTAGATTTTTTTTATTTATTATCCCACTCAAGACTTTCAATTTCCGATTGAGCAGTTCCAGTCTCAAGACAGTAAGCATTTCTTCGTCCGTTAGTCCAGAGTTCAAAACAAGTTCAAACACAAAGTCCAGCATGTTGGGGGAGGGGGTGAGTGTCAAGTTTCAATTCCTGTCTTTTCCTTCCTTTGTTTCAATTGTTTCCCACGTCAGTCCAAATTTCCCATCGCCATTTTTCTGAAGCCAGAGCGTAAAGACCAAAACTTTAAACGGAGATATTTTCTGCCCACTTAATCCCCAAAGGGAAATCTCAGCAGTCTCAGTTTTCAAATTCCAGACACATTATATCCATTGTTGTAGCAGCAGTCACTTAAACTGGTTATTTTCTTTCCTTCTCCCGAAGGGAGGGAGGCAGGCTCCCTTTCCTCTTCCCCCCGGATCGTTCCAAAGGTAAAAAAGTCAGTCAAATACTCACGACCACCGGGTTCTTTCAAATCACTAATAACAGGTAGAACTTAGACGCTCATCTCGGGATTTGTCGCCGCATTTACATCCCGGTTGGGGCATGTCCCCTATAGCCCGGCTCCGTCGTCCCTTCACCCCCACTCCCCCTTTACAGGGGGAGCGAGGGAAGGGTTCGGAGCCACAACGGGCACAGCCGGGGAGCCCAGGGTGCGGGACGCTCTTCCCGCACCCCACCGGAGCCCCGCTTTGCGGTAGCGGGGCTCCAACCCCCGGGATGGACTGGGCGCTTCGCAGCCGAAGCAGCCCACGACCACCCGCAATGGCGTCGCCGCCAGAAGTCCCAGGTCCACTAATTTCAACGGATCTATTATTTTAAAGCATTTGTAAACCACTACACACACACACACACACATGATTAAAATTCAGTTGGACATGACCCTTAATAATGCATCAATTGTATAAAACAACTCTGTTTTGTCTTATTTCTTGCAGTTGTGAGCAGCCTTGTGAAATGCACCACTGCTCTCTTGTTCCATGTGAAGATATGGGAAATTGGCACCAAGAGGAGTGTTTATGTCCAGAATATAATGGATTTGCTCCATTGAAGTATGAGGCCATTTTAAGCCATGCTTCCTGCTCCTCCTCGTCCTCCTCCTCGTCCTCCTCGTCCTCCTCCTCCTCCTGCCTACCTCATTTAAAATGTCTGGACTTGCAGTCGAGTTGCGAAAACTTCCAGGACGCTAGAGATAGTTCGTGGACCGTATCAGATTCCTCGGATGTGACGGAGAGCAAAAGCTCCAATTCCTGCTCCAATTTGGACGAGCCCTGCTTGATAGTGCCGAAGCGTGAGCCTTTGGAGGTCCCATCGCTGCCTGAAAGAAATACAGAAGTCATAATAATCCCTTCCTTACCGCCGATGGCTTCGTTTACACAGATAAATATTCTCCAGAGCGCGACTTATAAAAAAGAAGACCAGGTCATCTTGGTGGAAAAATGCCTCGCAATTCGTATGGGCCCTGCGCCATCACATAAGGCCAAACCACCCTCTCCTCCCAAACTGATGGACAAAGACAGTGTTGAAAGTTGTGCGGATCAAGAGGAGAGGGAGGAGAAACCTCCAGAATTGCCCTGCTCGGACCAAATGCCACTTCCGTGTATAGATATGGATATGACGTGCGCACAGGAACATTCTAGCACCTCGGAGGAAAGCTTGCCAAAGCCGTCTTCTCCCACCGGTCAGCATCCTGCAACAAAGGCAATCTCCGGCACCAGCTCCCCTCTGCGAGACTCTGAGCTGGCCCCTTTAGTCCTGGAAGAGATGGACAGGGAAACCAGAGGCTCCCTTGAATTTCACGTCAAAAAGAAAATGGTTCAGAGGCGATGTGGCGTCCCAACCCTCGTCTCCAAGTCTGTATCGTGGTTTCGACCCTGTGCAGACGAATTTCCCAGGGAGCTTGAATGCAGCCCCCAGAGGCCAAAGAGAAAGACAACAACACCCAAGCCAATTTGTGCCCAAAGCCCCCTGCCTCTTGAGTCTCCACACAGAAACGCCACGGTGCTCTATGCGAAACCTTTACCAGAATCTCCAGGAACCAAGAAGTATTACCTTCTCCATTTGGAGGACCAGCCGAAAGAGAGCGGGAAGCCTTGTTTCCTCACGAAGAGGCCAGGCCATAAAACCAGGACTTCCCCTGGGAAGTATATACTCCTCTCGATGGAGCCAGAAGATGTGAAGAAGCTCACTTTCCACATGACGGTGAAGATGTTAGAAATCCACACAGGCGCCTTTCCAGAAATGGTGGGAAAATCCTTCCAACTCTACAAGGTCCTTTCTGCAAATCCTCTGCCCAAGCCGATCCGTTTTGGCAACAAAACCCCGAGGCCCAAACACCTCTGCCTGCCCTTCGCCACTGGAGAGGCTCCTTGCATCATTGACCTGAACGTCGGACACAAATACCTGGCCTACAAGTCGAAACTTCCAACGCCCTATTCAAAGTCGGTGGCAGAGCTGACCTGCAGTTCTTCACAGCTGAGCGGGTCTGAAAGAAGTATCATGAAAAGGGCATCCCCTGAGCCTTGCACACCCAGCATTGTTTTGAGGACACATCCCAAGGAGGAAACACCTCTTGGCATGGATCAAATGCTGACAGTCCCAGAGCCCCCAAAGCCACACAAAATGGGGAAGCAGGCAGAGAGAGCATCCTCCAGCAAGGTTCTCCGGTTTTCCTTGAGTACCGACGAAGCGTCAGCTGAAAGAGAAGGAGCGGAAAAGGCAGTGGGGGCTGACGGCAGACAAGGGATCAAAGGCCGTGAATTAAGGCACTTCCAGGAGGAGCTAGCGGGAAGATCATCCTGCGTGATTCTCCCGATTTTCATTGATGAGAGAGGAACAGTGGTCAGTGGAAGAACTGCAACGGCGAAATTAAGGGACCACCAAACGGAGATGGAGGGAGGGCCAAGCCACAAGGTTCTCGCAATTGCTTTTGATGAGAAAAAGGTAGAAGTCAGTGGAAGAACTGGAATTGTAGAATCGAAGGACCAACAAAAGGAGGTAGAGAGACCATGCCACGAGGTTCTCCCAATTTTATTTGATGAGAAAGGAATAGATGTCGGAGGAAGAACCAGAACTGCAGAATCAATGGACCGCAAAAAGGAGCTGGAGAGAGCATCACATCACAAGGTTCTCGCAATTTCCTTTGATGAGAAAGGAACAGAGATCACTGGAAGAACTGGAATGGTGGAATCAAGGGACCACCAAAAGGAGGTAGGGAGAGGACAATGCCATGAGGTTCCCCCAATTTTCATTGCTGATAAAGGAACAGAGGTCAGAAGAAGAACCAGAACTGCAGAAACAAAGGAACATCAAAAGGAGCTGGAAGGAGGGCCAGGCCACAAGGTTCTTCCAATCTCTTTTGATGAGAAAGGAGCAGTGATCACTAGAAGAACTGTAACTATGGAATCAAGTGACCAACTAAAGGAGGCAGAGGAAGGACCGTGCCACAAGGTTCATGCAATTTCCATTGATGAAAAAGTAACAGAGATGAGTGGAAGCACTGTTAAGGTAGAATCAAGGGACCACCAAAAGGAGGTGGAGGGAGGACCATGCCACAGGGTTCCTGCAATCTCCTTTGATGAGAAAGGAATAGTGATCACTGGAAGAACTGGAATTGTGGGATTAAGGGAACACCAAAAGGAGGTGGCGGTGGAAGGAAGTCCACACTACAAGGCTCTCCCAATTTTCCTTGATGAAAAAGGAACAGTGGTCGCTGGAAGAACTAGAATTATGGAATCAAGGGACCAACCAAAGGAGGAAGAGGGAGAACCATGTCACAAGGTTCTTGCAATTTCCATTGATGAAAAAGTAACAGAGGTGAGTGGAAGCACTATTAAGGTAGAATCAAGGGACCACCAAAAGGAGGTGGAGGAAGGGCCACACTACAAGGCTCTCTCGGTTTTGCTTGATGAAAAAGAAACAGCGATCACAGGAAGAACTGGAATTGTGGAATTAAGGGAACACCAAAAGGAGGTGGAGGGAGGTCCACACTACAAGGTTCTTCCAATCTTATTTGATGAGAAAGGAACAGAGGTCGAAGGAAGAACCAGAACTGTAGAAACAAAGGAACTTCAAAAGGAGCTGGAAGGAGGACCATGCCACAAGATTCTTGCAATTTCCATTGATGAAAAAATAACAGAGATGAGTAGAAGCACTGTTATGGTGGAATCACAGGACCACCAAAAGGAGGTGGAGGGAGGACCATGCCACAAGGGTCTTGCAATTTCCATTGATGAAAAAATAACAGAGATGAGTGGAAGCACTGTTATGTTGGAATCAAGGGACCACCAAAAGGAGGTGGAGGGAGGTCCACACTACAAGGTTCTTCCAATTTTCCTTGATGAAAAAGGAACAGTGATCACTGGAAGAACTGGAATTGTGGAAACAAGGGACCAACCAAAGGAGGTAGAAGGAGGACCATGTCACAAGGTTCTTCCAATCTTATTTGATGAGAAAGGAATAGAGGTCGAAGGAAGAACCAGAACTGTAGAAACAAAGGAACTTCAAAAGGAGCTGGAAGGAGGACCATGCCACAAGGTTCTTGCAATTTCCATTGATGAAAAAATAACAGACATGAGTGGAAGCAATGTTATGTTGGAATCAAGGGACCACCAAAAGGAGGTGGAGGGAGGTCCACACTACAAGGTTCTCCCAATTTTCCTTGATGAAAAAGGAACAGTGATCACTGGAAAAACTGGAATTGTGGAAACAAGGGACCAACCAAAGGAGGTAGAGGGAGGACCATGTCACAAGGTGCTTGCAATTTCCATTGATGAAAAAATAACAGAGATGAGTGGAAGCACTGTTATGGTGGAATCACAGGACCACCAAAAGGAGGTGGAGGGAGGACCAGGCCACAAGGTTCTTGCAATTTCCATTGATGAAAAAATAACAGAGATGAGTGGAAGCATTGTTATGGTGGAATCAAGGGACCACGAAGAGGAGGTGGAGGGAGGACCAGGCCACAAGGTTTTTCCAATCTACCTTGATGAGAAAGGAATAGTGATCACAGGGAGAACTGGAATTGTGGAATTAAAGGAACACCAAAAGGATGTGTCGGTGGAGGGAAGTCCACACTACAAGGCTCTCCCAATTTTCCTTGATGAAAAAGTAACAGAGATAAATGGAAGCACTGCTATGGTGGAATCAAGGGACGAACCAAAGGAGGTGGAGGGAGGGCCAGGTCACAAGGTTCTTGCAACTTCCATTGTTGAAAAAGTAATAGAGATGAGTGGAAGAAATGTTATGGTGGAATCAAAGGACCACCAAAAGGAGGTGGATGGAGGGCCAGGCGACAAGGTTCTTCCAATCCCCTTTGATGAGAAAGGAATATTAATCACTGGAAGAACTGTAACTGTGGAATCAAGGGACCTCCAGAAGGAGGTGGTGGGAGGGATACACCTCAATATTTCCCTTGATGTGAAAGAAAAAGATATTGGTGAAAGAATTGCAACTGCAGAATCAAAGGACCAAAAAATGCAGGTGGAAGGAATGCCAGTTCACAAGGTTACCTTTGTTCAGAAAGGATTAATGGTCAGTGGAACGACTGGAACTGTGGAATCAAAGGAGCAGCCAAAGGAGCAGGACGGAGCTGCAGGACAGAAGGTTCTCCCAATTCCCATTGATAGGAAAGGAACAGAGGTCGGTGGAAGTCCTGCAGCAGCAGAAACAAAGGAGCAGCCAAAGGAGCAGGACGGAGCTGCAGGCCAGAAGGTTCTCCCAATTCCCATTGATAAGAAAGGAACAGAGGTCGGTGGAAGTCCTGCAGCAGCAGCAACAAAGGAGCAGCCAAAGGAGCAGGACGGAGCTGCAGGCCAAAAGTCTCTCCCAGATCCCATTGATAAGAAAGGAACAGAGATTGGTGGAAGTCCTGGGACAGCAGAAACAAAGGAGCAGCCAAAGGAGCAGGACGGAGCTGCAGGCCAGAAGGTTCTCCCAATTCCCATTGATAAGAAAGGAACAGAGGTCGGTGGAAGTCCTGCAGCAGCAGAAACAAAGGAGCAGCCAAAGGAGCAGGACGGAGCTGCAGGCCAGAAGGTTCTCCCAGATCCCATTGATAAGAAAGGAACAGAGGTCGGTGGAAGTCCTGCAGCAGCAGAAACAAAGGAGCAGCCAAAGGAGCAGGACGGAGCTGCAGGCCAGAAGGTTCTCCCAATTCCCATTGATAAGAAAGGAACAGAGGTCGGTGGAAGTCCTGCAGCAGCAGAAACAAAGGAGCAGCCAAAGGAGCAGGATGGAGCTGCAGGCCAGAAGGTTCTCCCAATTCCCATTGATAAGAAAGGAACAGAGGTCGGTGGAAGTCCTGCAGCAGCAGGAACAAAGGAGCAGCCAAAGGAGCAGGATGGAGCTGCAGGCCAGAAGGTTCTCCCAATTCCCATTGATAAGAAAGGAACAGAGGTCGGTGGAAGTCCTGCAGCAGCAGGAACAAAGGAGCAGCCAAAGGAGCAGGATGGAGCTGCAGGCCAGAAGGTTCTCCCAATTCCCATTGATAAGAAAGGAACAGAGGTCGGTGGAAGTCCTGCAGCAGCAGGAACAAAGGAGCAGCCAAAGGAGCAGGATGGAGCTGCAGGCCAGAAGGTTCTCCCAATTCCCATTGATAAGAAAGGAACAGAGGTCGGTGGAAGTCCTGCAGCAGCAGGAACAAAGGAGCAGCCAAAGGAGCAGGATGGAGCTGCAGGCCAGAAGGTTCTCCCAATTCCCATTGATAAGAAAGGAACAGAGGTCGGTGGAAGTCCTGCAGCAGCAGAAACAAAGGAGCAGCCAAAGGAGCAGGATGGAGCTGCAGGCCAGAAGGTTCTCCCAATTCCCATTGATAAGAAAGGAACAGAGGTCGGTGGAAGTCCTGCAGCAGCAGGAACAAAGGAGCAGCCAAAGGAGCAGGACGGAGCTGCAGGCCAGAAGGTTCTCCCAATTCCCATTGATAAGAAAGGAACAGAGGTCGGTGGAAGTCCTGCAGCAGCAGAAACAAAGGAGCAGCCAAAGGAGCAGGATGGAGCTGCAGGCCAGAAGGTTCTCCCAATTCCCATTGATAAGAAAGGAACAGAGGTCGGTGGAAGTCCTGCAGCAGCAGGAACAAAGGAGCAGCCAAAGGAGCAGGATGGAGCTGCAGGCCAGAAGGTTCTCCCAATTCCCATTGATAAGAAAGGAACAGAGGTCGGTGGAAGTCCTGCAGCAGCAGGAACAAAGGAGCAGCCAAAGGAGCAGGATGGAGCTGCAGGCCAGCAGGTTCGCAAGGTTACCTTTGATGAGAAAGGAACAGAGGTCGGTGGAAGTCCTGCGGCAGCAGAAACAAAGGAGCAGCCAAAGGAGCAGGACGGAGCTGCAGGCCAGAAGGTTCGCAAGGTTACCTTTGATGAGAAAGGAACAATGGTTAGTGGAACTACTGGAACTGTGGAAGCAAAAGAGCAGCCAAAGGAGCAGGGCACAGGTTCAGCCCAGAAGGTTCTCCCGGTTCCCCTTGATAAGAAAGACACAGAGGTCGGTGGAAGTCCTGGGACTGCAGAAACAAAGGAGCAGCCAAAGGAGCAGGAAGGAGAGCCAGCCCAGAAGGTTCTCCCGGTTTCCCTGGATAAGGAAGGAACAGAGGTTGGTGGAAGTCCTGGAACTACAAAGCAGCAGCGCCGCAGGGTTCTCTCGCCTTTCTTTGAGGAGAAGGCGAAAGAGGCTGGCCGAACTGAGAAAGCACGGAGTGGGCAAAAGGAACCAGCGACTGAGTCTGGCTCTCTGCTTCCTTCTCCTTCTGCTGGTGGAAAGGAGGCAGAAATGGAGAAAGGGGCAGCAGTGGCTGGTGGAAGCAGGCCGGAGATTGAGAAGGTCAGGATCCGGAAAAAGGAACCCTCCATTATAAGGGCAAGCCTCTTCCTTGAGTTGGACTTGGTGAAAGAGAAACTGAATCTGCACTTGAAGAAGAAAATGGAGGCCCAGCTGCTTCCGCGCCAGGGAGCGGAGCTGCAGGTCCACGTTGGTTTTGACAAAGAGGCGAGAGGAAGGAAAACAAAGAAATCGGCACACCCGAGCCATTCCGCTGACCCGAAGCCGAGCCGGCCCTTCTGTTACGCCTGCATGTCGCTGGATAAAAGTGGGGCGGCCGTCAAACCTGTCTGCTGGGTCCTTCCAAAGCGGATTTTGAAAATGAACGGGAACCGGGTCCCCCAGGTGGTACGATTGGAGAGCAAATCCAAAACTTCTCCAACTAGCTCTGCTCCTTCCGGCTTAGAAAAGGAAGCAAAAGGAGTGGGGAAAAAACGTGGTGTGACAATCCAGCCATCTTAGAGAGAGAGAGAGAGAGAAAAGGGGATTTCTTCAGAAGCAGAAGGAATATTGGGGTGGGAAGGAAGAAACTATTAAAGCTATTTGCCTGAAAGCGAAGCCCAGATGCTGGCCATCTTGTGCTGGTTTTTTTTTTTTTTTGACAGTTTGCATATGTTAATGTCGTGGGTGAAATTCTCACCTCCCTAGGGATTGTTGAAGGAAAAAATTTGGTTCAGTTTGCCCACACTTTCTGAAACACCGTGCAAACCAAAACACAGCTTATAGCCTTTGAAATTTGCATTTCGTTTTAATTCTGCAGTGCAGCTCTCCTGCCGAGTAATGTGCGCAAAAAAAAGGATATACTGGGGGTAAAGTGTGCAAATAGATGCATGTACAAGTGGAAATGACGTCTAGAGATTCATTTTATTGGGAGAAACGTGAGCATTAGGGAAATGCGTTGCAAAAATGTGTACACTGGGCAAAGTTTCATACAAAAAATGTATACGGGCATTGGCCGTTTTGCATGCAAGTCCACCCTGCCCTGTTAAGCCCTCTTTTGTACAACCCCACCCCCCCCTTTCTGGCCCCATCTGGGTTGCGGCGATGCACGCATGCATGGTTGCGCATTCTTTGAACACATGCAAAATGGTTGTTGCCGGCATTAGACATTTGCACTAAAATGCTGGTGGAGTTTCATGAGGACTTAAAAAAACTGGTGTGGAAATGTGTGGAGAATTTAAAGATGGGGGAATAAGAAACTGAGAGAAACTGAAATTAGCATATTTGCCCACCCCTACTCAGCGCAACCCTGTTGGCAGAGTAGCTAAACTCAGGGCCAGATTTAGGTTTGATGAGGCCTTAAGTTACTGAAGGTAATGGGGCCCTTTATATGTCCAGCTGTCCTTTGTCAACAACAAATTGTCTGTTTTTTGTGTTGAATATATGCTATATGGTAATTTATGGACCTAATTGGTATCTAAAGCCATTTGCACATAACAAAATATGTATTTTTATCAAAGTAATTGTTGCACTGAAATACAATTAAGAAGAAGTATATTAATAGTGGAATTTTTTTGGGGGGGACACACACCTAAGCTATAGCTTGTTTAGCTTGTACGTAAATCAATGATTAGAAAAAGAGGAGTCTGGATTTGATATCCCGCTTTATCACTACCCTAAGGAGTCTCAAAGCAGCTAACAACCTCTAATTTAATCTAATTTAATTAGCTTATAGTATTACATATAAAACAAGCTTGATAGGTTCATGGAAAAATGGGTGGTGTTTTTGGTTTTTTTGCAATGTTTTGAAATAATAATAATAATAAGTTCAATGACAGCCTTGGGTTACTTTCAATACTGTATTTGTCCATCGATCTGCTTTAGGGGATCAAAAATTAATTGAAAAGAAAAGAGCAGCTCGCAATCCGGGATTTGGGGTGGGCATGTGCCCGCCTCTCCGCAGGTGTCCTGTCTCTCCCCGGGGATCCTCTGCATTTGCTCGGTGCGGAGTTGCAAGAACAGGATCGGACCGTCTTTTTGCAACAGATCCCCAGAGAACACCCAGGCGCATGCGCACTGTGGGGTGTGTGGACTTCCAAGGCGGCCGGCCGATCGCGCGTGCGCTTCCTAGGGCTGCCGCTTGGCGGCGGGAAAAAAAAAACAACCAGGACAGCGCGGCGAGCGTCGGGGGCGCGCGCCGCCTTCGCCGCCGTCGCCTCGGGAGCGGCGCCAGCCTAGATGGGAGTGAGGCGAGGCTTTCAACGCAGGCGCGGTGGCCAAGTGGTAAGGCGTCGGTCTCGTAAACCGAAGATCACGGGTTCGAACCCCGTCCGTGCCTCGATAAAACCCGCGCGGGCCGAATACCTCTTCCCCTCGCCCTGGTGGGCGCGCCAGAGAGAATGAGAGGGAGGGGCTCATTTTTAGGGCAATTTAAGACCCGAAAGCGAAAGTTTAAAGAAGGGGGGGAGGAAGGAGGAGCCGCACCGGAGGGGTATCTAGCGATCTAAGCTCGACTCCGTTTGTTTCCCACGTGGAAGCAAACACGGGGAGAGCATTCACTCACCAAGGTCTGACTCCCGCGCCTTAATCGTACCAGTCGCTGGAAAGGAGACCAGGCCGGCTTTTTATTCAAGGGGTTTCCCCCCCACGTTAAAGGGAGGTCGATCCGCCTTGTATTGCCTTGCACTGCTGGGGTTGCCAACTTCTTTTCCTAGCTTTCCCCCAGGAAACAAAGCGAGGGGGAAGGAAAGGCAAGATATATATATATTTAAAAAAACCTCCTTATTTGCTCTTGGGGGAGTAAGTAGGAGTCAAAAATCTAACAGTGAACTTTGCTTTTATTTGTTTATTCCGGCATGTTATAATCATTGCACGCTCAACACCTCCACCTAAGTGCTTTTACTGGGCTGGGAATCGCGATACTTCTTAAATGCCTTGCATTATAGAAATATAAGGTTCTAGTCCTCATGAAAGGCGCACCACGGCCCAATTCACAACAGTGGTAAGCAGCGTCCAGAAAAAAAACCACCTGGAGCCACCAGTGGGCGTTCTTGCAGCACCAGACTTAACTGTGCTTTCAGGTTGTCGGAAAAGAAACCGAATTTGCAGAGCAAAAAAGAGTGAGGCGTTGTGGGGGAAAGCGGCAACTGGCAGCTGCCTTGATTACAATTACGGAACAGCAAGGCGCAAATGTAAATAAGCCAACCAGTTTCAGACTGGTTGCAAGCCTATGGTGCAAAATTCCAGTTCCTTAGTGCATAAGATGCTATAATGATTTGCATTGTTCTCTGACGGTGAAGGTTGATTCCTCTTCTTCTGGTCAGCCTCCTGCACAGCAGGCAGAAGTTCAACAGGTGACTCTTCACGTCTGTCTCAAAGGCCACGATAACCGCCCCTGTTGGAAATTCAGGCAGCACCCTCTTTTGCAACAGAACTTTTGCTTTTGCAAATCAAACCTCATGTGTGACCACTGGAGGGCAGCAAATCCATCCTGCTGTTTATTTATTTATCTCAATAAATGATTCCCAGGGCGCACTCTACGGAGGAAATTAAAAGTGAGCGGCAGCAATAATGCTGAACTAAAGTAATGCGAGCAACCGAAAAGTTTTCGCCTTGGTTTCGATTCCCAGGGATTGTTCGGAGTGTGACCTCGGATGATAAACAAGCAGTTGTTGCGAATTAAACTGGTTCTTTCGAATGACCTGAATGCTGGTGGGAAGGAACTCTTTGGCTGAAAAGATAACAGAGTAAGAAACTGTGTTTATGGGAAGTTCAGGGAAGTTTTGTTTTTAAATTGTGTATTTTAGCATATCCCACTGATGAGCTGTTTAAATGTTATTAATGCTACTTTTTTAACCTAAATGTTAATTGAATGCTAGCTTTTGTAAAACATTAAAACATGTTGAGACAGTTTAAAGTTGGGAGTGTGGGGAACAACTCAACATGCAAATTGGGGAATATTCAGAACAAAATTGCAATTCTTTGCGCCCCCCCCCGAAAAGTAGAAAGTATTAGTTAATGTCTTGGTTTTTTTTCTATATTCATATTCAACTTGCCTTATTTCAGAGGAAAGATCATACTCAGTGGTCCCTCGCATCTCCACGGATTGTAGGGGAGAGATGCCATCTGAAAAACTGGAGAGCTGCTGCCAGTCAGTGTGGACAGTACTGAGCTAGATGGACCAATGGTCTGAGTTGGTACAAGGCAGCCTCCTAATATTTTCCACCCACAACAGCGCATATTATCTGATGTTCCTTGTCCCTTTGAACTGATGATTTTCCTCCCTAGCAGTTGGAATGTTCAGGCGCATTCTGTGACCGTACAGATGGCCTGCATCATTGCAGAAGCCACTGTGACATCACAGAATTTCAGCCAATGGGCGTGGAGGCAGCGCCTAATTTATGCAAAGGGCTCACTGGGGCTCAGAACTGGTGTTGGCTTTCTTAGGGCCATGCCACGCAATGCAATATTTAAAAAGAGGAGAGCACCTCTGGACATGTACAGTGAGCCCGTTCTGTGTGATCGTACCTAGTCCTGAAATGTCTAGGATTTTATTGTGAGTCGCTGAGAAACGTAGGCATATGATACATTTAATAAATCATCATAATAACGAATAATAACAGGGGTGGAATTTCAGCCTATGCTATGCAGCTTCCAAGCAAGCTGCTGGAGGCTGCAGAACCTTTTTTTTTTAATAAAATGAAGTACTTTTGTAACATAACACAATACACAACACACAACGTGCAATTAAACTCGGAAATGAAGTATTTTTGTTAGATACAATGCAATACAATTAATACAAAATATAATATAATATGTAATTGAACTCAGGTGTGTAAGGAGATAATAGAACTGTAGAGTTGGAAGGGACCCTGAGGGTCATCTAGTCCAACCCCCTGCAATGACAGGCAGGATTGTGTTCCTATGCAGTGATTCTGCAGCCACACCACGCAAGTGCAGAAACTAGATGCAAAACACAGCATCCTGGGCATTCACTTCAAAAGTTAAGCTTCTAGTCCCTAAAACAGGCGCAGATATGCGTGAACGACGACTTGTAACAGCAGCAGTTCTTCAGAAGGCCCCGTAATATGTTTTGAGATCAGGAGGTGGTGGAGGAGAGGCAAACAGCCATTTTTTCCCTTTCCCCCAGGCAGGAATAAAGTGTGGAAACATCCAAGTTGTGCCTGCGGTCGCTGGTTCCAGCTGCTGTTCCTACAGAACCGTCCGCGAGGCCTTTCCCCTCCAGCTAGCTCCGGAGCCCTGTGTAGCTGCGGGTGGGCGTGGTGGCAATTTCAAAATTGCATCTGCTCGCTTGCTTCTTCCCCTGCTGCAGCTGCCTGATAACGCAAGAGTCCTGGCTGTGCAGAAGTCTCCCCTGCTCTCCTCATTCTTCCAGCGCCTATACTGCACTACACCCCGCCCGCTCCCCTTCCAGAGCATGTTGGACTGCAAGCAAGCTGGTCGGGGCAGGGACCTTACTTGCTTGCCTGTCGCCTCCCTGCGTTTTGCGCGCAGCAGCACACCCCCGGCCTTTACTCACCCACCCCCCTCCCCGCTTCTCGCAGCCTTGGCAGCTCAGTTGCAGTCGGCAACGTCTGCAAGGGGCGCCGGCTTGGCGAAGCCTAGGAGTCTGTTCCTACGCTCCGGGCGCGCGGTTGCTTGTTGGTTCTTAAAGCGGCAGGGAAATATTGCAAAGTGGAGCAGTTTCTTTTCTCCCCTCCTCGTTCTTTTTCCTTTAATGCGTGAGCTGCAGGCCTTGGCATAGGCGAGGAAGGGCCACCGCAGCGCGAGGTCGCGGGGTGCTCACTAACACTCCAACTGCGGAGAGAGAGGGGGCACCCTAGCAGCGCAGAGACACCTTTGGCCAGATTTGGGCCGGTCACCGGTGCGCTTTTTTTGGGGGGGGGGGAAGCAGAGACCCGTTTCCCAGTTCCAAAGAGCCCCCCCCCCCACCACCAATCGCTTTTAGTTTCCTATATGCCACCACCCCACCCCACAGCTAGAGCTCTTCTCCCTGCCTGGGCCAGCCTTCCCTTGGCTGGCGGGCCACACCCCCCTGTCTCCGCCGACGGGGCGGGCAGAGGAGTCGCTGCCCCGCGGGGCAGGCAGGCAGACAACTCGGGGAGACTCCCTCTTGGGCGGTCGGCCGCGGTAAGATTTTTTTGGGGGGTTGGGGATCCCCTGACCGGCCGAAACACCCCCTCCCCACCTCCACCCGCCTGAGTCACGCTTTCGCCGGGGAGGAGAAGCAGCCAGCTAGCAAAGGAGGGAGGGAGGGGCGGCGGCCACGCCAGGAGGCGCCCGGTCGCCTCTTCCCCCTCCCCGGCCTCGGCCCCAGGCAGGCAGCAGGGAGATTCCCCGTGGCCCGCCGCCGCCGCCGCTGGCGGAGTCTCTTCTGACACCCCCGCCTGTGCAACGCCTCCGGGTGAGTCCTCTCGGGGGAGCCCCTCTGGGGATTCCCCCAGGTCCCTCCCCCGCTCTCCTCTGCGCGGGGATCCTCGCCTGGGCTCCGGACGCCGGCAGGTGTATTTGGTGAGGGGGGCACTCCAAGGGAGAAAGAGGGGGGCGGGCGGCACCCCCTCCTTCCCTCTCTCCCTGCCTGTCTCTTGGTGTTATGCAATCAGAAGTGCGCGGGGGGGGGGAGAGACCCCCTGGCAGCTCCCGGCCCGCCCCCTTTCCTCTGTCCCAGCCCCTCCTCTCTTGGCCGGTGGGCTTTTGTCAGATTGGGGGGGGGGGAGACGGAAGCCGCCAGCCAGCCAGACGGGCGGGCAGAGCGGAGCACCGGGGCTCCCCCGGGAGCGCGCCGCAGACACTGGCGCCCGCCTGCTCGGCTGGAGAGAGAGGGGAGTGGGGTGGGGTGGGGGGCGCTCCCGTCCCACCCCCTGGAGCTGGGCTCCTTGCTGTGCCCGAGATGTGGAACTCAGGAAGCAGGTGGCTTGGCGGGTTTGGGGGAAGAGAGCATTTTATTTTATTTTTAAAGGATTGTGATGCAGAAACCAAGCCCCCCCCACCCCCTCCAAAAAAAGACCCACGTGTAGCCAAGCCTCTACTGGCCTGACTCCCCCACCCCCAATGGCTTGACTGTCTCCACGTGGCTGCTTTGCTTTGCAAAATACAGCGCGTCCAGCCTCCTGGAGGACAGCTATGGTGCCAGACATCGCCTGCTTTGTACGTGCTCAGACAGTTCCCTTTGGGGGCTTCGTAAGGACATCTCGGAAGGAGACCCATTGGATTGGGGGGGGGGGTGGTCCCTAGGCCAGGGCGCTTGCTGGCCGGCCGGATGCAGCCCCTCTCCCCATAGGATGCCTGACTACCTGGGAGTCAGAGATAGACTGCACTTCATTATGGAGGTTCCGCTTATCCAGCACAAAGAGGAGCTGTTGATGCATGAATGGGCCTCAACCCCTCCTAAAACCGTCACATCTTGTGTCAATGAGTTTTGTACATTAATAACAATGACAACAACTTAAAGAAGATCAATACTAATAATGCTCTGGGGCAAATAAGAACTTACTCTTGCCTGCCCATCAGCTGGACTGGGTGATGCTGAGCTCTAGTTTTATGAGAGAGGCGGAAAAAACGTCTTTCTGCTTTCTCCACGTGGTGTATAATTTTAGAAGCCCGTAGTATCATAGAATTGTAGAGTTGGAAGGGACCACGAGGGTCATCCATTCCAACCCGCTGCAATGCAGGAATCTTTTGCCCAATGTGGGACTTGAACCCATGACCCTGAGATTAAGAGTCTCATGTTCTACAAACTGAGCTATCTCAATTACCTCCCCCCCCCCTTGCAGGCTTTGAGGTAGGTGGGTTCATCACTGAAATCTCAGGTGCAGGGATCCTGCCACCTTGGCTTTCACCAAGACTCCTGCTGTCAGATTTGACTTCTGGGTGTAATCCGTTGGTTTTTAGGGTTGTTTTTTTTTTTAATTGCTTGCATGCTTTGTCGGGGTTTTTTTTGGGGGGGTGGGTTAAAATGGTACTGCCTTGTGTCCTTGGCAGGGAGGACGGAGAAAATATATGGTTTAAATAATGATGAATAATATTGCGCAGAAACAGGGCAGCTAAGGTGTCAGTGGCCGCTGCAAAGCAATAAATTAAAATTACAGGTGGGTAGCTGTGTTGGTCTGCCATAGTCAAAACAAAATAAAAATTTCTTTCCAGTAGCACCTTAGAGACCAAGTTTGTTCTTGGTATGAGCTTTCGTGTGCATGCATTTCATGTGCATTTCATGTGCATGCATTTCGTGTGCATTTCGTGTGTGTGGTATCTGAAGAAGTGTGCATGCACACGAAAACTCATACCAAGAACAAACTTAGTTGGTCTCTAAGGTGCTACTGGAAAGAATTTTTTAGTAAATTAAAAGTAATGCATAGAACCTCCATGGATAGACACAGTATACCCCCCAGAGGGAGAATGCTGCTGAGCTAGATGAGTCCTTGATCTGATCCAGTGAAGCATTTCTTACAAATCTGTGTTCTTGGAGAAAGTTGCGGGTGCAGAGCATGGGTGTAGCCAGGATTTTTGTGGGGGGGGGCAAGCTTTTTGTTAGGGGCAGCAGAGCCTCAGTTTGCTTTGTATTTTTATTGATGCATGTTGGGGAGGTGATAGTAAGAGGAAGGAAAACAGCAGAGGTTGGGATGCGGCCTGTTGGAAAGCGCATGGTGCCCAGATTGCCTTTGGGGTAAGAAGAGGCAAGTTGTTCTGGTCCTTGAGGGATTTCAGGAGAGCCGAATTCAAGAGGCGGTTCTTCTGCTGTGAAGCTGCTTCCATGGACTGACATAGGATTGTGGTCTAGTGAGTTCTGGAGTGATCTGGATGTTGAAAGTTCCCATCAGATTGTGGCTGTTGCAGCTCATTCCTGCCAGCTTAACCCCACCCTTGATAAAAAGCATAAATCTGATCCTTCAAAGACTTTGCTATCTGGCCGTGAATGAGAGTCAGCAGACTCTGAGTAAGATCTCCGCTTGGTTGGTGGGGAGATGGGTGGGTGTGTGTTTCTTGCACAGTGCGGGAACTTTTGCCATCTCGTCCCGGCTTGTCGGGAGGGTTGGGAAACTCTCTTAAGGGAGAAATCTAGGCAGGGAAATAATCCACGGGAGCTCTCTGTGAAATAAATGTGAACTTTTGGATGCGGTGATTCCAGAGTCGGGGTTTTGGGGGCGAGATGAGCTTACATTTTATCCAACTGGCCCACAAAGTCCCTCTTCTGGAGGTCACATTTGTCTGCAAAAGAACCCCGTTTTTGCAGTGGCTCAGAGGGTTTGGATGAAGTTTCTACAAATCACAACGCCTCTTAACTAAATACCTGCATCTTAACTGGCGTAGCAAATCAGCCTTGGGTCACCTGCAGGCAGCCAGTTTCTTGAGCTCTCCTCTTGGTTGCTTTGCGCAAATTCTGCTTTGTGCATTCTGCTGTTTATATTGGGTATTCATTCTGATTTATCTGTGGGGAGTTTATACAATGTCGCACCAAGTCCCTGTTACCCCACACTTTTTCAGTGCGTTTCCCTGCCAATTTCCTTACTGTGAAATATATATATCCAGGAGTATTTTTCTTTTTGAGGGGGGGGGGAGTGGAAACAGTTTTGTTGTGCAAAAGCACCAAATTATCCACAATTAGAACAACCTAAATTCCTGATGTAGATAATCACACACCCCTTGTTCTCTTGCAGGAAGGGAGCGTGGCGTTTTTGTGGTTTGCCTCATCAGGTGCCAAAATGTTTTTGGCCAGGCCTGGTCATGTGATGTGAGAAATGTCCCTCTGTTTGTCCGGGGGAAATTCCTTGAGAACTCCAGCAGTCCTCACGAACAGGAAATCAGCTGCGATATTAACATGTGACAGGAAAAGCAGATTTTAAAAAACCGACACGCTTCTAGCAGGCCTCTCCTCATTAACGATACAGGAATTTAATTCATTACGCTTTTTTTTTAAAAAAATAATAATTTATATTTATTAGTTGCTTTTCTGCAGAAAATGAACTTGGAGCCAGTTACGAAAAAAAAGATGCAACATAGATTCAGGTGAAAAATAAAACCAACCTAAAACAGAATAATATATTCAACCGTGCCCCACTCAGAATTGAACTCCAAAGGACTGGGTGAATCGAAATGTTTTCGCCTGGCATCTAAAAACATTGTCTCATAGCTTTGTGATCACTCCCCGTCCCCTTGTGCCCACCAACTAGTTATTACCTTGGTCAGGGTCTGCTCAAGACATTTTGACACCTGAGGCAAACCACAAAATGGCACCCCCCTTCCCCAGCAGGGAAGAAGGGGTGAGTGAATATCTGCATGAGGAACATGGGTAGGTGGGTGGGAATAAAGATCTACATCGGGCTCTGCTGCCCCTGTGGATCCTGCTGCCTGACGCGGTCGCCTTACCTTGTCTCACGGGTGGGGTGGGCCGGCCCTGACCTTGGTGGTGTTTATTAGGTAGATCTTGCCAAAAGATTGACGCGTTCTCATTGCAAAATGTTGCATAGATGCCCTGCTTCCAGTCACTGTGTGCCTTTTTGACATTTATAATCTTTTAAAGTATGTCACGGTTTGTGAAGGAACCGTGTGGTTGTGCAACGGTGGCTTTGCTGAATCTGTTAGAAGCAAGTTGTCTGAAGTGTCCAAAGCGTGTTGGACAGTCTCGTCAGTAGGCGGAGCACAAATCCTGCGGGAGGGGGGCAAGGCAAACCTGCCTTCTCGCCTTACCTCCTCGCGCTATCTTTTGCCAGAACTTTAGTGCCACCTCTCTGGGTTGCCTGGGAGAAGTTGCTCGGGGTGTGTGTGCGTGCGCGCGCACGTTGGCAGAAGAATAAGTGTCTTGGCGTTTTATTTAGGCTTACTCAAAATGTCATTGAGAGCCAGTGTGGTGTAGTGGTTAAGAGTGGTGGACTTGTAATCTGGTGAACCGGGTTCGCTTCCCCGCTCCTCCACATGCAGCTGCTGGGTGACCTTGGGCTAGTCACACTTCTCTGAAGTCTCTCAGCCCCACTCACCTCACAGAGTGTTTGTTGTGGGGGAGGAAGGGAAAGGAGAATGTTAGCCGCTTTGAGACTCCTTCGGGTAGTGATAAAGCGGGATATCAAATCCAAACTCTTCTTCTTCATTGCTCGTCTTTGCACATAAAAGGCAAGTGTTTTCTGAAGTCCCAGGAATTTTCTGGCTCCCCTCCTTTGGCTCTGAGGACTCCCCCTTTTTACCTCAGGCAGGGGTACAATGTACCCCATGTTCCCCCCCCTCTCCTGAGCTGTGACCGCAGAACTGTTTAACGCTCTGCTGTGGGGACGGTATTATCATCCTGCTGTTGCTCCAGACAGTTGGATTGTGGTCTGTTTTGGCAAGTGAGACCTTCCTTCTCTCTCTCCAACCAAAGAGCATGGCATGGGAGGGGGCCAAGGGTCCTGTGGCCCCCTTCCTCGGGCCTGTTCCCTTGCCTATTTATGCCTCTGTCTATGGGCAGAGTACCCAATTAGCTCATGTTCCTCTTGTTCATAAAAAAGAAGGAAAATCCCATATCTGTATCGGGGCCTTACCTTTCTGAGGCGAACCAGAATATCACAAAACAACAACAACAACACCCCGCCCATCCGGCTGGGTTTCCTCCGCCACTCTTGGTGGCTTCCAGCACATAGAAAAACAAAATAAAGCCTCAAACATTAAAAATGTCCTGATACAGAGCTGCTTTCAGATGTCTTCTAAAAGTTGTGTAGTTATTAATCTCCTTGACATCTGATGTGTTATGTACTGAGTTGAATAGGATCCAAAATGCAGCAGTCTGATTGGTCCCAGAACAATAGGATTGAGATTGCAGCAGTCTGATTGGTCCCAGAACAATAGGATTGAGATTGCAGCAGTCTGATTGGTCCCAGAACAATAGGATTGAGATTGCAGCAGTCTGATTGGTCCCAGAACAATAGGATTGAGATTGCAGCAGTCTGATTGGTCCCAGAACAATAGGATTGAGATTGCAGCAGTCTGATTGGTCCCAGAACAATAGGATTGAGATTGCAGCAGTCTGATAGGTCCCAGAACAATAGGATTGAGATTGCAGCAGTCTGATAGGTCCCAGAACAATAGGATTGAGATTGCAGCAGTCTGATTGGTCCCAGAACAATAGGATTGAGATTGCAGCAGTCTGATTGGTCCCAGAACAATAGGATTGAGATTGCAGCAGTCTGATTGGTCCCAGAACAATAGGATTGAGATTGCAGCAGTCTGATTGGTCCCAGAACAATAGGATTGAGATTGCAGCAGTCTGATTGGTCCCAGAACAATAGGATTGAGATTGCAGCAGTCTGATTGGTCCCAGAACAATAGGATTGAGATTGCAGCAGTCTGATTGGTCCGCAGGAGCCACCCAATCCAGCTCCAGGTGGAAGTGAATCCGCACTCTGATTGGCATACAGGAGTATCCCGGAATTAGCCAATCACGTGGGGCCCATTGTGTAAATAGTGTATATAAAGCAAACGTTTTGGGGGAACTGCATTCCTCACTACTATGAGCTGAATAAAGAGCATGAAATTCACACTTGACTCCAAGTATATTTCATGATGGGAGGGCTTTCCACAGGGCGGGCGCCACTACTGAGAAGGCCCTCGGCCTGGTTCCCTACCTTCTCATTTGTAGTAGTTGTAGTACTACTACTACTACTACTACTAATAATAATAATAATAATAATTTATTATTTATACCCCCCATCTGGCTGGGTTTCCCCAGCCACTCTGGGTGGCTTCCAGCAAAATATTAAAATACAAATAATTCATCAAATTAAAAGCTTCCCTAAACAGGGCTGCCTTCAGATGTCTTCTAAAAGTCTGGTAGTTGTTTTTCCTTTGACATCTGGTGAGAGGGTGTTCCACAGGGCGGGTGCCACTACTGAGAAGGCCCTCTGCCTGGTTCCCTACAGCTTCACTTCTCGTAGTGAGGAAACTGCCAGAATACCCTCGGAGCTAGATTTCAATGTCCGGGCTGAACGATGGGGGGTGGAAACGCTCCTTCAGGTATACAGGGCTGAGGCTGTTTAGGGCTTTAAAGGTCAACACCAACACTTTGAATTGTGTTCGGAAACGTACTGGGAACCAGTGAAGATCTTTTAGGACCTGTGTGACATGTTATATGCCGGTGTGCCGGCAGCCTCTCCCAGTCACCAGTCTAGCTGCCGCATTCTGGATTACAGTAGTTGTAGTTTCAGAGTTCCCTTCAAAAATAGCCCCCAGAACTCTTCGTATTCTTTACCATCTAGCCTGAGGAAATGTCCTGGTGTACTCAGAAGCTTGCATGCTGTTTTGTGACTGTGTGATTGGCCTAACAAAGGTACGGACCCAATACGGATTTTGGACGAGGCTTCATGTTTTGAGAGAGCCGTAATCGTCCTGTGGGAAGGTGGGAGGCTGGACTGATGAAACCTGACTCTGTAGGGGGCGAGGGGCTTCTCCGCACCCCAGATTCTGTCAGTGTGTACATCTAAAAACATTGTGTGTTAATATAGTAAGGAATTGTACGTACACAACCAGCAATAAGGCTCACCTATATGTGTTAAATCGCTTGTAACTTCATGCACAGATGTGTTTGTTCTTTGAAGTACATTACAAGTATATTGGGATATTGGATGTAGGAGAAATTAGAATCAGTTCCCATATGGAGGCAGACTCTCCTAACTGGTACTTTCTGAATCGAATGCGAGAACCAAAACACAGAACCATCCTTCAAAATCCACAGTTCTCTGCAATGCAGTCCTCCAGCCAAGAAAGGGATACAAAAATGCATACACCAGGGTAAACTGTGCATAGATATGCATACGTTAGTGAAAATACCCTGCAAAGAATGCATTATATTTGGGGAAACCACTTTGCAATAAAAGGGGGGGGGAAGAGAAAAGCATATTAGGCAAAATCCATGCAAATGTGTCTATTAGGAGAAATTTGCACTCCGATACTGTTGAATTTTCATGAGGATGCGGACTTAAAAAATAAATAAATCACAAACCAATGTGGGAAACTGATGATTGGAAAAACGAAAAACTGAGGGAAACCAAAACTGGCGAATTTGCCCGTGCCTCCTCTCTTAATGCTGGTTGTGCATGTTAAATAGGGACCCTCAGTGCGCACAGAATTGTATCCAGATAATTCTGTGTGTCATAGCAGACCTGCCCACGAGAATCGGCATTTGCTTTGGCTCTCTGTTCAATGTCCGTTTGGTGTGCAGGGTCAGGGTCATAGGTCGGCATGCTCGGGCATGTGCCGAGGCCTCGCACCCCACTAGCCCCCTCCCCCCCGGACAATGAACCTTTCCCTCCTTTTCATCATTGCAGCTTGCTTGTTTACCGGCCTCTCGTTCCAGCCCGGAGGGGATAACTGAGCCAATTCCAGCGGCGAGAAAGATAGAGGAGCAACGGCCATTGCCTGCTTGCGCATTCGCTTTGTCTGGTATCGAGCCAGAGGAGCCTCAGCAGTTGGCAATGATGGAAGTAAGGGAAGCACTTACTCTCTCACCTGAGGCCGCCCAAAAACTTGGGAGCCAACGTTGCCTTGGTATGCAAACCCGGGTTTATCGCTGAGCAAAATGTGAATGGACTCTTGCTCAGTGCTCGCCTATTATGTTCAAAGTGTCGTGGGCTGCCTGACTTTTCGCTGTGTAACGTAGGGTTGTATATCCCCACTCAGTTAGATGCAGTGAAATGAATGGACCTAAGGCTGTTTACATACCATGACCCAATTTTTGGGAACTGTAGTTTACCCCCCTCACTGTGCTACAACTCCCAGCACCCTTAAGCTACAGTTTTTGGGATTTTTTTTTTTAAAAGAAGGGGATGTGCTTTAAACATCTGGCTTTTTCACAGCCTTAGTTAGTCATGTCCATTAATTAAAAAGGGGTCTTCTCTGAGTAGGGCTAACACTGGATCTCAACGCTTTATTTATTAGGGACCTTGCCGAAAACCCACAACCTAAGAATATATACATGGTTAGTGTGAACTGCCAAGATTCACTTTGTGGTGTAGCGGTCGGTCAGGATGTCGGACGAGAGCTTGGGAGGCTCAGCCCCCCCCCAGCCATGAATCTCATTGCGTCACCGTAGGCCCGTTTCTCTCTCTCTCTCTCAGCCTACCTCACAAGCTGGTTGTGCAGAGAAAAGGTGGGAGGGCAGAAAACCTCGCCTGGCACTTGGAGCTCTTTGTAGGTGTGTGGAACATAAACTTACTTACCCAGCGCCACCATTGCTCTTCAACGCAGGGAAAATGAGGGACTTTTGGGGGCAGATGTGTTTCTTTTGCACCACCATAATGCCCCTAAAAATCCTTATTGCTCTTGCAGTATCCTTCCGGGCGGCCAGACTCGGGCGGCCGACTTTTCTCCACTGACACGGCTTGGTGTGGCGGAAAACACCTGTGGGCCCACGGAGCTGCGTTTACCTTTGCCTTGTTTTTAGCCCTGCCTAAACCGCGCCGAGAAGGAGCCTCCGTGGCAAAACGTGTGACCACCTGTTGATCAACAAGTTTAGTCAGTCGTAAATCCCGGGAAGAAGACGTCTCGAGTGCCGCTGGGTGCCTCCCGGGAGCGGCTTGGCGGGGATGGGGTTGCGTTTCGCCAGAGACGGGAGCGGGAAAGCCTTGGGAACGTGTGTGCTTCTCGTTGGACGGGTCTCGGAGTGAATCCGAGGGCGCAGTCGTGGTGCCCCTACGTGTCTCGACGTACCTGAGTCACCTGCCTCATGCAGGGCTGTTTGGGTCGCCTCTCACACACCAGAGGGCCATTCAGTACAGCCCTGCAAGCAGCGCTGGAAACTCAGATACAGTTGCCATCGAAATTATTCAACCCCCATTGCAAATCCGGTTTATTATCAAAATTTGCAGGCTTTCAACTGTTTACAAGGAGCAAATCAAAGTTGGGTTTTCTTCCCCCCCCTGTATCATTTTTATTAGTTTTATAATAATACAGTCATACCTCGGGTTGCGTTCGCTGCGGGTTGCGTTCATCACAGGATACGAACGCGCCAAACCCGGAAGTACCGGGACGGGTTACTTCCGGATTCAGTGCTTTGCACATGCGCAGAACTGCTAAATTGTGCTTTGCGCTTGCGCAGAAGTGGCGAATTGCAACCTGTGTGTGTGCAGATGCGGCGCTGCGGGTTACAGGCGCTGCGGGTTGCGAACGCGCCTCCCGCATGGATCGCGTTTGCAACCCGAGCGTCCGCTGTAGTTTCCATGCAATATCTCTTCTTAATTTATACATTTTGGCTTTTTAGGGCCCTGACTTCCTCCAAACCTTTCTTATGATTTTCTGTCTTTCATTTCAAATTTCTGCATTTTCACTACTTAACCATTGCTTTAAAATCAAAAACATTAAAACATACATTTTTATTCTTACCTGCAGTGGTTTTTGTACCTTTCCTTACAAAGCTTCTTACAATCCTACCAACGTATTTGATTGAATACAATTGTCTTTCAAATAATCTACAAATTTGGTTCAGTCCTTGGTGAACTTTTGGCCCCACTGTTCTCGGATTCTTCCCGTCATTTTGGCCAGTTCCACATACTCCATTAGCTTCAATTGCCATTCTTCATTTGTCGGTAATTCCTCTTTGTTTCCATTTCTGTGCTAATAAAATTCTTGCTGCCGTTGTTGCGTATAGGAAAAGCTTAATATCTTGTCTGTTAATTTCTGTACCTACAATTCCCAGTAGAAATGCTTCTGGTTTTTTTTAACATATGTATATTTCAACATTTTCTTAATCTCATTATATATCATATCCCAGAAGCCTTTCACTTTCTTGCATTCCCACCACATATGATAAAAGGTACCTTCTTTTTCTTTGCATTTCCAACATTTGTTATTTACCTTATAAAGTTTGGCTAGCTTCACCGGTGTAATATACCATCTATACATCACAAAGTTGGGTTTTCAGCTGAATTTGGGGGAACCGCTTGAACAGTGCTGGATTTTCGTATAACTTAGCTTAGGGGCCCACTCTCTTGGGGGCCTCCAAAAAATTTAAAGGAAAAAAAAACCTGGATGTATATTTCTAAAATATAAGATAAAAAAACAAATAAAATACCGGTAAATCCTACATACAGCAACAGTGTTTTGTGTAGGCTCCTATGATGTAAGTAATGGGCCCCACCTGCTCGCCTGCTCCCTAAAATATCACTGGTTTTAGATACCTATTAGGTCCATAAATTACCATATAGCATATATTCAACACAAAAAACAGCAACAATTTGTTGTTGACAAAGGACAGCTGGACATATAAAGGGCCCCATTACCTTCAGTAGCTTAGGGCCTCATCAAACCTAAATCCGGCCCTGGAATTGAAGCATCTGTTGTGTTGAGCTATTTCAATGGCTTTTGTTTGATTTGTTCCTTGCAAACAGCTGAAGGCCTGTAAATTTTGATAATAAACCGGATTTGCAATGGGGGTTGAATTATTTCGATAGTAACTGTATATAAGGTAGGTGTCCAATGGCACCTTAAGTCCATGGAGTACTATGTTTTTTCTTGGGCGCAAATTTGTTAGGGCGCAAAATTTCAACACCCCAGTACAGCTTTTGCGCTTCCATCGCTGGGCTCCGTTGAAAACGGTTTCTGCGCGCAAACCAGGAAGTAGCATCTCGAGACAGCAGAGCAACTTCTGAACTCTGAAATTGCGATCTCCTGGGTGACGCGGATGCCCAAGGGTCAGCAAACTTTTTCTGCAGGGGGCCGGTCCACTGTCCCTCAGACCTTGTGGGGGGCCGGACTATATGTTATGTCCCGCCACAACTCTTCCCTCCCTTCTCCACAGCACCGGACAAGCCCCAGTGGCTGCTTACCTGCGCCTTGTAAGCGACAGGGGCTGGCGGCGGCAGAGGGACGATGAGTGGCGCAAACGGGCTGGCTCAGGAGAGGGGCTGCTTAAAATGGCAGTCAGCCAACAGCGGCTCAACAAAGCCCAGTCCCCTTCCTCCTCTAGGCAGGGCAGGGAGAAGCCAGGAGGAGGGAGGGAGGGAGGCGCCACCGCGGTGTATGTGAGGGAGGGGGGGGGAAAAATGCGCAGCCCAAAAAATCAGAATCCCCACGCCGATACACACAGTGATTCCTGGAACAACCGTGGGCTGGATCCAGAAGGCAATTGGGCCGGATCCAGGCCCCAGGCCTTAGTTTGCCTACCCATGCCTCCATGCCTTAGGCGGTTGAATCATAGAATCATAGAGTTGGAAGAGACCACAAGGGCCATCCAGTCCAACCCCCTGCCAAGCAGGAAACACCATCAAAGCATTCCTGACAGATGGCTGTCAAGCCTCTGCTTAAAGACCTCCAAAGAAGGAGACTCCACCACACTCCTTGGCAGCAAATTCCACTGTCGAACAGCTCTTACTGTCAGGAAGTTCTTCCTAATGTTTAGGTGGAATCTTCTTTCTTGTAGTTTGAATCCATTGCCCGTGTCCGCTTCTCTGGAGCAGCAGAAAACAACCTTTCTCCCTCCTCTATATGACATCCTTTTATATTTGAACATGGCTATCATATCACCCCTTAACCTTCTCTTCTCCAGGCTAAACATACCCAGCTCCCTAAGCCGTTCCTCATAAGGCATCGTTTCCAGGCCTTTGACCATTTTGGTTGCCCTCCTCTGGACACGTTCCAGCTTGTCAGTATCCTTCTTGAACTGTGGTGCCCAGAACTGGACACAGTATTCCAGGTGAGGTCTGACCAGAGCAGAATATAGTGGTACTATTACTTCCCTTGATCTAGATGCTATACTCCTATTGATGCAGCCCAGAATTGCATTGGCTTTTTTAGCTGCTGCATCACACTGTTGACTCATGTCAAGTTTATGGTCTACCAAGACTCCTAGATCCTTTTCACATGTACTGCTCTCAAGCCAGGTGTCACCCATCCTGTATTTGTGCCTTTCATTTTTTTTGCCCAAGTGTAGTACTTTACATTTCTCCCTGTTAAAATTCATCTTGTTTGCTTTGGCCCAGTTCTCTAATCTGTTAAGGTCATTTTGAAGTGTGATCCTGTCCTCTGGGGTATTAGCCACCCCTCCTAATTTGGTGTCATCTGCAAACTTGATCAGGATGCCCTCAAGCCCATCATCCAAGTCATTGATGAAGATGTTGAATAAGACTGGGCCCAAGACAGAACCCTGTGGCACCCCACTAGTCACTTCTCTCCAGGATGAAGAGGAGCCATTGATGAGCACCCTTTGCGCACTCTGTTGCAGCCCCTCCGAAGGACTCCTTGGGATGAATCATGAATTGTAGAGTTGGAAGGGACCCTGAGTGTCATCTAGTCCAACCCCCTGTAAGGCAGGAATCTAAACGGAAGCAACCATGATGGGTGCGGCAAGGGGTCTAATGCTGCAACTTGGTAATGCTGTCGATCTGAGGCTGTGTTTGAGGCCTGCTGCACCAGGAAGCTCTTCTGAGTCATCCCATTGGTCCATTTAGCTCCATTTTGTCTACACTGACTGGCAGCTGCTCTCCAGGGTTTCAGACACAGCTCTTCCCCCACCCTCCACCTGGAAGTGCCTTTGGGGATTGAACCTGGGACCTTCTGCCTGCAAGCATAGCTGTCAACCTTTTCCTTTTTTTGCAGGAAATTCCCTTATTATAGCATTGGGAAACAACAGGGAGGGTTGACAGCTATGTATATAGCAATGGGGGACAGCAGGGAGGGTTGACAGCTATGCGCAAGAGGGATGCTCTGCCTGGATAGCTCAGTTGGTTACAGCATGGTGCTGATAACGCCAAGGTTGCATGTTCGATCCCCGCATGGGACAGCTGCATATTCCTGCCTTGCAGGGGATTGGACTTGAATGATCCTCGGGGTCCCTCCTAACTCTACAATCCTATGATTCTATGACCACTAGCCCATGTTTGACAAGGGCTTTATCCATAGTATTTGTTTCTTTGGCGAAACAGCGCTGCTTCTGTTACTTCAGTTGTATTCTCCGGGGCTTTTGATGGGAGTTACTGGGTGGTTAGTGCCATCATGAGCTTAGGAAGCGTTGATGCCTGCTGGCAAGGTTTCCTTCCCAGAAAGAAGAGCGTAATTAAAAGCAACGTTGTGGGCAAGTTGCCAGGATCTCTTTCCCCAACGCCTCGCGCTTTGACTGTAGTGAGCAGATAAATATTTTGGTGTGCTAAGTCGACAGGGAGGAGCCTGATAACCACTCTCCATCTTGGGCTGATTGGTGACTTTGGAAAAAAAACAAAAACAGATACGGCAGGGAATTTGGACCTGCTTGTTTTTGGGGCTGTGGGTGGCAGGATGGACACAGAGACCTGAGATTGTATCTTCCAAGGCAGGGTCCTTGCTCTCAACAGGAACATCAGAAGAGGCTTGCTGGATCAGGCCAATGGCTCATCCAGAATCCTAGGGAAGTTTGCCCGACGCCTTCATTATACACCTTCAAGCGCAAGGCAAAAACGTTCCTTTTCAACCAGGCCTTTGGTTGATCCGATTTACATCCTAGGCCCTTTTTAAAATGTATTTTTACATACAGCAAGAGTGTTTTGTGTCGTGTAGGCTCCTATGATGTAAGTAATGGCCCCCGCCTGCTCCCTGAAATATCACTCGTTTGCTCATTTCTATATATACAGGTGAAACTCAAAAAAATTAGAATATTGTGGAAAGGTTCATTTCTTCCAGTAATTCAACTTAAAAGGTGAAACTAATATATGAGATAGACTCATGACATGCAAAGCGAGATATGTCAAGCCTTTATTTGTTATAATTGTGATGATTATGGCGTACAGCTGATGAGAACCCCAAATTAACAATTTCAACTTTGGGGTTTTCATCAGCTGTACGCCATAATCATCACAATTATAACAAGCAAAGGCTTGACATATCTCGCTTTGCATGTCATGAGTCTATCTCATATATTAAACTCCAGTAGCTAATGAAAACAATTGCTTACATAAATGGACTTTTCCACGATATTCTAATTTTTCAAGTTACACCTGTAGGGTGCCTACATTCTGCATGGACTGTTATGTGCAAATGGCTCATAACAAAGGACAGCTGGACACAGGGGCGTTCCGAGCCCCTTGGCTGCCCGGGGTGGGAAGCCAAGAGGCACCCCTGGGGGGCGGGGCATGACGTCATGACGCACGCCCGCGCGGCGACGCCCGGCATCCCCGGGGCGGGGCATCGCTGCGTGTGCGTCATGACGCACGCGCGGCGACGCCCCGCCCCCGGGGTATGCCGGGCGGGGGCTTGGGGGCCTCGGCGGGCTGCAAAGAGCCCCGAAGCCGCTGCCGTAGCGCAAAGGGGTGCCAGGCTGCGGCTTCGGGGCTCTTTGCAGCCCACCGAGGCTCCGGAAGCGGCGGCCCGGCATCCCCGGGGGCGGGGCATCGCTGCGTGTGCGTCATGACGCACGCACACGCGGCGACGCCCCGCCCCCGGGGATGCCGGGCCGCCGCTTCGGGAGCCTCGTCCGTGCAGCGCTGCTGCTCCCGGGGTGACGGAGGGAGCGGCGGCGCGTGGGAGTGGTGGGAGGGGCCGCCGCTTGTCACCCCACGCGCCGCCGCTCCCTCCGTCACCCCGGGAGCAGCAGCACCGCACACACCCGCCTAGGGGCGGCACGAGGGGCGGCCCGCCCCCACCGCCCCCACCCTACGACGCCCCTGGCTGGACATATAAAGGCCCCATTACCTTCAGTAGCTTAGGGCCTCATCAAACCTAAATCCGGCCCTGAGCATAGGCACCGTGTCTAGAAGTCATTCATTCATAGCCTTTCTCCTCCAGTTCTAAAGCCATCCTAGTTGGTGCCCATCACTGCCTCCTGTGGAAGTGAGTTCTGTAGTTCAATTATGTGCCAGGTGAAGAAAAATTTAGTTTTGCCTGCCTTTCCTCCCTCCCGACCCCACCTTTCAAGAGCTAAGGAGCAACTTTTTAGTTTAGTCCTCAGGTGTTCTTGGGCAAGGTCTTCTAAATCCAAAATCCCACTGGGAATGCGGAAGCCCTTAGGCCTGGCCATGGCATAGCTCAGTTGGTTAGAGTGTGGTGCTCATAATGCCAAGGTTGAAGGTTCGATCCCTGTATGGGGACAGCTGCATAATCCTGCATTGCAGGAGTTTGGACTAGAAGATCCTCAGGGTCCCTTCTGTGATGGCCGGTGGCTCTTTCTATCCCTTCTGTGATCTCTCGGGTGTAGTAAGGTAATAATAATAATAATAATAATAATAATAATAATATATTTATACCCTGCCCATCTGGCTGGGTTTCCCCAGTCACTCTGGGCGGCTCCCAACAGAACACTAAAAACAAAAAAATAAAATAAAAAAATTCCTTCCAGTAGCACCTTAGAGACCAACTAAGTTTGTTCTTGGTATGAGCTTTCGTGTGCATGCACACTTCTGAAGAAGTCTGAAGAAGTGTGCATGCACACGAAAGCTCATACCAAGAACAAACTTAGTTGGTCTCTAAGGTGCTACTGGAAGGAATTTTTATTTTATTTTGTTTTGACTATGGCAGACCAACACGGCTACCCACCTGTAACTGGAACTAAAAACAGAATAAAACATCAAACATAAAAAACTTCCCTAAACAGGGCTGCTGCCTTCAGATGTCTTCTAAAAGTCAGATAGTTGTTTATTTCCTTGACATCTGATGGGAGGGCGTTCCACAGGGCAGGCGCCACTACTGAGAAGGCCCTCGTAGAGGATTGTGTTTCACGAGAAAGAGGGAGACCAGGATTCCAAGGTTCCTCCGTGACTCAGAATTAATCAGGAGCTCTATATAGCCTACTGTGGCTGAAAACCAGCTTTTGCTCTCCTCCTCCCCTCCACCCCATTTTTCTAGTCTGGGGTGTGGCTTCAAATATTTAGGGAGTTGTTGAGCCAGATGATATTTGACTTGGCCAAAGTAAGCTGCGTTCCCCCCTCCCCCCCACGCACTCTATTATTTTAAACTCAAGTTGTCATTCCAAGGCAATAGTACATTAATCTAGTGAAGGGCTGTTAAAATATTTGACCGTGTTATTTATGGAGCCATTTTTCAGCCGTGATGGAAGATCACTGCATGGTTATGAGTTGACTCTTTTGCTAACTGCATGCTTTCTACCATGAGGTAAGGTGAGGCAGACCCCCAAGGTGGTGGATTTGGGGGCACCATTAAGGAACATTAAAGAGTTGGGAACAGATGGACCTGACCTGTAGGGTACATCAACCTGACTTCAAGACCTTTCTGCAGCCCCCCCCCCCGCAATAGTTTGGGATGAGGAGGGATGGCGTGTGGTTTACGGATGAGCAAATCTACACAAATTTGGTTTCACTTTCTTATTTTTTCAATCTCAAGCTCAGTTCTACACATTTCTGCATCGGTTTGTTCTGCACCAGCATTTTAATGCAAATTCCTCCATTATACACATTTTTGTATGTAGTTTTGCCTAATGTACATATTTTCCCACCACATGTAATTTTTATATGCTGTTTTCATTAGTATATGCATTCATTAATATTCAGGCTTTACTCTAGCCAAGGCTTTTTAAACACACATTACTTACTTGGCTGGAGAACTGAATTGCGAAATTTGGAGAAGTGCCAATTTTGAAAGACGGCGGTTCTTTCGTTTGCTACTTGTTTTTGAAAAATGTGTGTTTGGTAAGTTTGCCTTTAAATGTGAACTGAATTGAATTTATCCCCCCCCCCCAAATCCCTACTTGTGACAGGGCCTTATCTGTTGTAGCACCCTGACGGGAATGCTTTTCCCAGGGAAGATTGCCTGGTGCCAACTCTGGTTACCATTTCAACTCAAAGGCACAGGCCTTTTGATTTGCTCAAGCCAAACTCCTTTAACTGAGGCCCTACAGATGCTTTGGACTACAACTCCCATCAGCCTCAGGCAACATGGCCGTGATGGTAGGGGGCTGATGGGAGATGTAGTCGGGTCGGGATTGTCCAGGTTAGGCTATGGTGCTGATTCTGTTCCTTGCATTTTAATATTGCTTTCCTCTTTCATTCTTGTTTCTGCTGGTGGTGACTTTAAGAACGATGTATAAATACAGTTGTACCTCGGTTTATGTACGCTCCGGGTTGCGTACTTTTCGGGTTACAAACTCTGCTAACCCGGAAGCGCAACCTGACGTGCGCACGATTTGTGCATGCGCAGAGCGTTTTTCGCGGGTTTTTTCGACGAATTGTTCGGGTTACGTCCATGAATTAAACATTACATCCAAATATTCAAAAAGATGCGTCTTCTGTGGGTTGGTTCTCTCTGGAGAGGGGAACTTATCCCAGCTGGAAGGAACAGGAGAGTTTAATCCTCCCAGACCTTCCTCTTCCCTTTCCCCTACAAACCCGTTCCAGAATTCGAGATTCCTCAGCTCGGGTTGGTTTGCTCAGCATTCCTGCCTCACATCTTTGGCACCCCGTCAGTGTGTGATTAATACTCTGGAAGGTGCAACAATTTCCTGAATATCCAGTGAAGAGCTAAAAAGAACCTCTAAAAAAAAAAATACAAAATGTGTTCTTTCTTTCTTTCTTTCTTTCTTTTTAAATCTAGATGAAAGTGCCAACGGCTTGCGTTTTCATCTTCTTTCTTGCAGCTCAGTGATTCATCTCTTTGGAATAAATACCCTGAACATTGCAGGCTTACGTTAGAATCTGAGCAGGATTCTGACCGCTTGCCAGAGCAACCAGTGGCTCCTTTTGCTGTGATCAGTGCTTAAATCATCCATGTGCTGTATCTGCTGGTTGCTACGAGAACGCATTAAGACATCAGAAGAGTCCTGCTGGATCAGGCCAGGGTCCATCTAGTTCAGCTTCCCGTTCTCTCAGTGTCCAACCAGACTCTGCCTGTGAGAAACCCGCAAGCAGGATCTGAACCCAGGAGCCATCTCCCCTCCTGCAATTTCCAGAAACAGGTGTATGGGAGCAATACTGGCTCCAACCGTGGACACAGAGCAGAGCCATGATGGTTAATAGCCATGGATAACCCTCTCCTATGTGAATTCGTCTCATAATCCTTTTTTACTCCACTCTATGCTGCCTTTTAATGAGGGTGAAAGGGCAAAATATGGTCTGAAGCTCAACATCAAAAAAACTAAGATCATGGCCACTGGTCCCATCACCTCCTGGCAAATAGAAGGGGAAGAAATGGAGGCAGTGAGAGATTTTACTTTCTTGGGCTCCATGATCACTGCAGATGGTGACAGCAGTCACGAAATTAAAAGACGCCTGCTTCTTGGGAGAAAAGCAATGACAAACCTAGACAGCATCTTAAAAAGCAGAGACATCACCTTGCCGACAAAGGTCCGTATAGTTAAAGCTATGGTTTTCCCAGTAGTGATGTATGGAAGTGAGAGCTGGACCATAAAGAAGGCTGATCGCCGAAGAATTGATGCTTTTGAATTATGGTGCTGGAGGAGACTCTTGAGAGTCCCATGGACTGCAAGAAAGATCAAACTTATCCATCCTTAAAGAAATCAGCCCTGAGTGCTCACTGGAAGGACAGATCCTGAAGTTGAGGCTCCAGTACTTTGGCCACCTCATGAGAAGAGAAGACTCCCTAGGAAAAGACCCTGATGTTGGGAAAGATGGAGGGCACAAGGAGAAGGGGACGACAGAGGATGAGATGGTTGGACAGTGTTCTCGAAGCGACTGGCATGAGTTTGGCCAAACTGCGGGAGGCAGTGGAGGATAGGGGTGCCTGGCGTGCTCTGGTCCATGGGGTCACAAAGAGTCGGACACGACTGAATGACTGAACAACAACAACATGCTGCCTTGGTCAGACCACACCTGGAATGCTGCATCCAGTTCTGGGTACCACAATTTAAGAAGGATGTTGACAAGCCAGGAGAGCATCATATCATACATACATCACAGAAGGAGGCGGTCTACAACAGAATTCCTGTCTGCCAGGATACCTGACAATGGCCAGTGATTGCTTTACTTGGGCAGCCCGGCCATTCTTTTGTGATGGTAAAGGGTAAAGGGACCCCCTGACCGTTAGGTCCAGTCACAGACTCTGGGGTTGTGGTGCTCATCTCGCTTTACTGGCCGAGGGAGCCGGCATACAGCTTCCGGGTCATGTGGCCAGCATGACTAAGCCGCTTCTGGCGAACCAGAGCAGCGCACGGAAACGCCGTTTACCTTCCTGCTGGAGCGGTACCTATTTATCTACTTTGCACTTTGAAACTGCTAGGTTGGCAGGAGCAGGGACCGAGCTTGCGGGGATTCGAACCGCCGACCTTCTGATCGGCAAGCCCTAGGCTCTATGATGGTAAATACTTTTAATTCCTGAATCCAGGTCACAGGCTCACCCTATTCATACACAAAGATGCCCTAAAGACAGGTAAGCAAAAGACAATGGAGAGGCTTTCCTGTTTCCTTCCTCTTTGCAGAGAAACATTTGAGGTCAATTTGGGAGAGTCAAAATGGTTTCAGGATTGGTCTCCTGTACTATTTCAGACCTGTGGTTTATATACTTATGTATGTGTTTGCCTTGTGAATTTATGAACATTTGATTTATATATTTGAGACCTTAAATTCTTATAACACACCCAAGTTGGTTGCCATCGCTGCCCCCTGGGGGGGCGAGCTCCATAATTTAACTATGCAGTGTGAGAAGAAATACTTCCTATTATCTCTCCCCAATCTTCCAACATTCAGCATAACACTGGATGTGTTATGAGAGAGGGAGGAAGACTTTTTGTGAGCTCGGTGCCTGCTCCTGCCAACCTAGCAGTTCGAAAACACGTCAAAGTGCAAGTAGATAAATAGGTACCGCTCCGGCGGGAAGGTAAACGGCGTTTCCATGCGCTGCTCTGGTTCGCCAGAAGCGGCTTAGTCATGCTGGCCACATGACCCGGAAGCTGTACGCTGGCTCCCTCGGCCAGTAAAGCAAGATGAGCGCCGCAACCCCAGAGTCGTCCGCGACTGGACCTAACAGTCAGGGGTCCCTTTACCTTTACTGTTCTAATCCAGCCAGCTCTTCTGGAGAATATCAGTCTCCATAGGAATATCAATATCAATAGGAGTATAGCGTCTAGATCAAGGGAAGTAATAGTACCACTATATTCTGCTCTGGTCAGACCTCACCTGGAATACTGTGTCCAGTTCTGGGCACCACAGTTCAAGAAGGATACTGACAAGCTGGAACGTGTCCAGAAGAGGGCAACCAAAATGGTCAAAGGCCTGGAAACAATGCCTTATGAGGAACGGCTTAGGGAGCTGGGTATGTTTAGCCTGGAGAAGAGAAGGTTAAGGGGTGATATGATAGCCATGTTCAAATATATAAAAGGATGTCATATAGAGGAGGGTGAAAGGTTGTTTTCTGCTGCTCCAGAGAAGCGGACACGGAGCAATGGATTCAAACTACAAGAAAGAAGATTCCACCTAAACATTAGGAAGAACTTCCTGACAGTAAGAGCTGTTGACAGTGGAATTTGCTGCCAAGGAGTGTGGTGGAGTCTCCTTCTTTGGAGGTCTTTAAGCGGAGGCTTGACAGCCATCTGTCAGGAATGCTTTGGTGGTGTTTCCTGCTTGGCAGGGGGTTGGACTGGGTGGCCCTTGGGGTCTCCTCCAACTCTAGGATTCTATGATTCTTCTGATGCTCCTGGGAACCTAAATAGCATACAAAAGCAAATGGAGGGAGAGCTTGCTTCACAAAAACGGCAGCCGCGTGCGCCATTTCCCATAGTGGCGTGTGCTGTGACCCAGCCGCGAAGGAAACTAAGCATAGTCTGAAATGCCAAATGCTCGGGGAGGGTCCTGTGGAATGTAGGCATTGTCTAAATGCCTGGCGCATTCATCTTTGCTGCTGTTTGGCGCATTCAGGAATGCCCTGCTCTGGGAGTTTCTGGATGATGACACCCGGGGGTGGGGGGAAGCAGCTAGATGGTGAGCAAACGCTCCAAGCGCTCTTGATCTTTGAAACCTGTTAGGAAGCAAACACAGAACAACAGCCCAAGCGGTCTGGGAGCCTTGCCAAATCCGAGAGCTGTCAGAGATCGAGCTGAGTTGACTGCGAGCCAAAACACATGATGCGTTTTGCTCCGAATCTGACGGCATACCAGCCTGGGAATAAACGCCATTGAACAAGCTGTGACTTTCTTTGTAGTACATACTGTATGAATGAGTTTATTATTTCGGTCACAGACCAGTTCCAGCTCACGTATAATATCAAGGAAGTCATAAAACACGATAGGGATACATTTGAATTTGCAATTAGGTATAACAGGGACAATACGGATATAGCAACAGTTAAAATATATATATATAAATTAAAACTTAGTCACTAAAATACAAACTAAAATTATCATTTAGGCAGAGGTTGAATGGCCATCTGTCATGGATGCTTGGGTTGAGATTTCTGCATTGCAGGGGGGTTGGACTAGACTAGAGGACCCTTGGGGGTCCCTTCCAACTCTATGATTCTGTGATCCTATGAACACTCCAGGCCTATCCAGGCCTTGGCTTCATGAGGATTCTGCATGAAGGATTTCTTTTTCTCTGCCCTGAATCTTCCAGCGTTTAAGCTACAGAAGAGGGAGTGACAGCCACCAAGCTGGACAGATTTAAAAGAGAATTAGGCCAAATCATGAAGAATAAGGCTAGTGATAGCCGTGTGCTGCCTCCACAGTCAGAGGGAGCACGTTTCTGAATCAGGCATAGGCAACCTTGGCCCGCCAGGTGTTTTGGGACTACAATTCCCATCATCCCTGACCACTGGTCCTGTTAGCTAGGGATCATGGGAGTTGTAGTCCCAGAACATCTGGAGGGCCGAGTTTGCCTATGCCTGTTCTGAATCCACTTGGACTCAGTCCCTGCTTGTGGGCTTCCCTAGGGGGCATCTTGTTGGCCACTGTTAAGAACAGGATGAGGGCCCTCCATTTGGCCTGATCCAGAAGGCTCTTCTTACGTTCTTCCAAAAATAAAATTTTAAAATGCCATCTGCTTCAGCTTATTTTGCATCTTGCCTGGCTTCAGCATCGCCTGATCATCTTCTAATTAACTGCCCTGCCCTGTCCAGCAATCGTAATTACTAATGTAAATTAGCTCCTCCGCTCTGCGGAAAGCGGGCGGTGGCAGAGAAACGCTTCCAATTCGGGCCACTGCTCAATAGACCATTTTTGCCGCGTGCAAAATGGCTGCCTTAAGCATGGGCTGGATCTGTGCACATGCAATACCTAAAAGAGAAGTATTGGCAGCAGTTTGACTTTGTCGAGAGATGGATGCCAGCGGTGTCCTCGGGCTCCACCCCTGGCCTTGACTGTCTTTGCTCCCTTTCTTTATACCTCTTCTGGTTCTGGAAGACTAGCAGGGAGGGAAGCTGGTTGCCGCAGAAGGGGGAGACCCATTGACTTCTTTAGTAGCCTGCCTAATCTCTGCCTCTTGGTCCTGCTTCTTTCCAGCCTCTGCTTCTGCCTCGGATTCTGGACTGCTCTCTGCCACAGGCTCTCCCCGCTCACTAAGCCCTGTTACCTCTTCAACTTCTGACACCTCACTCTTCCCAGGGTTCTGACCACTCACTGTCACCCCACTCCCAATCCTCGGGCTCTGAGCCTTCTTGCCTTAGGGGTTCCCCAGATGGTTTCTCCCACCATTCCTCTGTATCCAACCAGTCCATGCCAGCCCCTGGCCTGGAAAGAGATTCCTAGCATTGCCACAACGTACTTGATGTCTAGCTGTTCTGGTGGGCTCCAAAAGCTCCCTAACTCCTTTTGGGCTGTGCAGCCAGACTCTTACTTCCTTTAGGGTATGGGAAATTGCGTCCCGGGTACCCGAGTGCATGGGCCAGCGTTGCAGCTGAAGAGCAATGCTTCTGTTTTTTGGTGTGTGTGTGTGCACACAGGGAACGGAATATCACTGATTCTAACCTGGAGCCAGAGCAGTCAGCCTACACAAGGACACTTCTGTCTTCGCTTAAACAAAACCGCCTTTGCAGCAAGGAGCCGCAGCGTTTGCGGTGGGATCCTCTACAGCCAAAACATCTGCTCATCTGGCAGACGTCGAGAGCTTGCCGAGGCCAAAAGCTTCGGAATATGCAAGCAAATTCCATATTTATTCTCTAGCTGCCCAGGAGCGGGGAGAGCAGGGGAGCCGAGCAATTTGCCTTTGTTGCGGCTCCTGAAGAGAGTGCAGCATTTGGCAACGGTAAGCAAGGATTTCCTGAAAACCCTGGCAAAGACCACAAGCAATGACCCACTGTTTGTCTTATTATTGCAGAGTTAAGTCTGTTAGTCTTTCCAGTTGTGTCTGCGTTGACGATACACTGAGGAAAGAGATTCCGCCGAAACGTTAAGAAGACCTTCAACAGATTACGATACCTTCAAATGGAATGGAATAAAATTCGACCTGTAAGCTACCATTGGTAACATATGAACCGACTTCTAATAGACCCAGACTTTCTTTGGATAAGTGCAATGGTATTTGGAATGAGTCTCCACAGACTATATTAGGTAATTGACAATCGTGTATTAGGATAAGAATACATACATCTGTATAATGTAGGTCCAGTTACAGGTGGGTAGCCGTGTTGGTCTGCCATAGTCAAAACAAAATAAGAAATTTCTTTCCAGTAGCACCTAAGAGACCAACTAAGTTTGAAGAAGTGTGCATGCACACGAAAGCTCATACCAAGAACAAACTTAGTTGGTCTCTAAGGTGCTACTGGAAAGAATTTTTTATTTTGTTCTGTATAATGTAGGGTAATAGAACAGTATTCTTTCTTTCTTTTTTAATTCTCTCTCACTCCCCCCCCCACTCTATCTTTTAAAAAATGCAATCCTCGTAATAAAATATTATTAATAAACTGATGACCCTGGGGACCCCCCCCTTCCAACTCTACAATTCTATGACAAGTAGCAGCTGTCCAGGGGTTCAGGAAGGAGTCTCTCAATCCTACCTGGAGACAGATTGAACCTGGAACATCTGCTGCTGAACTTTGCCCCTTTCCCAGCTTGCTGGGTACTAAAGGTTTGCAAAATTGATTTGGTCATTATATAGCAGCAAAAGTTGTTTGTTTTTTTTTAAAGGTAAAGGACCCCATAAGTCCAGTCAAAGGCAACTATGGGATTGCTATTGAGAGACCCAGGCCCCATCTGCATGTCACCTTTAAAGCAGTGTCACATCGCTTTGAACAGTCCCCCCAAAACTATCCTGGGAGCTGTAGTCTGTTAAGGGTGCTGAAAGGTCTTAGGAGAGCTCTCTTCATCTCCCAGAGCTACGTTTTCCATGGTTGTTTTAAGAAGTCAGCCCTTCTTCCCAGGGAACTATGGGAACAATAGCTCGCCTAATAACTCTTAGCACCTTAAAACTACAGTGCCCGGAATTCTCTGGTGGGAAATCATGGTCGTTTGAAGTGGTCTGACACTGCTTTAAGCATGTAAAGGACCCCTGGACGGTCAAGTCCAATCAAAGGAGACTATGGGGTTGCGGCGCTCAACTTGCTCTCAGGCCGAGGGAGCCAGTGCTTGTCCACAGACAGCTTTGCGGGTCATGTGGCCAGCATGACTAAACTGCTTCTGGCGCAACAGAACACTGTGACGGAAACCAGATTGCATGGAAACGCCGTTTACCTTCCCGTCGCAGTGGTACCTATTTATCTACTTGCACTGGCGTGCTTTCAAACTGCTAGGTTGGCAGGAGCTGGGACAGAGCAACGGGAACTCACCCCGTCATGGGGATTCGAACTGCCAAACTTCCGATCTGCAAGCCCAAGAGGCTCGATGGCAGCATGTCTTGGAAGAGCGGGGAGGGGGGGATCCCACCTAATGCCTCTCTGGATGCTGCTGGATTCCAGCTCCCAGCAAATCACCATGGAGTCCAGTAACAGTTGGTGGGCTCCATGTTGCAGAGACTGGAGTGGCGTAGGTTCAGGGCTGGGGACATTTGGCCCTTCATTGGCTACGATCTCCCATCATCCCATTGGGCAGGTTGGTTGGGGCTGATGGGAGTTCAACAACCTCTGGAAGCTCAGGGTTCCCCAGCCTTCTTCTAAGTCACTCCAGCCGGCTCAGACCCTCCCAAGTGGCCATGAATAGTGTGAGCCTACCTCGTAGGGCTCTTTCTCAAACCCATGATTTGAACAAGACGAATGGATGATAGAAAAGATTCAGTGCCGTCTTCATCAGAGGTTGCTCTCCTTGATCAACAAGCAACGGGAACTTTTTTAAAAAAAATCTGGCTGGGAAAACCTGTTCCCTCCTCTATAGCTTGTGCTGCAATCATTATTAACCCTAAAATGTTTTTTGTTTTTTTTTGGCAAGGTGCGGGGGAAAACAACATTGGTTTTTTGTGTGTGTAAACCTCCAGAATGTATTTTGTATAGTTATGTTTTTACTTCTATCTTCAGTACATTGTATTTTTATTTTATTGCTATGGCTAGTGGCTGATGCAAATAAAAGATTCTTCCTAATTCGGATTCAAAATTGCTTTTAAAAAGCACACACAGAGAGACCCAAGTCCTAAGAAAAAAAAATCTTTAATTTTCACTTTATGGAAATACGCCCCCCCATTCTCATTTCCATGATACAAAAATGTTAAATATCAAATCAAGTTTATGAAATCTACCAAAGCAGACCTTTTGTTTTGTATTTTAAACTAAATCTGGTTAATGTCACAGGTTTCCATTTGTCTTTTATATATGTATATGTGTGTGTGTGCACGCACACACGCACACACACACACAGAGTACAACCCACAAAGTTAAGGGAAATAGAGCAGGAAAAGGATAACCCCCCTCCCACCTCTATATACCACTCAAATACTTCCCGAACGAAAGGTGAGGTTGAAGAAAGTAGTGCCCCCCCCCCAAAAAAAGACAAGACAAAGGATGTTAATTTAGGGGGCTGGGGGGGAGGGAGAAAAAGTGGATGGGGGGTGCAGATCCTAGCAAGAGAGGAATGAAATGGAGTCAAGTGGCTGAAAGCATTTTGTTACTGGCCAAGTAGCAACAACAGATGGAAATCTGGACTAAAGACAACTTGCGTATAAACCATCTCCCGCCGCCTGCCCCCCCCCCTTGATGGAGCAGCGGAGCAAAGTTACAACACACACACGGGGTCTTCTTTTTGCGAATTTCACAGGGTACATGCCGTTTAAAGGTGATCAATACCAAACACTCAGTCTTCTAACATTTACGACAAGCAAAAAAGTAAGATTTCAGGTTAAGCAACAAAACCGGCGTGTTACACGCACACATGTGGCGGCAACGATGATTGTTCCGTAGGGTTTTGGTTTTTGTTTTTTAAAAAAATTAAACTGATTGCTGAGAGACGTCCTGCTTTTTATTTGTGTATATTATATAAATGCCCCCCCCGGCTTCGTTTTAAAATAAAGGGCAGCCCAACCGAGGGGCGAGGGGCCGCAGATTCGTCTGAACCGGGACTCTGCTTTGCGCTGGTGTCGTAGCCGGATGCTACCACGTGTCTGGAACGTCGAAAAGCCGGGTGGGCGGGGCCTGGAGGTCTTCTGGAGGAAAGCACATGACGCAGTGGTTATGGAGAGCATCCTAACAGCTGGGGTAGCTCAGCTGGCAAGAGCACGAGATTCTTAATCTCATGGTTGCCAAGTTCGAGTCCTGAGTTGGGCAAAAGATTCCTGTATTGCAGGGAGTTGGACTAGATGATCCTGGTGGTCCCTTCCAACTACAAGTCTACGGTCTCGTGTGTCAAAGCGAAAGAGCAGACTCTGCTCATGCGTGTGTAGGGATCACGAATAAGAACCAAGGCCAGGGAGCTCATGGACCGTCGGAGGACTTTGTCAAGTCCTCATGTTATAAAACAATAAGTGGCACCTCGGTTTTCGAACGTTATTCTTTCCGGGAGACCGCTCGACTTCGAAAACGTTTGAAAAACAAGGTGCAAAGGGCGGTTTGCAAATTTAATTGAGAAAAACTTGGCAGAAGCCATTTGAAAACGGAAGCATTTATTTCCGGGTTCACGGCGTTCAGGTTCCGAAATGTTTGTCAACGGAGATGTTTGAAAACCGAGGTACCACTGTATTTGTTTTAGTGCTTACATTGCAAACTGCTTTGGGGGCCTTGGCGAGCAGGTGGTATATAGCTCTAATACGTAAATAAAGAGGAGTCTCAAACAACATAATTTAGAAGGAGGTCGGGGCCTCATTTAGCCAAAAAGCGGCACAGAAATAAACTGTAACGTGACGTTACGGACGAAGGTTGGCTTTGGCTGTCATGGCCGCTGCCCTTTGGGTGTAAAAACAAGTTATATTCAAGGGCGACTTGGGGCACGCAGGGCAGCTATGCAGACCTTCCATAACTAAAAGCAGCCTTTCCAAACCTGCTGCCCTCCTGATGTTTTGGGGTACAACTCTCAGCAGCAGGCTGAGTGAGACTGGTAGAGCAGAAGACAGGGAGGCCAACAGCAGGTGGCGCTAGAGCCAACAATAGGCAGAACCACCGAATCCTAGTTTTGTCTCCATCGTCCTCCCTACAGGAGGCAACACTGAGACTAAGTAGGAGGAGGGAGCTGACAGGCAGGGCTGACAGCTGACAGAGTCCAGGGCTCTGGACAGGTTGCAAGTAGTAAGAAGGCAGGCTTGGCTTTGCCAGTTTGACAGGCCTGGAGGGAAGGAAAACACGCCAGTGTCGGAACTGCTTCTCAGCCTGCGACAGCGTTCAAGAACTTAGTATGTGGGGCTGACTGCTCAAATAATTGAGGAGCTGCAGTTTCAAGCACTAATACAACCACTTGGTCATTACCATGTACAATAAAATAAACCACATGGAGAACGAAGCCATAAAAATTAATCATAAAGCAGTAATTCCAAACACTACCTGGAGTAAGGAAGTCATTGTAATGTGCCTGAAGCTCAGAGCCTGTCTAATCTCGGTCAGGCAAGGGTCACTATGGTTTCTAGTCAATATGAGCTACACATCTGAGCCATGGGGGACGGCCGTCAGAGACTGTCCCAATATCTTAGTGATCAGGCAGGGATATAAGGGATCGGCTGACTCCCAACTTGCTAAGGGCCTTGTCACTAAATACCAGAACCCGAACCTGGCCTGGTAACATCTGGGCACTCAAGGCAAGCTTGTAAGCTCCTGGGTTATGTGCTGGCAATCTCCTGTCCCCATCAATAGTCTAGCTCCAGCATTTTGCACCAGCTGGAGCTTCTGGATGTGGTGCAACAGTAGCCTCACATGGAGCACAGTGCAATCATTGAGATGTTTACAAGCCCTTTGGGACAAAGAGGCCTGCTATTCAGTCACATGCGGACAGGTTGAATTATCCTCCCATTTAGTTGCAGTTCGCTTGTGCATTATGAGAAGCACCAGCAGCTCTGGGCAGCACTGAGTTCTGAGCAGAAGTGCTGGAGGGCTGAACAGGATACCGACATCACTGTTCAAAAAATCATAGAATCGGAGAGCTGGAAGGGACCATGAGGGTCATTTAGTCGAACTCCCTGCAATGCAGTTACAGGTAGGTAGCCATGTTGGTCTGCCGTAGTCGAAACAAAATAAAAAATAAAAAAATTCCTTCCAGTAGCACCTTAGAGACCAACTAAGTTTGTTCTTGGTATGAGCTTTCGTGTGCATGCACACTTCTTCAGATACGTGTGCATGCACACGAAAGCTCATACCAAGTACAAACTTAGTTGGTCTCTAAGGTGCTACTGGAAGGAATTTTTTTATTTCCCTGCAATGCAGGAATCTTTCGCCCAACATGGGGCTCGAACCCATGACCCTGGTATTAAGAGTCTCGTGCTCTACCTACTGAGCTACCCGGCTGCCACAAATCGAACCCTGCCGTATCTTAACCCTGTTTTGTGTAAACTAACACTGGCCTAGTCTGACACCAGAATTAAGTAAAGGTAACTTGTGCTTTTGCTAAAGTGAAATTGCTGCTGCTGGCTTATTGTAAAGGCCGGCGACAAATGCAGAGCTGTCAAATGCTGCGGCAGACTAAGAAGCAGCTCTAGCATCAGTGTGTTTTTCTCTCCCCCCCCCCCATCCAGCCCTACCAAACCGGCAGAGCCAAGCTCACCCCACAAGCACCACCCACTAAACCCAAATCCATGCAGAGCTCAATCAAGCTCTCTGCGGCAGCAGACGTGGTGATTTATCAGCACACCATATACATATTCCACCTACCTGCTGAGGCATGTTCCCTTTTGGCTTTCTTGAACTTCTTGGCTTTTTTCTTCCCCTCTTCCAAGGGCTCCGCAAAGGAGTCTGGGGAATCCTCCTGCATTTCGCTCTCTTCCACATCGTCACAGCCACTCTCCTCTTGAATGGGGCTCATGCTTCTCTTCCCCACGGTGCTGGTAGCTGAAAAACTGGGGAAGGAAAGATAGAAAAGAAGACATTCTCAGGTTCTCATGCAGAAGTTTGCTTCTGCCGCCTCCTCCCCCAACCCCCAAATCCCTTTTCCTACTGTTTTGTTTTCATATATATAATTTTTTTAAATTAAATTTTCTGTTTTACAATTTAAAATTTACATCCTTAATGTATCAATGACTTACTTCCCTTCTTCTCTTTCCATGGTGCATTTTACATATCATAAATCCCCGCATATTTTACAAAAACTAGACCATTCGGTATTCCATTATTTCAAAAGTTATTTACACTGTTGAATTCATCTTAATGCTGCCAGCGTTTTCAGCTGTACACAATTATTTCCCATATATTCAATAAACGTTTTCCAGTCTTCATTAAACGTATGTTTAAATCCGGAACATGGCTCCTTATATTTTCCATCGATTTCAGTTTGGGTCTCTCCCCCCCCCCAAGTACAGCAATTCCCTTTTAGGTGCCCACTGTCTATCCATATTAACTCTCATAGGTGTAATAGCCTCGACAGGAGATAGCCGTTTTCCTTTCCAGCAGATTTTTTTATATTTCTCCCTAAATCCCTTTTCCTTATGTGTCATGTAAGGACATATTTTGTAAGCCATTCTGGGAGCCCTTCCAGCTGAAGAACGGGATGAAAATGTTTAAAATGAAATAAGCGGTTCTTGCACAGAATTACCAGTTGAACAAGATGGGATGAATTCAGTGCGCTGGCTTTGAGGGTTTTTTCTCTCCCTACAGTCAAGCTTTGTAAAATGTTCGCATTACCTTTGTTCCAAAACAGCTACCCTGGTTGCTGGTTCATTTACAGGCTTAGTTCAAGGTGCTCACATTAAGTGTTTAAAGCAGGCTTCTTCAACCTCAGCCCTCCATATGTTTTTGGCCTGCAACTCCCATGATCCCTAGCTAGCAGGACCAGTAGTCAGGGATGATGGGAAATGTAGTCTCAAAACATCTTGGAGGGCCGAGTTTGAGGAAGACTGGTTTAAAGCCTTAAATGGCTCAGGTCTCAGATATCCTTCCCTACAGACAGTCTCGGGTATCAAGATTGGCAGAAGGGGACCTCTTGGTAGTTCCGACACCCCTGGAATTTTGGGAGGTGGCAGCTCAGGATAGGGCATTCCCCTGTGGGAACCCCTAATCTGCAGAAACCCCACCACTGCAGAGGTGTGTCAAGCCTCTTCATTGGACAGCTTCCACTGAGTGCTGAAGACACAACCCTTTATCCTGATAGTAGTAGTAATAATAATAATAATAATAATAATAATAATAATAATTTATTTCTACCCCGCTCATCTGGCTGGGTTTCCCCAGCCACACTGGGTGGCTTCCAACAGAATATTAAAAACAGAATAAAACATTAAACATTAAAAACTTCCCTAAACAGGGCTGCCTTCAGATGTCTTCTAAATGCTGTATACCGGTATTTGTTTATTTCCTTGACACCTGAAGGGAGGGCGCCACCACCGAGAAGGCCCTCTGCCTGGTTCCCCGTAACCTCATTTATCGCAGTGAGGGAACCACCAGAAGGCCCTTGGAGGAGGACCTCAGCTTAGGCATTTAGCTTCGGGGAACCTGCCTCTCTTGTTCCACGTGAAACCGTTTTACCGGTTTTATAACTGCAACGGCTGTATTTGTTTTTGTAACACTGTTATAATCTGCCCTGGGACCTTATCACAGAGGATCATCTAACAGCAGGAGAATCTCAACTAAAGAGCCCATGACAGATGGCCACCCAACCTCTCCTCAAAAACCTCCAAGGAAGGAGGAGAGCTCGCCACCACCAGAGGGAATCAAACAGCTCTTAATGCCAGCTCCCTGCTGCTTAGTCGGAATCTCCTTTCTTGTAACTTGAAAGCCACGGGTTCGAGTCCTACCCTCCGTGCCGAAGGGCGGGTGTGAAATCTTACAAATGGGAACACCTGGGCTTCTTCAAAATGTGATTCTCTCTCACCTGTCTTTTAAATGCGCAGACCCTGAAAAAAGTGCCTCTCACCTGTTAGGGTTGTAGTACCGGTTTTGAAGCACATATGGAGTGGCCTGTGTTTTCAGCCGCTTTCCCTCCATTTCCTTCCAACCATCTTCCGTCCATTTCCTCTTGCCCTGCCTCTTCTCCTCTTGCTTCTTCTCCACGTATTCTGCGTAGGTCTGGATTCTGTAGCTTTCGGCGTACTTGCTGGTGTTTACGGCTGCAGGATGCAACGGGACAGCTAGTTGACAGTGAGGCAAACTGGAGCCAGGAGAAATCTATATTCGCCAGCCACATTCTATTTACAGCCGTACCTTGGAAGTCGAACGGAATCCGTTCCGGAAGTCTGTCCGACTTCCAAAACATTTGAAAACCAAATTGCGGCTTCAGATGGGCTGCAGGAAGCTCCAGCAGCCAATCAGAAGCTGCGGAAGCCCTGTCGGACATTCGGGGTCCAAAAGAACGTTTGCAAACCGGAACAATCACTTCTGGGTTTGTGGCATTCGGGAGCCAAAACGTCCCAGTTCCAGGACGTTCAACAACCAAGGTACGACTGTATTTAGATTTTTCCTATACTATTTTACAGCCGTTTTTTGGGGGGGAGGGGAGGCAGAGGAGGAAACCTTATAAGACATTTACAGCACCTCTTGAAACATTAGAAAGGCAACACTGCAGAATATCTGACTACAGAGGAATCTTCTCCCAAATAAAAGCACCAAAAGAAGGAAGCCAAGGTCAAAACAGGAAACTAAAAAGGTGCATCAAATAATAAATAAATCCTACATTCAAAGAAGCAATCTGGGGTCAAATGCATCCCTCCAGGGTGCTGGGAACTGTAGCTCAGCGAGGGTGTCTCCCAACAAACCCCAGCACTCCATAACCAACCCTAGATCGCTCATTGCTGTTTCTAGCACTGAGGTCCGCCAGGCTGAAAGGTCTTATTTGAGCGAATTCACTTTTCCTTAATGATGAACTACGAAAAAGGTAATGCAAATGGTGCTGTATCGTCTCCTGCAGAGCTTTCCAAACTGTGTGTCGCGACATGTTAGTGTTTCGGCTAAAGTGTGTACAGTGGTACCTCATTTGAAGTCCGCCCTGTCGGCCGTCCGTTCCGTGGAACATCTGCAGCAAACCTGGAAGTACTGGAACGGGTTACTTCTGGGTTTGCCGCTTCACGCAGAAATGCAAAACCGCTCCACACGCGTGCACAGAGTGACGCTCTGTTGAGCATCCCTTTCATCGAGCATCTGGGGCTCCGGAACGGATCCTGGACTCAAAACCAGGTACCGCTGTAGTTGTGTTGTGTGAATGATCCCCGTGCTCCTCCCGGGTCTGGAAAGGGGTTAGTTTAATCTCCGGTTTGCTAGTAAAACTGAATCACTGTGTCACGAAATGATGCAGAACTGAAAATTCCTATGTCGCGAAATGATGTGTGTCTGAAAAGTGCGTCACCAACACGAAAAGTTTGGAAAGCTCTGCTTTATTCAGTTCTGCTCAGACGGAACAAACCCCAGCCCTGTAGCCTACAGACAATGAGTCTTTTTCCTCAATCTGCAGGGAGCGTTTGTGAGAAACACCCTCTGAACCCACACCCTTTAAAAATATTTCTTTGTAGCCAACCTTTTCCTTGATTTTCCTCCAGGTCTTGTGCAACCCAATGTTATTACCTGGAAAAAGAGTTGCCCTCGTCTATTCCTGCGTTTTGAATCTTTGGCTAATGACGACACATTTTCAGCTTGCCAACAATGTTCTTGCACGCAGTTTTCCACCCCTTTCCACAATAAATTATGATTTCTTAACAGCTGTGCTAATGTCTTAAGACTTATACCACATCCCACACTGTATGATTAAAGCACATTTATTCCACTTTGAAGATTCATGGCTTCTTCTTCTCCCCCAGCCAAGAATCCTGGGAACTGCCATCTATTACTATATATTGTTGATTTTTTTGTTATAACACCTTTCATCTGAGGACCACAGGGTGGCTTACGATAGAGAAACAAAAATATGTAACATAGTAACAAACAAAACCAATAAACCCCCCCATTTAAAATCCCCATAAATCTTTGGGGATGGGGAGCTGTGACTCTTTAAAGTGGAATCCGAGTGCTTTAGAATCATTGAATTGTAGAGTTGGGAGGGACCCCGGGGATCATCCAGTCCACCCCCTGCAGTGCAGGAATCTTTCATCCAACACGGGGCTCGAACCCACGGCCCTGAGATTAAGAGTCTCGTGCTCTAACCGACTGAGCTACCCCTCACGTGTGATGTGGATGTTGGGGCTGGCCCAAAACATTTCGGCACCTGAGGCGAGCCACAAAATGGCGCCCCCCCTAGAAGGGAAGGGGGGAGTGAAGATCAACACAGGGAACAAGGTGGGGTGTGTGGGTAGGATCAGATCAACCTTACCCAATGGCTGAAGTGGGAATGTAAGGCCTGCTCTGAATCACGTTGAGTGGGCGCAGCAGGGGTAGAGTAAGGGGGGCGTTCCGCCCCGGGTACCACCCTGGGGGGGTGACACTCGGGGCAGTGCCCCGCCCCCACGATCTGCGCCATCGGTGCGCGAACTTTTAAGGTTGCAGCGTGCAAATAGCAGCACAGTGTCTGTGCTGCTGTACACGCGCTGCAACCTTAAAACTTGCCGTGCCGCTGCACGGAAGGGGTGCCGGCCGCTCGCGCCCACCATCTTGGGTGGACATGCGCAGTCCCACCTGGGATGCTGCATGCGCACCGTGACGTCAGGGCGCGCGCGCGCTAGGGAGCGGCGTCCCGCCCCCAGAGAGGTGCCCCCGTGTTTGCCGCTCTGGAGACCATGGGCAGCTCCCTCCATTTCCTCCTTAAGGCTGGGAGGAGACCAACAGCATCTCCTGTTCACTAAAAGGTGGCTGTAGAAAAGGCACTGGGTTCTGCCACCGAGGAGGAGGCAGATCTAGGCTCCAAGGAGTGTGCTGCTGCTGCTGCTGCCACCACTGTGGCAGAAACAGGGGGTGATGCGCTCCTTGGACACAGGATCTGCTGCCCCTGTGGATCCTGCCGCCTGAAGTGGTCACCTCGCCTTGCCTCATGGGTGGGCCGGCCCTGGCGGATGCAACCCTAATATTCTCAGGACTGGCCGTGCCGACTGGGGCTCCATTCCCCACTCCTGATCCGATCTGTGCGTGTGTCCAAATTTTTAAAATTCTAGTAACATTTTGGCTAGCGACTTCCTCCCTCCCTAGGTTAGCAGGAGGTCTGACGAGACAAGTTGGGCGCATTTTCCAAAGCTTTTGGCAAAACAAGGCAGGAAAAACACAACTCTTCCATGTTTTGCTTCTGTTTTGTGTGTGTGTCCTTACAGACGGGCGGCTCCCGAATTGTGGCGGTTCCTTCTTTTGCCTTGCTGGTTTCTCGCAACATCCCAAAGAAGAAGAAAACCTTTCCGTGTCTGTTCCCTCTCTCACACATGCACGCACGCGCTCCCGGAGGTTTCGCGCTCGCGATCCTGCAGCTTCCCTTCAAGTCCCAGCAGCTTTGCAAACTGACTGCCTTTCATCTCCCTGCCAACCTCAGGCGCGATGCCAGCCACCTCTTGGGGGTGAGTCAGCAAAACTCCTCGGCTGCCAGCTGATGTCCCTTGGCTGTTTCCAGCCCAACTGCTCAGAGGAAAGTGTTGCACGGCCGTCCCCCCCACCAAAAAAAGTGTTGTAGGCAGATGAGCTGTTGCTGGAGAGTCACTTCTACGCGCCAAGATGTTCGGCTCCATGCAGCCAACGCTTAAGAGCTGTATCCAACGCTAGGCCTACTCAAGAGCAGGCCCACTGAAATGAATGGGCCTGACGGTCTTCCTATCCATAAATTTCAACAGCGTTGGAGACAACCGGCACTCTCCACCGTTCAAAAGGAGCAACCACCAAACTAAATTTTAACAGGGACAAATGTAAGGTTTTACACTCGGGCAAGGAAAACCACCTTGGTGGACCACAAGCTTAATGTGAGCCAACCGTGTGATGCAGTAGCCGAAAAGGAAAAAGTGAATGCTAGTCTTGGCAGAATAATAAGAATAAGAATAAGAATAAAAAAGTGATAAAACATTAAACATTTTAAAATGTCGCTAAACAGGGCTGCCTTCAGATGTTTTCTAAAAGTCATATAGTTGTTTATTTCCTTGACATCTGATGGGAGGGTGTTCCACAGGGCACGCGCCACTACCGAGAAGGCCCTCTGCCTGGTTCCCTGTAACCTCACTTCTCGCAGGAAGGGAACCACCAGAAGGCCCTCGGAGCTGGACCTCAGTGTCCAGGTGAACGATGGGGTGGAGACGCTCCTTCAGGTATACTGGGCCGAGGCCATTTAGGGCTTTAAAGGTCAGCACCAACACATTGAATTGTGCTTGGAAACGTACTGGGAGCCAATGTAGGTCGTTCAGGACCGGTGTTTCAGATCAAGGGAAGTAATAATGATGCTGTTCTATTCTGCCTTGGGTCTGACCACACCTGGAGTACTGTATCTAGTTCTGGGTGCTGAAATTGTAAGAAGGATATTGACAAGCTGGAACAAGTGCAGAAGAGGGTGATCGCAAGCCTCCTTCCCCAAGCCCAGCACCTTGTTTACCTGTCTTTTGGAAAGCAGTGCAAGGACGGGGACATCAAATGTTGCCAAGGTCCACCAAAAAGGGCCTTAGGCCATGAGCTGGACCACCCTGATCTAGGTTTTCAGACAGGGGTCTCTCCCAGCCCTGCCTGGAAGTGCTCAGGAGACCTTTCGCCTGTGAAATACATGCTCCGCTTGCTGAGCTACGGCCCTTCCGCAATACACTGTCCACTGATCACATGAGCAGAGCTGTCAAATCCTGCTCAGGAAAGTGGCCTCTCAGTAGCCAATTGCCACCGTTTGGAACCTCGTCCAGTTCAAGGCTGGCAGCAAGGAATTCCTCAGGCAGCAGATCAAAGGACAAAACACAAGGACAGTGTCACAAAAGCCATTTAAAGTCCCCGGCAGGGCTCTCCTAGCAAAGGATGATCCGCCAAGCCCGGCTCAGGCAGAGGGATCCCGAAGCGATGCGAAAACAAAAAGGCCTGCTTTCACCGCGACAAGAAGAAGAAGAAGAAGAAGAAGAAGAAGAAGAAGAAGAAGAAGAAGAGTAGGAGGAGGCTTCCTACACATATAAGAACATAACAGGTATACATATAAGAAGTGTTGTTGTTCAGTTGTTCAGTCGTGTCCGACTCTTCGTGACCCCATGGACCAGAGCACGCCAGGCACTCCTATCCTTCCACTGCCTCCGCAGTTTGGCCAAACTCATGTTAGTAGCTTCGAGAACACTGTCCAACCATCTCATCCTCTGTCGTCCCCTTCTCCTTGTGCCCTCCATCTTTCCCAACATCAGGGTCTTTTCTAGGGAGTCTTCTCTTCTCATGAGGTGGCCAAAGTACTGGAGCCTCAACTTCAGGATCTGTCCTTCCAGTGAGCACTCAGGGCTGATTTCTTTAAGAATGGATAGGTTTGATCTTCTTGCAGTCCATGGGACTCTCAAGAGTCTCCTCCAGCACCATAATTCAAAAGCTGCCTTGTCGTGGCGAAGGGGCTTGAATTACTCAGGGATAATTCAAGCCCCTTCATGGATCACTGCCTTGTCGTGGCGAAGGGGCTTGAATTACTCAGGGAAGCTATGGACAGGTCAAGATGGACAGGTCATAGTGGAGAGTTTGGACCAAACGTGATCCACCTGGAGAAGGAACTGGCAAGCCACTCCAGTATCCCTGCCAAGAAAACTCCATGGACAAAGACAACAGGCATATAAGAAGTAGTAGTAGAATAATGCTCCCCCCCCACAAATGCTGCGATCCTCAGGCTGAGAAGTGTGCCCTACCCCTGTTTTGAAGTGCACTGCATGTTTTAAAATATGATCATTGCTTTTTAAGTTACGCCTCCCCCCCCCACCTCCCGGTGATGCTCTGGAGATGGGACAAGGCAAAAATCTAAGCCAGCTGACAAGAGGCCGACATTCACGGCTGACGCCCTCAAACAGGCCTTTTACCGTCCTGTTTTTCCAGACAACACTTTGGAGATTAGCTTTTATGATACGTTGTGCATCACTTCCAAGCTACAGCGGCGGCAAAAAATGCACCTCGTTCCCTACGGTGCCCGTGGGACTAACAAAAATAAAAACAAACCGCTCTGAATTATTAACCGAAACACATCAAAACCCAAGATGCAGACAGATAACCGGAGCACAGGAAAACACCAGATGAGCATCATCACTAGCGAGAGTCTCAGTGCAGGGTATTTGTGAACTACACAAGCCAAAAGGCCGTTCCCCTCCCTTCCTCAAACCACATGAATTAATGTTTTCTCCCTTTTCCCAGCCTGCTCGAGGGATTTCGCTCCCACCAAAAGCTATTCCTCTTCACGCTATCTTGGCTTTGCCTTTAGACTCTGCAATATCCCATGGGAGACATTCAATCACTGCAGAGGGCATCCTAGAACTTCCTTAAAAGACAGCAGCTAAGCCACAGATGTCATAACGAAAAGTTGCCATTTTCAGCCACCCGGCAAGCTTTGCATTCCAATGTTGGGCTGTCTGGAGTGGGCAAAAGTCAGGCAGGTGGTTAAAACAGGCTGTCCTCGTCAGCTGTGATTCTCTATGGACAACCGTAGAGAGCCAATGTGGTGCAGTGGTTAAGAGTAGTAGACTCGTTATCTGGTGAATCGGGTTAGATTCCCCGCTCCTCCACATGCAGCTGCTGGGTGACCTTGGGCTAGTCACACTTCTCTGAAGTCTCTCAGCCCCACTCACCTCACAGAGTGTTTGTTGTGGGGGAGGAAGGGAAAGGAGAATGTTAGCCACTTTGAGACTCCTTTGGGTAGTGATAAAGCGGGATATCAAATCCAAACTCTTCTTCTTCTACTACTGCAGCTTGGAGCACAAATTATTCTTGCCTATACCTCCTTATTTATTTATTTAGCTAGCAAAATTTATATGCCACTTCATTAAAAAACAACAACAACACACCTCTAAGTGGCTTACATGCAATGATATAAAACATTCATTAAAATAGCAATAACCGCCGACCTTAAAATCAGCAAATAAAATGATCAAAATATAGATAAAATCTGTATTGTTAACCATATCCCGACAACACTGTACAACTTTATGGTGTTCCCAGGTTGGACATCAAAAGACACACAACTAAATTATGGCCTCTAGCTGAGGTTATTTTCTCCCTTCATTAGCTTTTGCCAAATGTCTATCTAAAGTCCATCTTTGTCCTGAGGGGATGAGAGATCTAAACTTTCAAAAAGCTGCTGTTTTGGTTTGTTGTTGTTCAGTCGTGTCCGACTCTTCGTGACCCCATGGACCAGAGCACGCCAGGCACGCCTATCTTTCACTGCCTCCTGCAGTTTGGCCAAACTCATGCTAGTCGCTTCGAGAACACTGTCCAACCATCTCATTGTCCAACCATTTTGGTAGCTAGATCCTATTGTTTTATTACATAGTTTTGGTCGATCCCTACCATTTCAATGTATTTTTTTAAAAAAAACCTTTGTGAGGTTCACCTGAAAAGTGGTATGTCTACCTAACATTATACCGTACTGGCCCTAATATAAGCTGCACCTTTAAAGATTCAAGGGGAGGAAAGACAGTACCCAAATATAAGCCGTTCCCTTAAAATTGGATTGCAGGCTGAAAATCGCTGCGGTTTATTTAAGACTTTGTTCTTGCAAGCCCGCAAAAGTTACCGTACAATCACCAAAATCGCAAATCGCATTCAACTGCTACAATTCCGCAGGCACTCACACCCGCAAATGGCAAATGAACAGTCTCAAGCTCGCAAATCGGCAACAAAACATTTTTTTGTTCCGTTTTACCATATGTCTGCTTCAGCAGCGATATTGTAAAAGCCAATTTTTGTGAGGTCGCAAATTTAAGCCGCACTTTAACTTTTCACGGCTGGAATTTGGGAGGAAAGTGCAGCTTATATTCAGGCCAATACGGTATATCCCACATTATATCCCACATGTTGCTAAACTACAACTCCCATCAGCCCCACCAAGCATGCCCAAAGGCCAGGGTTTATGGGAGTCACAGTTCAGCGGCACCTGAAGAGCCAAAGGTTCCCTATATCTACCAGCTTTGCATGCAGAAGGTCGCAGGTTTAATCCTCAGCATTTCTAGGCTTGGCTGGGACAGATTCTCTCTCTGAAATCCTAGAGAGTGGCTGCCCGTCAGAGTAGGCAATACTGACCTAGATGGATTCCGTATAGGGCAGCACTTTTAGTTTTTATGTTGTTCCACCACCAGAAAGCAAGGGGAAATTGTAGAGTCTGGAAAATTGAATCCCTGCATCTGAAATCGTATGGCGTCGTTGGGATGATGTGGAAGACTAATACTCTTAAAGATTATTCAGGTGGCGTTTAACCCCATCTAACACCACTTGAGGCTGTGTATTGGAAGTGGGTGGGAGTGGGGAGCACATATCAAATATCACGGCACAAAGGATTCATGCGTGGCCATCTAGACAAGAACTGGAAGGGCACCCTGCCTGCCTGGGGTTTTATATTCTTGGAAGGTTTCTCCAGCCTGTTGCAGAAGAATTCAGAGCACGACCTTTGTACGCTGTTAGCGATGGAAATAGAAGCTTGGTGCGTTTTGCGGTGGGGAGGAGCGGGGGGGGGGAACCCCTGCAGTGAAACAGATAGCTTGAGCCAGCTGGACAGAGAAATGTGCTCAAGGGCTCATTTCTTTTGCAGCCGAATCCTACGAAGGTTTAATTCAGCACTTGGTAAACCGAGCTACTGTGAAGCAGGCTCGGGATGGGAGCCTGAACGGGGAACATGCTGCGAAGGAAATCTGACGGGCTATGCTGAAAGAACCACGTAAAGGGGGGGCGGGGGAAATAACACGGCTCCATTCCACATTTGCCTCTATAAGAAATTGTGCAGCGCAAAAAAGGGGCAGGCTCCATAGCAGCGCGCCACCTGCACTACATGCGTAAAGGGGATGTGGGTGGCGCTGTGGTCTAAACCACTGAGCCTCTTGGGCTTGCCGATCAGAAGGTTGGTTCGAATCCCCATTACAGAGTGAGCTCCCGTTGCTCTGTCCCAGCTCCTGCCAACCTAGCAGTTCAAAAGCACGCCAGTGCAAGTAGATAAATAGGTACCGCTGCGCGGGAAGGTAAACGGTGTTTCCATGCGCTCTGAGTTTCCGTCACGGTGTTCTGTTGTGCCAGAAGCGGTTTAGTCCTGCTGGCCACTGACCCGGAAAGCTGTCTGCGGACAAAGTGAGATGAGTGCCGCAACCCCATAGTCGCCTTTGACTGGATTTAACCATCCAGGGGTCCTTTACCTTTACATACTTAAAACAGCATCATACCACTTCAAACCACCATGATTTCCCACCAGAGAATCCTGGGCACTGCAGTTTTAAGGTGCTAAGAGTTGTTAGGAGAGCTACGGTTGCCAGAGTTCCCTGGGAAGAAGGGCTGATCTGTGAACACCACCATGGAAAACGTAGCTCTGGGAGATGAAGAGGGCTCTCCTAAGAATTCTCAGCACCCTTAACAGACTACAGCTCCCAGGATCGTTTTGGGGGGACTGTTCAAAGCCGTGTGACACTGCTTTAAAGGTGTTGCGCAGATGGGGCCTGGGTCTCTCAGGCTATGAGGCCAGGATCAAGGTCGTACATTGGTTTTCGAACAGCTTAGTTCTCGAACGTTTTGGCTCTCCAACGCCGCAAACCTGAAAGTGAGTGTTCCGGTTTGTGAACCTTTTCTGGAAGCCGATTGTCCACTGGGGCCTCTGATTGGCTGCAGAAGCTGCGCTTTGGCTTACGAATGTTTTGGAAGTTGAACGGACTTCCGGAACGGTACAACTGTATTAATTTTGTGTGGAGGAGGCACACAAAGAAGGGCCTACGATGATAAACGCGGAGTCTGGGTCGGTTTATGTCCCGCCAGTAAGAGCGTAAGAATGCTGGATCAGGCCAAGGGCCCCTCTAGTCCAGTATCCTGTTCTCACAGCGGCTGACCAGATACCTATGGGATGCCCAAAAGATGGACATGAGCGAACCAGCCCTTTGCTCACCCATGACTCCTAGTAACGGACACTCAGAGGCACACTGGCTGCGACAGAACCTGGCCACCATGCGAGCAAGCCTTGCCCCTTGCCAGCTTCCGTTCATTTCAATTGGGGCCTGCGCAGGAGAACTTCCTGGAAGGCTTGTCCCGGGGAGGGGGATTCAATTAATTGGGCGGTGTTCAAATGGCAGTAATCAGCACCATTCAAGCCCATTAACAAGGTGATACGGCCTTAATGCCCAGTTAAGGCGCCCTGATCCCTTTCCCTCTCCTGTCTCTCTGTAAGCTGACGGGGAGGATTAGCAGAAGTGAGCGAGCGCTCCTTGCAAAAAATAAACCATAACTCGATACGCTGCACCTGCTCCTGCCCCTGAGGCGCTCTCTGCAAGCACGCCGGCCTTCCAGGATCTGCATCCCTAGAGAGGAACAGGCCTGCAATGCAGCCCATTTGGCAGGGTATCGTGTGTCATGACAGTAGCGCATGGAACCACTTAAAACACACACACACACACATTCAGGGCTTGCCAGTAGTCCAATGTGGCAGAGATTTGGGATGGTGGCTTGTCTTGTCAAGGCAAGCCTAAAAGATTGATTCCGGGTATTCTGCGAAACAGCTTGCATTGCAATGGTTGTCCAACACGAAAGACCAGCTCTTTCCCACCCATTACACTGCAAACAACAGAAAACCAGCAACATTTGGCCTCCCATTTGGTGTGTGTGTGTGTGTGTGTGTGTGTGTGAGAGAGAGAGAGAGAGAGAGTGTGCATGCATCTCTCTTGCATAGTGTTCAACACTTTTCAAAGAACTACTCTGTCCATTGCAAAGCTCTGCTTATCGTCAAGTTTCCCACAGCGTTTTCCCAACTGACGAAAACTCCCAGGCGGCTAATGGGTGGATGAGCCCCATCTGCCCCTCTACGGCACATTCAGAAACTGCTTCCTTGACCATTGGACCCACTATGGATCTTGTCCGCTCAATCTGCTGGAGCCTGTCTTCGCTTGCAGTGGAAGCCCCTAACACACTGAGGGTTCGAGACCCATTGGCTCCCCTCACCTGGCTTAGCCAGCCAGTCGAAGCCATTTCCCTGAGTTTAGCCGCTGTCTCACGCTGGCAGCTTCACAGGTGAGAGCTGAGAGCGGGGTGGGGGCCAAAGGTGGACAAACCAGAAGGAGCATGATGTGTCCCCCGCCAGAGGTACTACCCCTCCCCTAACACCCCATACACCCTGCCTTACACAAAATCAGACTATTTACCCACCGAGTCCAGTACTGTTTACTGAATACTTTGCCAGAATTCCGAGCAGAGAGGAAATGAAAGGCGCAAATACAGGATGGGTGACACCTGGCTTGAGAGCAGTACATGTGAAAAGGATCTAGGAGTCTTGGTAGACCACAAACTTGACATGAGTCAACAGTGTGATGCAGCAGCTAAAAAAGCCAATGCAATTCTGGGCTGCATCAATAGGAGTATAGCGTCTAGATCAAGGGAAGTAATAGTACCACTATATTCTGCTCTGGTCAGACCTCACCTGGAATACTGTGTCCAGTTCTGGGCACCACAGTTCAAGAAGGATACTGACAAGCTGGAACGTGTCCAGAAGAGGGCAACCAAAATGGTCAAAGGCCTGGAAACAATGCCTTATGAGGAACGGCTTAGGGAGCTGGGTATGTTTAGCCTGGAGAAGAGAAGGTTAAGGGGTGATATGATAGCCATGTTCAAATATATAAAAGGATGTCATATAGAGGAGGGAGAAAGGTTGTTTTCTGCTGCTCCAGAGAAGCGGACACGGAGCAATGGATTCAAACTACAAGAAAGAAGATTCCACCTAAACATTAGGAAGAACTTCCTGACAGTGAGAGCTGTTCGGCAGTGGAATTTGCTACCAAGGAGTGTGGTGGAGTCTCCTTCTTTGGAGGTCTTTAAGCGGAGGCTTGACAGCCATCTGTCAGGAATGCTTTGATGGTGTTTCCTGCTTGGCAGGGGGTTGGACTGGATGGCCCTTGTGGTCTCTTCCAACTCTATGGTTCTATGATTCTATGACCTTTCCTAACAACCTATCCTTCATTTTCTTTTTTAACTGGATGGAATGAGACCTTCCAGAGGCAAAGCACATGCTCTAGACCTCTGCTCCATGCTGCCCCTTCCTTCGATTCTTGCTTTCAAGCACCGCTTCCTCCTTTCTGTGCCGATGGGACTTGGCGTCCAGATCATCTGGGAGGGGACCAGGGTGGCGTCAAAGGGGAGATAGGGACGCTGCCCCATGAGGAGTGAAACTGGCAACTCTCTAGGCATCTGCACCAGCTCTTTACGAAACCAGCCACCCTCAGACTTTTGGCACGGCCACCCGCTGAAGCAACTGACGCCGGCTTTCAAACAAGGAAGATTTCGCTACCAAGCCTCTCGTGCCCCAACACGAATTATGAAGGAGCACTTCAAAGCGGGTTCCTGCAGCTCGGAGCCTCGCAGGGAAAGTGTCGATTATGGAGCTGTTCATTTCGCCATGAAAGGGAGATGAAGATCAGCTGGCAACGGAGTCACTGCAACCCTCCTCTCATAACTCATGGGAATTACCTGGAAGAGCACTTTTTATGGCGGATAATTAACTTGATAATCATCTTTTAACAGATTCCCCCCACCCCACCCCCTTTACTGGAAGTAGACTAGAAAGCACTGCTACAAAAAAATGAATGGAATCTACCGAGAGAGGTGGGAGAGTTGACTCCATTCCATGTTCGTCGCTGCACTTGTCTGACTGGTCTGCGGCGATTATCTTGTAACAAGCTTCTGGCGGAATGTGATAGTCTGCACTTGAGAACACGGGGCCCATGGGTGGGAGGGTCCATCACCCAGTTGCTTCTGATGAGCTGGAATTGGGGGAAACTGGCTACACCCAGCTATCACCAGACTTCTAGCCTGCTAGTATATCGACCCATTACAGCCGTACCTCGGAAGTCGAACGGAATCCGTTCTGGAAGCTCCTGCAGCCAATCGGAAGCCGCGCTGGACGTCCGGGTTCCAAAAGAATGTTCGCAAACCGGAGCACACACTTCTGGGTTTGCAGCGTTCAGAAGCCAAAACGTACAAGTGCCAAGGTGTTCAGCTTCCAAGGTACGACTGTACAGAGGTACCTTGGTTCCCAAACTTAATCCGTTCCAGAAGTCTGTTCCAAAACCAAAGCGTTCCAAAACCAAGGTGTGCTTTCCCATAGAAAGTAATGCAAAATGGATTAATCCGTTCCAGACTTTTAAAAACAACCCCTAAAACAGCAATTTAACATGAATTTTACTATCTAACGAGACCATTGATCCATAAAATGAAAGCAATAATCAATGTACTGTACTATAAAATAAATAAGACAGTATTGTAGATGATAAAAATTAAAATTAATTTTTTTCTTATGTGCACTGATGATAGTCATTGTTTGGATGGGGGGCTTTTATCCATTTCTGCAGTCACACAATCAATCAATCAATCAGTAGCTGAACTGGGTTCCACACAGTCACAAAAACAAGTCACAAAAATGAAGTCACAAGCCACAGTCACAAGTCAGTCCCATAAAACGAAGAACAAGTCACAGTCAAAAAAATGAAAAAGCCACAAACAATTTTTTTTAGCAAAAACAAAAGCTTCAAATATCACCTCTGTGTTGTGTGGGTGCTCGGGACACAACAGCCGACAGACTCAACAGGAAGCCTCTGATTAGCAGCGAGGGACTCAATTTACAAAAGGAATATACTCAACAGGAAGCGAACATGTTCTACTTCCAAGGCAAAGTTCACAAACTGGAACACCTACGTCCGGGTTTGCAGCGTTCTATTTCCAAGTTGTTCATAAACTAAGCTGTTCTAAAACCAAGGTAGCACTGTATAGCGTTTACACCTTCAAATATTTCAGACAGCAGATTTACTAGAATTCCTTCTAAATTTAGACGCTGTCAATTCAACCACTCGGAGGTTGAAGTGTTTGTTCACGCGATCTTTTCACTGAAGTTTTCATCAGGGGGTTACGAGAATGCATACTATAACTTCTATGAGATCATTTCCTGGTTGATCTTCAGAGGCCCTTCTGAGCGGCCTCGCTGAGGAGACCAAGTCATTTTTTTACTGAGCAAGTGGGGGAATACCTGAATGCCGTTGTGTCCCTGAGTCCTGCTACGATTGCTACACCTTAGCTTTTTGTTTTTAAAGAATAATGGGCTGGGCAGGGGTTGAGATTCTGCACTTTATATTTTGTATTCCCACCCCCCTCATTGATCGACCGGCCATAATACACAGCCGGCTGGCTCCAAGCTCGCCCTCATCAAAACTGAAGGGGGTTTAATTGTCAATCCCAGGGAACTCTGAGATTTGTAGCTCTGCGAGAAGAAATAGGGTCTCCTAACAACTCTCTGTGCCCTAAACCAACTACACTTCTCAGGATCCTTTGGAGGAAAGCTTTTAAAGTGGTATGATCCTGCTTTACATGTACAGTGCAGATGGGGCTAGAGAAAAGAACGTGGGCACCCAGAGAGGCAGCCAGCCACCCCAAAGACAGTGGATTCTATGGTGCCACTAAGGCAGGGAGCAATGGACTGGACATTTGTATTGTGCAGGCCCTGTAGAAATGAGCATGCGCAAGGCACTCTTCACCAGCAAAGCAGTGCCTGGCCCAACATTACCCACAAGCTATGCCCTCTGAACTGTCAAAAAGGAAATATGGCCCCATCCAGAACAGGGAGACCACCAAGTCCAGGTTGAGCAGCCCTCCCACCTTCAACTTCTCTGTGTCATAAATAACCACATATGTATTTGGACAAAAACAACACTTAAATACCCATATACTAGACAGGCATATATGAAATTGTAATGGTTTGCGTATATTATACCTTTCTTTTCTTTTTCTTTCCACGCACTCTTAATCTTTATTTCATTTTGTTCCAACTGAAATGCTTTCAATAGTAGTAGTATTAATAATAATAATAATAATAATAATAATAATAATAATAATAACTGGTGTTGTCTGGATTGAACTTCCCTTCGTCCATCTCTAGCCTGTCCACCACTGCCCCCTAGGCACCCATACAGAAGAGAGCTGGGTATCAACAGCACAGAGGCAGCTGGCTTACACTTGAGTCACACCAGCTCATCCAGCTCAGCTCAGTATTGTCGACTCCTGACTCTCAGTGGTTCTCCAGGGGTTCAGGCAGGGGCTTTTCCCTGCAGGGGTTGAACCTGGGTCCTTCTGAAGCATGCAAGGCAGATGCTCTGTCACTGAGCTGCGGGCCTTTGCAGACAACACCTCAAGCCTTAGGATTCCAGACGCAGTTCCACGTGTGCTTGTCGATTGCCTTTTTCTCCTGCCCATCCTCTAGAGGAGCTCAGGGCAGCACACATGACTCCACCCCTACCACTATCATGCAACGTAACTTTATTTTCACAACAGCTGAGAGGGAGGCAGCTTCACGACTGAGCGAACCCATAAAATCATAGAATCGTAGAGGTGGGAGGGACCCCAAGGGTGAGCTAGTCCAATACAGGAATCACAACTAAAGAATCTGTGAGAGATGGCCATCCAACCTCTGCTTTAAAAACCTCCACTGCCTTCTGAGAGAGTCCGCTCCACTGTCAAATGGCTCTAGCTCTCAGGAAGTTCTTCCCAATGTTTAGTCAGAATCTCCTTTTAATTTGGAGCAGCAGAAAACAAGCTTGCTCCATCTCCCATGTGACCCTACTCTTAGTCCAAAGTCTTACCCAACCCTGGTGCCCCTCTCCCTCCCAAGAGGGACTCCCATCAGTCCCAGCCAGCACACACAATGATCAGGGACAGTAGGACCACCCAGGCAGAGAATAGCAGCCTTCTCCATCACAATTCAACTCCTTTTTTTCCCTTCCACTCAGCTGGTGCTTCTTCCCAAAGTCACCAGCCTCTTCCTCTCTTCCTCAGCCACCATCTGGCAACTGCTGCAACCTGGCACTTATACACCTACCAGCGACTAAGAAAACCAGACACGCTTGCTTATTAACCAGAACGGTAATATTAAGCAGTTCAGTTGTCATCTTTAATCAGGGCTAATCACTGGCTGCTTTTATGCTACCGGGCCCTGTTTTAAGGTCTTGCTATGAGATTCATAAAATTATGAACAGCTTGGGACCAGGTTACCTCTGGGAACGCCTGGACTTTTATGCTTCTTCCCAGTCACTTTAAACCTCAGGGGAGACAGTAGTCCCAAGCGCTTAAGTCCACAAAAACCAGGGCCTTTACCATGGTGGCTCCTGTCCCTTGGAATGCGTTTCCAGGCAGTATTAGCATTTATATGTCTGCTTAAACACCATCTGTTCTCCCAGATGTTACCCGATGAGCCAGCTGTGTTAGTCAAATTAAGCTGATCTACAGATTTGCGACGCCTTTTGCATTCGTTTTCATAAACGTAATTTTACTGTTGGATTTTATGCTGATATTTTTCCCCCGCAATAAAAAGCAGTACAGATTACTGTTCCAAAAGGCTTTTTGGGGGGGAGCGGGATGCTTTTTAATGAGAGGGCTGCTGCTGTGCTGTTTTTATTGCAATTACTGGTATGGTTTCAATGGATTTTTAGATATGTATATAGTTATCACTTTATCAATACTTAATTGTTTTTAGCTGTTCTTATTTTTATCTGTAAGCTGCCTTGAGTCCCGTCAGGGAAAAAGGCAGGGTAATAATAATAATAATAATAACACCAATATTTTTGCAAGAAGGAAAATAAATATTAACAAGAAGTGAGCAGGGAGCCCTTCCTCTGGTTATGTGTCCATTTAACCACCCACAATCTTTAGGCAACTATACAACAGGCATGGAGAAACTGCAGCCTCCCAGGTGTTACGACTCCAACTCACGGGGCAGCAATGGCGAAGGCTGATGTTGTCCAACCACATCTGGGGGCTCACAGTCCCCCCCTCCTCGCTATACAAGTCTCAGAGATCAATCCCTCAGAACAACTGGCAGGAAACAAGAAAACCAACCGAGGTCACAAAGAACTCAACAGCAGGCGGCAATCGGCCAGCGAAAACTGGTCTAAAAGGGGCTATAGATACAAGAACCCCCTCTCATGTAACCTTCTATTGGTTATGATTCTGCAGAAGTAACGCCGGCCTCTGTGTGTTGGCTCGACAGAGAGGCTCCGTGTAACTTACCGATCTGTACTTGTTCAGGCTGGCTAAGCGACACAAAGGCTGATGTATCATCAATCCAGGAAACCTGAATGTTGCCTGCAAAGAAAAGTGTTTGTGAAGGGTATAGACCAGGGTTGCCAGCTGTTGTTGGGACTACAACTCCCACCATCCTTAGGTAGCAGGACCACGGGTCAGGAATGATGGGAGTTGTAGTCCAACAACGGGGTGGTGGTGGTTAAAGTTTGAGAAACACTAGTATAGACCATCTTACATTCAGCCATCATCAAGACTGTCAAAGAGTGCTATGAAGCAGTGCACTATGGGAAAAGGCAGGCCGGGACAGGAGGGCCTGAGGTCTGATGGTGTTGGGAGAAAGCCTTCGCTTCCGAAATCAGAGCAGGTGTGTCTTGACACCTGGCAGATGGGAGGAGCAACGAGACGCAATCATGGGGCAAACGTGGTCAAGAAAAGCTGGCTCCTTTTCCACAGAAACAGGTGGCATGGCCCCTTCTCTGCTGCTGGGTGTATGCAAATCCCTCCCAAAAATGTCCCATCTGTCAAGATTGCACTCCATGCCTTTAGCCTACCCGGCACAATGGGTGGAGCCACTGCTGATAGCCAAGGGTATAATCTTGCCTTTATCAGGGCTGGCTAACCTGTGGCCCTCCAAGGGTCTTTGGACTCTAACTTCCATCAGCCCCAGACAGCACAGCCAAAAGTCAGGGGTGATGGGAGTTGGGAGTCTAGCATCATATGGAGGACTAAAAGCTAGTCTTCAGCTATACAGTGGTACCTCGGGTTAAGAACTTATTTCATTCCGGAGGTCCGTTCTTAACCTGAAACTGTTCTTAACCTGAAGCACCACTTTAGCTAATGGGACCTCCCGCTGCCACTGCGCCGCCAGAGCACAATTTCTGTTCTTATCCTGAAGCAAAGTTCTTAACCTGAAGCGTTATTTCTGGGTTAGCGGAGTCTGTAACCTGAAGCGTACAGGTGAAACTCGAAAAATTAGAATATCGTGGAAAAGTCCATTTATGTAAGCAATTGTTTTCATTAGCTACTGGAGTTTAATATATGAGATAGACTCATGACATGCAAAGCGAGATATGTCAAGCCTTTGTTTGTTATAATTGTGATGATTATGGCGTACAGCTGATGAAAACCCCAAAGTTGAAATTGTTAATTTGGGGTTCTCATCAGCTGTACGCCATAATCATCACAATTATAACAAATAAAGGCTTGACATATCTCGCTTTGCATGTCATGAGTCTATCTCATATATTAGTTTCACCTTTTAAGTTGAATTACTGAAAGAAATGAACCTTTCCACGATATTCTAATTTTTCGAGTTTCACCTGTATGCCTGTTCTTTGCCTGTTGCCCTCTCTCCCATGTCTAGTCCGGCAGCCACCAAACCTATCACTGAATACTTGGTTCCATCAGGGCCAAGCACAGTACAGAACACTGGAAGGACACCATCCCTGCCGCAGGGATCTTACACCCTGTTGCACATAGACCAGGGTCTCCAGCTGTTTTTGGGCTACAATTCCCATCATCCCTGACCACTGGTCCTGCTAGCTAGGGATGATGGGAGTTGTAGTCCCAACAATAGCTGGAGACCCAAGTTTGGGAAACTCTGAAGTAGACCCTACCCCCAGTGGAGTCGCATCCCTACCTTCTCATTTGTTATAATAATTACTTATTTATACCATGCTCATGTGGCTGGGTTTCCCCAGCCACTCTGGGCGGCTTCCAGCAAAATATTAAAACACAGTAATTCATCAAATATTAAAAACTTCCCTAAACAGGGCTGCCTTCAGATGTCTTCTAAAAGTCAGATAGTTGTTTATTTCTTTGACATCTGGTGGGAGGGCATTCCACAGGGCGGGCACCATTACCGAGAAGGCCCTCTGCCTGGTTCCCCATAACTTTGCTTCTCACAGTGAGGGAACCACCAGAAGGCCTTTGGAGCTGGACCTCAGCATCTGGGCTGAAGGATGGGGGTGGAGACTAAGGTTACCAGATGTCCCCGTTTCCAGGGGACAGACGCTGTTTCCCAGGGACAGTCCCCGGATTTACAAACCAGTCCCCTGACAAAATCCATCTACAGGTGAAACCCGAAAAATTAGAATATTGTGGAAAGGTTCATTTCTTCCAGTAATTCAACTTAAAAGGTGAAACTAATATATGAGATAGACTCATGACATGCAAAGCGAGATATGTCAAGCCTTTATTTGTTATAATTGTGATGATTATGGCGTACAGCTGATGAGAACCCCAAATTAACAATTTCAACTTTGGGGTTTTCATCAGCTGTACGCCATAATCATCACAATTATAACAAACAAAGGCTTGACATATCTCGCTTTGCATGTCATGAGTCTATCTCATATATTAAACTCCAGTAGCTAATGAAAACAATTGCTTACATAAATGGACTTTTCCACGATATTCTAATTTTTCGAGTTTCACCTGTATTTAGTAGGAAGTTGAAGTGTCCCTGGATTCATTGAAAATAATCTGGTAACCTTAGTGGAGACGCTCCTTCAGGCATACTGGTCTGAGGCAGTTTAGGGCTTTCAAGATCAGCACCAACACTATGAATTGTGCCTGGAAACGTTACTTACCAAAAGCACTGAAAAGCTGGTAAAGGTCACTCGTCTTCCACTCTTTGGGAAATGTAACGTAAAGAACGTGGTCGCGTTTTGGCTGCACTGAAAGTGAAGGGGGGTAAAAAGAGGTTTTCAGCTTGCGATTTATTCAATTTTTTAATACAACCTACTGATTCTCCAGCAGAAAACAGAGTTCTCAATTTTTGTCACAGGGTGACAGAAAAAGACACCAAATTCAGAAAGTGACAAACTGTGCTTGCAAAGGAAGAATTGGGAGTGGGCTCGGACTACCCTCACAATCTTTCCCCTGCAGCAGCCAGGGCTTGGACTTTCTCACACTGGACATTATATATGGCATTTGGGGTTGAAAGGGGGGCATGGCTTGTTGAACATGGCCTTGGCTACAGGCCTGCAGACTGGAGGTTCCCACCACTGGAATAAATTCTGCCTCAGCCTACTACTGGGCAAGACGAAATTCTGCACCGGTTCAATTCTCTGAAGAGGGAACGTGAAAGGTGAAAAGAGCACTTACGGTCTGGTCCTTCCAAGTTGAGATATGGGATGTCCATCACCCGCATCAGAAACAGTCTGAAGAGAGAGAGAGAGAGAGAGTCAGTCACTTGCCTGATCCAGTTTCCAAGCTCAACTCAAAGTCCTGGTTTTGACCTATAAACCTGTATGTTGCTCAGGACTCCCAATACTTCAAGGACCGCCTCTCCCCATATGAACTGACCTGGACCCTGAGATAACCATTTGAGGCCCTCCTGTGTGTGCTTCATCCAAGGGGCAAAACAAGAACAGGGCAGTCCTAAAAGAGCTGCATTGGCTCCCAGCACGTTTACAAGTGCAATTTAAAGTGTTGGTGCTGACCTTTAAAGCCCTAAACGGCCTCGGCCCAGTATACCTGAAGGAGTCTCCACCCCCATCGTTCAGCCCAGACACTGAGGTCCAGCTCCGAGGGCCTTCTGGTGGTTCGGTGGTTACAGGCCAGGCAGAGGGCCTTCTCGCCCTGTGGAACACCCTCCCATCAGATGTCAAGGAAATAAACAACTATCTTACTTTTAGAAGACATCTGAAGGCAGCCCTGTACAGGGAAGTTTTTAATGTGTGATGCTGTATTGTGTTTTTACTATTTTGGGGGAGAGCCACTCAGAGTTGCTGGGGCAACCCATAAGATGAGTGGCATATAAATGATTAGAATATCCATTCAAACAAACTTAAAATATCAATGACTTCCCTTCTTCTCTTTCCATGGTTCATTTTGCATAACATAAATCCCTGCATATTTTATATAAACTAAACCATTCAGTATTCCATTATTACACCCATCAAAACTTATTTACACTGTTGAATATATCTTAATGCTGCTGACGTTTTCAAATAAACTCAATTTTCCTCCCTATATTGCAGGGGTAGGCAACCTAAGGCCCATGGGCCGGATGCGGCCCAATCGCCTTCTCAATCCAGCCCACGGACGGTCCAGGAATCAGCATGTTTTTACATGAGTAGAATGTGTGCTTTTATTTAAAATGCATCTCTGGGTTATTTGTGGGGCATAGGAATTCGTTCATATATTTTTTTTTTCAAAATATAGTCCGGCCCACCACATGGTCTGAGGGACGGTGGACCGGCCCACGGCTGAAAAAGGTTGCTGACCCCTGCTATATTCAAAAAACATTTTTCAATCTTCTGGTTGTTATTGTTTTAATCAGGAGAGTGTTAAAGAACAACAGGTTAAAGTTCATCTCAGAAGCTGCGGTTCTCCTTTGCGTGGTTTTAGAAAAATGTAAAGTGTTTACTCACTTGTTGAAAAAAGGTTCGATGAGCTTTGATTTGGCAGACACGTGACTTTTCGGGGGGCTTAGAAAGGAACCTAGCGAAGAGAAGATGCCCCCCCCCCAAGAATCAGACACAGCTGGTAAAAGGCAGGGATGAACAGACTGCGCAAGATGGAGAAAATGACAAAAAGTACCTAGGAAGTTGGCCATGGAGATGAAGCACAGGCCTGTGATGTAAGCGTCATAACCTGCTTCGTGAAGCTGCTCTGAAGCTGTGTCGTAACTCGGGAATCCTTCTGCGCTTTCTGGGAAAAGGAAAAATGGTTTGCTTTTACTTTCTTTAAACCATTTATGAAGGACTCGACTACAGTCGTCTCTTAAGCGGCAGACAAGAAATGCAATACAGAAAGGGCAAGTATCGAAACGATGGAAGACCTGAGTGCCCAGGCAAGGATGGAACAGGATAGGTTAGGCGGCCCTTGAGTTATTCGGGAAACAAGTTGTTAAGGGGCTTGTAAATTAACACGAGAACCTTGAACCTGGCTCTCACTGCAGGTTATCCTAGCGGGAGCAGGGGTATTTTAGCCACACTGGGATGTGGAGCCCTGTTCGAAAGAGCAACACGTCTCCATTCAAGAAGCCTCATCATTTTGCTGGTTCCAGAACAACAGAGACATAAATGTAGACCCAACAGAGCTACAAAAATCATTGCACCAGGTGCAACTGGAGACAAGTTTGCAGAGTCTTTTGCCGACAGATACTGGACCAGTAAGATCTCCAGTTCTGTACAGCTTAAATTCCTCCCTGAGAATTTTCCAGCACAGAAGGGACTCCTTAGATTTTAATCAATCTGTTTCCACTTGTAGTCCAGAACTGGCTGTGCAAAACGCCCTCTGTCGCCTTACCCACTTTTGGAGGGCTGAAGGGAGTCTCCTTTACACGCTTCTCCAGCTCTGCAAGGGATGTGTTGTTAATGATTTCCTGAAAAGCAAAGATCAATGTGAGCCACCGGTTGTTGATTCCCTCGGCCCACAGGCACGATCCAAGTGAGTTCAGAGCAAGCACTCAACATTTTAGCCTTTCCCCAACCTGGCACGCACACACACACACACCCCGATGTTTCAGGCGGCCATGCTGGCAGAGGCTGATGGAAGCTGTGGTCCAAAACATCTGGACGGCAGCAGTTAATTCCATGGGACCAGGCTAGAGATAGTTGCAACCTCCTAAACTGAAACAGGCATAAATAACATTTCCACACACATCAACCCTAGTTTTGAGCCGGTGCCTAAACCACAAGTCAACCAAAATATGAAAACAGCACTGTATCGTACTCCAAGAACGCATATACAAAATTTTTTTTTTCCTTTACAATTATGCAATTAAGCAAAAAAAAGAAGAAGAAGAAGAAGAAGAAGTGCAATATATATTAGATGGAAGAGTGGTTGAAATCCCGTTCTAATTTATTAGTCTCTTTCAATCCCATTGACTTAATTGAGTATCCTTGGGAAGAGGGATAATGACACACACCTGAAGAAATGTATCCACATCCTTCACCTGCTTTACTGGTGAAAAGAAGCTATTTTGCATGTATAGCTACATTTTTTCTTGGGGATTGTTAGCAGTAAGCGCAGCAGCCTAGCAGATGGGGTCCTTTTTGCTACTGCTGAAGAAATGAGCTCACTACAGCACGACAAGGAAATTCCCAAAAAAGATAGGATTTTCTTTTTGTATGCAAACAGCAGCTGAATATTGATTGCAAAGAACTGAAAAACCAAGAATTACAGGAAGTGGCAATTGAATATGAGACAATTTATGGAACCACCGAGCTAGCAAGGTGAACAGAGGGAGGAGACGGTGCAGGAAGAGTGGAAGAAATTTAAATTGTATTTAAAGAAATATTGTAATATTGAGAATATTTGAAAATCTGGGAAGAAGTGATTTCCGGAAAAAATTTGGGTAAAAAAGAAATAGAGGAGAAAATTGGGTTGCAAAATGTATAATAAATGGAGTGGTAAATATGAAGATGATCCTGCTTAAAATAGGAGAAAAATGGAATCCAGGAAGGGAAGATCGGGAGGTCCCATCAAGATGTTAAGAAAATTAGATAAAAATAGTATAGTTGTTGTTGTAATTGTTAATGTCCGTCTGGGGTGCCATTTGCCTCGGGTTCTGGGGTGCCAGCCCGAAAAGTCCGCAACCCGAGCGGTGATATTGCGCTTCTGCGCGTGCGCCGAAACCCGGGTTTGCCGCGTTCGTAACCCGCGCCGTTTGCAACCCGCAGCGAACGCAACACGAGGTACGGCTGTATTGCTTTAACAGTTTGTTTCATCACAGTAATACAGAACCGGGAGCCCAAATCATCCAGGAGGAAGCAGCATGGGGAAGGCTGAACTAAAGCTATATTTAATTTTAAAAGTGCCATTACTTATTGCAGGTGCTGGTTACCTTGAACGGCTGAGTGCTGGCCATCAACTTAGTGTCCAATAACCTAGAAATGAAATGAAATGAAACAGCAAGGATAAGTCTTCACCATAATTACCAACAATTTTTTTAAAAAGACAGAGGACCCCTGGACGGTTAAGTCCAGTCAAAGGCGACTATGGGGTTGCGGCGCTCATCTCACTTTCAGGCAAAGGGAGCCAGCGTTTGTCCGCAGACAGCTTTCCAGGTTATGTGGCCGGCAGGACTAAACCGCTTCTGGACACTATGATGGAAACCAGAATGCACGGAAACGCCGTTTACCTTCCTGCCACAGTGGTACCTCTTTATCTACTTAAACTGGCATGCTTTCGAATTGCTAGGTTGGCAAGAGCTGGGACAGAGAAATGGGAGCTCACCCCCGTTGCACAGATTCGAACAGCTGACCTTCTGATCCGCAAACCCAAGAGGCTCAGTGGTTTAGACCACAGCGCCACCTGCGTCCCTTACCAACAACTGCCGGAACTTTGGATTAACAGGTTTTGTTTAAGCTGAATAACTTTAAGCACCGTAATGTTAAAATTCATTTGGATGTATAATCTACTTTTATTGTGATTATGTCACACAGGGATAAATCCTTGTTTTCTGATGAGTTTTTGATGTTCTGGGAGCACACAGGCATGAGTTTTTGGTTCTGGGAGTGAAGTCAGAACCCATAGCTTATATTTACTGCAAAGTTCCAAGTCTTCAGGGATGCAAACTGGGGCTTGGAAATCAAGGGTAACAGCTGAGAAGCCAGAGGTTGGGCAGAGCAGGACTCCCACTGGCCGCTGGACTGAGCTTACATACCCAGGAGAGCTCTTCAGTTCCCCAACCTGGCTCCCAAAAGCAGAATGAGCCATGCATCATCGTGACTCAATTCTACCCCACTGCCCCCGATCACAAAATTCAGTTCCTCTTGATGTATGCATGCGTGTGAATGCCCAAAGAGTGTAAGCTGACCCTCCTGAAACCAGGAAGCTAGACTATAAAGCCTCATTTTGTTGGGAAGAAAATATTTCCCTGGGTCAAATTTTTGCAAAGGCAATAGCTTGCAAAGGTTTCCCTCTAGGAATGATCTTATTAATTCAGGGCAAAACAAGCCTACCTTGGAAAGACACATGTCGCCAGTTCTTTAAACTCGTTGAGATCCTAAAATTTAAACAGAGCATGGAACAAGGAATAAAGTGAGGAACGTACAAATGCGTCAATGCTTATAAGTTTATGGTGAATTCCACGCATATCAAAAATAAACATGCCCATATTATATCATGTCTATGTACAAACCTGTGTACAACAACACTTGGGTACAGTTCTGGTCACTGTATTTCATAAAATGATATAGCAGAGGTTGGGAAAAGTCATAAAAAGACAACGAAAATGATAAGGGAGGTGGAGCAACTCACATGTGAGGAAAATTTACAAGATTTGGGGCCTTTTAGTTTTGAAGAAGGGGGGAAAATTGTGACTTAATTGAGGTGGAGATTTACAACATGGTGTGCCAAAAGTGGGGAGAGACGTTTTTCTCCTTTCCTCATAAGGCTAAAACTCTGATTCAAAAACAACTTTTTCATACAACATGCCATTAATTTGTGGAACCTTCTGCCACAAGATGTAGCGATGGCTCCTAGCTCAGATGGCTTTAACAGAGCATTAGACAAGTTCCTGGGGAGGATAGATCTATCAACGACAATTAGCTGTGATAGTAAAACGGGAAACTAAATTCAGAAGCAGTCCACTTTTTGAATATCAGTGAACTGGGAGCAAAAGTTAAGGAGGCTGTAGTCTTAGTTCACTGCTGATGGGCTTTCTGGCTGCCCACGGTGGAGGGCAGGATGCTGGACTAAACAGAGAAGGGAAAGCCAGCGTGGTCTCCTCCAGGTGTTCTTGGACTACAACTCTCATAATCTCTGGCCACTGGCCATGCATGACTAGGGCTGATGGGAGTTGTAGTCCAGGAACATCTTGAAGGGGCCACATTGGCTACTCCTGAAAGAAGGCCTTTGGCTTCTCTTGCAAGGACAGCAGCACAAGTTCAAGTGAAGAACAGCCTCTGAAATGTTGGCCACACTGCAAGGACCACTCACCTCAGGTAGCGGGCAGTAGAACTGGTGGATGGTGTGCATGACGTCTAGCAACATGTTGTGTCCAACCACAAGCTTGCCCTGTAGAGAACCATTCACAAGCCCAAAGGCATCAGTTAAGGGACCACCCACATGGTCACACAGACACTTGGAGAAAGATACCACTACAGTGGTACCTCGGGTTAAGAACTTAATTCGTTCTGGAGGTCCGTTCTTAACCTGAAACTGTTCTTAACCTGAAGCACCACTTTAGCTAATGGGGCCTCCCGCTGCCGCCGCACGATTTCTGTTCTCATCCTGAAGCAAAGTTCTTAACCCAAGGTACTATTTCTGGGTTAGCGGAGTCTGTAACCTGAAGCGTCTGTAACCCGAGGTACCACTGTACTGTACTGCAGCAGGACTTTTAAGGAACAACAGAGGCTTTGTTGTTAAAAATGTTTCTATCCATCCCTTTTTATCAATGATTCCAAGGTGGTTTGCTAAAATAAAAACATTATATGCAAGAAAAACAAAAATAAACCTCATCCTGCAGATAAAAATAAAACAATATAAAATATTTAAGGATGAATAAAAAAATATATAACTGGTGCCTAAAAGACAAAGGTAAAAAGGTAAAGGTAAGTCCCGTCAAAGGCAACTATGGGGCTGTGGCACTCATCTCGCTTTCAGGCCAAGGGAGCCGGCGTTTGTTCACAGACAGCTTTCCAGGTCATGTGGCCAGCAGGACTAAACTGCTTCTTGCTCAACGGGGCACCGTGACGAGTACCAGAGCACACGGAAACGCAGTTTACCTTCCCACCTATTTATCTTCCTGCACTGGCGTGCTTTCAAACTGCTAGGTTTGCAGGAGCTGGGACAGAGCAACAGGAGTTCACCCCGTCGCAGGGATTCGAACCGCCGACCTTCTGATCGGCAAGCCCAAGAGGCTCAGTGGTTTAGACCACAGCACCACCCGCGTCCCATGCCTAAAAGACAAGGAGAGTCTGCTAGGCATATCTTCCTAAGAAGCACTTTCCATAGCTCAGATGTGAGGGATCTCAGGCCCAGGGACACCCAGGCCTCTCTGTTTGGCCCTTGGGACTCTAAATAGGCATTGCTTCATCTTCCCAGGCCACATCCTTCAGTAGCCACCCTCAAGTAATTTTTGCCTAGCTGGAAAGGGTCCTTGATCATTCGTTTATCTTACGTGCTCTGGAGGAAATGAGATGTGTGTCTGTTTGTAAATTTTGTGTGTGGCTGGAAAGTAGCCAACAGTAAGAGTTGCATCATATTCTCAGCCCACTTCTGCACCTGGACCTGCCGGTGGCATGTGGCCCCCAAAAGTTTCCCGGTAATGGAATGTGGCCCTTGAGATCCCCCACTCCTGCTATAGCTGGAGTGTCACTACCAAAGAAATTCCTTGCCTTGTTGCAACAAATCTCACCTCCGATGGACATGCTACCTAGAGAAGGGAAATTGATCCTCAAGAGCAAAAGTTCTCACCTGCTAGTTGGGAAATTGCACCCTCCCCCCCAACCACAGAGGCAAAAAAAACGAGAAGGCAGCAAAACTCACGGAATTTGCAAGAGCGTGAACGACTCGGGAAAACCCCACCGCGTCTTTGAGTTCTTCCTGCAAGCAAGAAATCCCAGCGTGAGCAAAAAAGGGCAATGAGCCGCAAGGCTACAGGTGAAACTCGAAAAATCAGAATATCGTGGAAAAGTCCATTTATGTAAGCAATTGTTTTCATTAGCTACTGGAGTTTAATATATGAGATAGACTCATGACATGCAAAGCGAGATATGTCAAGCCTTTATTTGTTATAATTGTGATGATTATGGCGTACAGCTGATGAAAACCCCAAAGTTGAAATTGTTAATTTGGGGTTCTCATCAGCTGTACGCCATAATCATCACAATTATAACAAATAAAGGCTTGACATATCTCGCTTTGCATGTCATGAGTCTATCTCATATATTAGTTTCACCTTTTAAGTTGAATCACTGAAAGAAATGAACCTTTCCACGATATTCTAATTTTTCGAGTTCTAGGCACTCCAAAGTGGTTTGGCCTTGCAATTCTCAAGCAGCAGCACCCACAACCACCCAGATCCCCCATCCCGTTTGAAACGAAAAGGAGATGCAGCCACAAACCTGCTCCTTCACTCGCTTCTGCTGCTCTCTCCTTTTTCGCTCCTCTTCATCCACTTTGCTAATGATAATGTATCTTTCCTTCTAATTGGGGAGAAGCGGGAATTACTGCAGGAAGATGCAAGGTGGAGCAGAAAACCTACACAGGCTTTAGGGCTATCAGTCACCTTTGAGGCATTGGCGGGCACATGTGAGCGAGTGCCATGGCTGCCAACTTCTCTGGTCACTCTGTCCCCCCGAGAATCAGTCCCCCACACAGAGAGAGTGTGCACATGTACACGCTTTGCTCTTCCAAAGCGCCCAGATAAAACTCAGATCCAGCGGAATTAATCTGAGCCTTGAAAAGCACATAGATGTGAAAGAGGAAGTGGGAAAGAACGTCACTTTTCTGACTTCCTCCTTCACCTCTATGCACATGTCAAGGTGGGGGAGGTAACTACCCTCCCCACCTCAGAACCAAGGAGGCTACGAGGGTCTGGAAACCAAGCCTGATGAGGAATGGTTGAAGGAGCTGGGTATGTTTAGCCTGGAAAAGAGGAGACTGGAGGAGATATGACAGCCATCTTCAAATATCTAAAGGGCTGTCACATGGAAGATGGAGCAAGCTAGTTTTCTCCTGCTCTGGAGGGTAGGACTCGAACCAACGGTTTCACGTTACAAGGATGGAGATTCCGACTCAACATCTGGAAGAACTTTCTGACAGTAGGAGCTGTCTGACAGGGGAACGGTCTCCCTTGGGGGTGGTGGATTCTCCTTCCTTGGAGGTGTTTAAGCAGAGGTTGGATGGCCATCTGTCATGGATGCTTGAGTTGAGTTTCCTGCACTGCAGGGGGTGGGACTAGATGACCCTTGGTGTCCTTGCAGCACTACAATTCTATGATTCTTTGAGTTTGGGGATCAGAGGCTTTGTGAGCACCAGGTGAAGATCTCAAAGGTGTCGTTGCGCCCCCAGGTGCCATGCTGATCACCCCTGCTCTATCCTCACAAATTCTTCAGGAGAAACAGCTAATATGATTTCCTTCGGCTTTGCCTCCATCTGTTGTTGGTCCGTCCCGTCCCCCCCGCCACACACACACACCTGCCTTCTTACCTACAACTACCCTAGAGGTGGCCCTGTCGGTCAGTTTCCTCCTCCTCGGTGTCCATGTTACCCTTGTGGAACTCAGCAGGGAAAAGGATGCTGACGGTTGGCTAGGCCCAATTATTTATTGCATTGCACACTGCCTTTCTGCCAAGCCGGCTTTCAATTTCAAAGGACTGGGGCAAATGATAGAACATGCAAAATGGTGGGCAGTGGAGGAGGGAGGGAGGGAGGGGAGAGTCCAACTGGAGTGGACCCTGACATTGCCTCCGCCTGCCCCCCCTTGCCCTCGACTTTCTCCCCCCGGGGCAGATGGGGTCTTATCCTGCTGTCTCTCCCTGCCTTCCGCCCTGTCAGTCTCACTGAGCACCAGGCGCCACTGAAATCTCACCAAGTCAGAGTTTGCGTTAAACAGAGAGCTTTCAAAATACGTTCCTACCCACCTTCTCCGTTTCCTGAGTTTCGACATGGATGCCTTTCGGAAACCTACAGTGAAAGACAAGAGTTAACGGCCGAGTAATATTTTTTGGGGGGGGGGAAGGGGGGTTCGGTTTTGCATAAGCTGATAGAATTCAGGCAATGTGTTGGATCAGGAGTCCCTGCAAAGGCAAGGGCTATATAAAGGCAGCCTGGTGGGAAAGCGAAGTCCACCAGGGCTTAACATTTGAAATGCGCAGAGTGCTAGTCCTCCCGAGTTTGCTAATTATCGAACGCAAAATGACTACTTTGTGCCACCCTGCAAAAGGGGTGGCAAATATAGTGCAACCTCGGAAGCCTAACGCCTTTGAACTCAAACATTTTGGCTCCCAAACAATCGAAACCCGGAAGTGATTGTTCCGGTTTTCAAATGATTGTCAGAAGCCAAACGTCCGACGCGGCTTCCGCAGCTTCCAATCCGCTTCCGGACGCTCCTGCAGCTGATCAGAAGCCACGCCTTGGTTTTCGAACTGTTCCAGGAGTCAAACGGACTCCTGGAACTGATTAAATTTGAAAACCAAGGTACGACTGTACAGCTTTTTATTCAATCTAGTTCCTCCCCACTGTCCTAACCCCTTCTCTTTTTGCCACAGTTAGCAGCAATGCAACACAAAACCTACTTCCAGCTCAGCGTCTGATAAATTAGTTTCCTCTGGAATCTAGAGAGAGAAAGAGAGATAAGAGAGATTAAGCTTTCCAGAGGAAGGATTGGCTCCCTATTTTATCTTCTCTCCACCCTGCACCCGGGGCGGGGAACTCCATGTATTGTTGTACAACTCCTCTCACCAAACCCAGCCAACGTGGCCAACAGCTGGGGATGCTGGGGGCAAAGTCTTGAGGGCAAGATGTTCCTCACCCCTGCCATAAACTCTGTCCAAGTCCCCAACTGTGTTTTTAGAGGAACTGACCCTGTGCATGGTTCCAGCTCCAAATTTGTGCTCTCTTCCTTCTGTAGGAGGTCTTCTATCCTCTCTCTGAAAAGGGGTGAGAAATATGCAAGGTTCATTTGCGTTCACCAGATGATGGTTGACTCTGGCTCCCATCATCCCCAACCAGTGGCGGAGCTTCATGCTCTGGCACCAGGGGGAGGAGAGCTTGCGGGGGCAGGGCCGGCGCGTGTCCTGGGGCGTGGCACACCGCTTGAGGGGGTGTGGCACCCAGCGCAGGCGGGGGGCAGCCACGATGGCACCCCACCGGGATCACGCTCCCCCGAAGTCCTCTTCCTCCACCACTGTCCCCGACAACTGGCCGTGATGGCTGAGGATGATGGGAGTTTTGAGTCCAGCAGTGAGAGGTACCCAGGTCCCAAGCCACCTGATGGAAGCATTAGTCTTGTCTGAAAGTAAGTATTCAGTTAGCCGCTCTGTCCCAAGTTTGATCAGTGCAGCTCACTAGTCAACTCTAGCAACGGCCCTCCAAGATCTCAAGCGAAGATTGTCCAATGATGCAACCCCAAACCCATTTAAGTGGAGAGACTGAGGACTGAGCTGCGGACCTCCAGCATGCAAACCTTGGCTCCTCTCTCTGCAGCAGTGGTTCCCAGCCTTTTTTTGGCCATGCCCCACCTAAGCATCTCTAAAATCCTGATGCTCCCCCCATGGCATATAATTATTTCTTCTTATTCAAAAAGTGAACTCCTATTCGCGTGGAGGCCATTAACTTGGAATTGCCACCCCATAAAAATCAAATTGTACCCCTGTGGGGGGTGTGCCCCATGTTGGGAACCACGGCTCTATGTTTCAGAACATGAGAGAACTAGTCAGTAAAACTTGACTTGAAAGTGGAGAGAGAGGGAGGGAACACATGCAAACACACACACACCCCACCCCACCAACATATATATCTTGGTATAAATTAATTCAGCCCCTAAAAAGAAACACAGCTTAGTTCAGAAAATCACTGCTCTAAATCATTTTCAAAATAGAGAAGTTACTGAGGACATCAAAACTTCTGAGCAGGCATAGGCAAACTCGGCCCTCCAGATGTTTTGGGACTACAATTCCCATCATCCTGACCACTGGTCCTGCTAGCTAGGGCTCATGGGAGTTGTAGGCCAAAAACATCTGGAGGGCCGAGTTTGCCTATGCCTGCTTTTGAGCATCGCTTTTTCCACTTACACCACTTTCTCAATGAACTTCTTCTGGTCCTCTGGAATGGTCACAGGGCACTTGGAGGCATTGGGGGAAACGTATGACAAGGCCCCCACTCCGTTGGCTTGGGATCGCCTTTCGTCATATTGCTCCCGTAGCTGCCTTTCCTCCTCTTGATTTAAATAAGGGATTCCTTAAAAAGAGAGAGAAATGGTGATGCTTTTTGTGGCCCAAAGTGTGTGTGTGTGAGAGAGAGAGAGAGAGAGAGGAAGAGAGAGAAATCGGGTGAACGGACCTTGGGAACGGACAAGACCAGTTCTCATGCATCAGTAAACAAACCTTTTCCAACCTGACACCTTCCAGATTATTGTTTGATTTTATACTAATGTTATATATTTGATGTTAGCCGCCCTGAGCCTGGAATTTGCTACCAAGGAGTGTGGTGGAGTCTCCTTCTTTGGAGGTCTTTATCTGTCAGGAATGCTTTGATGGTGTTTCCTGCTTGGCAGGGGGTTGGACTGGATGGCCCTTGTGGTCTCTTCCAACTCTGTGATTCTATGACTTTGGCCAGGGAGGGCGGGATATAAATAAAATTATTATATTATGTAGTGGTTAGACTGTAGCCCTGGGAGACCAGGGTTTAATTTTTTTTTTTAACAGAATTTATTAGCTTTTTCATACAAAAAAAACACAAACCCGACCCCACACCAACAAATAAAAACAAATACAAATACACATAATGTCAGGATTTTTCTTCTTAACAATATTTCTTACAAAAAAAAATTTCTACTTTCGAATCTTGACGTTTGACTTCCCCCGCCTTTTCACCTTCGGTTTTAAAACAATATACTTCATTCCTTAACGACTTCACTCTAAGAAAAATTTAGTTTTACTCAAAAATAACACAGATATCTTAATTTTACTATTTTAACTTAAGTCATAATCAAATATTCTTATAACTAAACTTATTTCTTCTATCCATTAACATGCTGCTTTTAGCTTAAAGTTCAATATCTCCTTTCTTACTTAAAAATAAGTTTTTACTTAACAGACTTCGCGCACCGATTTCGGATACCATGACAGACCATTTGGATTGTAAATTTAATATTTCAACCCACTCCCCTTCTGTCCATTGTCTTTTTCTGTCCTGCACCGGAACTGGCTCTCCAGAGATCTTCTTCCAAACGTCCACAGATCCAGGCTGCATTCGCAACAGACCTTGCATCGGGCTCCAGGGTGTTCAGCCTTCTCCTTCTGTGCTCCTCCGTTCCTTCTTGCCATTCTTGTTCTTGTAAAAATCTTAATTCAATGTCCCTCGACATCAAGCTGCCACCTTGACGTCTGGATATTATAAATTTCCCCGATCTGGGGCTGCCACCCCCAGAAATCGGTTCCTGTTTCCGGAGTTGCACAAGCACTTCAATACATTTTCCAATCACCCCTTCCAGCCCTTTGCACAGGCTTGATTCCATTCCATCAATCCCTTTCCAAGCCTCCTCTGTGGAAAGTAAATTCTTTTCACTTATAATTCCACACAAAGCTTGTAGTTTACGATTTATCAGTTCCAGTCTCAAGAGAGTAAGCCTTTCTTCATCCTGTAAATCCGAATTCAGCGACAATGCAATCACAAAGTTCAGCATTTTCAGAGGGAGAGTGGGTGTCGCGTTTCAATTCCTGTCTCTTCCTCCCTTTGTTTCAATTTTTTCCTGCGTCAGTCCCGGTCGCCATTTTTCCGAAGCCGAGGCACAAAGACCAAAACTTCAAAAGGAGATATTTTATCATCAGTTAACCCCCAAAGAGGGATCTCTACAGTCTCAGTTTTAAAATTCCCAATGCTTTCTATCCATCGTAGTAGCAGCAGTCACTTAAAGAGTTAATTTCTTTCCTCTCCGAAGGGAGGGAGGCGGGCTGCCTTTCTCCTTTCCCCCAGGTCGTTCCGAGAATACAAAGAGCCATTCAAATACTCACAGTCACTGGGTTCTTATCAGCTCATCAAAGACAGGTAGAACTTAGACGCTCATCAAAGGCTTTGTCGCCGCATTTACATCCCGGTTGGGGCATGTCCCCTATAGCCCAGCTCCGTCGTCCCTTCACCCCCACTCCCCCTTTACAGGGGGAGCGGGGGAAGGGTTCGGAGCCACAATGGGCACAGCCGGGGAGCCCAGGGTGTGGGACGCTCTTCCCACACCCCAACCAGAGCCCCGATATGCGGGTACAGGGCTCTTAACCCCCGGGACGTACTGGGTGCTTCGCAGACGAAGCAACCCACGACCACCATCAATGGCGTCGCCGCCGGAAGTCGGGAGACCAGGGTTTAAATCCCCACCAGGTGACCTTGGGCAAGCCAGCATCTCCCAACCTGGTCTACCTTACAGGGTTGTTCTCAGGATAAAACGGAGAGGAGGGGAGCCATTTGTGCCACTTGGGAGCTCTACGAAGGAAAGGTGGGAGTATGTATGTAATATTAAACAAGCAAACATCTGGAGGGCATCAGCTTGGGAAAGGCAATGCTAAACCATTGTTTAGTGTTACACACACACAAGCAGGAAAGATCCTGAATGAAAACCTGGGCTTATACACACACTCCCCCCCCCCACTTCTTTCCACAGGGTGAGAACGACTTACTTCCAGTTTCTCCTAACCCTGGTTTGTGTCATTTTATAGGAACCAGAGACTGGGTGGAAAATAAATAAATCAATCAGGTCAGTTTCTCAACAAGCCGGCTTCATGGTTTAAAGCTGGCTTGGTGAGAAATTGACCAGAGGTAGTTCTAAACCGAGGGACGCGGGTGGCGCTGTGGGTTAAACCACTGAGCCTCTTGGGCTTGCTGACCGGAAGGTCGGCGGTTCGAATCCCTGCGACAGGGTGAACTCCTGTTGCTCTGTCCCAGCTCCTGAAGGTCGGCAGTTCGAATCCCCGAGACGGGGTGAGCTCCCGCTGCTCGGTCCCAGCTCCTGCCCACCTAGCAGTTCGAAAGCACGTCAAAGTGCAAGTAGATAAATAGGTACCGCTCCGGCGGGAAGGTAAACGGCGTTTCTGTACGCTGCTCCGGTTCACCAGAAGCGGCATTGTCATGCTGGCCACATGACCGGGAAAAACTGTCTGTGGACAAACGCCAGCTCCCTCAGCCAGTAAAGCGAAATGAGCCCTTTACCTAGTTCTAAACCTAGTTCTAAACCACAATCCATGATTCTAACAACAAACTCCAATTAGGGGGAATGAAGTAAACACTAACAAAGTCTCCCTGGCCATGTGGGAGCGAGGGAGCTTTGTTCAGGATCCTTCCTATTCATGCATATAGCACTGTAAACAATGGCTTTGCGTTAACACACAAGCCAAATCATTGTTTCAGTATACAGCCATTGCTACAGATGCATAAAGAAGGTGGAAGCAGCAATTCTACAGGTGCTTTAGAAGCAGTTCATTTGCTGGGCAAATATCCTGAAGAAACTCACAGCAATGGAGATGATGCATTAATGGGGAGATGGAAGCAGAAGTTATAGCTATGGAAACATCAGGATTATGAGACTATACACTTTATGGCAGGTTGCACAACGAAACTTACCATTGCGAAAAACTTTATTAAAATCAAATCCCTGGTTTGCTAAAAAGTCTATACTTGAACTCTGGAAGAGAAAACAAGAAAAAGCTTTAAGGCGAACGCATTACTTGAATCCAGTGAAAGTTCACTTTTTTGTCAAGTGGCAAAGAACGCAAAACATGGGCCCCCAGAGCAAAGTTTCATTTTGAATTTCACCCAACCCCAGAGAGGCAGCATTACAGCATCAGAAGGAAGAGGGAAATGGAAAAACGTATGATGTGAGCTTCTCACTAACCTGACAGACAAACTTCACATCTGGCGACGTTCTATTGAAAGGTTTGGGGAAGATGTAGAAATTAAACGATTTTATAACGTACCTAGGAAAGGTAAAGGATTTGGGAGGTCAGTCGATGGGGCTGTCTCTATCAACATGCTAAGCTTTAAAAGTATCAACAAGTCAAGAAAGCGACGTACTTAGATTCTGTGAGATCGTATTTAAAAGTGCAAAGGCCAAACTGGAACAGCAAGAAATCCATGGAATGCTGGAGGTGACAAGACAAAAATAAGATCTAAATAGCCAGGTTATTCATTCAGAGGAGCCGCAGGAATCCCAGAGCAGAGAGAAACTTAAAAGGGTCACTAAACTACATCTCCCACCAAATTCGGGCACTTTGTACATGAACACGTGAAGTAATCATGAATTTCTCCAGAGTATTCAATGCAACGCCCTCCAGATGCTGTTGGCTCCCTTGAGTCTCAGCCAACAAGGCCACTGGTCAGAGATGCTGACCAACAAAACCTGGAGGACCACATTGTGGGTCCCTAGAAAAAAACAAAACCCCAGGATGTTTCTAAGCAGAATATAAACAATGCACAGCAGAAATATCTCAAGCTCTTGAAAGATGTGGAGGAAGGGAAGGAGTAGTTTAGGACATTTATTTTCTAATTAAAAAAACCACGGGAGAAGCTAATAATTGCACACATTAGAATGCAGAAAGAGCCTGCTGTTCTCAGTGATCAATCAGAAGCCTGCAAGCAGGACCTGATTGCAACAGCACTACCACAGGGGCCAACACCTAGGGGCCCACGTTCCTTTGGGCCCTCCAATAAAATATCTGAGGGGGGGACCCCCTCACAAGTTTACACATTTACTCACTTCTGTGCAAGTCCCACTGTGTTCAAGGGAGCTTACTCCCAAGTAAACGTGCACAGGATTGTAGCAAGACCAACCCTTCTACCTGACCCAGTAAAAGCTTGTGGCCCAAAGAGGACTATTATTCACAGAAGAAAGTCTTCCATTTTATGCCTGGTTTGAAACATCGAATTTTTATTTATTGAAAGTGTTTCCTCGCAGCGCTGTACCTAGCAACAGAAATCTGTCTGGCACACAGATGTGACAATCCCGTGTCCAAAATATTTCATCGACAAAGCACTGTAATGGAATGATTTAAGATTTTTACCTTTTTAAGTTTTTGATACCTTTCTTCAGGTGTGTCGAAGCCATTCGTTAATGCGCTAACAGATGGTCCATCACTAATTCCTAATAAGTATAAAAAGTTGTTTGAACAAGTCTCTTAGGGATGCATTAGAGCAGCTATGGGATTACAAATTTAATCTGTAATGATTGCAGCGCATGCTTAAATCACACCCTAAATTATTATTTGGGCCCCAAGTATCTCAAGGAGCACCACATACCATATAGACCCACCCAAATGTTGAGATTTGCAGGGAAAATGCTGCTGGTAGTTTTGCTGTCCTGTGAAGCTCACAGGGCACCACTACACGACAGGACCTTTTTTGTGGTGGCCCCGGATTATAGGATGCCCACCCACAAATACATTTGGCCTCATCACTGTATACGTTTTGATGTCAGGCCTTTCTGCAGAGGTCTTTGGGGGTTAGAAGATGTAAGAACATATGAAGAGCCTGCTGGATCAGGCCAATGGTCCAACTAGTCCAGCGTCCTGTTCTCATAGTGGCCAACCAGATGCTTATGGGAAGAGAGAATTCCATGAAATACACCATACCTGAAAACTCTCCATCGATAGCCAAGAAGTCTGCATCTTCAATAGCTTCATAAACTTTGCTGAGATTGTCCTTAAAATCTGTAGGCCAGAGAGAGAGAAAGAGAGAGAGAGAAACAGACCATGTCAAGAAGCAAAAGTGGGCAAAATGCACATGTATGCCTCTGAAGAATCATCCACAGCTCTGTAATCAAAATAACACATTCACCAAGCACGTTAAGGATCACCTAGGCATTTTCATGGGTTGCAGTTAATATGTATTACCACCATTGTCAAATTATGTTCTAGCCGTTTTAAATATCAGCACTCCCATTCCACTGTGGGGCAGACAGTGCAGGGACCATCTTTGCCTACACCAGATGTTCCAGGACCAGAGTCCATCGTGATATGACAGGGGACAATTTGACAGTGCGCAATGCCACACCTCCTGAATTAGCTTCTTATCTGCCCCATCATCATTTCCTCCACACACATTTTTTTTTTAAAAAAAAAGACACTTCTGCTCCATAGTGAAAATGACAAAACCTTTTCCATTTCACAAAGAAATGTATCTGGGTGATGCCGATAGGATGAAAATAAATCCTTTGCAATTCAATGGCTACTAATCCTGACGGCTATGTTCTATCTCTAACCATCAGACGAAGCAAGGATGCTGGACTAGATGGGCCACTTGCCTGATCCATGGCCTATTCTTGTGTTTTTATATTCACACAGCCCAAACACCTCCTGCAGGACTCTGATGGAGCAGGTCTGGGGGTGGTAGGTAGAAACATGTTCCATTTACCAATGCCACCTCCATTTGTTTGCTTTAACTAAGAATTACAAAGTGCACCTGTGCTCTACGTCTATGCCCTTTTGAAGGGGGAGGAGACACATGGGTGAAGCTGAGACGACTGCCCTATGAACCATGTAAATTTTACCAGAGATGATGAAGTAAATGGGAACGCCACACATACCCAAGGCTTCTGTCCCTGTGTGCAAGATGCTTCTATATAGGAAGGAGAATTTATTCTTCATTTTTTAAATTAGAATACAATTAGAACTGTATGGCAAAAATGGTCGTTGGAAGACTAGAAATGTATCTGTTAATGAATGGTTTTATTTCAGTCACTGACCACAGTTTAACTGTCAATGGGTGTCATTAAAAACCAAGGTTGCAAGTTGTAAATCCAGCTTCTTGCATGACAGATGACTGATTTTAAAAACAGCAACACCAGTATTTAAAGTGCATTTCAGTAGTTCAGTATTTTTTTCTGTCAGTGCTATGGCCTGCAACATGTGTGGACAGAAGAGAAAGCTCCAAGCAGCATGCTTCCAAAATTGGTGTGTGTGTGTGTGTGTGTGTTGAGACAGCAATACATAAGAGCAGATTGTTCCCAATTGTACAACTAAACCTAAACACAGAAGACGACCCCTTGTGGAACAAGCCAAAGGCCCATCTAGTCCAGCATACTGTTTTCACAGTGGCCAACCCGGTGCTTTGGAGAAGACTGCAAGCAGCACATCAGACAGGAAACGAAACTGATCTCCTGCTTCCATCTCCCTGTTTTCCTCTGCTTCTTATAAATCATATCCTAGCCGGCATACTACAACGTATAACTGCAGCGACAGACCGAAAGCCAGGACCGTGCACGTGCACGGCCACCACACAAAACAAGCTCATTCCAGCATAATCTTTTTTTTAAGCTGATGAAAACAACAGAGGGGTCTTTCCCTCCCGTCCGAGACACCCAGCAGAGGCTTTTTGCAGATATGTACACGGTGCTCAGCGTCACAGTTCTCTCAATTTCCTCTCGTATTCTAGCCGGTCATGTTTAAAAATAAAGTAAGATAAAATTGGGGGTGGGGTGCTATCTATCTATCTATCTATCTAGACGGACAGATAGCACCCCACCCTATCTATCTATATCTCGATCCAATAACCAGTAAAGAAGCAAGAAAACAGACAACCTAAAACACAATATAATACATTAAGTGCACTATTAAATGGGGGCAATGTGGGAGAGCAATGGGCACAGGGAGAGCCTTTGGGTATGAATGGGGGGGGGGTGTTGTGGGTTTTTTGTGGTGGAGGTGGGGACATTATAAAGGATGTGTGGGGAGGGAGGGGGGAAATATCAGCCTGGAGGAATCAGGGGCAGCCTGAGCAGCAGGAGGAAGGGTCAGGATCTGGGCCTCTGCCCACCCCACCTGTTCGGGGGGGGGCAGGTTTCCTCCTTGGCCTCCCCCATCCCCACCCCAAAGGGTTCAGCCTGCCTTGAGGGGCGGTCAAGAGGAGGGGCGGGGACGAGGCCACTCTGCATATGCTCAGAGGCGCTCTCGTCGCTGACCCTCTCCCCGACCCCAGCCCAGCCGGACTCACTGTTCCTGGTTATCTCCATCCCTGCGGCTGGCTGGCTCCGGCTTTAGCGGCGGCAGCAGCAGCAGTAGCAGCAGCGAGAGCCGCGGGCCAGGTCAGGCCTCGGCTCAGGCCCAGCAGAAGCGCGGGCACTTCCGGAAACAAACCCCACTCCGGCGACCCCCCCTCCCTCCCCTCTGGCCCGAGAGCGTGACGCGGCCCACGTGACCACACACCCCCTCCCGGGGAGAAGCGAAGACCGTTCGAAGGCTGCTTCCCCGGGCGCGTGCGCAAAATCGCCTCGCGCATGCCCAGCGGAGTCCCCTGAAGCCTCTCCGCCGCCCTTCCCTTTTTGCCCTGACTCGATAGGTTGCAAGCAAGAGAATCTTGGCATCCCGAGAGAGATGCGGCTGCAAAGGCGCCCCAGATTTTTGTGTACCGCCTGGTCCGACACGTGCACGGGAGAGTTAATATATGCGCTCCGCGTGTGAATGAACAGATTCAGGGTTAAAAATAAAATTTTAAAAAATCCCCCGATTCTCCAGTGTTAGTGGATTAGAAGGATTCGGGGGTCAAGGCGCCTTCAGTGTAAAGGGGCCCCAATCCTATGGGGAGAGAACAGGCATGGCACCGTCATTTGCAAAGTTCCCGGCGTCGAGGTCAAAACAAGTTTTATTTCAGGAGGTCTTTGAACCACGAGTGCTCTTCTAAGATCTATAAGTCTATAGACCTCCCCTTGTGTAAAATGTACCACAAAGTTTGGAAGAGAGGTTTCAAAAATGTAATTAAAAACATACGACGAAGCTTCTTCGTTTCCCGTCGTTTTAAATTCTGTGCATTGGATGTTTTATAACTTTTGTAAGCTAAGTTGAGACACAGGCGGAAAGCGGGGTATGATTTTAGGCGCGTGCTTGAAATAAATACTAAATGGTAAAATAAGTAAGATGACTAGGTCCGGGCACCCCGCGGCCAGTTTCTTCCTGGGCTGCCACAAGCGTGGGGCAACAAGGCAAGGACAGGCGGATGCCATCCTTGCATCCCCAAAAGGCACTTCTATCTACGGAACTCCCTGCCACGCGGGCAATCTAGCAGCCCGACGACGAGTACGGTCAGGCAACGGGCCTCCCCTGCGCCCCATCCTCGGGTGCGACTCGGCGCGGCTTTACTCGCGAGTAAACGCGCAACCAAGGATACCGCGCAGAACCTGCGGTCTCCGTTTCTTGTTTTAAGCTTTGTGCCCCGGGCCAGAGGCTAGTCCTCGTGGAGGGATTCTGCTCGCTCTCCCGGGTGGGCAGGCGGAGAAGCCGTCGTCGAAGGGGTGCGATCGGGGCGGATCTCGGCCTCGCCCGCCAGGGTCAACTCCCCTCCTCCTCCTCCTCCTCTTGCTCCTGCCTCCCGTGCAACATGGCGGCTGCAGCGACGGTGTCCCGGGCTTGGCAGCAGCTCCGCTACTCAGGTACGATCCGGCGCGCTTCGGTCCGCTCCGTCGGGGCGTTGCAAGAAGCGCTGCGGGAAATGCAAAGCGCCGGCTTTGCAACTGCATCTGCTGCATCGAGGGGCGTGAAGTGGGCGGGTTAGGGGGGGTTCCCCGCTCTGCTCCCCTTCCAGCCCACCTTTGCAAGGGTGACTTTGAGATCATTGCTGGGCCTCAGGCCTGCTCGGAAGACCAGCAGGCAGCCTCGCCCTTAATAATAACAACAATATAACAATAACAATTTATTTATTTATACCCCAGCCACTCTGGGCGGCTTCCAACAAAACATTAAAATACAATAATCAATCAAATATTAAAAGCTTCCCTAAACAGGGTCGCCTTCAGATGCCTTAGCCTCGTCTACTCGGAAGCAAGTGCCCCTTAGTTCAGCGAAACTTAGGGGGGCGTCTCAAAGGATTGCAACGTATTTTCCCCGTTTCCTTCCTAAAGGCTTCGAGGTGGTTAACATCAAAGTCTGTTCTAAAATCAGCAAGACAACCCCATTAAAAGTTTTCTTTTTTTCAGAACCCGTGCAAAGCAGCATCAGCATCCGAGAAAGCAGATTTTAAGGGAAGGGGCATTTTGCATGGGGTCCCGGACACCAGATCCGAGACACAACCCCTCCCTGTGTTCTCACTTGGAAGTCAGGCCCCATCTGTACTGTGCTTTGATTTTGGCATGTGACTGTCTCTAGAGACAACGGAGTGTGACTGGGAGGGTGTGTGCATGCCTGGGCAGTGTGTATGGGGGGTCCTGGGCTGGCCAGATGACAAGACCCCCCCCCAGCACCGCTGATGTTGTCCAAAGGAAAGCAGAGCAAGACATTTGGCACCAGCTTGGCTGCAGGAATTGCTGGAAGGAAGGAGGCATGCAACCACAAGATTTGTGTAGGGTTTACTCCTTAGCCTTTTCTCTCCCCCGAAGATACCCCACAAGGCAGCAGAGGTTTAGGATCAGAGTTTTCCTTCTAGAGTTTTCCAGGTGGATGAGCCCCATCTGCCCCTCACTTCCCTCTACGGCAGGGGTCAGCAAGGTTTACCGGCCATGGGACGGATCACTTTCACGGAGATCGTCCGTGGGCCGGACTGGTGCAGCACGATGCCGGAAATCGCTTCTGCACATGCCCAGACGCTGGAAATCACGCCTGCGCAGAAGCAATTTTCGGCATCTGGACATGCGCAGGTGCCATTTCCGGCACCACTCGGCGAGTCCCCGCGTTGCGCTGTGCTGGTTTAGCGCACTGCGCGGAAGACTTGCCGAGCGGGCGGCCCGTGGGCTGGTAAAACAGTCTTTGTGGGCCGCATCCAGCCCATGGGCCGCAGGTTGCCGACCCCTGCTCTACGGCATGTGCAGGAACGGCCTCCTTGACTGTTGGACCCACTCTTGGTCTTCTCAAACTGCTGGAGTTTGTCTTCACATGCAGGGGAAGTGACTTAACTCACCGAGGGTTTGGGCTCACCTCCCCTGGTTTAGCCAGTCAGCCAAAGCCGTTCCTGGGATTGTGGCCGCTGTCTCATACTGACAGCTTCTAGGAGCCGCAGGTGAGAGCTGAGTGCAGGGTGGGGACCAAAGATGGACAAACTACCCCAGAAGGAGCATGATGTGTCCCCCACCAGAGGTACTACCCCTCCCATGTACATATCAAGCAGTTATCCTAACACTTTGAAGAGCCACAGCATCCCTCAAAGAATCCTGGGAATTGTAGTTTGTTAAAGGTGTTTAGAGTTGTTCAGAGACCCCTAATATCCACACTTGCATGTACCGTATTTTTCCGTCTATAAGACGCCCCCATGTATAAGACACCCCCTATTTTGGGGGACTCAGATTTAAGAAAGGGGGGGGAGAGATGGCCCAGAGTATAAGACGTCCCCTAATTTTTGACATATTTTAGGGAGGAAAACTAGTCTTATACACGGAAAAATACGGTAGTTCTGTAACAAATAAGCAGCCTTAAACAAGCCTCGCTGTCTGTGTTTTGCTGGTCTGCAGCAGCCGGTTCACCAGAAACCATGGTTGGAAGAAGGGAGAGGGAGAGATTGAATAAAGAGGAGGGCATTCCCCCCCCCCTTTCCCTGTTTGCATTTTTCATTGTTTCAGAGGGTTTTCCGGGTTTCTTTTGCCATGTTGGGTTCAAAATTTTGTGTTCAGCAACACTTTAGAAATTTTCCTGCAGGAATCCATGGAAATTGTCCGTTCGTTATGTGACAACACTTGTTTTTTAAAAAAACACAACTTCCTGTCAATGCATTGTTGTTGGAAATTGTGATCTGCATGCCTACAAAATACAGAACGTGTCAGTAAATTCTGAATAACAAAAAAATAAACAATACAGAATAAATTCAATATTACAAAAGGAAAACCCATCTAGAGGCCATAAATACTGTACAAAGCAAAAGACTTCCATCTGGACATCGCTACAGGACTTCATATACAAAATCGGCCAGGCACAAGAATAGTTTTTTCCCTTGTGCCATTAAATTGTTAAATTCGTAGTTGTATAGCTTAAGGGGAGGTAAAATATGGGTGGGGTTTCTTTGCTTCTTTGTATTGTGAGAGGAACAGTGTCTGTATGTTTACATTGCAATGTAGCCGAAACAAATTCCAAGTATGTTGGAAAATGTACTTGGCCAATAATAAATTATTCCTAAATTATTCCTATTCCAATACACATTTAAAGCACATTTGAAACACATTCCTCCTTTCAAAGAATTCTGGCTGCTGTAGCTTGTTAAGGGTTTCTGGGAGTTGGAACTCTGAGGCGTAAACTACAGCGCCCAGAATTCTTTGAGGGAAGGAACGTTATTCGGATGTGCTTTAAAATCAAAACGTGCCTTCGTTTCTTCAGCAGCGGCCTGAACTATGTAGAAAGCCACTTCTGAAAGGAAGTTTGAAAAGCTGCTTATGAGAGGAGGAGAAACAGAAAGAATAAAAAAGGCAAGGATTCATTTCCTAAAATGTTGATTCTTGTCACCCCAAGGCAGTGGGCTCTCAGCAGCTGAGCTGCCAGTCTCCTGGAAATGACAAGCTGGTAATAATTTGGATTTCTTCCCCAGGTTCTTTACTTCAGTTTCAACATGGCCGAGCTGCCGCCCAGAGACTCAGGTGCCCTGCTGCCCAGAGGAGGTTGTTCAGCAACAACAAGATCCTGGTGGAACTGGATGAGGGCACAGGTAAACCCCCTCAGGCTTGCATTTCATAGAAATCATAGAAATGTAGAGTTGGAAGGGGCCCTGAGGATCATCTAGTCCAGGCACATCCAACAGGTAGATCGTGATCTACCGGTAGATCACTGGACATCTGTGGTAGATCACTGGTAGGTCACTGGCTCCCTCAAAGAAGCTCAACAACTTTGGCTCCCCTAAAAAAAAGCTCAATTTTTTTGTTGCCCTGCATCCCCCCAAAACGGCTTTCCTTCTCCCTAAAAAAAAAGCCCAACAACTTCGACCTGAACTGCAAAAAAGGGGGTGGATCACTGCCAGTTTTTAACTCTTTAAGTAGATCACAGTCTCTTGGGAGTTGGCCGCCCCTGATCTAGTCCAACCCCCCGCAAGGCAGGAATATGCAGCTTTCCCTTATGGGGATCGAACCTGCAACCGTGGCATTATCAGCACTCACCAACTGAGCTATCCACATCCTTTTGTGTGGTTCTTTAAAGCACATGGCCTTCCCGCAAGGAATCCTGGGAACTGCAGTTTTACCCCTCATGGAGCCACAAGCCCCAGCACCCTTCGCAAACTACAGTTCCCAGGATTCTTTGGGAGAGGTCGTGTTGGCTCCCAGCACACATCATTTCATAGGCATACTGCTTCTGCACGTGCAGGTTCTCTTTAGCTGTCGCGGCTGGGAAGCATTAATAGATCCATCCTTTGTGAATTGGTCCAACGTGGAATTAATAATAATAATAATAATAATAATTATTATTATTATTTATTTGTATTTATATTGCACCTGTCTGCTTGAAACAAAAATTGCTATAAAGTTTTACTGAGATATTCACGATACAATAAAAGCAAAGCAAACTAAGCTACAAGAAATAATAATTAAAAAAGAAACTGAAAAGATAGAAGAGAGAACTGTATCGTCCCTTACCGCTGTATCTTAACTTTTATTCCATAAAGAGGTGGCCCCTTCCTAGCTCTCGCCTAGGATCCTTCCTCTCTTCTCACACCCTCTCTAACGAAATGCAGTAAGAGAGAATAATAAAAAGGTAATAATAATGAACTGCAAAAAGTAGGAAAAAAGGAGAATAGATAAAAGGGACCCCCAGTTACCCCTCTGTCAGTTACCTATGCAATAATACTTCGGAGTAGACAATGCACAATCTGTATTATTCAGCTGTTTCTCCCTCTGCTGGTTGCTGTTTTTGTAGTCCTCAATCCAAGGCTGCTCTCCAATACATAGATGGAAATATAAATTGCCTGATGCCAGAGCCATGCAGATGAATTATTATTATTATTGGAACGTTTATATAATTTAGCAGAGTTTAAACGATCCCCTGTTTGAGTTTGTGCAGCGACAAGCGGGTTGCTAACTCTTTTGAGTCCTATCAATAATTATACCTTCCTGGTTGATAATCCCTTTCTGTCCCTCTTAAAGAAAACACACATGAATCTGAATCATATTAACATAAACTGCTATTTACTATCAAGGGACGCGGGTGGCGCTGTGGGTTAAACCACAGAGCCTAGGGCTTGCCGATCAGAAGGTTGGCGGTTCGAATCCCTGTGACAGGGTGAGCTCCCGTTGCTCGGTCCCTGCTCCTGCCAACCTAGCAGTTCGAAAGCACGTCAAAGTGCAAGTAGATAAATAGGTACCGCTCCGGCAGGAAGGTAAACGGCGTTTCCGTGCGCTGCTCTGGTTCGCCAGAAGCGGCTTAGTCATGCTGGCCACATGACCCGGAAGCTGTATGCCGGCTCCCTTGGCCAGTAAAGCGAGATGAGCGCCGCAGCTCCAGAGTCGTTCGCGACTGGACCTAACGGTCAGGGGCCCCTTTACCTTTACTTTACTATCTGATTCATTCAGGTTTACAGCGTTGTTCCTGAAGGCAGGCTTAGGTTACATAACAGATAAACTATATGCTAGAATTGTGAGTCATGAGAAGACTGCATCCGAGCAGTTACCAGTTAGCACTTCTTGCAGCAACCGACAAAACTGCCTGCCACATAGAGGCAGTTAGTCCTCTTGGAATATTGGACTTGACTGACAGCTTTGTATCCCACAATTATTAATACCCCGTCCATCTGGCTGGGTTTCCCCAGCCACTCCGGGCAGCTTCCGGCACATATAAAAACATAACAAAATGTCAAACATTGAAAACTTCCCAATACTGGGCTTCCCCTTCTGTGTGCTCCCCTGCCTATCTGGGACTGCAACCCCATTACGGAAGGATGCCTAACTACCTTTATGATTTGGTTACTCCATTGCACCGCAGAGTATTTATGTTGGCGTGTTTGAATGCCTTTCCGTCCGCTGTGCGATATGGAAGGTTTAGAGGTACCCCCTTCCAGAACAGAATCTGCATCTGTGGTCAGAATGTACCTGATTCTATAGACCACATCGTTCTGGACTGCCCTCTTTTTAATACCTTTCGTGAAGATCCTTTGATGTCCTCTCTATGGCCCAGGGTCCCCTCTAATAAACAACTCATAGTCCAATTTTTGCTGAGGGATGATTCTCCTGAAGTCACTAGAGCTATGGCCCAATTTTTGACCAGGATTTTTGAAGTAAAATCTGGGGTGCTCTGGTCTGTACAATAGCGGTTGCCGAAGATCCCTCCCTCCTTTCTTTCCTTCTTATACATTGTATGTTTTAGAATTTCAGTATATATAGATGTTTTTATGCTTATTGTTTTATTTATGCCAATAAAGGTGTCGTATTGTATTGTACTGGGCTGCCTTCATATGTTTCCTCAAAGTTGTTTGCAGCATGCTCAGGTCTTGATTGTTGGGAATGCCCATAGCTCCATGGCAGAGCATCCGTCTTGCAGGCCGAAGCACCCAGGTTCAATCCCCAACGCCATCTCCGGGTAGGGCTGGGAGAGACCCCTGCCAGAAACCCTGGAGAGCGGCTGCCGGTCAGTGTAGACAACACTGAGGTTGGTGGACTTCCTAATCTCTGGCAGCGACCTCTTGTTTCCTTGTGTTTCCCATTCAGGGGTAGCAGTGATGAAGATGAAGAGTCCACCGGTTAACAGCTTTAGCCTGGAGTTTCTGACGGAGTTTTCCATAAGCCTGGAAAAGCTGGAGAACAACAAAGCGTGCCGCGGTGTCATCCTGACCTCGGTATGTTGTAATGGCCAAAATGGCCTATCTTCTGAGTTACGCCAATAAAACTCAAGAGACTAGAGGAGCTAGGAGTCCATTATTACTTATTGCAAAGCAGTGGGATCTTTTCGCAAACCTGCAACCCCGTCCAAAGGTCCAGGCAGGGACATTTATAACATTGCAAACAAAGGGTTTCATATTAACCAATCAAGTTCCTCATTACCTCATTTTAGTTTTGTACGCATGTAGAATCATTACCTCATCCTAGTTTAATACGCATGCGCAATAAGCATTGCTAACTAAACCTTGATTCTCAGACATCTGTTACATTTTGTTAAGTCTGCATGTATGGGAACCTGTGTTAGCTCTTTGTACATGTATCAACTTATGAGCTGCGTCTTTGTGATTAACTTATTGCTTGTTCTTCTATCCCAGTGGGGATGGCCTCTTGCCAAATCACCAGTTTCTTAAAGCAACAGGTTACCATAACTCTTCTATAGAAGCATATTCAAGGATTTATATGGGTTCACATTATCACATTCATTATGGCCCTTGGGGCCACTGCCACAGGTACGGGTGACATCTAGGAAAAAAACAACAACTGTCCGTTTGGTTCTGGGTTCATCTTTGCTGGCTGGTGGGGGGCAAGCTATGTTGGGTGGGAGCTTCCATTGCACAGGCAAGGATGATGATGATGATTGGCAGATGCCTAACCCTGCCAACCCTTAGCACCAGCCAACCCTGAATATAAGACCTCCCCTCTTTCTGGGAGCTGGGCGAAAACGGCCCGTAGGACTTTTCAGAGTGAAGCAGGGAGGTGCGTTGCCAGCTATAACAGATGCGTTTCCTTTTCCCAGGTTGTCCCCAAAATCTTCTCCGGGGGCCTGGACATCACTGAGATGTGTGGGAAGAGCGAGGAGCACTACGCCGAGTTCTGGAAAGCCGTGCAGGAGATGTGGATTACTCTGTACAATTCCAGCCTGGTGACCATTGCAGCTATCAATGCAAGTTCCATTTATTTACTCCCTATCACCTTAAGCCGGTGGCCACTGGTGGCTGGTAGGGTGGAAGGCAGGGAGGCTGACAGTAGGTGGCGCCAGAGCCAGCCAGCCACTGGCGGTAAGCAAGAAGAGCAGAGTGCGGCTGGTGGAGCAGTGCCCCATTTGCCCTAAGGGACAAGCCGCTACTGTTTTTAGCTCTTTGCCCAGTGGGTTATTCCAAGCACACCCCAGTGCAGTTCAGACATGCATGTATAGCTATCGTAACGCTGCAGACTTGGACCTGGGGTGGGTTTAGGAATGAGTACAATTCAAGCAGCGGTTGTCTTGCCAAAGGCAAGGTGCGTCTTTTAAAATGAGATTCAGCAGCTATACAAAATACGCAAGTGAGTGGGAAGATTAAAGGTTTTATTCTAAAACAGCAAGCTAGGTTTACATACCAAGCAAGCACTTCAATCTGCCACTTGGAAGCCATCAAGAAGCGGTGAAGTGACTCCCCCAGGTAGCCTCAGTTTGAACGGCTCTGTGGCCGGTCAGTCTGTGCACAGGCTTCAAAGAAACTCTGCCGAAACGGTCCGATTTTATAGCTAGCCTGTGTGGCTTCCAAGACTGGCTACATACATTAGCCACCCCCTCCCAATGCCTCACTTTCTCAAAACAATGTCCAACATCCAAGAAGGTACCCAGCACTATCCTGCACAACTGATTAAGGCAGCTGGGGGGGGGCCTTCACCTCCTCCCAATGTTTTCAGGATATTAAAGACGATTCTCACACCGTCAGAAACTTAACAAGAGTGGGGATGGAACAAAGGCAGGAAGTGTAACCGTGTCAGATCACTAGCTCCTCAATACATTTGGTCTTGCGGATGCATTTCCCATACAGCGGTCTGCATAAATTCAGGTACAGCCCCACCACCATCTAAATAATGCCCCATTTTAAATGGCAAAAATACACACTGAAAACATCAGCTACGAATGGTTTTTTTTACCAGGCAGGTTTATCCAGGAATAAAACGAGGAAATGATGAGTTCAAGAAAGACCTGGTTGTTTCCCCTGTTTTGACGATCTAAGTCAGGCATAGGCAAACTCCTGCCCTCCAGATGTTTGGGACTACAATTCCCATCACCCCTAGCTAACAGGACCAGTGGTCAGGGATAATGGGAATTGTAGTGCCAAACATTTGGAGGGCCAGAGTTTGCTTATGCCAGATCATCATTTTAGTTTTAAAGCAGAAACTTAACAAAACTGGTATTGCTGCTCTGTGCATTTTCCCGAAACTGCGGTAGAATGTCAACAACCAACGTATAAGCACATCAGAAGAGCCCTGCAGGATCAGGCCATCCAGGTTGGTGGCTGTCACCAAATCTTATTCGTAAAAAAATAAAATAAATGACTTGGCCCTGCATTCTTTAACACGTTGGTGGCTTGGGCACAGAGGATTTTCCTTTCTGGGAATGTTTGGCTTCCCAGTTGGGGCTGTTAGACGAGGCAAACCTCTGCCAATGGCCGAGCGAGGCAGCCAGCCAGCTATAGTGGCTCCATCAAACTAACTTGGGAGGACTGATTTGCAGCTGAGGGCCAAGGATGCAGAGACGACGTTTGGGGACAAACCAGAACGCGGCTGGGGAACACTTTCCACATTCCCTCCACATGCCAGCGGTGGGCGGGGCCAGAGTCAGAAAGGGGTGGAGCAATGGTTGCATATGTTACACCTTATTTGCATACCTCTCTCATCATCCAGACAAGCGATTGTTCAAGGGCACATTCCAGCTGAGCAGAAACACTCTGGGTGTGACGCAGAGCCATTGAGGGGTACGACCTGGGGACAGTTCCAAGGGCCATATAGAGAGACCCAGAGGGCCACCTTTGCTCCCAGGCCCAAGTCTCCCCACCTTTCAGCTAGATTTCCTGTTCTCTGCTTTCTCCCAGGGTTCCAGTCCCGCAGGCGGCTGCCTGATGGCAATGTCTTGTGACTACAGGATCATGGCCGATAATCCGAAGTACAGCATTGGGCTGAACGAGACGAAGCTGGGAATTGTTGCCCCTTTCTGGTGAGGTGGTGGAGGAGGAGGAAGAAGAAGAATGGGGGTGTGGGACACAATTCACTGCGACTTCTCTAGGTTTCTCTGGCACAGCCAACCACATGGCAGAGGGCCTTCTTGGTAGTGGCACCCACCCTGTGGAACGCCCTCCCATCAGATGGCAAGGAAATAAACCCTACCTGCCCGCAGACTGTCTCGCCAGAGTGGTGCATGCTCTAGTTATCTCTCGCTTGGACTACTGCAATGCGCTCTACGTGGGGCTACCTTTGAAGGTGACCCGGAAACTACAACTAATCCAGAATGCGGCAGCTAGACTGGTGACTGGGAGCGGCCGCCGAGACCACATAACACCGGTCTTGAAAGACCTACATTGGCTCCCAGTACGTTTCCGAGCACAATTCAAAGTGTTGGTGCTGACCTTTAAAGCCCTAAATGGCCTTCGGTCCAGTATACCTGAAGGAGCATCTCCACCCCCATCATTCTGCCCAGACACTGAGGTCCAGCTCTGAGGGCCTTCTGGCGGTTCCCTCACTACGAGAAGCCAAGTTACAGGGAACCAGGCAGAGGGCCTTCTCGGTAGTGGCACCCGCCCTGTGGAACGCCCTCCCACCAGATGTCAAAGAGAAAAACAACTACCAGACTTTAGAAGACATCTGAAGGCAGCCCTGTTTAGGGAAGCTTTTAATGTTTAATAGATTATTGCATTTTAATGTTCTGTTGGAAGCCGCCCAGAGTGGCTGGGTATAAAATAATAATATTATTATTATTATTATTATTATTATTATTATTATTATTATTATTATTATTTTCTAACTTTTAGAAGACATCTGAAGGCAGCCCTGTTTAGGGAAGTTTTTAATGTCTAATGTTTTATCTTTTATTATTATCATCATTAATTTCAGTAATTATAGATTACACACCCTTTTCTTCTTGGTAGGTATTAACAACATCAATATTATTATTATTATTATTATTATTATTATTATTATTATTATTATTATTATTATTATTATTTTCAGCACAGCTTAAATTCCTGGCTGCGCTACCTAGCCTGTCATTCGTTCCTTCCTGCTTGAATGTCTCTCCTGCCTCCCTGCATTTTACTGCACTTTAATAATGATTGAGGGAATTATTCGCTTGTTTTTTGCTCTTATTTTTATTGTGCATTTTGTGTGTTTTTTATATATATATACTGTGTTTTATGTTATGGACCGCCCTGAGATCTACAGATGAAGGGCAGTATGCAAATTTAATTAATAATAACGATGATAGTGACAGGCAGGTAGAGAGGAAAAAATGAGAGGAGAAAAAGATTTGTTGTCACAATTGCCATAAAATATGGAGGATACAGGCACTGTGAGTCAATAACAAAACCTACCAAGAAGAAAAGGGTGTGTAATCTATAATTACTGAAAGAGTCCAATGGTCTAAATTGCCATTTTCCCCCCCAGAAGAAAAAGAAGATAAAAAGTAACCTTGAGCTGTACTAAATCCAAAAACTCACATGGAGCTGTGGGACTTAGGCTCCTGATGAATAAGTACTTTGGCCTTTGGACACTTTCAGTTCATGCGAGGGTTGTTTTTTCCTCCAGACTGGCGATTTGCCAAGTCTTGGAATACCAATAGTAGAGATTATTCAGATCAAAGGTGACAGCGGCCGAGGCTGCTGTCAAAAAACACGAGATGAGTTCCTTGCTATTCAGATCTCAGTCCAAATCTACAAACAAATTCTAAATAATCAGGCAAAGAGAGGGGTGGCTCATTTGTCCTGTTACACCTCAAGGATGGCCTCTCCCCATATGGACCAACCCAGCGCCCCTGAGATAATCATCTGAATCCCTTCTTTGTGTGCCCCCTCCATGAGAGATTTGGAGGGTGGCAACACAAAAAAGGGCCTTTTCTGTACTGGTTCCCCGTTTGTGGAATGCTCTTCCCAGGAAGGCTTGCCTGGCACCTTCATTATACATTTTTGAGGCACCTTGCATAAATATTCCTCTTCTCCCATGCCTCTGGGGGAGCCAGTGTGGCGTAGTGGTTAAGAGCAGTAGACTCGTAATCTGGGGAACCGGGTTCGCGTCCCCGCTCCTCCACATGCAGCTGCTGGGTGACCTTGGGCTAGTCACACTTCTTTGAAGTCTCTCAGCCCCACTCACCTCACAGAGTGTTTGTTGTGGGGGAGGAAGGGAAAGGAGATTGTTAGCCGCTTTGAGACTCCTTCAGGTAGTGATAAAGCGGGATATCAAATGCAAACTCTTCTGGCGCCTTTACTACATATCTTTAGGTGCCACGTGAAAACGTTCCTCTATATCAAGGCCTTTTGCTGATCAAAAAATCTATGGCCTTTTAAATGTGTATTTCGGCAGCAGGTTATTGTTAAGTGCTACGCTGGGATCAGATGAAGGGCGGTATATAAATTTTAATAAAAATAATTGTCAATGAGATCTCAGAAACTACTTTTGTCCAAGAACACTTTTCTCTTGGGGCAGCTCCACCACATGTGCTTATAGATCTCAGTGTTCTCTCTCTCTCTCTCTCTCTTTCATTGCCAGGTTTAAAGACACAATGATCAATGCCATTGGCCACAGAGCCACAGACCGGTCCATCCAGCTGGGACTCCTGTACCCTGCCGCTGATGCCCTCAAAGTTGGCATCGTGGATGAGTTGGCGCCCGAAGAGAATATCCAGAAGGTGGCTGCAGAGGTGATGGCCCAGTGGCTGGCCGTTCCAGGTGAGGCAGCCCACACACACCCGACCCCCAGAATCCTGCACCACAAATACGCATTCTAAAACAAATAACGTCCTATAGCTGGGTACCAAGCCAACCCTGCTTTAACTACTACACCACACTGCTTCATGCCCTAGTGGTGAAAGAAAGGTGTGTTGGCAATAATGGAGGGAATTGGCAGCAAGGTGGGGGGGGGGGGGTTGGCTCCAGAACAAAGGGCTTCTGATCACATGGGTCAGGAGAAGGTCAGCAGTAACTTGCAAGATATCCGTAAGCTAAGTTCTTTATTCAAATGAACAAAACAGGCCTAGTGAGCACAACACCTCTTTCCAGTAGGGCTTTCCCCAAGCGGGCAGTTGTGGGAACTGAAAGTCCCTGCACTCCATGTCTCCTCCTTCCCAAGCAATCTGAGGCTCAAACACCTTGTCTGTCTCTGCTCCTCTCTCTTCATACCTCTTCAGGTTCTGGGAGACCAGGGGGAGGGGAACTAGTCGCAGCAGGAGGGGAAGACCCCCTGGCATCTTCAACAGCCAGCGTGATCTCTGCCTCTTGGCCCTGCTCCTCTCTGGCCTCTGCTTCCACCTCTGCTTCTAGGCTTCTCTCTGCCGCAGCCTCTTCCTGCTCACTAAACCCTGTTACCTCTTCAGCTTCTGACACTTCCTCCTTCCAGTCTTCTCCCCCTCACCGTCGTCCCACCAGCACTGCCCAGGCTCTAAGTCTTCTTCCCTTATGGGTTCCTTTTGGGGGTTCCCCAGCTGGTGCCCCAGCCACCCAGCGGAGTCTTTAGCATATGCGCTGCCGGGGTGGAAAGATCCGCCCAGCGCCCCCAAGTCTGACAAGCGCCGCCGTTGTGAATGACAAGCGCTGGCTTGGTGGCACGTCTTTGGTAAATGAGCGCACAAAGTCGGAAGTCCTTTAGTGAAACAGTAGGTATACATTTCGGTAATACCTAGGTAATACCTATATATATGTATTTTGTTTTTCTAGCTTGATCAAAATTATTTATTATTTCATAACAAGTAGATAGTTAAGAGCTTAGGCGGTTTCAGCGGCGGGCACCGGGCACATCCCCCCCCAGAATTTGGCGCCTGGGTGCCACCCTTGGGTAAAGACGGCCCTGCTCCCACCGCTCCTATGCATGCATGACACTAGGCTGCAATTCGACGTGCGCTCTCTCTCTTTCTCTTCTTACTGCACAGACCATGCCCGCCAACTCTCCAAATCTTCGATGCGGAAGCCCACAGTGGACCACCTGCTGGCGCACCGTGAAGCCGACATCCAGTACTTTGTGCGCTTCATCTCCAGGGACTCTATCCAGAAATCCCTCCAGATGTACATGCAGATGCTGAAGCAGAGGAAAGCCTGACCTGAGAGCGGGGCAGCCTTGATTCCTGGTCCCGTGACCTCATCACTGTTTATCTCAAGCGCCTTTGTTTCCCAGCTGGTGCCTTTTGCACAGAGTTTTGCTCTTGGGGTTTTTTTTCCCTTTGGACGCTGGATCTCAGGTCGTGGGCAAGTGGGGCTGAGGCCCGTTCTGCAGGGGGCACGTTAGCCACAGGCTTGCTTTTCGGGCACTTGGGAAGAACCAATTTTGCAAAATATGAACGGTCAATAAATCAATAAAAGAGAGGCTGTGGTTGGTCTCTTCCTAACCGCAGCCATAGGCTTAGGGCCAGGGCTGAGTGACCTTTGGCCCTGCAGGTGCCGCTGAACTACGAATCCCATCAAACCATCCCGTTGGCCATTCTGGATGGGGATGATGGGAGTTGTAGTCCAGAAGCAGCTGGAAGGCTAATAGGTTCCCCCAGCCCTGGTTTGTGCAACACCCTTGTGCAACACCCTTGCCACTGCATGGAACAACACATGTACCTGACCTTTGGATTTAGTAAGTAAACTATTTTAAACTTACTTAACAGGGGTCTGTGGAGTCAAAGTGGGGATTATGCCTTAAAAACAGGAGACTGGGCATCATTTATTTATTATCATCATGCGTCCATGGTCAGGGCAGTTAAAAGAAAGTACTTCTTCACATAGCACATAGTTAAACTATGGAACTCTCTGCCACAGGAGGCAGTGATGGACACCAACTTGGGCAGCTTTAAAGGAGGATTGGACAAATTAATGGAGGAGGAGATGATCAGTGGCTAGTAGCCATGATGAATATTCTCTGCCTCCGCAGCTGGAGGCAGCAGTACTTCCGAATACCAGTTGCTGGAAACCACAGGAGGGTAGAGGGCTCTTGTGCTCAGGTCATGCTTATGGGCTTCCCATTGGGGCATCTGGTTAGCCAAGGTGAGAAGAAGATGCTGGATCAGAAGGGCCATTGGCCTGATCCAGCCAACTCTCCTTATGTATTTATGGATCCCACCTCCCTTTTAATCACAACCAGCACATGAGGTAGGTTAGTGCCAAAGTCATCCATAGCTTAATGGCCTCACCAATCCAGTGTGCTAAGTGGGAGTAGCCTGTTGCTTAGCCAGTGGTCAGAGGTGACGGGGAGCTGTAGTCCAGCAAGGGACATAGACCGATAGTTTGCCTTCTACTAAGGCAGGTAACTTCTCTAGGTCTCAGAATGGTCTGCGTCAACTGGTAGGAGTTCTCTGTGATTTCAGCTAAGAAGGTTCTCCCAGCCCGACCTGGAGATGCCAGGGATCGAACCTGAGACCTTCTGTATGCAAAGCAGATGCTCTGACACCGAGCTACAGCCCTATCTCCCTAAGCAACTTCTGGAGACCCACAGGTTTCCTCTCTCTTGCACTGTGCCCCAGTGAATCTCTCAGAGGCCTTTTGGTGCCCTCCAACTCAGCCCAGGTGGAATACAACACGGGTGGACAATGTCATGTAAGTCAGTAGGTCAGCAGAAGAGCAGAAGGTTCCAGGTTCAATCCCTGGCAGCAACATCTCTAGCAAAAACAGGATCTGGAGGACCTTCAGATATGTTGGACTCCAGTTATCATCCTCCTCCTCCTCTGCCTCTGCTGGCTAAGAGCTGGTGGGCACTGGGCGTCTAGCAACATCAGGAGAGCCACAGCTTCTCCCACCTGTGAGCCACAAAGATCTCAAGGAAAGAGGCTCTCCTTTGCCTAAGAGCTCAGGAAGCAGCTACCTTTCAGGGACTGGGCAGAGGAGGAATGGTGGAGACCGCCTCCCCAGCCTGACCCTTCCAGAGAAGAAGAAGACAGTTCAGAATTACAACAGGGGTTTGAGGGAGGTCACAGCTCAGAGGCAGATGAGGGGGAAAGCTGGGAAATAATGGGAGAGTAGGAGGAAGAGAAACCACTAGGAGGGCAACAGCTGACGGACACAGTGTCTTAAGAAAGCATTCCAGAACCCAGCGAGCCTTGAAAGTAGGAGAGCAAAGGTCTCAGACGCAAAGGGCCCTCAGCACCACCTGTAGAAGAGATGATGAATGAGGAATTGGGAGAAAAAGGGGGTGGAGAGTCACTCAGGATGACGCCATTATTCCGAGAGGCTGCGTTCCAAGCCCCTCTCTGTAAAAATTGAATGAAAGCAGATGGTAAGCACTTTTCCTTGTCTGACCCATTCCTGGCAACCTGTTGTGGGGGTTGTTTCCTCTGCTGCCTGACACTACCCAAAGGAAGAGACAACAGATGGATCGACCACAGGTCCATCAAGGCAGCTTTGTGAACATGTAGCTGTGGGGTGAGAAGACCCAGGGGTGGCTCCACACCCCTTTTCCGGCACGTGGGGGTGTCAAAGCCGGGCTGCGAGGTCGCACGGAGCTTCAGCGAGATTTCAGCGTCACCTCCACCGGGAAATGGTCGCTGATGGCCAGAGCCTACATGGGAGGAGAGAACAACAGGGAAGCTCAGAGCATCTCTTGTCACCAAAACACACTGTTTTCCCACCATGCACTCCGTGCCCCAGGAAACTCTGTTTGGACCAATGGCTTAAACTGTGAATGTGACTTACCTCCTCTTGGCTCAGCTTGAAGGTCCTCTGGAAGTCAAACACTTGGGCCGAATTGGGATCAATCCACTTTCTCAGCTTTGAACCGCTCACGACAATCCTAGGACATAAAAGGAAAGAAATGAAGTGGTCCTCTCCCGTTTTGGGGGGCAGTTGAGGCTGCCCAGGATCCCTTGCTCTGGGATCATCTGCCGCCTTTTGATGCTGAGTGTCCTTCCAAGAGTGGGAAGAGGAGGAGGAGGAGAAGCAGAAAGAGGAGAGGTGGCTTGTTGTGGCAGCTGGGAAGCCTCAGTGGGCCAGTTGTGGCTCTTGCTCAAGAGCCCTACTGAGGTCTAAAGATCTATCACCACTTGGGGGCTTGGCCAACCTCACCTGTCATAGGCGCAATTGGAGTTGCCCACTGTGGTGTCTACAGAGTCTGGGATGAGCCACTTGAAAACCTCACTGGTGCGCAGGCGGATGGAAGACCAGGCGTTCTTCCCCACGTAACTGCAGTCAGCGTTGAAGTCTCCCAGGAACATCATGTTCTACAAAGGGAAGAAGATTCGCTGCTGGGAATCGCAGGCTGGGAGAGAGCACAGTTGCGCTCGGATCCTGACTGTAGGCTTCCCCACAAGCTTCTGGTGGGCCGCTGTGGGAACAGAGCTCTGGCTAGGTGGGCCATTGGCCTGATCCAGCAGGGGTCTTCTTATATCCTGAAGGTGGGTCTAATGTCCTGTCTCCAACAGTGGTCAGCAAGGTGTGGGATGGGTGGAACAGAACATCCTGTTCAAGGGGCCTGGCTCAGGGGTAGAGCATCTGCTTTGCAGAGGTCCTTGACTCAATCCCTGGCATCTCCAAAACAGGGCCGGGAATGTATCCCATCGGAAACCCCAGTCCCAGGGTGGTTCAACCTGTGGCCTGAGGGCCACATGTGAGTCCCTTTTTCTTTTCTTTTTTGGACAATATTCAACAAAAAGCATATTAACTTTTAACAAAAGCACATACATCCGTCCCCCACTTGTCAATGATCTTCAAGTAGACGTCGTAGAGGGCATCGATCTCTGCCACGGCGTCGTTTGGAGCTGTGTGGAGGGGAATCAGTACCAGCTCGTCGTCTTCTGCAAAAGAACCAGGGTTAGCACAGGGAGCCCTTTCATTCCCTTGCAGGACTCAGGTGCCAGGAATGTTCTCCAGAACAGTAGTCAGGGGACATGGGGAACTAGTCTAGTCCCCTAAATCTTTCCTTGGCGCCCTCTTCCCAAAGGCCAGGAAGCTTCTGCCCAGCTTAGGGAGGGAGGCGTGATGCTCGCATGTGCGACTCGTGATGTCATGCGCAGGGTGTAGCCCCTATCACCCTCACACTGTTCCGCTATGGGGGAAAATCACTGTACGCAACAGCTCCAAAGGCACATAGTCAAGACTACTGACTTCAAGGCTTTTCTAGAGGGGCAGGATTTGCCAATCTGGAACACTTTGCCATCCCATCATCGTCATTTATTATTTGCATGCTTCTCGTCTGACTGAGTTGCCGCAGCTGCTCTGGGCAGCTTCCAACAAAATAATTAAAAAAAACAATAAAACCGCAAACCTTAAAAAGCTCCCTGCACAGGGCTGACTTCAGATGTCTTCTAAAAGTCAGGCAGATGTTTATTTCCTTGACATCTGGTGGGAGGGCATTCCACAGGGCGGGCGCCACCACCGAGAAGGCCCTCTGATCTGGCTTCCTGTAACCTCACAGTGAGGGAACCACCAGAAGACCCTCGGAGCTGGACTTCAGGGTCTGGTCTGAACGATGGGGGTGGAGATGCTACTCTTTTTTTTGTACTTCTGGTGATGAACCTCACTTTGCTTCTTTCCCATTCTGCCTGCCCGGCGCATCCATTCGGACCTCCTGTTCTCGATCCCGTTTGCCCACCTGAGTTGTGAGCCAACCTCTAGCCCAGGGGTCCCCAAACTAAGGCCCGGGGGCCGGATGTGGCCCAATCACCTTCTAAATCCGGCCTGCAGACGGTCTGGGAATCAGCTTGTTTTTACATGAGTAGAATCAAAATAAAAAATTCTTTCCAGTAGCACCTTAGAGACCAACTGAGTTTGTTCTTGGTATGAGCTTTCGTGTGCATGCACACTTCTTCAGATACACTGAAACAGAAGTCACCAGATCCTTAAATATAGTGAGGGAGTGGGGAGGGGTATTACTCAGAAGGGTGGTGGGAATGAGTAGAATGTGTGCTTTTATTTAAAATGCATCTCGGGGTTATTTGTGGGGCATAGGAATTTGTTCATTTTTTTCCCCCAAAAAAATATAGTCCGGCCCCCCACAAGGTCTGAGGGACAGTGGACCGGCCCCCTGCTGAAAAAGTTTGCTGACCCTTGCTCTAGCCCCTTGAGCTCCCAAGCAACAAATGCCCAGCCTTGGCCTCACATGGAGTTTAGGCTATGGGGCTATGAAGTAAATGGGTGTGTGTGTGGGGGGGGGATCCCTTCTGTTTTACTCACTGGAGTTGAGAGGTGAGAACTTGACAATGAAAGGAGGTCTGCTGAAGGCATTGCTTTTGTCTGAGTACTGGTACTTGTCCACAACAGAGACGCTCTTCGTCCTGGATAGAAAGCGGAGGGAGACAGAGTCAGCAAAGGAACGATGCAGGCACACTCCGGTCCGGATTACCAGGTAAGCTGGGAAAGGAACTGCATCCCATTGTTGATAAAGCCCCCTATTGTGAACCCTATCCAGCGAACACAATCTGCAAGTGGAACTGTGGTCCTCTGTATCCCTGATGTATGGAGGAGGAGATTATCCAGGGATTGTCTACCCCATGCTTGTGTTTGTAACTGCTGTTTCTTTAGGCTCAGGACCTCAATACCTGAAGGACTGCCTCTTCCCATATGAACCTACCCGGACCCTGAGATCACCTTCTGAGACCCTCCTTTGTGTGCCTCCTCCTCGAGAGGTCCGGAGGGTGGCAACACGAGAACGGGGCCTTCTCTGCAGTGGCTCCCTGTCTGTGGAATGCTCTCCCCAGGGAAGTTCGCCTGGTGCCTTCATTATACACCTTTAGGCGCAGGCAAAAACGTTCCTTTTTAACCAGGCCTTTGGTTGATCTGATTTACATCCTATGCCCTTTTAAAATGTGTTTTTTTGGGGGGGGGAAGGCTATTGGGTTGTTGTTTTTATTACTGTATGCATTTTGTGGTTTTATATTTTGATTTCATTCTGTGAACTGCCCTGAGACCTCTGGGTATAGGGCGGTATATAAAATAATAATAATAATAATAATAATAATAATAATAATAATAATAATAATGCTTTTTTGCAGTTCTGAAGATGGGTGTACCCGCATGAGAAAATGTGAGTGGGAGAGTACAATTTGGAATCTAGGAATGTACTTGTTCACAAAGCACTGATTTGATTTGATCCAGCACCTGTAGAGGAAGAGGTACATTTCCCTGTAGTTCTCCCGTCCCAGCGACTCGCTGATTTCGTAGGCGTAGTTGTGCTTAGAGGCACTGCGGAGCAAGAAGAGGGAGAGGAGAAATCAAGGCAAGCCAGAGAAGGACGTGTGCAGAGCAGCAGTTTAAGTACTCTGAATCAGTTAAGCAGAGTTGGCTTCTAAAACAAGGCAGACCCCCCACACCCAACCCCCACATCACCTGCCAAACCCTTTCCCATCCAGCTGTCGCATCCTAAGCAATAAGCAGCACAAAAACAGCGCACACAAATCTACCAAACCATTCCATGTATTGAATTCTATATTGGTAGTCCAATCAAAAAGAGAGCAATGCAAAAAGTCAAACAAAGAAGCCACAAACAGAAAACTCATTCAAGTTAGTACAACAGGACAATTTCAGTCTTTAAATGCCAGGCTTGTAATTTGATGAAAATAGGTCCAGTCAGATGATACGCACAGATGTTAATAGATGAAAGCAAGTCCAATCAGATGGAATATTGAAGATGTGACAGGGTGCCGGCGTTTGTCCCCTGTGTGCAAATGTACCAAATCTTTGAGAAAGAATATTTTGAAGAAGAAGACTAGATGTTCTAGTTTAGATGACATGTAACTGTAAATTTACAGTATGGATTTTTGTATTTGTCTGTTCAGACATTATTTACAAACTTTGATACCCTTTGCACTGTATGTTTTAATACTAATAAGGCTAACTTATCCCACCAGGTATGATGAATATACAGTAAATCCTGGGAAAGAATTTACTGAAGAAGCCCAAAATTGTCCATGGGCGAAACAGTGGGACAAACGCCGGCACCCTGTCTAATTTTTGTGCGTCACATCTTGGAATATTCCATCTGATTGGACTTGCTTTCATCTATTAACATCTGTGCGTATCATCTGACAGGACCTATTTTCATCAATATCTACAGGAGCCTGGCTAAAGACATTTAAAGACTGAAATTGTCCTGTTGTACTAACTTGAATGAGTTTTCTGTTTGTGGCTTCTTTGTTTGATTGTTCTGATTGGACTACAATATAGAATTCAATACGTAATGGTTTGGTAGATTTGTGTGCGCCGTTTTTGTGCTGCTTATTTGTATACTGATTTACCACGAGTATTGGCAGCATAGGTTTATTTTTTCAGCATCCTAACAACGGCAGCCCAGGTGGGAACACCTGTAGGCCTCTTTAAGAATAGCTAGACCTGCACACTGCATGGATCTCACAGCAAAAGCACCTCCTGGATCGGGCCCACCTCACCCAACCTCCTGTTCCCGACTAAACATCAGGAAGAACTTTGTGATGGTAAGAGCTGTTTGACAGTGGAACGGGCTCTCAAGGGAGGTGGTGGACTCTCCTTGCTTCTTACGCAGAGCTTGAGTGGCCACCAGTCATGGATGCTTTAATTGAGGTTCCTGCATCAAAGGGGGCTTGGATTAGATGACTCTATGAATCCCACAGTGGCCAACCAAGCACCTCCAGGAAGCCCATCAGAAGGGAAGGAGGCTGCAGCGCTCTCCTGCTGTTCTCCAGACACTGACTTTCAGTGGCACTCTACATCTGACCCTGTAGCCTGCTGCTTATTTTTGTGAAGCCTAACGGCACCAACATTGCACGGCTTGGCTGTTCTTCTGCCTTTATCTTCCGAGAAAGGAAACTGGTCCCCGAGCTCACTCTCCCTAATTCGCTTTGTCTTCTCCTCCCGTTGAGAAACAATCCATCGCCGCCTTCTCTCTCTCCCGCCCTGCCCAAAGACTTCATGGAATGTTTTAATGGAAATTCTCTTTATGTTATGGTATTGACATATGGTTTGGTAATGGATAATGGTTAATGAATAAGAAATATAATTGTAGGGAGTATAGGAGGAAGGGGGGAAGAATTAAAAGGAAAATAATTACAAAATGGATTGATGTAAAGAAATTTGGAATTAGGCAATGGAGGTTCAGGAATATAGTGAATGCAGAGGATAGGTTAAAATGATAAATAAGATGTGTAAGATGAATAACTATTTAGTAAAAGAATTAATTAAGAAAAATGTGAGAAGGAGGAAAAGTAATATGGGGATTAATTGGCAATAACTGTGAATTAGGGTTAATCTGGAAATCAACGGGAGGGGAATCGGGGAAGTCGGAAAAGGTAAAGATGATATGTGCAAAGTAAGTGGTTAAATTGGGAAAGAATTGTTGATTACCCCAGTGAGAGGGGGGTTTGTTTTGTATGCTCCCCTTGGTGAGAGAAAGGGGAGTTTGGAAAAATTTAATCATGTATTGTAATTTGAATCTAATTGGAAAATCTAATTCTTAATGAATATTATTTTTAAAAAAACCAAAGACTTCATGGAATCATAAAGCTGGAAGGTACTACTCCAACCCCCTGCAATGCAGGAATCTTTTGCCCAAGGTGGGACTCGAACCCACGACCCTGAGATTAAGGGCCCCCATGCTCTGCCAACTTGCCTGCAAAGACTTAGGTGTTACCTGTTGAGCCGCTCCAGCAATTCACTAACAGCGCTCAGGTCGGCATCCCGCACCTCTTGCACCAAGGCAATGTCGTACCGTGACAGGATCTGGAAGAAGCATGCATGTGTAAGAAGACCAGAAGGCCCCCATTGGATCTGACGGAAGGTCCATCTTGTCCAACTTCTGGCTTCCCTCGGTGGTCAACACAACCCATCCCTTCTGCTGCTGCTGCTCCCCACCAACTGCTGTTCAGAGGTAGACTGCCTCTAAACATGGAAGCCCCGCTAATGTCATGACTAATACCCAGTGACTGGCCTCTTCTCATCTTTCTCTTCTGGGACTCCTTTTAAAGCCACACGAGACAGCAATCACCACCACTTCTTGTGGCAGCAAGTTCCCCAGATCAGTTGTGTAAAGAAGAATTTCATTAGAAAAGCTCTGCTGGATCAGGGGGAACGAGCAATAAATATGTTGTCCAGGGGTGTCCTCAGCTTGTGTTCATTGATTTCAGTGATTCTACTCTGAGTATGGCAAACATTAGAGCTGCTGGACAGTGGACCGGACTCCCTAGGGAGGTTGCGGAGGTTTTTAAGCAGAAGTTGGATTGCAGGGGGTTAGACTGGATGACCCTTGGAATCCCTTCCAGCTCTATGATTCTACAATTTGAGGCAATCTTTTGTTTTGAGTACCAGAACTGAGCTGAGCTCGGGGTCCTTCTGCAGGAAAATCCATTCCTGGTTACCCCATCCTTCCTTCATTTCAGCAGTCTGTTTTTGGAGGATGGGGAAGAAACCACCTTGTTGCTGCTATTCTTGTACAAGTGGGAGTCAGGAATCCCTGCCAATCTTAACTGCCCATCACTCAGAGCTCTACCAGAAGATCCAGATTTCCCTTCTTCCCAAAGCTATCTGCTGCAGTCGGGCTGGTGTTGGGTCTCTCATGCTGGGGATTCCGTCCTTGCAAAGCCCCGTTCTCACCTTCACAATAATTTCCGAGATCCCCTCATTAGACAGTTTGCTGTCTCCAAAGCTCTGGATGTTGAAGGCGCAGATCTTCAGAGGGGTGGCTGCCTGCATCAGGAAAGCCAGGGCGGAAATGCCCACCAGCAGCTTCATGGTACTTTCCCCTAAATGGGAGAGACAGGAGGAGAATATTTTAGTTGTGGGCTATAAGCATCAGCTACTGGGTCAAGAGAGGGCCCATTGGGGTGGCACCAGTTGTAGCTAATGCCCACTGAGACTGGTAGGGCAGATTGCAAGGAGCCCACCAGCAGATGGCGCTAGAGTGCATGGCAGGCTGGGCCAACCCTTTCTAGCTTTGTCTCCATCATCCTTCTCCTTCCTGCTGAGTTCTACAAGGGCAACACAAAGGACTCGTCTGCACTATGTATTTAAAGCAGCATCACACCAGTTAAAACAGCCCTGGCTTCCCACAAGGAATCCTGAGAAGTGTTATTTGTTAAAGGCGCCAAAAGTTGTTGCGAGACCCCTGTTCCCTTCACGAGAGCAGCAATTCCCAAAGTTTCCTGGGAAGACGGACTAGTTGTTAAACTACTCTGGGAACTGTAGCTCCGTGGGGGGAATAGGGGTCTCCTAACATCTGTCAGCGCCCTTAACAAGCCACAGTTCCCAGGATTCCTTGGGGGGAAGCCAAGGCTGTTGAAAGTGGGGTGATACTGCTTAAAATGCATACCCACCAACATGTTGAGTCCCAAAACTGGGACAAGCTTCTTCCTGTCTGTGCTTCCGTGCGAGTCACAAGACCCACGTGAGATCACGGAGCCCAAAAGAGGTGCTATTTTCGGGGCTGTGTTCTCGTGGCACCAAAAAAGTGTGTTTGGGGGGCACTGTGTCCACAAGTCCTAATTGACTAGCCCCAACTGAGTGGCACTATGATTTGACTGGACTGGAGATTTGTATGTGCTTTCGTCATGACAAAATTGGTTCCAAACCGCTTGTTAAAAGACCACAGTGTCAACAACATGTAAATTCTTAAGATTTAGTGTCAGGAATGTAACGTAGTCCTGGACACAGCAGAGTTAACCGCAGACTTTTCTGGAAGCTTCTGGCTGTTGTGTAATTAACTGGACAGCACAACGCAGGAACTCAGCAACTCACTTGGATAACTATATACAGTATTTATTGAAGCAACTAGTATCCATAAGTTACTATGTACAGACTTTACAAATAAAAGAAACAAAACATAAAATCTTTCCTCTCTGTCTCTCTCTCTCTCATCAACCTACACTGACCACTTACACCTAACACAACCTAACACTAACACACAAGCTCTCACACAGAGCTCACTCTTTAGGAACTCATTGACCAATCACAGGTCGTTGCTAAGGGTCTAGAGAGAGAGCAGATCTGGGCTTTCTGCCAACTGGTAATTGCTTGAAGATAGACAGCTGAATTTCTGCACGTAGGCAATTTGAAATCTCTAACATAAATAACATTTCAGTCACTAGACTTGCAACCCAGAGAGTATCTGTTATGTACTGAGTTGAATAGGTTCCAAAATGCAGCAGTCTGATTGGTCCTAGAACAATAGGATTGAGATTGCAGCAGTCTGATTGGTCCGCAGGAGCCACCCAATCCAGCTCCAGGTGGAAGTGAATCCGCAACCCGATTGGCATACAGGAGTATCCCGGAATTAGCCAATCACGTGGGGCCCATTGTGTATATAAAGCAAACGTTTTGGGGGAACTGCATTCCTCACTACTATGAGCTGAATAAAGAGCATGAAATTCACACTTGACTCCGAGTATATTTCAGTATCCATACAAGGGTTTAATATGACAAACAGGTCGTTCAGGTAATGCAAACGGGGTGTTGGCCACAAGTTTTTGTTTAAAGTTGTGTGCTTTCATACAGGTGTTTATATTGTGGGATGGGCGCTCCCCATGCAGGGTTTTTGTAGGGTCCGCTAGGGACAAGGGGATAACTGTGGTTCCCTTTGCATCTTCACACAAACCCACCTAATTTGCACTTCCCAACGCAAAATGTGGATCAAAACGAAATATATTCTTTGAAATTTACACATCTCCACGTGCTGCAATGCACATCTCCAACCAGACGAGATGTACAAATGTGTGCATATTAGTGGAAATATGAGTGCATTGAAAATGAAAAATCATCAGTGAAAAATCATACAAAAATACCTTATGTCAGAAGCAAAGTTGCTTGCAAAAATGTGTGTGTAGGGCAACATTGCATATACTTCTAAGGAGAAATGCATCCTGACACTTGCATAAGAAATTAAAATAATAATAATAATAATAATAATAATAATAATAATAATAATAATAATAATAATAATAAATCGCAAACTGATGCAGAAAGCGGGAGAACTGAATTAAGTTTGGAGAAATGAGGGTCTGTAATTGTCAGATTTGTCCCTCCCTGCCATCCACAGATTATCATCTTCGAATGCTGCCCCGTATCTGCCATCCACTTAACCCAGGTTTGTCTTTTCCAGGGAAACTACAATAAATGAAAGCCCTCAGATGGAACCACACTTACTGGATTTCCCATGGGAAGGTAAATCCGGATTAAATGGGTGGGTGAGTGAAATACACACGGCGGATCTGCAGCTGATAAACACTGGGGACTGCGAAAGAAACACCCCTATCTGGAAGCGCCAAGAATATCCAGCGCACAAGAACTTGTTGATAATGCAAGAAGGAAACAACCAAAGCAAAAAATTCAAAAGCAGGTTAATGCAAAATTGCAAAATTGCAAAAATCCATCTTTAATCATTCCAAATGTTTCCATATAAACAAGCCTAAATGCAGGAAGACGGCAACACAACAATATGGATATTCCATATCTTCAGTCTCGATGTTGTCCTTGTTGAGCTCAGCAGGGAGGAGGATGGAGGCGAAACTAGAAATAGTCGTCTCTGCCTATCATGGGCTCTTGTCTCTGCCTCTGGTTTGGGCTCCCCGCATTCTGCCCCACAAGTCTCCATAGACATCAGCCGCCGCTTCCAGCTCTAAATGATGGCTGATAGGGTTGCCATAGGCCTGGGAATTCCCAGACATGTCCTCTCTTGGGAGTCCTACATGCCCATGGGGGGGGGGGATTTTACATTTTAAAGCAAATGTCCTGGATTGATATTTTTTTTAAGTGTGCTGCTGGTTCTGGTTCAAGCTCCGGTGATTTGGGCTCTGGCTCTAGCATGGCAGAGGGGCTACTGGGCGATTGCCCTAAGAAACAACCTCAACAACTTTTTGTGTCTGGATTTTGACCTCTTGAAATATGCCAACCCTATGATAGCATAAGAAGAGGGTGCTGGATCAGGCCAATGGCTCATCTAGTCCTCTTCTTCTCGCAGTGGCCGACCAGGTGCCAGAGGGAAGCCCTGGGCAACTGGTCTTCAGAGGCATAAGGAACCTGACTACCTCAGGAAGAGCGCTGGCATCACCTCTTAGCCGATACGATGAGCGCAGTTTGCAGGGCCCGCTGACTGCTGAGAGGTGAGCGGCGTCTGTGTGTTTGAATCCGTCTTCGCTCGCCCAGGAGGAAATTCAGCGGGTCAGGAAAGCGTGCAGCTTCACACCTGAGCAACACCACCCTCCTGGATGCTCCCCTTCCAGGAAGGTGGCCTGGCTCGATGACCCTTTCATGCTTCCTGTCTGCACAGCTTTCGTTCACTCCTTAGGTTTCATGAGTGATAAGGATGTCATCTGTTTGCCCTCAAGGAAGGGAGGGAAGGGTGGTTCTCATTGTCTGGTGAGCGACTGCGTCTCTGTTGTTATTAGGCTGTCTGTCACTATGCTTTTTATTATGTTTTTATCATTGATGTTCTGTAATCCCAAGGGACGCAGGTGGCGGTGTGGGTTAAACCACAGAGCCTAGGGCTTGCCGATCAGAAGGTCGGCGGTTCGAATCCCCGCGACGGGGTGAGCTCCCATTGTTCAGTCCCTGCTCCTGCCAACCTAGCAGTTCGGAAGCATGGGCAATTAGATAAGTAGATAAATAGGTACCACTTTGGCAGGAAGGTAAATGGCGCTTCCGTGCACTGCTCTGGTTCGCCAGAAGGGGCTTAGTCCTGCTGGCCACATGACCTGGAAGCTGTATGCCGGCTCCCTCGGCCAGTAACGCAACCCCAGAGTCGTCCATGACTGGACCTAATGGTCAGGGTCCCTTTACCTTTTAATCTCAAGGGAAGAGTTGGAAGTTGGCAGGGCAGGGTAACCCCCTGACCTGGTTGTTGTGAGTAAGGAGGCAGGCAGATGTGAAGCGGATGGGCACTGCCCCACGTGCTAGCCTGCAGTGGGTATGTGTATGAACCCAACTTTTGCAGTTACGGCATTCAGAGGACCACCATTCACTGGCAATTCCTCCGGGAGTGCACCCTGGAAGACATGTGTCCCAGTTTGGGGTCTGAAAAAGTTGGCCGGCTGGCCACTGAGGGGAGTGAGTGGGAGACTAGTCAAGTCCACCAGGCAGGAGGGAGAAGCCACGATAAAGATTCTGAGGGGATCTCGGCAGGAGCCCAGTGGCTTGGATGAGCTCTGAGCCAGTGACTCGCAGCTGCGTCTTGGTCTCGACATCCAGGCCGCTGGCTACGGCAGGTGTTGCCACGTCAGCAAGACGTTCCCTCCGCTTCTCGAGGTTGTGGGGCTTTGGAATCTCTCCCAGTCGCAGTATCTTCCCAGGCTGAGAGCTTGGCAGGAGTTTCCTTCCCCCAAGGTCTCTGGAGGGAGAAGCTCTCAGCCAGACTCCCAAGGCCGACACCCAGGCCCCGGGCTGTGGTTGCTCACTTTCTCATCATCGCCATCGCTCGCTGAGATGATTGGCACCCTCCAGGAGTGGCTTGGTGTCTCTCGCAGCGAGCACTGCCAAATCTTCCACCTTGCAAGGTGGAATTACGCTTCTTCAAAGGGGGAACGATTAGAGCTGCACTCCCATCTCTCTCTTCCACAAACCAAGGGCTGCCCCTCGCCAAAATTGGTACTCCATTAAGAAGAGCTGCAGCTCATGGACAGTGCATCCCTGCCTGGCAGCCTGGAGATGTGTTGCCGGTCAGTGTAGACAATACTGAGCTAGATGGACCAATGCTTGACTCTGAATCCTGTTGCCAATTCCTGTCCCTGCTGCTCTGAAGCCTTGCAGGCTCCGTCTTGCTCTGTTCTCTGTGTCGGAGGAAGGTGGTTGCCTCTTCCCACCTGGCAGGTGCATTGCAGGCAGTGGTTCAGCAAGATTATCCTGGCATCGCTCTGCTGGCAGGAGATTCTCCTGCCAAATGTTTGTTTAGTAAAAAAACAACAACACCATGTGGGTGGAGATTGCAAGTTTATTTTGGTCCAGCCAGGTACTGTGGCGCTTTACCCTTTCATTCCCAGAAAGGAGCATTAGACTATCAAACTGTTAAAAATCCACTGGACTACCTTGGGGATTATAAAGATCCCAAGAAGATTGCTGCTGGAACAAACTAAAAAAACCTATCTACTCCAACATCCTGCTTACTTACAGGGATCAGTCAGATGCCTTAAGGAAGCCTGAAAACAAGGCAGGAGGGCTCTAGCCCTCTCCACCTGTTTTTTCCCCCCAGCAGCTGGTATTTAGAGGTAAAAAGGTAAAGGTAAAGGGACCCCTGACCGTTAGGTCCAGTCACAGACGACTCTGGGGTTGTGGCGCTCATCTCGCTTTACTGGCCGAGGGAGCCGGCGTACAGCTTCTGGGTCATGTGGCCAGCATGACTAAGCCGCTTCTGGCAAACCAGAGCAGCGCACGGAAACGCCGTTTACCTTCCCGCCGGAGCGGTACCTATTTATCTACTTGCACTTTGTGCTTTCGAACTGCTAGGTTGGCAGGAGCTGGGACCGGAGCAACGGGAGCTCACCCTGTCGCAGGGATTCGAACCGCCGACCTTCTGATTGGTAAGCCCTAGGCTCTGTGGTTTAACCCACAGCGCCACCCGCGTCCTAACACTGCTCCTAACCCTGGAAGTTTTATTTTATCACCTGGGCTATAATTGCTATCTTGCTTTGTCCTGCCTTTATTCTAGGCAGGCTCTACAGGATGTCTCCTCCTCCGTGTTACCTCACAACCACCCTGCAAGGTAGGTAGGGGATGAAAGAATCTGTCCATTTTGGCCTTCACCATTTCTCGTTTCCCCAGTCTTAAAACCTCTTCTCCACATTTCCATAGCAAATTATGACTATTGTTATTTATCAAAAAAATCCTAATGAAAATTCAACAGCATTTTAGGGAGAACTTCTCCTAATAAATACATTCTTGTTTGCGGTTTTGACTAATTTACATGGGTTGTTTTTCCCCCAAGCAAGTTCTCCAAATATAATCCATCTTTTGTTGTTGTTATTGTTGTTCCACTAATATATTCCTTTTTACGCACACTTCTCCCTAATGTATGCATTTTTGCAAACATCCTTTGGTTGGGGAAATGCACTGCAAAATTTTGGGGATTTTATTTTTCTCAGGGCGGTTACAACATAAAATCAAAATAAAAAAATTTTGAGGTACGAGCTGTGTTTTGGGGCTCCTGCATTGTTTGGGAAAGAGCAAATTGGGTAGGCACACGTTAAAACCCTAACTAAATTGGATTTCTCCTCCATCCCTAAGCACCCCCTATCTTGTGGCAGGGAGTTCCATCAGTTTTTCATGCCCTGTGCCCATAAGGACTTGTTCGGATCCGCCCCTGAAATCTTTCTCACTGGGTGATCCCAAGTTCTAATATTATGATAGAGGAAGAAAAAGCCCCTCCAAAAAAAAAGGTCCAAGCCCCCCCCCAAAAAAACGCACAATAAAGTCAAAGAGTTTTTTTTTAAAAAATAAAATGAACCAGCCCCTACCGTGCGTTCCACAGGCAGTGGAGAGATGGTTTGGAGGTGTTTCCAGAGCCTCTCTAGTCACTGACGCACCGTACGGTCTTGATGCAAAATCTTCCACAACTTTTGGTTCCTCACCAAGTTTTATGGAAATGAAAGACAGTCCCCACCCATCACACTGGTGCAACATCCGGCACCTCGCTGCAGTTTCTTTACATGGAATGCAGCAAGGTCCCATCTCTGGGCTGGGCGGGGCGGAGACACATTAATAAGCATTTTCTGAGCCTACATTTTATAAAAACGCAAGCCTTACAGACTCCACCTTGGGAGAAGCGCGTTTATTGCATAACCTAGGACAGCAAAAAACAAAACAAAAACCCAAGCTGTCAGGGTGGGATCCGACCGCTTGCCAAAACCACAGAGATTGAATTTATGATAGCTGCCTCCCCCAGCCCTCCGTGTCCGTCAACTGCAGTTAGAAATCCAACAGGTGAAGCCTTTCTGAGGACAAGACATTTAATTTTTTATTTATACTTATCAAAAGATATGGAAAAGTTTATACCCAAATACCAAGTCTCTTTTTACAATAGATAGACCAGAATAACAACAACAACAACAACAACAACATTTTTTATTTATACCCCATCCATCAGGCTGGGTTTCCCAGCATTTTAAAATGCTTTTAAAATCTAACCTAAAAAGAAACAGGAGGAAAGAAAAGAGGAAAGGGGGGGGCAAAAAAGGAGAAAATTAGATCATAAGGGGTCAGCAACCTTTTTCAGCCGTGGGCCGGTCCACCGTCCCTCAGACCATGTGGTGGGCCAGACTATATTTTGAAAAAAAATAAAAAATGAACGAATTCCTATGCCCCACAAATAACCCAGAGATGCATTTTAAATAAAAGCACACATTCTACTCATGTAAAAACACCAGGCAGGCCCCACAAATAACTCAGAGATGCATTTTAAATAAAAGGAAATATTCTACTCATGTTGGCGTTCTGCAACCCAGTTGGGAAATTTGGATCTGGCAAACTCATGTGCAGTTCCTCATGGTGACTACGTTGGAGTAAAATGCCCTCCAGGTGTTTTTTTTGGGGGGAACAAGGTGATTAAAATATAATTAGCCAGTGAGATGACAAGAGGATGAGTGGAAGGCAGGGAGGAATCTCGGTGAAACCTGAAAAGCAGCTTTGAGGGGTGGTTGTGATGGTTCAGAGGTGGCTTCAGCAATGTGGTGCATCATTTGGGCTAATTTGGGGAGGCAGAGGATATGACCCCTCACTACCACTGTGCTTTGCCCCACCTATAAACCATGGATGGGGAGCCATGAATGGGAGAAGAGAACATGCCAATCTCAGGTTCTCTCAGTTTCTCATTTTCCCAATCTTAACTTTAGTTGTCCATATTTCAGCAGGGGGCTGGTCCACTGTCCCTCAGACCTTGTGGGGGGCTGGACTTTGGGGGGGAAATGAACGAATTCCTATGCCCCACAAATAACCCAGAGATGCATTTTAAATAAAAGGACACATTCTACTCATGTAAAAACACGCTGATTCCCAGACCATCTGCAGGCCGGATTGAGAAGGTGAATGGGCTTTTTTTGCCTACCCATGCTCTAGCACATACATTTCTGTACATACTTATTAGCTGGAAAACGGCTTTGCAAAATTCACATTAGGGTGAATTTTGAAGGATCGCTGTGTTTCAATTTTTGCATTTCAGGTGGTGCAAATTCGGTGGGTTTGCCTTCAAATGCAAACTGAATGGAATTTCTCCCCTGCCCCTACCCCACAGTGACATCCACACCACAAATGTGAAGCCCTCTTAAATCATTCAACAACGAGTTCCTCCGAAGAGTCCTGCGAATCCTAGTGTAGGGTGCTGAGACTCCTTCGTAGAGCTACAATTCCCAGCACCCTGAACAAGCTATAATTCCCAGGATTATTTTTTTTTGGGGGGGGGAGCCATGACTGTTCCCATGGTATTAGAATGCTTAAAACGCATGATGTGGCTGTGACCCTAAAGTGGCTAAATGATTTCACGATGCCGTCTTGCAAAAGGACAAGGAGTCTTTGCAACCTCTTCTTTGCACAGGAGGTGAGAATTCAGGTTTCCGTGTGTCGACCACAATTGCAAGACTTCCCATTTCACAAAAGAGAGGCATTACACATCATCTGGTCTGGGAAGAAGCCTGCTTGCCACACTCAGCTAATTATCCCCGCTGGCTGCCTTCACCCTACTTGGCTATTAGCTATGAGTTGGAATAGTAAACCCAGAACCAGGAATATGGTCAGGATGACAAGGGATGAGTCAGCCTGTCAATCTCTCTTTCTCATTTTTTCCCAATCGTAAATTCAGTTCTGCAAATTTCCATACCAGATTGCAATTTTTAAAAAAGTGCTCTTGAACATTTGCCAGGGTTTTAGAGTGAATTTACCCTAACACAGTATACACAATTTTTTTGGTATGCAATTTTGTCTAAGAGGCATGTTTTTGTACAGCATAACCCTAATGTAATGCAATTTTGTATGTAACGTTCGCTAATATATGCATTTACATGCACATTTCCCTCTGAAGCACACATACTAGCGCACACATCATTTGGCCGGAGAATTGCATCGCAACCTTTGGGTAAGTCCAGATTTCGAAAGGATAGTTGCATTTCGGTTCATATATTGTTTTGGAATGTGTGACTTGGATCGGTTTCCGTTAACATTTGGCCCAAACCAGATTTTGCCACCACCTGTAGTGCACACCTTGGCGTACAACTGCTCAAGTGCTTGTGAATGTTTTTTTGAGGTGGTTGTGGACAAAGCCCAAAGAGGCCAATAAGAATACAGTGGTACCTCGGGTTAAGAACTTAATTCGTTCTGGAGGTCCGTTCTTAACCTGAAACTGTTCTTAACCTGAAGCACCACTTTAGCTAATGGGGCCTCCCGCTGCCGCTGCGCCACCAGAGCACGATTTCTGTTCTTATCCTGAAGCAAAGTTCTTAACCTGAAGCGTTATTTCTGGGTTAGCGGAGTTTGTAACCTGAAGCGTATGTAACCTGAGGTACCACTGTATAAGACAAGGCCTGCTAGATCAGGCCAATGACCCATCTAGTCCACTATCCTGGTGAGTACTTAAGGTTCCCAACCCCTATAGTTATGGTTATAATTTGCGGTTAGCCATCTGATCTTATTTTTATTTTAATCCGATGTATTTTTATTTACATCCGATGTATTTCAGTCGATTGCTGAATTTTATGTCTTAATGTACAGTCATACCTCGTGTTGCGTATGCTCCGTGTTGCGTATGTTCGGGATATGCACTCCCACACCCCGGAAGTGTTTTCCGGAGTGCGCGGGACCACCGGATGCGCAGTACGCTTCTGTGCACTTTGCACATGCACAGAAGCGCTCAAATTGTGTGACTTCCGTTTTTTCGGGATTTTTTTTTTTACGTGTGTTCGAGTTATGCACGGCGACCCGGAACGGATTGCGTGCGTAACCTGGGATTCCACTGTATTATATATTTTGATGTTAGCTGCCCTGAGCCCAGTTCTGGCTGGGGAGGGTGCGATATAAATAAAAATTATTACTACTAGTAGTAGTAGTACTACGACTAGTACTAGTACTACTAGTACTACTACTAGTAGTACTAGTAGTACTACACTGTTCTCAGGGACATCAGCCAGATTCCCATTACGGGAAGCCTACAAACAAGACATGATCACAGCACTGGTCTTCCCCAGAGACCAGCCACAAATACTTCTTGCAGGAGGGATGGCCAGGACACTGGTAAGACGACCACAGGTAGCTTCAGTAGCATCCTGAGGGCTGGGAAACACCCACAAAGAGCAGCCCGTCCCGTGATGTTGTAAAGCGAAACTCAGCTATTCCCCCCAGGGTCTGGTTTGTTGCTAATGATAGTAAACACCAGGGTGAGCTGGGAATCTATATCTGCAAGCCGATGCTCCTTTGAGCTTGCCTCTTTTTTTAAAGCACACATTTCATTCAGTGGGTCGGCTAACCGGTTCATTGAAGTTACTTTTAAAATAAGGTTGCGAAAGTTTGGAATACATTTCATTTAAGCACCCTTATTATTATTTTTTGTTTGCAAAATAAAGCGGCTAACAAATTATTATTGCTATTAATAACAGAATTCTGGTATGCAAAGTTTTTGCAAGCAGCCCTGTTAGAAACACATTCACATAAAGGTAGCCAGAAGATAAAGCAAGCACACAATTTTAAAAATATATATATATTTGGCAATTTGGTATGTTCCTATTTCTTCTATGGATAAACCACAACATAATCACCCAGTTCCCTCAGAATATCAGGCTGCAATGATAAGATAATGACTATCCTGTATTTTGCTGCTCTGTGTTGCGATCTCACTGTGCATTGTCCCCCCCCCCCTTTTTCCTGTATACTGAATATTGTTAAACCATATTGGGCGTGTGGAGCAAACATTTGACAGAAGCCTGCTACTTGTTTTGGGATTCTTGCTACAGCAGAGATGAGAATTGTTGAACAAGTGCCACATCTTTCACAAGTGGTTTGGCCACTCGTCCCTTGCGTAAGTAGGTGTTTTGCAGGAAACAAACAAGCTTTGAGGAAGAGGTTGAGAGATGAGATGGGATGCGGAGATCTGTTTTCTGCTTGTTGCGCAGGGGGAAGACATGCAACCTGGAGAATGTCAGTATTCTGCAGGAGAGTTTCAAGTGCAGACCAGAAATTTAGTTTTTCACAATTAAAGTGAATTAGAGTGCTCTGCCGACCTGGTACAACAATTCCGGTTTTCGTTTTGATTTTGATTTTATTTTTTGCAATTAAAAATGCAGCAGGCAATTCTACGACTACTCTCCCTGAAAGAGCTGTCTTGAGATGCAGATTTGTACAAATGCAGGATTTATTTTTACATTATTCATTCATTACAAAAGCAATATTCATTCATTACAAATGAACCCCTTTCCCCTGGTAGTGCTTTTAAATAGCCGAGTGAAACGTGGTGCCTTTCACCAAGTCAAGAAAGTGTCTTGTGGGCTGGCCTCCCAGTCAGAATTTAAAGCAATCTTGCATATCAGTCAAGAAAGGTGAAGGTGCTGTTCCTTCTCCTGTTTCCGAAACCGAGTTTTCACTTTGCTGATGATGAAGAGGTGGAGGCGGAGGAGAAAGAGAAGAGGGGACAATCATTGAACTGCATGGCCTCTTCAAACCTGCAATAGATTCTGCAACTGTCAAGTCCCCCATTCCAAGAATCCCAGTTTCTTATGCTACCCAGTAATTTTCTACCAGTCGTCACAGAAATACACTGCCCAGGAATCTGGGGGAAGAGAGAACTATTCTGTAGTTTGCAGGAATGCTGTCTTACGCTGCCTCAGATAGTCAAAACTCTGATCCATTTACCGGTACTTTAGTTCTGTCAACACTGGCAGGCAGAATTTATCCAAGACTGCCGGTGAGGAATCTTTCCTAGTCCTACCGGTACCTGGAGATGCCATTTGGGATTGAACCCGGAAAAACCTTCTGCAGGCCAAGCAGATGCTCTCCTGTTGCCCTGCAACCCCTTCCCCTGACGTCACCCAACTGAAGAAATCTTAGCCAATGAATTGTGCCGGTTGCCAATGGCTGGCTGTCTCTAGTGCACACATTTAAACAATTGTTTTGAAGCAAGAGGTGGACTTTGGTTTGCGATATCTGTATTTTGTCAAGGCAGGACTGTGAAGAGGCCAACGCCTTCTCTCGTGGGTGGGGACTATTCTTCAAACTTAGAAATGTCAGCTTCAAGGGGGCTCCTTGAAATCCTGCTGTCCCGTTAAACTGGGGAACTTTTTAATAGAGCCTACAGGAAAATGTATGCAAGTTTGCATTTAGAACAAAAAGAAGTTCTGTGACCGAGTTCTGCTATGGAGCTGCAAGCCTGTTTTGTGCCAAGTTCTCGGTGACAGGCTCTAACAAAAGGAGGGAGAGAAAAATGTCACAGTTGCAATATGAAAAGCAAGGCTCACTTTTTTTCTCTGCACTGGCAACCTCTTGCACTACCCCAGCCAGATTGGCATGTAAAGACAAGGCTTTATGATGTTAGTTGCCCTGAACCCAGCTCCGGCCAGGGAGGGCAGGGTACAAATAAAATATTATTATTATTATTGTTGTTGTTGTTGTTGTTGTTGCTGCTGCTGAATTTTATTGTGGAAAAGAAGCATAAAAATGCCCACTTCCCAATTGTTCCCGATTCACTCCATTATGACATGCCTAGGATGAAAGGGAGTAAGATTATGGAATTCTGATATCTCTAGTTTTTGCTAATTTCTCCCTTTCCTTTTGTATGCAGTCGTACCTCATGTTACAAACGCTGCAGGTTGCGTTTGACATGGGTTACGAACCCGCTGAACCCGGAAGTACCGGAACGGGTTACTTCTGGGTTAGGCGTTTCACGCATGCATAGAAGCGTCAAATGACGTCACACGCATGCACAGAAGTAACGGAACGGGTTACTTCCGGGTTTTGCCGCTTGTGCATGCACAGAAGTGCTAAATTGCGCTTTGTGCATGCGCAGTAGAGCCGAATTGCATCACGCGTGTGTGCAGACGCAGCGGCGCATTCGCAACCCAAGTGTTCACTGTAATGTTTATTTTGGGCTTTGCTATGTTTCCATTAAGTAAATAATATCTTTAGGGCGGAGGTAGGAATTACCCAGTTGCAGTGCCCTTAACTCTCTCTGCTCAGATGCTGGACCTTCCAAAATGTGCAGGGAGACCAATGCCAGCAGCTACTTACATTGTCGGGAAAATATTTCTCTATGAGGCCCAGGGCAGCTCGGTAGACAAAGGTGTTCTCGTGAGTCTGGAGGGCTTCGATCTTCTCCAGACCCCCAAGCTCTTCCACCAAAAGGCACAGCTTCTGCGTTGCACCCAGCTTCTCAGCAGCCTAATTTTGGGATACAATGCAGGGTCCATCTAGTTCAGTATTGTCTACACCGATTGGCAGCAGACCCCCTATTTTTCCAGGTGGAAAGCCCTACCAGGAGATGCGAGGGGATGAGCTTGGAGGCAGGGCAGATTCTCTACTTCTGAGCTGCCTGCAACCCTGCGCCAAAGAGGGAAAAGTGTGTCTTTCCTGCAATAGCATCGATTCCAGGTTAGAACGCTGCTCAGTTGTTCTGGACCGGTTGAATGCGAGGGAACGGTGGAAGGAACCAACTGGTGAACCCTCAAGGGAAGGAGGCTCAGAGCCAGAGGAGGCGAGGTGGGACAATGAGGTGTGGTCAGAGGGAGAAGCCTGTGAAGAGGAGGTGTTGGAAGTTGAAGAGGTAACAGGGCTTGGTGAGCAGGGAGAGTCTGTGGCAGAGAGCAGTCCAGAATGAGAGGCAGAAGCAGGAGAGGAGGGGGGCCGAGAGAAAGATGAGTCAGGTTGGGGACTCCCCCCCCCTGGTCTCCTAGAACCTGAAGAGGTAAGACGAAAGCTGAGCAGAGACAGGCAAGATGAAGAAGCAACAGATTGCTTGAGGGAAAACTAGAGAAGTAGGCTACCGGTAGATGTGGGAACATGTAGACCTTGCCTCACTGGGGCTAGATGTACTACTGGGAAGAGTTGCTGTGCTCACTAGGCCCGAGCTGTTTTGTTTCTTTGAATAAAGAGTTAACTTCACGGACACCTGGTGAGTTATTGCTGACCTGCTCCAGACATCCGTCCGTCTCCCCCCGCCCGCCCCCCCAATATTAGTTCTCCCAGGAAGCCTACCAGAGAAGCAGCGAGAAAACACGCACACTTACCAGGAAGAAACTGGAGATGCTGTCCAAGACGACGAGGATAATTTTGGCATCTTTGATAGCCAGCAAGTTCAGCAGAGGTTTAAGGACCCCCGCCTGGACCATTTCCTCCACCTGCTGCACCGTCCCTCCAGTGGTGAAGTTGGAAACTGCCCACACAGCTTCCCTTTGGGCCCTGATGTCTCCCTGTTGAAGGTGGGGAAGGATGGGCAGGCAAGTGAGTACAAGACGGCTGCAGATCGGCCGGTTCTAGTAATTTAACAGTGAACAGCGCTCAGCATGCAACAGCTGATTGCAGGACACTCACCTATCCCACCCCAATGAAAGCAAAACAACTTACGGTACTATAAATAAGGCGTGGCTTGCTTTATACGAAACTTGCATTTATTTTTCTTTAGCAAGACTTATATACTGCCTAATCAGATTTGGAAACCTTTGGCCCTCTAGATCAGAAGTATCTTCAGGTATCTGAAGAAGGGTGCATGCACACAAAAGCTCATACCAAGAACAAACTTAGTTGGTCTCTAAGGTGTTGTAAGAATTTTAAGGTATTTTATTTATATATAATAATTGTTATTAATGTACCAAAACAAATAAGGCCACATGTCTGAAAAACAGCACAGGAAGACAGGCCTCACTCCATTTTGACTCCCAACTGACCAAGTATTTCTTTGTCTCAGGAACAAAGGGGGGTTGCCCCTCCAGCTACTCAGCAGCCCTCTGCCTGAGTGATAATCTCTGGCATCCTGATACCTGAGTGTCAGACAAAAGGGTGTGATTAACTTGGCTGGGATATAGGGAAATGTAAATATCTTTTGTTTCACTTGATGGGTTTTTGGTGGAGGGCAAGAGGAGACATGGGGGCAGGGTCCAAGATGCTCAGATCACTGCTACCAGACCCTCCCAATTTGTGATGTAATTCTAATGTATGGAGGGGTGGTCTTGAGCTGGAGGGGGGCAATTTCAAAAGTCTATATAGGAGCTTGCGCGCCTTTGTTGGAGGTCTTTTGCTTGCAAGACACCCTGCTGCAGCAGTTTCTAATAAAGGGCTATCGCCTTGCTTTGGGAGATTCTGTATCGTCTCTATTTATTCATAAGTGCTCTTGAGAGGAGGGGAGCCCTACTAAGGCTCTCCCCCAGGGTTCGTGGACTCCCTTCTGGGGTTGAACCTAATTTTTATAACAAAGGTGCTACTGGAAGGGATTTATTTATTTATTTTATTTTGTTTTGACTGTGGCAGGCCAACACGGCTACCTACCTGTAACTACTTCTGGGTTAGCAGAGTTTGTAACCTGAAGTGTTTGTAACCCAAGGTACCACACTGTATAAGCAGTTGTTTTGCCCCTGTTTCCCAGTTCAATAAAGGTTCTTGCTTTTATCGCTGTGTCTTGCCTCTTGCTTTTTACCACACCCTTCCACCAGCATTTAGCAATTACTGGCAGCATTCCCCAGCCTGAGCCAGGGAACCCAGGACAAAACTTTACCTTCTCCAGCAGCTCCACCAAGGGAGGCAGGAGGCCGCAAGTGATGAGCTGCTGTATCTGGCTGCTGGGTCCTGCTGCAATGTTGCTCAAAGCCCAGGCTGCCTCCTTCTGTATGGAAGGCTTAGGGTGGTGCAGGAGGTGTGGCAAGACAGACAGCACACCGGCGTCGATGGCCATCTGTGTCTGCGCGTCTGTGCCGGTGACTACGTTGCCCAGAGTGCGGAGAGCTGGAGTCTTTAAAAAAACAGAATCCAGAAAAAGTATAGACTAAGCAGGGGTGCTGGAGACGCCGCCGGTATTCTGAGCGTAACACAACAAATATGGGGATGGGTGGATTTGTGCATGCAAGTTCCTCTCAGGCTCTCAGTTTTCCAATCTTTGAAGTCCGGTTCTCCACACTGGTTTGTGAATTCTTTTAAAGAGAGCCCTCCTTTAAAAATTCACCCACATCTTAGTGTTAATTTTTCCCGATTGACATACAGTACTTTTGGCAGGCCATTTCCCCCAATGTAATACATCCTGTGTGTTACGCATACAAAACAATGCAGTGTTTCTCAAACTTGTGTCGCCAGCTGTTGTTGGACTACAACTCCCATCATCCCTGACCACAGGGTCCTGCTAGCTAGGGATGATGGGAGTTGTAGCCCAGCAACGGCTGGCGACCCAGGCTTGAGAAACACTGCAATGCATTATCGTCAGAAATATTTGCATCTTAATACCCCAATATTTACATTATTGCACTCGTTATTTGGCCAGAGACCTGCATTGTAAAATTCTGTTAAGTGCAGGTTTTGAAGCAAGGCTGTGCTTCTGTTCCTGTGTTGTTGGGATATGAACTGAAATGAATTTCTGGCCCATCCCAACAGATGACCTGTGTCATCGAGGGAAAGGGATAAATATATTTAGCAGTAGCATGCAAGACTATGTAGCACTGCTTTTCCTAAACACCTCTTATGCGGGTGGCACTGTGGTCTAAACCACTGAGCATCTCGTGCTTGCTGATTGGAAGGTTGGTGGTTTGAATCCCCGTGACGGAGTGAGCTCCTGTTTCTCTGTCCCAGCTTCTGCCAACCTAGCAGTTCGAAAGCATACCAGTGCAAGTAGATAAATAGGTACCACTGCGGCGGGAAGGTAAACAGCGTTTCCATGCGCTCTGGTTTCCGTCACGGTGTCTCATTGCGCCAGAAGTGGTTTAGTCATGCTGGCTACATGTTCCGAAAAGCTGTCTGTGGACAAACGCCGGCTCCAGAACCGGTGCTAGGCTTTATTGCGCCCTAGGCGAGACCACCTTCTGGCGCCCCCCGCCTGCTTTAGCGGGAGGTGGGGGTGGTGGAGAGGCAAGCAGCAGTTTCTCCATCCCGTCCTGCCCCCCGCCAAAGCCTGCTTTAGCGGGAGCTGGGGTGGTGGTGTAGGGGGCAAGCAGCACCTCTCCGCTACAGCGGAGAAGCTGCTGCTAGCCCCCCGCCCAAGCCTGGCCAGCGCCCCCTCCATTTTGGCGCCCTAGGCAATTGCCTAGTTCGCCTTAATGGACGCGCCGGCCCTGGCCGGTTCCCTTGGCCTGAAAGCAAGATGAGCGCTGCAACCCCATAGTCGCCTTTGACTGGACTTAACCAACCAGGGGTCCTTTACCTTACCCTTTTTTTTTACCTTTACTTACCAGGATTGGCAGGTCTGCGTAGGCCAGGAGCTGCACCAGCCGCGGCAGCACCCCAGCTTCCACCACCACATGGATGCGGTCATTGGAGCCATCCGTCAGGTAAGAGAAAGCCCAGCTGACGTCCGCAAGGATGCCCTCGTCGTCATACTGCAGAAGGTTCATGAGCATGGGGAGTATCTGCTGCACAGCTGCCATGGGAGGATACGGGTTTTTGCCTCTGCAGAGGTTGGACAGCGTCCATGTGATGTTGCGCAGGAACCCAACCTGGAAAACCAGAATCATGTCCAAGGAAACCATTGGCTGAAACCAGAGTGGGGAAACAGAACTTCCAAAGACTCTAGGGCAATGGGTTAAGCTATGCTTATTGAGAGATCCATCACTTCCAGAGAACAGCCAGCCCCTAAATTTTGGAGTAGTGGCAGGAAAATTATTACATTCACAGATAGCCTTCCACATGTACGTCCCAAGGCAATTTACATACATATGAATGAATGAATGAATGAATCTTTATTTGCATCAGCCATTGGCCATAGCAATAAAACAACAATACAATATACAAAGAATAGAAATAAAAAGTCAATTATATAAAATACATTTTAGGGTTTTGAATCAATAGTCAAATAGTGGATCTTATTCTGATTGTCCCAGCTAAAAACCTTGCAGCCTTTGCTGTCACCTGTTCATCTTGATCAGCCAAACTTTACAGAAATATGCTTCAAAAGGCTAATTAAAAAAAACAACAACTACTAAATATTCTGAAGAAGTGTGCATGCACACGAAAGCTCATACCAAGAACAAACTTAGTTGGTCTCTAAGGTGCTACTGGAAGGAATTTTTTACTTCATTTTGTACTAAATATCCATTTAAACACACAAATAATAATACAGTCATACCTTGGAAGTCGAATGGAATCCATTCCGGAAGCCAGTTCGACTTCCAAAACGTTCAGACACCAAGGCATGGCTTCCAATTGGTTTCCGGTTTCGTAGGTGCGCCAGAAACAGTAGCGGAAGTGCCAGACTTTTGGCTTCAGAAAAAGTTCGAAAACCGGAACACTCGCTTCCGGTTTTCAATCGTTCTGGAGCCGGAACGCTCGACTCCCAAGGCGTTTGGGAGCCAAGGTAAGACTGTAGTAATAATAAATTTCTATGCCATCCATCTGATTTGGCTGCCCCAGCCACTCTGGGCAGCTCCCTACAATACAATACAACCTCAAATACTAAAATCTGGAATAATTAGAATTATATAATAGAATTGTTGAATTGTAGAGTCGGAAGGGACCCCAAGGGTCATCTAGCCCAACCCCCTACAATCTAGGGCTCTCAACGAAAGCATCTACGACAGATGAGAACCTTCTCATCACTCTGGAAAAGAGGTTGTCAACAATGTCCTCATTTGTTTTTTTCAAGAAGTACAGGCAGCGAGTGCCCGTTGGATCTCAAGGAATAGAACAAGCCTTAGAACAAGGATTAGTTCAACTCTGGTCTTCCAGAGGTTGTTGGACTACAGATCACATCATCCCTGACTGCTGGCCAAGATAGCTGGGGCTGCTGGAAGTGGGAATCCAGCAGGATCTGGAGGATTACAGGCTTCCCATCCCTGGCCGAGTGGCAATTGTTCTTGAAACTGCAATGTCTTGCACCCAGATGTTGAGCTCTTGTATTCCCATTAGCTACCAATGGCTGTATCCAGCCAGTTCTTGAATTACAGAGTTAGCAGAGGACCCTCCTTTCTTCTGCATTTCCCCCTCTCCGTTCAAAAGGGAGAGCATGATTTGCAAGGTCAAGGGTGCTGTGGGTTGATTTCAATCAGGTCTCTCCCACTAATTCAAGCCTATCCTCTTCTATTCATCAGCTGCATAGGTCAAGGGATTACCGTATTTTTCGCTCCATAGGGCGCACCGGACCATAGGGCGCACCTCGTTTTTAGAGGAGGAAACAAGAAAAAAATTTTTTCTGGTTTTCCTCCTCTAAAAGCCCTGTTTTTTTGAGGATCAGCTAAAAGTTTTGCAGCTTTTTTGCAAAGGGAAAAGCCCTGTTTTTTTTAGGATCAGCTAAAAGTTTTGCAGCTTTTTTGCAAAGGGAAAAGCCCTGTTTTTTGAGGATCAGCTAAAGTTTTGCAGCTTTTTTGCAAAGGGAAAAGCCCTGTTTTTTTGAGGATCAGCTAAAAGTTTTGCAGCTTTTTTTGCAAAGGGGGAAAAGCAAAGCTCCTTTTGCAAAGGGGGAAAAGCAAAGAGGAAAAGCCCCGTTTTTATGGGGTTCAACTCACATTTCTGCAGCTTCTAAAGGAAAGGGAGCCTTTTCTACAGTTTCCAGACAGATAATCTAATCAGCCAGTCACATGTCGCTGGGGAAACAAACAACCTCCCTCTGCAGCACATTCAACAATGGAGGCCTGGGCAAGAGGGCGGGGCTGAAAGGGAGCCAGGGACTCTTATCTCTCTCCCGATCTCTTGCTGATCAGCTGCTGAGCGGGGTCCTTTCAACACCCCCTTTTCTCTTTGTAAAATAAAAAGCACGATCCTCTTTTGGCCCCTGGGCAATTCGGCTCCAGGGACCACCATTCGCTCCATAAGACGCACAGATATTTCCCCTTACTTTTTAGGAGGAAAAAAGTGCGTCTTATGGAGCGAAAAATACGGTAACTGGTTATCTCAAGGAATTAACCAGGGATCAGCAAACTTTCAGCAGGGGGCTGGTCCACTGTCCCTCATACCTTGTGGGGGGCCAAACTATATTTTTTGGGGGAAATGAACGAATTCCTATGCCCCACAAATAACCCAGAGATGCATTTTAAATAAAAGCACACATTCTACTCATGTAAAAACACGCTGGTTCCTGGACCATCCGTGGGCCGGAATGAGAAGGCGATTGAGCCGGATCCAGCCCCTGGGCCTTAGTTTGCCTACCCATGGATTAACTGGTCTTCTCCAGAGAGCCATAATTATCTATCTAACCAAGTGGAAGCAGAAACATACCGGAGTGCAAGGTGTCACCAAGGAGAGGAGGGGAGGTATTGCATTGAAGTTGATCAGCACATCTCTATACAGGGGGCCATCACCTACATAGGATAAAACATTGGGAATGGTAGTTACTCTCCGGGTGGGTGAAAACAGCGAAACACGGTCATCTCTCCCTGAACCATCCGTGGTGGCTGGTTTCCATTGGCGCTGATGGGACAGAGAGGAGGAACAGCAGGTGGCGCCAGAGTCAATGCATCTTTTCCGTGGTGGCTCCCCTCTTGTCAAAGGTTCTCCCCAAGGAGGCTCATCTGGCACCTTCACTGCAAACCTTTTGGGTGAAAACATTTCTCTAGAACCAGGCCTTTGGTGGATTGACATTCTAATTAATATGATATAATATAATTAATATAATATAATATAATATAATATATAATATAATATAATAGTTAAATTTTCTAAATGACATTTCAAAATATTCATTTATACAACTTTAAACCAATGACTTCCCTTCTTCTCTTTCAGTGGTTCAATTTGAATACCATACACCAGGGGCGTACCCAGGATCAAAACTGGGGGGGGGGGCAAGCCATGGTCGTTCAGGTTGTGACATTTCAGCATGGAAAAGGCGAATGAAACCAAAATTTTAAGAAAATTATATATAATTATAGCAGTGCTTTATTACGGTAGTTATTACAATTATTTGCTTGAATTTTTTTTAAAATTTTTTATTCTAGTTACATGTCTTATACTAATATCAGTTTTCTGAGACTTCCGGGTCTCCCGCGACTACCATCCGGTCGCGCACTTCGGAGCTCCCGGGGAGCGCACTTGCCGAAGGGGGAAAAAAGGGGTTCGCAAGGCTTCGCGACCCCCCAAAAAAGGTGTCGGAGGGCTTCCGACACCTAAAGGGGAAGAGCTGCGGCGTCGGGGGGGTTCCCGAAGCGAGACGCGGGGCGTCTGGAAGGACGGGACCTGAGACGCCGAGAGTAGCTCTCCCTCCGCCCGGCGAGAAAGCCTGAAACCGGAGGTAACCAGCGGGAGAATTCCAGCTAAAAGTAAGAAAATTAAGCCAAAGACTGAGATTAAAAGAAAAAAAACTCCTTGACTGCCAGGGAGCGTTTAAGGAAAGAAGCGGAGGCGGAATTCGCCAGCGCTGGGGAAAACCCAAAGGAATAGAAGCAAGCGCTCTTCTGGCATTGTAGCGATCTCCTAGCCCTTGGAAACCGGGGCAGGAAACGCCGTTTAATTTTGGCTGTAGAAAGAAATCCTGAGGGGGTGTCAGCCCAAATGTATTAATCGTGGGGTATCTGCTATCCGAGACTGGGTTTGAATAAGGACTGATCAGTGGATGGGACTTTGGTTGGCAGGGCAAAGTAAAAGAGTGTGTGGAAGTATCGGCTAAATTGAACTGCGACGGAATAATAGGCAAAGCAAATCATGAAACTATGAACTGAAATGACAGGGCTCCGCCCCAGAACCCTGAGATAAAGAATTAAAGTTGGTTGCATAGCCTGTGGAGAGGAGAAGAAAAGTCCTGGTCTGGGAAGATAACCAGCCTACAGGAATGACTTAAAGACAAGTAGGAATGGGAAGAAATGAATTTGTTTGGAAAATGAGAAGTGGCTGTGCTTGATAAAAGCCTCCCCCCCCTCCTCCCTCAACATTTGACCTTCTCTTCTGGAGCAGTGGAGGAAAAAAGGGACAAAGAAGAAATATAAAATGGCGTGCTGAACTACTGAAATGACTTCTGCTATGAGGAAAGAAATTGAGGCGTCTCCCTGGTGGTAGACAAAGAGAGACACAGCGCTGCCACCTAGTGGTTGAAAGAGTAAATAACAGGTCTTCCTTAAAATTACATTTTCATATTACCTTCGAAAATTCTTGCCTCTATATCCTGTGGGGGAATTGCTGATTCAGATTATATCAACGTGAGGTTACAATGCACTTGTTAAATCACTATATTCTGTATTGTTAAATCACTATATTCTATATTGTTAAACTATTTTATTCTGTATTGAAAACTCTGAGTTGATGTGAGAAATATCTTGACCCTATTCCTCTATATTATTGTTTATATCATTCCGGGTGTCATTTAAAAGTCTTAATTTAGCCATTTCTTCTTCCCCTTTCTTCTCTTTACCTTCAGCCCTCCCCCACTCTTCCTTTTCACTTTTTTCTTTTTCTCTTCTTTTCTTTCTCTTTTATTCTCTCCCTTCTCTTTAATTAACTTTTATACTTCTTCTTATATTTTTGATATATTTCCTATACACCCTCTTTTTGTTTTTTTTACCTATTTAGTGTATAGCTTTTTAGCGCTAGCTTCTTTTAAGAAAGGGGAGGAAGCAATAAGGGGATTGTATTTAATCTGAAGGGAATGTCTAATACTAATAAGAAGAACACAACATCGGCGATATCTGGAGTGACTGCAGTCACCAATAGAAGAAGCTCGACCCCGGAACTCAATTCAAATATGGAAATGAAGGAGCTAATAATGGGACTGAAAAAGGACATTTCAGAACTGAAAACAGAACTTAAAAAAGAAATGAATGATAACGCTAAAACTATAGATCAAAAGCTTGGATGGAATGGGGTCTAAGATCGATGAAAATGCTAAGATGGTGTCAGAGATTACGGGTAAAATGAATGAGTTGATGTTAAAGAACTCAGAGATTACAAAAACAGTGCAGGAATTGAAAGGTAAAACAATCAATCTGGAGGAAGGGGTGAGAAAGACCCAGAAAGAAAATAAGGAAAGAAAGGTAGAGGTAGATAAAGTGAAGAAAGATATTGAAGAGATGAAGGAGACCCATGAGGCGGTATTAGACGCGATCGCGATGATCGAAATGCACAGAAGAGAAAAAACCCTCAGGCTCAGAGCGATTCCAGAGGAACCAAATGAGCAGATAGAAGATAGAATAACTGTAGAACTAGCCAAGTGGCTAGGGATGGAAGAGTTAGAATTAGCTCAGAACATCGAAAAAGTGTACAGAATCAGATCAAGTTATGCGAAGAAAAACAACTTGGCCAGGGGATTGCCTAATTACTTTTGTCACTATGGAAATTAGAGACAAGATATTACAGACTAGCAGCAAAAATAAGCTCAAAATTGCAGGCTCTGAGATTATTATCCATAAAATTGTACCAACAAGATTACTGAGGAAGCGCGATAAATATAAACCATTAGTTGAAGCATTACGAGATAAATCCATCGCGCACAGGTGGGAGTTTCCAGAAGGGATTTCTTTTTATTTTAAAGGGAAAAGAAGAAGATTTACATCATGGGCAGAGGCAGACAAGTTCAGAAGGACTTATAAGGAGGAGCTGGGAGGGAAAAAGCATCAGGGAAAGGGTGCGGAGAGTGCAGGTAAACAATCGGTAGAAGAAGAAACATAAAAACGTGGATCGGTGGTAAAAAAGGATATTGTGTTCCTTTTTTTCTGGAATTCAAACCTCTCCCCTTTTTTTTCGACTTTGTTTTAAACATTAAAATAAGAATTAAAGTATAAGCAGTGAATAAATAAAGTTGTCCAAGACCTCTTGGAAGGGGGGAAGGAAGGGGGGGGAAAAAAAGAGAGAGAGAGAGAGAGAGAGAGAATAAAAGATCGAGTATGGATCTGAAAACACTAACATGGAATGTCAATGGTTTAAACGAAAAGGTTAAGAGAAACAAGGTAGAACATATATTGTATAAACAGAAACTAGACTTAATTTGTCTTCAAGAAACTCATATTGCGCAACAACACATTAGACTATTGACAAAAAGAAGATTAGGACTGGAGTTTGTGTCATCTGATGAAAGTAAAAAAAGAGGGGTAGTACTTTATGCGAAGCCTAAATTAGACCCCAAATTGGTCTATAAAGATACAGCTGGTAGGATTGTAGTTATTAAAATAACAGCCCAAGGAGAGAATATACTGGTGGCAGGGATCTATGCACCAAATGAAAAAAAAAGCCAATTTTACCAACACTTAGAAGAGATCCTGATAGAATATATGGAAGAAAAGATTATCTTAATGGGGGACTTGAACGGGGTGGCCGTACCGGAATGGGATAGGACCCCAAGAGTATCTAAAAAGAAACAAATAAAGCTGCCAAGCACGTTTTTTGCTCTTGTAGAAACACTAAATTTAGAAGATGCATGGAGAACCCACCACCCGCTGAAAAAGGAATTTACATATTTTTCCTATCCAAATAACACAGCGGGTAGAATTGACGCTATTTGGGTATCTAAAGAGTTAACACCTAAAATATATAAAACAGATATCTATCCAAAAACAATATCTGACCACAGTGCAGTTATGATATGGTTAAAAGGAGAGAGGAAAAGAATAACAAGATGGAGGCTTAATGAAACCCTCCTTAGAGATGAAAAAATTGTTGATAAGGCTAAGGCAACGTTAAAAGAGTATTTTGAACTGAATCTGAAAGACGAAACGGATCCTAATATTGTGTGGGATGCCGGGAAGGCAGGTGATTAGGGGGTTCTTTATCCAGCAAAATGCCTACCAAAAGAAACAGAAGGAGAAAAAAGTCCAGGACCTAATTGAGGAGTTAAGGAAAAAAGAAAAGGAACTATACCACAAGCCAGATGATGAAGAAATAAAGAGAGATATCAAAATATTGCAATCGCAATATTCTATGGTGATCAGTGAAGAGTTAGAGTGGAAATTGAAATTTATGAGGCAGAAAAACTTTGAGCAGGCTAATAAGCCAGGAAAATTCCTGGCGTGGCAGCTAAAGAAAAGGGAAGGCGAAAGAATAATTAATAAGATAAAGTCAGGTGACCAAATCATAACAGACCCTAAGGAGATCCAAAGAAATTTTGTTGACTTTTACAAACAGCTGTACAGAGAAGGAGAGGAGAAGATAGAAGATATAAGAGAGTATCTTAATCAAGCCAGCATACCAACGATATCAGAAGAGCAAAGAGATCTACTAAATGGGCCGATTACAATTTGGGAAATTCAGAATGCAATTAAGAATTCAAAGAGTGGGAAATCGCCAGGTCCGGACGGCCTAACGGCTAGTTATTATAAAAAGCTAGAGGACATAGTGGCGATGCCTCTCAAAAATATTATGAATAAAATTCTGAAGGGAGGTGATATCCCCGAAACCTGGAAGGAAAGCTATATAACTTTAATTCCAAAGCAGGGAACGGATCTTATGAATGTAGCCAATTTCAGACCAATATCATTACTTAATAATGATTACAAGCTATTCGCCTATATATTGGCAGAAAGAACTAAAAAGGTGCTTCAAAAAATTATCCACACAGATCAGGCAGGATTTCTCCCTGGAAGGCAAATCCAAAACAATATGAGAATTATAATAAATCTATTAGAATATCTGGACACAAGAATAGATAAGCCGGCTGCATTTATGGCAGTCGATGCTGAAAAAGCATTCGATAATGTGTCATGGAAATTCATGAGCTCTATAGTGCAACAACTGGCAATGGGGGATAAATACTGCAATGGAATAAACGCCATATATAAGAAGCAAAAAGCTAAAATCATTATAAACGGAAATATTTCTCAAGAATGTGAAATTAACAAAGGGACAAGACAGGGGTGTCCGTTATCGCCGCTGATATTCATTTTGACCATGGAAATATTAAATAACCAATTAAGAAATGATGGTAATATAAAAGGCATCCGGCTAGGGGAAAATTGTTATAAATTGAAAGCCTTTGCGGATGATTTAATGATAATGACAGAAGACCCAAAGGAGAGTCTAGTAAAGGCTCTAGAAATTATCCAGGATTTTGGTAAAGTCTCGGGTCTAAGATTAAATTACAATAAAACCAAATTACTAGTTAAAAATGTATCAGAAAAAGATAAAGTGAAGATTGAGGAGGCGACACGAGTAAAAACTTATGCAAAAATTAAATATCTGGGTATATGGATATCGGATAAAAATATAAATCTCTTTGATGACAATTATAAGAGATGCTGGGAAGGGATTAAAAAAGATCTCCTACTCTGGAATAAGTTAAAACTTTCATTTCTTGGACGAATAGCGACAATTAAATTAAATATACTACCAAAACTGCTTTTCTTATATCAAACTATTCCAATAATAGGGAAAACCTCATGTATAGAAGAATGGAGGAAGGAGATAATGAAATTTATTTGGGCGGGCAAGAGGCCAAGAATTAAATACAAAATACTTATAGATAAAAAAGAAAGGGGTGGATTTGGTCTCCCCGATCTTAAAATATATTACGAAGCCGTCTGCTTAGTATGGCTGAAGGAGTGGCTCTTACTCTGTGATAACAAATTATTGGACCTTGAAGGATTTGACTTACGATATGGATGGCACGCTTACCTACAGTATGGTAAATACGCAGTGCATAAAGGTTTTACTAACCACATAATCAGGAATGCGCTTTATAGAACATGGGATAAATACAAAAGAATACTAGAGCCAAAAACTCCAAAGTGGATATCCCCTATAGAGGCTAAAGCGATAAAAAGAAGAAATATGAGAGCCAACTGGCCTACCTATAACACCCTATTGATAGATGACAACGGAGAACTCAAGTTAAGAAAGTATGAAGAAATAAAAGATCAACTGGGAGGGTGGTTGGATTACCACCAATTACATGGAGTATTCCAACAGGACAAAAAGATAGGGTTCTCTAAAGTAACAACGAGACTGGAGATTGAGATAATGAATAACAACAAAAAAGTAATTTCAAAAGCCTACCAATTATTATTGGAATGGGAGGTTATGGAGGAGACAGTAAAGCCATCTATGGTGAGATGGGCCCAAGACATTGGGCGACCAATAATGATGGAGGAATGGGAACATCTGTGGAGGGTCACTATGAATTTTACAAATTCAAGTAGGATAAAAGAAAATATGATGAAAGTGCAACACAGATGGTACCTTACTCCTTCAAGATTGGCAAAAATTTATAAAGGTTCTAGTAGTGTATGCTGGAGATGTGGGGATAACAACGGAGATCTTTACCATATGTGGTGGGTCTGCCAAAAAATCAAAAAGTTCTGGGGTTCGATATATGAAGAGATAAAAAAAATGCTTGGAATTACTTTTCCTAAAAAACCTGAATCCTTCTTATTGAGTATTGTGAATACTGAAATTCCCGTGAAATTGAGAGAGGTTTTTCTCTATGCCACGGCGGCCGCAAGAATTCAAATCGCAAAAAAATGGAAAGAGCAAGAACCGCCTTTAGTGAGTGAATGGCAAAGTGAGCTACAAGAACTTGCCGAAATGGCTAAGCTGACCAATAACCTGAGAGGGGGATCAAGGCAAAAGTTCCAAGAAAAATGGAGCACTTACATAAAGTATGTACAAAAATATACTAAAGGACAAATAGCTATGCCAGCCTTTTAAATAGTCTTGGAGATAAATAGAGGAAGTCAATAGAATAATAAGGTACCGTAGACATTATAGCGAGATGATGATGTAATGAGGATATGTAGACTTGTCGACTTACGCTTATAAGTAAGATCTGGTTATATGTTTGGGTTGACAGGAAGTCAATGGGGATGGTGGGGGGGTTTAATTATTATTATTATTATTATTATTATTATTATTATTATTTTACTTCTTTTTTCTTTTTTCACTTTTTATTTTATTTATTATTATCCAGCTTTCTTGGGATGAAGTTTCTTTTAGAAGTATGGTGTACAATATTAAAGTATTCTACAAATTGTATGGTACATAAGATTACACTACTACAAAAAATAATTAGGATTTGTGTGTAGACACAAATCTAAAGAGTAAGGAGAATCGGAACAAATAATTGAACAAAAATGATAACAAAATACGATACTAATCTTATGTTTAAAATCCTTTGTATTTACTTGTATCAGGAATCCTTTATCTTATCTGTACCTGGAATACTTACCGTTTATATTTGTATAATACTGTATAAATGATAAATAAACTCTATTGCACAATAAAAAAAAAAAAAAAAAATACTAATATCATTTTTCTTGGGTTTGAAGAAAACTTGTTCAAAACTTTCGTTTCAATCCAGTCCTGATTTTCCTTGAAGAATTTCCGATGGACGCTCATCAAACACAACCCAGTCAGTCTGTCCTCTCCCATTGTACTTCTGAGCCAGGTCTTTACCCTTCGAAGGGTACTGAAAGATCGTTCAACAGTAGCCGTGGTGGACGGGAAAGCACTTAAAATACTGATCAACTAGCGGCGGGCGGCTCAGTTTATATAGTGACGCGGAACTCACTAGACCCCTCTAGAAGATTCCCTCTTCTCTCTGCTAGAGCCCGCTAGAGACCTCTCCCTCCCTTGAATCCCACTGGCTGGCTGACATAGATTCCTCTACCAGTCGCTAGGTGGCTCTAGATACTTCTCGGTTTTTACACCATTTCAGTGTGGTAAACAACTGATTATTCGCCATCGCCCTACCTAATTTTGTTTCGTTTCATCACTTTATAACCATTTAATTTTTTTTGCTTCGGGGGGCCAGCTGCCCCCCCTGTTCCTCGCTGGGTACGCCCATGCATACATCCCTGCATTTTTTACATGAACTATACCATTCAGCAATCCATTATTGTGGACGCGGGTGGCACTGTGGTCCAAACCACTAGCCTCCTGGGCTTGATCGGAAGGCTGGCGGTTCAAATCCCCATGACAGAAACCCTGGCTCCCTCAGCCTGAAAATGAGATGAGCGCCGCAACCCCATAGTCGCCTTTGACTGGACTTAAGCATCCAGGGGTCCTTTACCTTTACCAACTTATTACATCCATCAAAACCTATTTACACTGTTGAATATATCATAATGCTACCAGCGTTTTTAAATAAACACAATTTTTTCCCATGTGGGACATTCTATGGCCTTTTAAATGTGTTTGTGGAAGGGGCATTATTAGTTTGTTTTTGTTGTGTTATTTATTTTGTGTTCTGATTTTGTATTTTTATGTTGTGAACCACCACCCTGCAACCTGCGGTATAAAGGTAAAGGGACCCCTGACCATCAGGTCCAGTCGTGTCCGACTCTGGGGTTGCGGCGCTCATCTCGCTCTATAGGCCGAGGGAGCCAGCGTTTGTCCGCAGACAGCTTCCGGGTCATGTGGCCAGCATGACAAAGCGCTTCTGGTGAACCAGAGCAGCGCACGGAAACACTGCCGTTTACCTTCCCGCTGGAGCGGTCCCTATTTATCTACTTGCACTTTGACGTGCTTTCGAACTGCTAGGTGGGCAGGAGCTGGGACCAAGCAACGGGAGATCACCCCATCGCGGGATTCGAACCGCTGACCTTCTGATCAGCAAGCCCTAGACTCTGTGGTTTAACCCACAGCGCCACCTGGGTCCCTAACCTGCGGTATACAAATCGAATAAATAATAATAATCGCAACCCTCCCCTAGTTCACTTCACTGTGCATCTGGGAAAGCCGTAAGGTTTTCTGCTGACCAGGCAGGATGGACCAACAAGTTGAGTGTGGATCCTAGAATCTTTTGGGCATCCTGCATTGGGAACCAGTTATATGAGGGTCACAAGAGAACTGGGTTCCAGCATGGGCAAGCGCCCCTTGAACTGGGATTGCCTGCCTTTATGACTGAACTAGCCTGGCATGTTGATGGTCTGCTACTTGTCGGCTCCCCCAAATGTTGATGGTTTGTCTCACACTGACTAAGACCCAGCGGTTCATTGGCTGCCATCTTGGAAATCCAAAAGCACCGCCACTTACCTGCTATGTTCCCCAAGGCCCACACAGCCTGCTCACAGATATGCATCTTTGGAGAAGACAAGATGACTATCAAGCCTTGCACGGCATTGGCCTCCACGACGGCTCTGGTCTGGTCGGATGTCCCAGAAGCGATGTTAGTGAGCGCCCAAGCAGCCTCCAGTTGCAAGCTTGGAGCATCGTGATGATACAAAAAGTCCACGAGTTTAGGAATGACCCCAGCTTTAACCACTTGGTCAATGGGAGGGTTCTTCTGTTGAGAGAGTAGTTTCCTGTGGATGGGGAGATGGATGACAGCCTTAATCAACTATTTAGCACAGGTCGGCTGACTTCAGCCTTGCAGGACACACTGTTTTAAAAAACAAACAAACCTGAAGTCCCAATATCCAGCAACCAGAACCGTGAGCAAAATAGTAGCTGGCTGAACAGAGTGCCTCTGTAAGGCCAACACAAGCTCAGCCCAGTAATTTGTAATCAGCACCAAAAGGAAGTCCACCAATCCTTCCACACTAAATTCCATTTCTGGTTTTCCCTTTCATTGTTTTTATAGCAATTTAATAGGGGGGAGGGGAGGGAGAGACAGGAAAGCTTTTCAGTTGTAGCTATTGGTAAACAACTCAGAGTCAGAAACCTTCGTTGCTCACCCAGAGAGCTACCAGGGAACTCCCAGTTAACTTCTACTGCTCCTGATTTTGCAATGCCAGTAGAACCACAACATATTGCCAGTAGAACCACAACAGATTGCCAGTAGAACCACAACAGGTCAGTGAATACAAAGTCTACATATACAGGATTTCAAGCTGTGGCCACATGCTGTTGCAGAAACAATATACATTGGTGGCTTCAAATGCAGTGATTCTATTGGTCCAGGCCCTACCCACCAGAGCAGGATAAAACAAGCTTGCTCCATCTTCCATGTGACGGGCCTTTAAATATAGTCTCCTCCTATCTAGGCTAAACATGCCCAACTATCTCAGCTGTTCCTCCTAAGGCTTGGTTTCCAGACCCTTGATCATCTTGATCACCCTCCTCTGTAGCTTTGTCAACATCCTTCCCAAATTGTGGCTCCCAGAACTAGACACAGGACTCCAGGTGTGGTTTGACCAAGGCAGAATAGAGCAGTACGATGACTTACTTGTCTCTATCAAAATTAATTTTGTTAGTTGGGGCCCAGTACTCCAATCTGCTAAAGTCATCTTGAAGCCTTCCTTTGCGATTTCTCCTTCCTTCCACTTCTCCCTTATTACATCTCAGCTCATCTGTAAGCTTCCTTTGGTTCTGCTGGGTAGCAGAACAGATCCCAGTACAAGGATGGGGCTCTGCAGCTGTGGCAAGGAAACCTTTGCCCTGCCTTGCCATCCAAGATATTTCAGAAGGCTTAGCCATCCCAGCAGATGCACTAGGGAAGAGCTTAAAACAGAGGCAGCTCACCTGTGGCCCTCCAGATGTTGCTGGACCACAACTCCCATCATGCCTTGCTGGCCGGGAGGTGTAGTCCCAACAATATCCCAAAGGGCACTGGAAAGGGGAAGGTGGCGCTAGAGGAATCAGCTTTGCCTTCACATACCTGATGGACATGGTTGCCTTGAGATGAAGATGTTGATCGTCTGATTTCAGCGCCTCGACCATTTCCTCCAAAGGAATTTGAGCAGCCTGGGTTAGGGAAGAAGGGAATTATGAATCAGGCATGACAGGGGCCACAAGACCAGAGTGCCAATGGCCATGGGCGTTACGAGGGGGGCGGTACGCCCCGTGTTCCAGGGGAGGGGGTGACACTTGGGCCAGCCCTGCCCCGCTGGCGGACCGGGGTCCGCCCGCCGGTGCCGCTATGGGGCTGCCCCACGTGACTGGGACGGGGGAAGCCCCAGGAGCTGGCACTTCTTGGCGGGTCGCCGCTGGAACAGCAGCACCGGCGGGATGGGCTGTGTAGTTCATCTCAGCCGGCGCTGCTGCTCCCCGGCGACCGAGCGCCGGCTCCTGGGGCTTCCCCCTCCGGAACAGCAGCAAGTCTAAAACACGCCGTGTTCTCTTGCCTGTTAACTTGGAGATTTATAGGGGCTGGGGAATGCTAGCAACCAGCCAGCCCCCTTAACATGCTCCCATTTTGGGGTCTAATTGTTGCTCCCTGCCTGAGGGGGCCCCACCCAGCAATACTTGATCACAGGATCACTACTTTACGGCAGCGAGTTCCATAGTTCCACTGTGATCTGCATGAACAAGTCCCATCTTTTATCCGTTCTTAATCCTCCAATTGCTCACCAATTCTATAGTTACGAGGGGGAGAAAAACCTCCTCATTCAACTTCCCCCATGCCATGCATGGGTTCCATAAACTTCTAAAGACTATGGGGTTGTGGCGCTCGTCTCGCTTTCAGGACGCGGGTGGTGCTGTGGTCTAAACTACCGAGCCTCTTGGGCTTGCTGATCATAAGGTTGGCCGTTCGAATCCCTGCGACGGGGCGAGCTCCTGTTGTTCGCTCCCAGCTCCTGACAACCCTAGCAGTTCAAAAGCACGTCAAAGTGCAAGTAGATAAATAGGTACCACTCCGGCGGGAAGGTAAACGGCATTTCTGTGCACTGCTCTGGTTTCTGTCACAGTGTCCCATTGCACCAGAAGCGGTTTTGTCATGCTGGCCACATGAGCCGGAAAGCTGTCTGTGGACAAACGCCGGCTCCCATGGCCTGGAAGAGAGATGAGCGCTGCAACCCCATAGTTGCCTTTAACTGGACTTAACTGCCCAGGGGTCCTTTACCTTACGACCCCCTTGATCATTTTGGTTGCTCTGGCCAGGAACGACTACAACAACTGGGTTGCATCCTGTTCTAAACTGGGTGTGTAAAACCAGCCAGATGGGCAGGGTATAAATAATAAAATTTATTATTATTATTATTATTATTATTATTATTATTATTATTATTATTAAAGTGGGTTGCAGCAGCAGCCCCATCACCCTACAAATACATGGTAGTGGGTCTCCAATTACCTATTTGGAGTGAAGTTGGAGGCTACATCTGGAAATTCTGAAGGCAGCTGCTATAGAGCAGGTAGGCTAACCAGAGGCCTTCCAGTCCAGATGTGTTGGACTACGACTCCCATCATCCTTGACCATGCTGGCTGGGGCTGATGGGAGCTTGAGTCCAACTATATCTGCAGTGCCGAAAGTTAGCCACTCCTCTCAAAAGTATACTTCCTCTCAGCCGAGAGGAGATATGATAGCCATCTTGAAATATCTCAAGGGCTGTCACATGGGAGATGGAGCAAGCTTGCTTTCTCCTGCTGTGGAGGGTAGGACTCGCATCAGTGGCTTCAAGGGACAAGAAACAAGATTCCAACTAAACATACAGAAAATCTTTCCGACAGTAAGAGCTGTTTGACAGTGGAAAGGACTCCATCGGGAGATGGTAAACTCTCCTTCCTTGGAGGTTTTTAAGCAGAGGTTGGATGGCCATCTGTCACGGACGCTTTAGCTGAGATCCCTGCATTTCAGGGGGTTGGACTAGATGACCGTCGGGGCCCCTTCCAACTCTACAATTCCATTTTTCTGTGTGCATACCTGATTCTTCTCTGGTGTGAGGTCATCTTCTGTGTCGACACTGATGTTCCTTCGCTTCAAGATCTGCAGGTCCTTCCTCGCCTTGCGAAGTTCAACTTCCGTTTCCACTCTTTGTCTTCGCATTTCCTAGAAAGGGAGACAGTCAAATATTGCTAAAAAAAACAAAAACAAAAGTAAATGTTACAGTCTTGGGGTGGCTGTGATGACAGGGCCAAGTCTTAGGTGTAGGCACTGTAGGGCCTTCATCTCAGCAGTCTAATCTAGGGAGGGGCCTCCAACTTTTTTGAAGGGGGGGGGGTTCAAGCCCCTGCCAGTAATTCCAGCACCAACTTGAACAACTCAAGTACTATGCTGCAACATTTTGTTGCAGTTCCTACTGTCTCAATTATATGGAGATTCCTGGTCTGCAAATTCCATGTCCAAAGCACAAGTTTGCATTTCTGCTCTGCTCCCCTTACTCATAGCTGTCAACTTTTCCCTTTTCTTGCGAGGAATCCTATTCGGAATAAGGGAATTTCCCTTTTTAAAAAAGGGAAAAGTTGACAGCTATGCTTACTGCACATGCCCTGCTGCTTCCTAATCCAGCTAGAGACTCGCTTCTCAGTCCTGGTATGATTCCCCATACTTACTAGAAGGTTTTTGCCTCTGTTTTTGAATTTCTCCATCCGCTTCTGTTGCTCACCGGTGACTGGCATCTTCACAGCTGTCTTCAGGAGACACACAACGGCCGACGGGGCTGCCTGGCACCTAAGGGACCAGAGGCAGATTTCGTTCTGGGTGCTTCCAGACCGTTGCTGCTTTGGGGTGGGGTTCAATCACACACCAGCAAACCCAAGCTGGCAGAATTAAATCTGATTTTGTGCTAGCATCACAACATTTTGGTGGAAGGCAGGGTGAGAGGCAGGGAACGGATGACCTACTGCAATGCACTCTATGTGGGGCTACCTTTCAAGGTGACCCGGAAACTACAACTAATCCAGAATGCAGCCGCTAGACTGGGAGTGGCCACCAAGACCACATAACACTGGTCTTGAAAGACCTACGCTGGCTCCCAGTACGTTTCTGAGCACAATTCAAAGTGTTGGTGCTGACCCTAAATGGCCTCGGCCCAGTATACCTGAAGGAGCGTCTCCAACCCAGACACTGAGGTCCAGCGCCGAGGGCCTTCTGGCGGTTCCCTCACTGCAAGAAGCGAGGTTACAGGGAACCAGGCAGAGGGCCTTCTCGGTAGTGGCGCCCACCCTGTGGAACGCCCTCCCTCAGATGTCAAGGAAATAAACAACTATCTGACTTTTAGAAGACATCTGAAGGCAGCCCTGTTTAGGGAAGTTTTTATGTTTGATGTTTTATTGTGCTTTTAATATTCTGTTGGGAGCCACCCACAGTGGCTGGAGAAACTTAGCCAGATGGACGGGGTATAAATACCATCGTCATCATCCTCATCCCAGGGGGAGAGACTGGGAGAAGAAAGGGAAGCTCTCAGGTGAGAGCTGGGAAGGTCCACCACTTTCTGTGCATGACAAGGGAATTGCCCTTGAGAGAGGACTATTCATTTTCTTTCTTTTGGGCTGTCATACATCACTGGGATTTCAAAGGCGGAATTGGCGTCTGGGAAGAATTTCCAGAAGGTGGCACTTTGTCCTGGATCTTAGGCAAGTCAATCAAACAATCGCAGGTTTGGGGGTTTTTTTTGTAAAAGAAAAGCTCAACAATTTTGGGGTTTCTTTACAAAAAGCTCGACAAAACAACAACTTTCGGGGTGTCCTGGTTTTCATTTTTTGAAATATTGCGACCCTACTTTCTTTTTTTGCTTTTAATTTAGATTAGGTTCTTTTATCTTACTGTAGTATGAAAAACGCTTCCATAAAATCTTATGAAAAAGATTTTGTGCTGTTATTATTACCAGTCATTATATTCCTTACCTACCCTCCACGCCTTACAACAACTTGAAAAATATAATATTAGATTTCTCTGGGAACGCTTGCCAAAAATGTCTTTTGTTTTGTTTCCAAACAGCCTTAGTGGCTCAACTCAGGTCCTGCAGAAGTTAGCTGGAGGACAGATCCCTCCTTCCCTGACCGCTGGCCATTGCATTAGGGAGAATTGCATGCAAAAGTGTGTACACTGGGAGAAAATAGTGCTAAAATCGTCAGACTGGGCACTACTACAGGCACTATATAATACTCATTTGGCATTTGTAAGAACCTGATCATTTAATATAGCAGCACCTAAACTTTGGAACTCCCTGCCTCATGAGATCAAGCAGACGTCTTTGCTATACCCTTTTTGGCGCCTGCTAAAATAATTCCTGTTTCGACAAGCCTACCCAGATGCTTAGAATGTCAAGGTAATTTTAATACGTTTTAGCATTTTATCTTTCATATGTTTTAAAGAAGGATTGTAAGTTTTTTCTTGAATTTCCTGTTTTAGATTTTGTAAACCACTTTGAGGTTTTGTTTTCGTTTTTCCAATCAAGCGGTGAATACAATTTATGTAATAGATAATAAATAAAATGCTGATGAATTTTCAGGACTCTTTTTTGAAAAATAGAACTGAAAGATTGGAAAAAAGGAACCTTATAACAAAAAATGACAGGAAGATAGAAGAATACAGAAAACTAAATGCCAAATATGAAGTCTCTGCAATACAACAACTGAAAGAGTTAAATCCAGAAACTCGTCGTCTATCCTAACAATGTCTCCACGACGTGCAATGATCTGAATAAAAGAAAACTTCTGTTCAACATGCAAAATGTCCCTATAGTTCTTCAGTCATATGTTTTAGATGCTGAAATGTCAACGCAAGATGTTCAAAACATTATGGCAAATGCTTAGGAGTCTTCTCCAGTGGCTTGTTTGGTTATGCAACATCCTTTCTGCATGAGTTCAGCCTAAGCTACAAATAATTTTGCTTTGAAAGTGGAATAAAAAAGCCAATTTTCACCAGTTGCATAAACTAAAAATGGTCCTCTGCCCCACAAATCATACCCAACTAGCACACTTGCCTGCGCCAATGTCAAAAGCCTATGTCTCCACTTGACTCAGGCTTACAAAAACTGGCTACCAGCTGTTAAAAACAATATATAATCATATACGGTAATAGAAAACCACCTCTCTCTCTCTCTGTACACATACAGAAAAAAACTTACTAATGTAAACTTCTGAGTCCTACTGGTCAGGAATTCGTCCTATGAACTCATGCAGAAGGACCTCCTATATATTACCAAACCCTCTTCCTTGCACACCTGACCTTACCATGTCAATCAGGTTCCTACTCCCATTTCTTAGACATTTCCATCCATTCTGTGAAGACTTACAGTGGCAGCAATCGCCAATCTCTCCCCCTGTATATATGAATACAGACGCATAGCTGTCAACCTTTTCTCCCCTTTTTTTGCGGGAAATTCCCTTATTATAGCATTGGGAAACGGCAGGAAGGGCTGACAGCTATGAAAGAGTAACAACCACAACGGCAAGGAGGATGGCACCATTCCTAGCCAGACTGCACCTTGCTCCAATTCTTAACACAGCAGACGTTCGTTCCATGTTCCCATGGAGTCTGTTAGGTGCTTCTGTCTTTAATGGCCCACCTGGTTTTAAATAGTCATCAGCTGGCAACTGAGAGGGGAGAAGGGCAGGCCAAAGTCAAGGGGGCACCAGGGAGACCACCACGGGCCAATGGTTTTTTAAAAGTCTTTGAAACAGCCCTGGTTGAGTGGCCAGGTGGGGGGGAAACCCAGGTCACTGGCAGAGGAAAGGGGGCGAGGGGCGAGGGAGCGCACCATTGGGGAGGGGGGGTACCATTGTGGGCCCCCCAACATGTGCCCCACACACACACCCCACCGCTCCAACGCCACGTCCCGCGGGTGGCGCACTCCCCCTGGGACGCATGCTATGCCCCCGCGGGCGGCATGCTACGCCCCCAGAGGCATGCGCCAGCCACACTCCCGCCTGCTCTCTACTCCCAGGTGCCAGAGCATACAGCTGCTCCACTGACCCAGGTGGGGCTTTTGCCCCTTTAATAAAGCTGTGCAGCAGAGGGAAGGCCAGGGAAGCTTGTTTGGCAAGATGTAGCATGTCTTCTGCAACTGCAGTTTGGTGGGCTGGCTATACCAGCTGAGATCCCCTCTTCTGCCTTACTATTAAAGGTGCAGCTGCCCTGTTCTTTTTTTTGCTACACCTCCTGAGACCCCCATTTCAACCTTGCTATTAAAGGTGCAGGAGCCCTTTGAAGGTAGCCTCTGGCAACCCTAGAATTATTCATTTTTCATGGAGTCAGGGTTGGGTCAGGAGCTGGATTTTAGGAGAAGGGGAGACTACAGGCAGTGAAAGAGAGGGAAAGGTATGGGCAAATCGGACAATTTCAGTTTCTGAGTTTTCCAACCTTAAGTTTTGTTTTTTCCATATTTCCACACCAGCTTGCATTAAAAGAAAAGAAAAAATCCTAGTGAAAATTCATTTGCATTGTAGTGTGAATTTCTCTGGCTAACATACCCATTTTTACAAAAGCGGCTTCCCATAATATAATGCGATCTTGTGCACTATTTTCAGCAATACATGTGCTTCTATGCACACTTTGCTACGGGACATACATTCCGGGGCACATGACAACTATGCTGGAAAATTTGGAGCAGTGTGGATTTCAAAGGATGGTTGCCTTTCAGTCCTCAAATTGGTTTGGATAGTGTGACCCGGGTAGGGTGGCCTTTAAATCTGAATGGAGCCTAATTTATCCCCCGATCCCTAACTGCCAGGTATACACTCAAGCTGCAAGCATGCAGGCAATATTTTGGATCTGGATTGGTCAGGGGGAAGCTTGATGACTTAGTCTTAAGCCAACGGGTGGGCTTTTGAGGGGCGACCCCCAGGAAACTCTGCATCCTGTGGCGCAATGGGTCAGCATGTCTGGCTGTCAACCAGAAGGTTGGTGGTTCGAGCCCACCTGGGGACAACTGTGGGCAGATTTTCTGCATTGCAGGGGGTTGGATGAGATGACCCTCGGGTTCCCTTCCAACCCTACCAACTCTCTATGATTCTTTGAAGAGGGAGGGAGGGAGGATTGCAGGCCTTTCCCCTGATGGAGAAACCCCAGGCTGCTTCTGTAAATAGAAGCCCAAGAGAAAGTTCTGCCCTTGTTTGGACCAATATCCAGCCGCTGCCACGGTGAGGGCACCAAAGGGAGTATTCCAGTTCCGTGCAACAGCTGGGGATTAAGATGCCCCGCCAAAGGGGTGAGTCAGCATTTTGTGTTGTGACTAATAAAATCTCGGAGTCTAAACAGGCACACCCCACCCCTCTCTCTTAAAAGAACTGCACGAGACCCGCTTCCAGACTTTCCCTCCTGGTCTTTCGGTAAAGGAAGAAGCGCCTTCTCCTGTCAATTTGGGCTACTAATTAGTTGCTGCCTCCATGAAAGGAAAATCAATCCACCCTTCTGCTTCTCTCATCCGAAGCAGTTTTCTGTTTGCCCCATGCTTCCTAGGCATGGATCTAAGTGGTTCTGCCTTTGCCCTGAAAAAACCCACTCTTTAGTGCTCAATTGGAACAAACGACAATCCATGGAAAACCCGATTGCCATTTGTTCTGTTTCAGCTTCTCCTGGGGGAAATGGAGCTGTAGATAAGCCCAGAAGGGAGCTTCCCCCCCCCTCATCCTGGTCACAGTCCATTGCCTTGTGTGTGTGCAGAATTGTTGCTTTTGCTCATTTGCATATTTATGCACATGTAACTAAAACTCACACGATTGATTGAAGATGATGTTTTCAGCCTGTCGACAGCCCTAATGATTGTTTATATAGCGGCAACAAGGTGCAGGGCACTTGGCAGAGTAACATCAGGGAAGTGAGGGCAAGAAGCCAGGTACAACAGCACCGCTGTAGCTTCTCGGCGACCCTGCGTCTGCAGCCTAACACAGTAGAGCGCATTTAGCCGTTCAAAACGCGGCTGGAGGAGTAAAGGTTACCCAGTGTTTTCTAAGAGATGGACGCAAAGACAGAGGATAACTGACAAGCCACCGAGGCCAAGGATGGGGAACCTGTGGTCCTCCAGATGTTCTTGGACTCCAACTCTCACCAGCCCCAGCTCACTTAACCAATGATGAGACCAATGACGAGACTTTGGTAGTCTTTCGTAATTTGGTGCCTTGGACGAGGCCAAAACTTGGTGCCCCCAAATGAATCTTCTCAATTATGGAGCTGTTCGATTTTGTGGCTTGGCACCCTGTTCAGGGGAATTGCCTGCAGAACCCTAAATCTGGTGCTGATGAGATGCTGGGAGTTGCAGTTCAGCAACGTCCAGAGGGCCACAGGTTCTCAACCTCTCCCTGGGCATTAAATGTTGCTGTATGAATCTTTTCATGCAAATGGAATAACTTTAAACATAGCAGGCTATATCTGAACCACTAAAATCATCCCCTTTTGGCACCTGCTAAAATCATTCATTCCTGTTTAGACGAGTCTATCCAGATGCTTAGAAAGTTGATGTGAATCTTAACCTATTCTAGTGTTTCAGCTTTTTGTACATATTAAATTATTCCAGTTACAGGTAGGTAGCTGTGTTGGTCTGCCATAGTCAAAAATTTTTTTTTTAAAAAAATCCTTCCAGTAGCACCTTAGAGACCAACTAAGTTTGTTCTTGGTATGAGCTTTCATGTGCATGCACACTTCTTCAGATCATGTGCTACTGGAAGGAATTTTTTATTTTATTTTTTATTAAATTATTGTTTACATTTTTCTTGATTTTCTTGTTTTATCTTTTTGTATACCGCTTTGAGGGTGTTTGGTGTTTTTTTTTACAATCAAGAGATGTAATATATTATTATCTCAATACACACACACATATATATTTATTTAACCTACTGTATTTTGTATAAGTGGGCTCCAAATTTATTTATACAAAATATATTAGGTTAGAAATAAATATATGTGTACATACAATTCTTATAACGATATAGCATACCTTTCTATCTTTTTTTACATTTTCAATTTTTTAAATCTTTATTCTGTGTTGTTTACTTTAACTGTTGTTTTGAAAAAAATTTATAAGAAAACCAATCAAGCGGTGTATAAATTTTTAGGAAATAAAAAGATAAACCAAATGACTTCAATCCAAGCATTGGAATATATATGCATATTATGCATTGATCTGTCTTTTCGGTCTCTCCTCACTGCACTTGACATGAGCCACCCATTGTCCAAATCTGCTTTCACTCTGGCTTCCTTTTCACCGCTAGCCGACCCACGTCTCTCCTTTTACCTGGTGCAACGGAGCCTTGGCTGAAACGGTGCCCTTAATGAGAGAAATCTGCAAGGCAGGGCTTCTATTTTGGCCTCTCCTTGGGTCCCTTGAGCCACAAGGCTGTGTTTATAAAACACCTTATAAGGAAGAAGAGTAAGGAAGAAGAAATCCCCAAGAAACGGAGGCATCACTTGATCTCTCCTGAGGGATCTGATCCTGAGCCAATCGGCTTCTCTTAAGCAAAACCGCCGGTGCTCATAGGGAGAAAGTGATATCTTCAAGACTCTCGCTGTTTGGGTATAAAAGAGACCAGCCAGTCTCTTGTGAACCAGGGGTGTCTCTGTGTCTTGTCTCTCTGGTAGGTACTCCCGGGCCATTCCTGGGAGGAGGCGGGAGGGAATTGTGGTACAGTCTGGATTGCGGTACAGGCAAGAAACTAAAACATGAAGCCTTATTCTATTTCTCTCTCCATGGGGTTAACTGGTATTCTTAACACTGGTATTAACTAGTATTATTTACACTTATCCAGTAACGCTGGGGGAGGTGTTTGGTGGTTTTTGCTATTTTATTTTATGGCTCCTGTTTTGATTAACCGATTGCGTTTGTCCTACTTCGACTGTCTTATTTCTTGTTTGGCAATATCCCGTTTACCGTGACCTTTGTGCCCCAAAGCGGTATATAAATAAACCACACCGTCACTTAAGTGTTGAGAGCCAGTGGCGGCTGCTGGTTCCCTTTGGGACTGGTAGGGTGGAAGGCAGGGAGACCAACATCAGGTGGCACCAGAGAGAGTGAGAGGTAAGGCCAACAAATGGACCACTGGGCCAGCCCTCTGCTGGTTGGAAAGAAAACATAGGCAGCTACAGGAAGAAACTGAACAGATCCCCTATTTATTTATTTTAACCTTGAGACAGTGTGCTGCTTTTTATTTTTCCCTACCCAGGAGCCCACAACACTCTTCCTAGCCTCCTCTTCCTTCCTTCCTGCTGCTGCCTTGTGCCTAATCCTGAGACAAGATGCCGGGCGGATACAAAGGAGAATGTGGGGATGATGTGGATCCCATGCCATTTCTGGCTCCTAGCGAGAAAGAGAGGATTGAGGCTATAAGCAAGCCGTACGATATCAAGAAGTCTGTCTGGGTCAAGGATGAAAAGGAGGGATTTGTCGCTGGGGAGATCCAGTCCGAGACGGATACCCAAGTCACTGTGAAGACGGTGACCAATCAGGTGACTTGGTGGGACAGGAGGGATGCTTTTTGGTCTTGCAAGGTCTTTGATCTGCTCCTTAGCCAAAGGAACACCTGGCAATGCTTTTTGAACTGGAGAAGGAGCATCAGCTGTAGGGAAGTGATGGGGTGGCTGGGCAGGTAAGGAGATGCAACCCATTTTTGCATGAAGAAGTTGGTTATTTATGGGGGAAAAAACCAAAAAAACCCACAACAACCACAACCAAGACTTTGGAATTCTGAATGCCATCCACTAAAAGCGTATGGCACCCCGAGAATCCTGGGAATTGTAGTTTGTGAAAGGTGCTAGGAATTGAGCTCTCATGTTTTCATGTTTTCATACATATTGAAAACATGTTTAATGTTTAATTTAATGAAGAGATAAAGTGGGAAGCCCATGGATGTGCTAATGTACAAATTCAGCCTTACTGAAGCGAACAGGAGGGTAGAATGAACCTATATTTTTGAAGAGTTTTTGTAATAAAAATATATGGATGAAAATGTATTTAGAATTAGATCTATATGTGTCGGTGTGTTAAATGTGTATTTGTTCTGTGCATATATGTTTGTATATGTAAGTGTGTATTTTGATTAATAAAATTTATTTTTTTTAAAAAGGAATTGAGCTCTATGGGGGATAAACTACAGATTCCAGGGCTGGATCTAGCTGCATCAAAGAAGCGATTCAGTTAAATGCGTTGTAAACGTCATACAGGGAAATCCCATTGGTGAAAAACAGGACTCCACAGCGCCATCTGGTGCCACAGTGTATAAAGCGCTTTATCTTTACAAATGTAGCTGAGTCCCAGGATTCTTGGGGGAAAGACAAGTGCTTTAAGTGTATGGTGCGACCACAGCCTGGTAGCTGATCCATACTGCTGTTTAAGGTGGAATGTAAGCTTCCTGTCCCCGCACTAATTCTCCTCCAAATCACTATCCTTCTCCTTCAATACGGATTTTCTCATGCCCTCACCTTTTTGAAGTAAAGGTAAAGGACCCTTGGACGTTTCAAAGTACTGTATCCCTGGCCCGTGAAAATCTGGAAGGGGAAAGAGAGAGAAGGCAGTGGTTTGGAGGAGAATATTGTATGGACAACAGAGCATGAATGGAGGTACACGAAGCCGATTGTCCACATTAAACAACAGTATGGATGAGCCTGGAATTGCAACTCAGTCAGGAGTGTTGAAAGCAGAGGATTAGATTATGAGCTCCTGGTTTCTATGGGGCCAGTTTTGTTAGGATGCCTTCAAAACCACTTTGCAATATTTTGGGTCTTACTTGAGAGAGTTTTTCTAACTGATGATTGATTGATTTTATTCTCTGGTGGTGGATTTTTCTGCTGCGTTCGTTCGATGGCTTAACTATCACTGTACAGTGGTAACTCTGGTTGCGGACACTTCTGGTTATGAGCGCCGCTAACCCGGAACTAGCTGGTCCTGGTTGTGAGCTTTGCCCCAGGATGCGTACGGAAATCGTGCGCCGGAGGCACATGCGCAGCGGGAGACCCCATTAGCGAAAGTGCCCCTCAGGATAAGAACGGTTTCAGCTTAAGAACGGACCTCCGGAACAAATTAAGTTCATAACCAGAGGTACCACTGTACTTTCACGTTTCCACCATTGATTTAAGCCCCTGCAGAAAAGGCGTGTAAATACCATTAAGTAAAGGAACATATATACCTCACCATGTTTTGGAAATTTTGGGTGCTGTGCCTCAAGATTTTGCTAAACCGTGACTTCTCCACCCACAGACGGTCACCGTTAAGAAGGATGATGTCCAGCAGATGAACCCACCCAAATTCTACCAGGTCAATGACATGGCCAACATGACCTTCTTGAATGAAGCCAGTGTCCTAGACAACCTGCGCCAGCGTTATGTCCTGATGAGGATCTATGTAAGTGAGAAGATGGGTGAGGGCATCTGAGATAAGCAGGTGCTGCAGAGGCAGTAGACTAGAGATACAGGTAGCTCCTAGGGCTAGATTTGGAAGTCAAGCTGAATGAGGTAGGAAGGATGTGTTGGCCTTCACCTTGGATAAAACAAACAGAAGGTTGAAGACAGAGAGTGACAACACGAGAATGGGCCTTTTCTGCGGTGGCTCCCCGACTATGGAATGCTATCCCCAGAGAGGCTCACCTGGCGCCATCACTACAGGTCTTTAGGTGCCAGGCAAAAACATTCCTCTTTACTGAGGCCTTTAAAGGTAAAGGTAAAGGGACCCCAGACCGTTAGGTCCAGTCGCGGACGACTCTGGGGTTGCAGCACTCATCTCGCATTACTGGCCGAGGGAGCCGGCGTACAGCTTCTGTCCGGGTCATGTGGCCAGCATGACTAAGCTGCTTCTGGTGAACCAGAGCAGCGCACGGAAACGCCGTTTACCTTCCCGCCGGAGCGGTACCTATTTATCTACTTGCACTTTGACGTGCTTTCGAACTGCTAGGTTGGCGTCCTGGTACTTCTGGGTTTTTCGCGGACGTTTGCCGGAATGGATGCTAGACAAGGCGGACGTTCGTGGAGGTATTACTGTACATTTAAAGAAGAATGGAAAATGTTTACTGAATATATGGGTGAAAATTGTGTTCGTTGAAAAACGCTGGTAGCATTAAGATAAATTCAACAGTGTAAATAAGTTTTGGTGGATGTAGCAATGGATTACTGAATGGTTTACTTCATGTAAAATATGCAGGGATGTGTGGTATGCAAAACGAACCACGGAAAGAGAAGAAGGGAAGTCATTGATTTAAATTGATACAGTAATACTGTAATAATAATGGCTGTTTTGTGTTCTTTCCAGACCTACTCTGGCCTCTTCTGTGTCACCATCAACCCTTATAAGTGGCTGCCCATCTACGGATCCCGAGTGGCCCAGATGTATAAGGGCAGGAAGCGTACAGAGATGCCACCTCACCTCTTCTCCATCTCTGACAACGCCTACCATGACATGCTCATGGGTGAGTACAGAGAAGGGCCTCCAGCCACCGTAGTACCTCTGCTCACAAGCTCAGAGGCAGATCACATCCACTGCAGGCAAAATGTCCCCGGTTCCACCTTCCGTTACAGCTGCGAAGGACCTTTAGAGAGCTGCTGCCAGTCAGTGTAGACAACACTGAGCTAGATAGGCTGATGGTCTCACTCAGCATAAAGCAGCTTCCTGTGTTCCAGCACTGGTCCAAGATATTGTCCTAGCTGAGCTGACCAGCAATGAAACCACCAGGACCTCCTTGCACCCCTCCACTGCTTTCGGGAACTGTAGTCACATGGCACACCCCTGCAGAGTTGCATAGACAGTAGACAAAGCTCACTGGTAGAGGATGTGTCTGGCATGCAGAAAGTCCCAGGCTCAAATCCTGGCGTCTCCAGGTAGGACTGGGAAAGGCTTCATGCCTGAAATATTGGAGAGCCACTGCCAAGATGGTCATTGTAGACTAGGGTTTCCCAAACTTGAGTCTCCAGTTGTTGTTGGACTACAACTCCCATCATCCCTAGCTAGCAGGAGCAATGGTCGGGGATGATGGGAACTGTAGTCCAAAAAAAACAACAACAGCAACAGCTAGAGGCCCAAGCTCGAGAAATCTTGACACTATAGACAATACTGAGCTCAATGGACCAATGGTTTGACTCAGTCTAGGGCAGCTTCCGGTGTATCTGTAGAGTGGGGAGATTATAGGTCAACCTTCCACAACCTGTGGGTGCCCAGATGCATTGAACGTCAACTCCCACCAGCCCCAGTTGGCATGGCCAATGGTTGGGGATGATGGGAATTGTAGTCCAGCAAGATCCAGAGGGCACCAGTTTGGGGGGAAAGTGCTTCAGGGGCTGACCCAATACTTTCTGAGGGAAAGATGGTACTTGCCCTCATTCCATGGAACCGCCAGCTGAATCTTGCTTCAGGATAGTGGCAAGCGGGATTGTGTCCTCCTGCCCATCCCTGCTGCCTTTGAAAAATCCAAATGTTAAAATTTGTGGGAAGACAGGAAACAATCAAGCTGGAGTGACTGTAGAGCTGTAAATCAGCTCCATAGGACTTTTAAGACCCTCTTGGCGTGACGTGTTGCTCTTCTTCCTCCCACAGAGCGTGAAAACCAGTCTATGCTCATCACGTAAGTGCATACATTTATTATTATTATTATTATTATTATTATTATTATTATTATTATTGCTGCTGAAAATCTGCCTTGGGTTTAAAATCTGCAAAGCTGCTTACACAGAGTACGAAAAAGGAAGCGACATTAATGCACTGGGCATAGCTGTCAACTTTTCCCTTTTCTTACGAGGAATCCTATTCGGAATAAGGGAATTTCCCTTAAAAAAAGGGAAAAGTTGACAGCTATGGCACTGGGCTCAGCTAGCCTGGTAAAGAAAAGGCGATTTATATGCGCTGTATATGCGATATATCATTGTGCCGCCAGAAGGCGATGTGGAGTCCCATTTTTCTCGGCCTGTTTTCCCTATTTTTAAATTTACAGCGCTTTAAACCGAAGCGCTTCTTTGATGTGTCTAGTTTCAGCCAGGTTCTTAAATAAGAATTAATAAAAAGGATGCAGTTAAAATTTCAACCAGGGGCAATTCACCTTCTTAGACACCTATTGGATGGGAGTCTTCTTAGCTTGGCTTAGGCTGGCATCTGAAATACAGCAAGGAAGACTTCCTTAGGGAGGGAGTCCTACAGCTTTGGTGCCAGCACCAAAAAGATCCTGACCCTTTCACCTATACTTCAGACACTGGGGACACACAAATGAGGGCTGTCAAAGAGGTTCTTAGCAGTTGGTCCAAGGGCCACATTCAGAGACTTATACTGGAGAGATGGAGTGAAAATGAAGTACCTCTGCCCTTTCCCCCCAGAAAGCAGGTCTACCTCATGTGTGAATGACCTTCTGTTGCAGCACGGGGTTGGAGTTAAAAAATATATATTGATGGATATTTTTCAACTTTGTGGTCCTGATTTCTCCTCCTTTATCTCCTCTTTCACATGTAGTGGAGAATCCGGAGCTGGCAAGACTGAAAATACAAAGAAAGTTATTCAGTACTTTGCCAACATTGGTGGTACTGGCAAGGCCTCTACCGATTCGAAGGTAAGAGGTGTTTTTTTTTTTTTTTTACTAGAATGAACCAGGGATTGTTGTCTTTTTTTCTTCTTCTTTTTCGAATTTTAATCTTTATTGATTTTAGATATTAAATCCCTCCACCGCGAAACAACAAAAAAGAAAACAAGTCACCTCACACACAAATAAATTTTTACATAGGAAATATGATTCTTCCATATACAAGTCGTACCTCCGCTTACGTATCCCTCTGGATACGTAAACTTCAGGATGTGAATGCGGCAAACCCGGAAGTATTTTTCCAGGTTTTCGCCCCGCGCGCATGCGCAGAAGCGCTAAACCGCATCGCACGCATGCGCAGAAATGGTCCTCCAGTTGCGAATTCCTCGGGATGCGGCCAGACCTCCGGAACGGATCCCGTTTGCAACCGGAGGTACCGCTGTATTGTGACTTCTGTCATCCTCAATATGCGTCCATCATTACCTTGTTGACTGCATATTTGCATATTTTTTAAACATATTTTTAAACTTACCGTTAATTGTCCATATTCTTGGTAGAGTATTTCATTGCAGAAGTTATTCAAAACATGTCAAAGATTTTATCTGAGAACAATGTTCTTTTAAATATGATTTAAATAAATCCCATTCTTTGTTAAACTCTTGGTTTGTTTGATTCCTGGTTTTCCCTGTCGTCTTTGCCAATTCTACATAATCTAAAAAACTTCACCTCCCATTCCAATTTAGTTGGTATTTTTTATCTCCCCTTCCACCATCTAGCTATTAACATTCTCACTGCAGTAGTTGCATACATAAATATTTTTCTTAATTCTTTCGGTATATCTGCAGCAATAATATCTAATGAAATGGCTTCCAGCTTTTTGATGAAAGTTAATTTGAACATTTTTTAAAAGCTCATTATAGATAGTTTTCCAAATGCTTTTTATCTTTTTACATTTCCACCACAGGTGGTACATTGTTCCCTCTGATTCTTTATATCTCCAGCAAAAATTAGAGCTGGCTTTATACGTTTTCACCAGCTTGCTTGGTGTAATGTACCATCGATAGAACATCTTCGTGTAGTTTTTTTTAGTGTATAGCAAGCCGTAAATTTTATGTCCTTTCTCCAAAGCTTTCCCCCAAAATGCCATCTGAATATTATAACCAAAGTCTTTAGACCATTGAATCATCACAGATTTAACCTCCTCTAGCACGTCCCAATCCAGTAACAGTCTATACATTTTGGAGAGTAACAGTCGTCATGTACCAGCTGAAATGCAGGCATTGTCTGGAATAATATGTTAATCATTAGCTGTTGTGAAATTCCTCCATGATAAAACTGTGTTGCTGTTGTTACTACAGTTGATTTGTCCTTTTAAACCACCATCTCAAGGTGATTTACACATTTTTGTTTTTCTTGGGTAGGGTTCCCTGGAAGATCAAATCATCCAGGCTAACCCTGTACTGGAAGCTTTTGGAAATGCCAAAACAACGAGGAACAACAATTCTTCCCGCTTTGTAAGTACGAGAATCTGAAAATATTTTGAACCTTTCTCCCCTCCTTATTATGCACTGATTCAAGATCACCAGTATCAAAGCAATGATTCTTCAACGTCAACTTCGTTGGACTGGTCACGTTGTGCGGATGCCTGATTGTCGTCTTCCAAAGCAACTACTCTATTCTGAACTTTAAAATGGAAAGCGTAATGCTGATGGTCAACAAAAGAGGTTTAAAGACTATCTCAAGGCAAATCTTTAAAAAAATGTAGTATAAACACCAACAATTGGGAAACACTTGGCTGCAAGCGCTCTGACTGGAGAATAGCCTTTACCAAAGGTGTCATGGGCTTTGAAGACGCTTGAACTCAGGATGCAAAGGAGAAATGTGCTAAGAGGAAGGCAAATCCACACCGTAATTAACTCTCACCCGGAAACCCATGTCCTCACTGTGGAAGGACGTGTGGATCCAGAACTGGCCTCCACAGTCACTCAGGGACTCACTGTTAAAACTGTGTTTATGGAAGACATCTTACTCGGCTACAAGGGATCGCCGAAGAAGAAGTAGATGCACTGATTCACACATGCATACACACCACTTGCTTGGTCTTCAACTAATGACCTAGCGCTTGTTGACTCTCAGTTGTCTACATTGAAGGTGACTGTATCACTTTATGAGGTGATAACAATTATTTCGCCCTTTGCTGGCTGGGACTGGTGGCAGTTGCAGCCCAAAAGGTCCAGAGGGCACCAGGTTCGGGAATCTGACATAGTGTTGGGTCTTGGCAGGTTTCCACTAGAAAGGCATTCCACAAGGAAGGCACCACCACTGAAAAGACCATGCACTTGTACTGTTTAATCTTTCCTGGTTAAAGATATTGCCATCTCCATTAACTGATTTGCCTCTTGTTCTTCTTCCCAGGGTAAATTCATCCGAATCCACTTTGGTAGCACAGGAAAACTGGCTGGAGCTGACATTGAGAGTTGTAAGTATCCAAGTTCGGCTAATCTCAACCCCGAAATCCAATTTAGGTGGAATTTGGCAGTAACCTGTTTACTCAGGCAGTATATGTGTCTAAAATAGACATATGCAAATGTACACAGATTTAATCAATTGATTAATCAAGGTATTAATAGAAAAATAAATTGAATAACTGACCACATTTTTCTAATAAACTTGGTAACGGTGCTAACAGGAAGTTACAGAATAAATGATGCAGAATTATGCAGGTCTGCTCACCTCACAGTCGCTTCATTTAGTTTTTCTTGGTCCAAGATTTTGATTCCCTGGAGTCAGAATTTAATGTTGCTTGTGCAGCCAGATCGCCCCCACATCGTTAAAAGACGATATTTAAGAAACATTTATATTATGTACTATCGTTTTGTCTTCTCTTTTGCTGGTCTATGACCGTAATAAAGTTTATTATCTATCTATAATGTTGCTTGTGTGTGGCATTGCAGTTCAATTAAGTCATATCAGAGCAACAGAGCTGACTTCTTAAGTGTTTGGATGCTGTCTACAGTATCAACTTAAACCTGGGTGCACTTTGTATTTCAGATCTCCTAGAGAAATCTCGGGTCATCTCTCAGCAACCTGCTGAAAGGGGCTATCACATCTTCTACCAGCTCCTCTCCAATAAGAAGCCAGATCTTGTTTGTATGAAACTTTTCCCTGTGTATTGGTGGGGGGGGGGCTGCAAGAACTGGGGCTGGGGGACAAATTCAGTTTCCATTTAATGCCAAATCTATAATTCACACATTCTAAAACAATTTGTGAACTGAAGCGCAGCCATCCTTCAAGATTCTCCCTTTTCGGAATTTTGTAATGCAGTTCTCCAACAAAACAATGTTTATAAAAATGTATCGGTTAGCAGAAAGCATACATAAAAATCAATGTGTTAGTAAGAGAAATCAAGATTTTTTAAAGAATATAAAATGGCATATAGCTGCAGAAATGTGGAGTACTGAATTTAAGATGGAAAAAAATGAGAAATGGAGAGAAGTGAAATTGACAGATCCCTTCTTCCTTACCTAGGAGCAAGCCCCTTTTTAAATGGTAGGACTTGCTCCTGAGAAGGCATGGGCATGGATTACACCAGTGCTTTTTTCTGGGGGGGGGATGAAGGGGTACGCATACCCCTAAACATTTTGTACTTTTGTACATTTACTGTATTTATTTTTCCCAATTTGAACTATAAAATGGTGGTTTTCTTGAGTCAAAATGAGAGTACCCCTAAAAAAATTTAAGGGGGGAAAAGCACTGGATTACACCATTAGGATGCTTTTAAGATTAGATGGGCTGGATGAAATCTTCGTGGGGAAGATGCTTTGTAGGAACTGGATTTTAGCATGAAGCAAAGCACGAATTTGAGAAGGGGAAAAAATGAGAAGCCGTGGCAAGTGAGATGGACAGGTCCTTCTATCCCTAGCAAGAACAGCATGTTGAGTTAGCTATCGGGACTGATTCAGCAGAGTTCTTTAAAAAAGGATCGCAGTTTTTGCATCCTGACATTCCTTTTATGTGACAGCATCCTTGCTTTGTGTGCCGGACCCCAAGGAGTACCACTGGACAAGCCAAGGAGTCACAATTGTTGACAACATGGACGACGGAGAGGAGCTGCTTCTCACAGATGTAAGTTTGCAAAGGCAGGCACCTGTTGCATTTTGTGCCCCCCCCCCCGTTTGGAGTGTTTTATCGATTGAAAACTTTATAACAGAAGTGTACAATAGATATTATAGACAGAATTAGAAATACAAAATAAACGGTTCTTCATCCTTTAACTAATGCATGCTTTGTACACCCATTTGTGATTAAATTTTTCAAGACCTCCGATCTTCCCCTTGCATTCCCGAATTAAATTCCTTAAATACGCGCCTAAACTTCACTTTCTCCATATTATTTGACTTATTGTCAATTTTATTTTATACAGTTACCCTATTTACACACCGAAGCTCAATCAAAAACCTGCCAACGAATTGATCTTTTGACAATGTTCTTTTAGATAAACTCCGTATATATATCCCACTCTCTGGAAAACTTTTCGTCTGTAACATCTCTTAGCCTTGCTGATAATCTCGCCAGTTTGGGATACTCTCTTATTTTATTTTGCCAGTCTGTTTTAGATGGGGTATCCTCTCCCTTCCAACCTTTTGTGAATTCTGGCAGTGACTTTAACATACATAAGGACTCTCCTGTATTTTTGGGGGGGTTTCATTTCCCATAATTCCTAGCAGGAAGGCTTCGAGTTTTTTTTTTTTTTAAGGGAAGGAGCATTTGAACATCTGCTTAAGCTCGTTGTAAATCATTTCCCAAATGAGCACCTGTTGCATTTTGGATGTAGGAGGGAAACGGCAGCAAAAGATGGCAGCCTAAGAACTACAAGCACAGCTCTGCAGTCTCTAGCCTCGCTCAAATACGTTAAGGAAATGAGACGGCAGGGGAGGAAAGTGTAACCAAGTCCGCATAGGAAGCTGCCTCCTACCGAATCAGATTACTATTGCAGATGTTAATATTGTGCAGCTTGTAGCAACCAGATGGATAAAAACTGGCACTCTTTTTTGGGGGGAATGAAGCATTTTCCAGACCCATTAGATATTACTCAAAAACTTTACTTGCGGAACTTTCTTCAAAACAGAACAAAAGCATCAAAGCTACACCCACATCATTCCATAAAACACAGCCTTACCCAATCATAGGCTCAGCATCTTCTTAGGAATAAAATAACATATAATCAGAGTTGACAAACATAGCTCTCTCTCACGCACACATAGGCTCCGTTAGCCTGCATTCCAGCCTGCATATTGAGCTCCTGGAAAGGCATCTTACTCCCGCAGAGCCTGGGAACAAAAACTAAAGGCAACTATCTTTCAAAGTGGAGATTTGCAATTCAATACCTTAATCACCTGATTTAAGGTTAAACACTCACGTGTTAGCGAACAGAGAACAGCAACAGTTAATTATCAGCCCACAAAGGAGCTCAGAGAGCCCTTTTTGCTGTTCCTTAGCTTCAATGGAATCTTCCAGTTAAACCCTTTCAGCAATACACATAGGCATTCTCCATTTCAGCATCAATTAAGCAATTATACTTAACAATCGCTGGTCCACATACCTGAGCATTGCCTACAGCAGCAGTATCAAACCTTTTTAGACTCACAACCCACCTTTAACCCAAGCATGCACTGGGGGCGCTATTATTATTCCCCTCCTCCTCCTCCCTTCGTCTCCTATTGCTGCTGCTGCAAACCACCTTAGATCAGGATGCCACCATTTGAGGGTCTTGACTGAGACACCAGTCAAAGACCAGTGGTCCACACTGATCCAGGTTCTCGGCCAGGAGTCTTTGCCAGGCCTACCTGGGAATGCCAGGGATGGAACCTAGGATCTTTTGCATATAGAGGAGATGCTCTAGAATGAAGCTACAGCTCTTGTGCTGTTCTCTACCTATTTATTTTTCCAGAAGCAAACAATAATGTTTCTTTTCAACATGCCTACTGGAGTTGAGGGGTTTAAAGCTTAATTATTCCAGTTTCAATGGTGGTGGTGATTGAACTGCTGGCTGTAATATCTAAATTGGTCCAGGGGGTTGTGGAATCTTTTTTTTTAATCATTTTTATTAATTTTCCAATAAAAACAGCCAATTAACATATCCATCAAATCATAGTAATCCAATTAAAAACAATAAACTAAAATAAAAAAACAACCAAATTACAATCAAATTATTAATTGTTATTTTTTTTCTGGGCTTCCCATATTCTGGACCTTGAAGTATATCTCCAATATCTTTGTCCTGCTTTGTTCTTGTTGTTCTCATATTTTCCACATTCCGATCTTAACACATTAGAGTTCTCCGTCCCTGGCTATGCGATTCTCAATCATGTCAGAAATCATAAATCCTTTCATCCATCAAGTACAGCTGTGTGTGTGTGTGTGTGTGTGTGTGTGTGTGTGTGTATTCCACTGTCTATTTGCCAGTGCAGCTTTTCCTGACTTCATTCCAGTCTTCCAATCCAGGCTGTTGTCCAAGTCTATCCTTTCAATCCAGGCTGTTGTCCAAGCCTTAACATTTATTGATGCAGTAGTTTGGGGTTATGGAATCTTTGACACCTATTGAGAAATGGTGCACAAGGTTTTGAAATTACAGTATAATGGTTCTTCTCTGCCAGGTGGCTTTTGACGTCCTAGGCTTCACTCAAGAAGAGAAGATAAGCGTTTATAAGCTGACCGGAGGCATAATGCACTTTGGCAACATGAAATTCAAACAGAAGCCAAGAGAGGAGCAGGCAGAAGTTGACACCAATGAAGGTAACAGAGCGGGGAGGAGCAGCAGGAACCAAGCGGCCATCGAAATGGGAGAACCTTTGGCCTTCCAGTTGTTGCCGGACTACAACTCCCATTGTCCCTGGTTGTTGGCCATGGTGCCTGGGGCTTATGGGAATTTGAGTTCAACAACATCTCAAGTGCCACGGCTTCCCCAGCTCTAAGGGATGCCGGTCAAATCTCTGATTCAAAAATAAAAATACTTCAAAAAAATAACAATCTCAGATTCAAAGGAATTCACTGTTTTGTAACCCAAAGTATGTAAAATAATGGGCTATGCAAATTAGCAGCAAAAATAAGAGAATCGATGATGAGTGTTTTGTGGAAGAATGGAAGCCTTTTTTGGTCTACTTTGGATTTGAGCTATGAGCCACATAAGTAATTACTGTGGTACCTCAGTTTTCGAAAGTAATCCTTTCCGGAAGACCGTTCGAGTTCTGAAACGTTCGAAAACCAAAAACTCAATAGCCGACAGCTAGGCCTCAGAATCTTGCACTCAGCGGAAGCTGCGTGGCATGTTCGACTTCCGAGGCGTGTTCAAAAACCGAAGCATTGACTTCTGGGTTTATGGCATTCGGAAACCGAAATGTTTGTCAACGGAGATGTTCAAAAACCTAGGTGCCGCTGTAGATTATAGTATTGTGGTTATGATTTAACAGACAGAAGATAGGGAGAAGCAGAAGTGGAGAAAAAACAATGGGGTGGGAAGTTGATAAAATATGAGGGGGGAAATTGCTTGTTGGATTGTATATGTTAAAAATGTTGAAACTTCATGAAATATAATTTTAAAAAATGTAGCTTAAAGCCCTAATTAAACATGTAGTTGATCGCTTATTCACATTTCCGTTTGCTCTACCACTTCCCCCAGGAAAGCCCACAGTTTAGTGCTGAATCTGAACGAACTGCATTTGGGTTTTCTGTGGATTTTTGTTGTTTGCTCTGATTTAGCACTAAAGAGTGAGTTTTCTGGGGCAAAGGCAAAACCGCATGGGAGAAGCGGAAGTATGGACAAGCCCTTAGCCCCACTGGACTTACTTCTGCGCAGGCAGGCATTGACTGTGTTTGTGCTGTCCTTTCTGCAACAGCGGCCTAGCAGGACTTGCGGAAATGGTTGTGATTTCCTTGTCTGAGGAAACAAGGGCCTTGTCATGGCCAGCAGTTTGCTCCCCTTCTGATTAATCTGTGCCTTTGGTCTTTTGGCAGTGGCCGACAAAGTCGCCCACCTCATGGCTCTCAACTCCGGGGAACTCCAGAAGGGCATCACCCGACCCCGGGTGAAAGTGGGCAACGAGTTTGTGCAGAAGGGGCAGAACATGGACCAGTGCCACAACTCCGTCGGTGCCCTGGGCAAAGCCGTCTACGACAAGATGTTCAAGTGGCTAGTCGTCAGGATCAACAAGACCCTGGACACCAAGATGTCAAGGCAGTTCTTTATCGGGGTGCTGGATATCGCCGGCTTTGAAATCTTTGAGGTACTGGGAAGCCAGGAACAGCTTTAGTGGGAGGTTTGCAGGTGGGGTCTGCAACAAAATGTTGCAGTTTAGATCTCTCCTATTCAGTTTTCCAGCCACCCCTACTGTCAGGATACTCCATTCCACTGCTCTTCCCACCCTGGTCTTCCTGTTTTTCCATCCCAACTTATTCGTGGCATTCCTTGTGCCGCTTTTGTCCTTAAAATACACACACACTTTTGCAGACCTTGGGGTTTTCCCGGCACACTGTTGGGTTTTAGGAACGCAGGGAACTGCCTTTCACCAGCTCAGACTCAGGCAGATGCAGTTCGCATCTAAAGCCAAATCTGCCAAATGTGCACATTCAGAAGAGAACTGAAACATAGAGCCATCCTTCTAAATCGGCTCTTCTCTGAATTTTACAATGTAGTCCTCCAGCCAACGTTTACGAAAATGCCTGGTTCTCCTCCCAGAGCTACAATTCCCAGGTTCCCAGGTCTGTGCTCTATGGAGCAGTCGGAGCAACCAATTTATGTACCGTCTTGCCCTGATGGGCTGTGCACACGCATCCGGAGACTGCGCCTGCAGGGAAGCAGCCTCTGCTCTTCCCTCTTTAGTCCCCTCCTGGTTCTGGGAGACAGTGGTACAGGGGGAGGGTGGAGAAACACCACGCCCTTCACTTGCTGGACCTGCCTCTCCCTCCTCTTCTTCCTAGCCATCCTGTTCTCCATCCTCCAGAACTGAAGCTCCCCCTGCTATTGCCTCCTGGCTGGTGAAGTTCCCTGCAATTCACTGCCCCCCTCTGCCATGGCAGACTCCAGCCCCCTTTCCCATGGCACACACTCACCAGCATCCTGCCAGCCCCTGACGCAGGCCCCCCGTTTCTATTCCCTTTGCAGTTCAACAGCTTTGAGCAGCTCTGCATCAACTTCACCAACGAGAAGCTGCAGCAGTTCTTCAACCACCACATGTTTGTGCTGGAGCAGGAAGAGTACAAGCGAGAAGGGATCGACTGGGTCTTCATCGATTTTGGTCTGGATCTGCAGGCTTGCATTGAGCTCCTGGAAAAGGTGAGCCTCTCTCTCACCAGCCTGCAGCATGGCCGACCTCTGGTGGCTTAGCAGAGCCGGCCCAGCTGTGAGGCAAGTGAAGGCGCTGATTCAGGCGGCAGAAATCGCCCCCTCAGGCTGCACACCCGTGGATGCCCCACCTGCCCCGCTGCTTCTGCCAGCGACTGAGAAGTGCCACCGCCATCAGCGCCAATTTGAGGCAAGATGGCAGCCATTTTGGACGAGATCTCACTTTCTGTTTTGCCTCAACGCTGCGGCTTAGCCTGCTGAGATAGTGCTATCTGCGCAGATTCTTACTATCCACCGGACCCTCCACATTTTTTTGTGCATTCATGATGAATCCCTACTCTGTGATTTTCTTTTTGCCGCTGATTTTGCAAACCACATGCGGCAAGGAGGATTTATTTAAATCCATGGCTATTTTGTGTGTGTGTGTGTGTGTGTGTGTGTTTCTTACTGAGTCCTCCTTCTCTCCAGCCCATGGGCATCTTCTCCATCCTTGAAGAGCAGTGTGTGTTCCCCAAGGCAACCGACGCTACCTTCAAGGCTGCTCTCTATGACAATCATCTGGGGAAGTCCCCCAACTTCCTGAAGCCCAAAGGAGGCAAAGGCAAAGGGGCCGAAGCCCACTTTGAGCTGGTGCATTATGCTGGCACAGTGAGTATTATTATTATTATTATTATTATTATTATTATTATTATTATTAAAACTAGCTGGCCCGGCCATGCCTTGCTGTGGCTCTCCCCCCCCCCGTTCTCACCTGGTTTCCCACAGCTTATCCCCACGAACTTCCGTGTGCCCCATTTCAGTCTTCCCTCCCCCCGTTTTTGCCTGGTTTCCCACACGTTATCCCGATGAACTTAAGCCTGCCTCCTCTCAGTCTTTCCCTCCCGTTTTCGCCTGGTTTCCCACAGCTTATCCTGATGAACTTCTGCGTGCCTCCTCTCAGTCCCCCCCCCCGTTTTCATCTTCCTCCCACTCACGTGGCGTGATTTGTTCCCCTCCCCTGCACTCTCCATGGTCACTCCAAAACTGTGTTGATCTCCTGCCTCCCTTCTCTCCTGTCCCCCTCCCCCCCGGTTTCGCCTGGCTCTCCACAGCTTGTTCTGTTGAACTCCTGTGCTGTGATTTGTTCCGTCACCTCCGCACTCTCATGTCTGTTGCTCACTGTTTTAAAATGGGAATTGGCCGAGCCTGAGGCAAGGAGTTGTTATGGCGGTGGTAGCTAAAGGTTGATTCGGCCCCTCCCCGCCAACAGCCTATTGGCTGAGGCGACCTCAAGTTCCGCTCCCCCTCCCACCCTCTTCTGAAGTCTGTTGTTGTAAAGCGTGTGTTCCTTTGACGTCCACTGGAGGGCGCTGGTTTTTTTGCACAAATTCACGGATTTACCTGGGAAAGGTGTGATATTTTTGCAATCTAGGTACCTAAGAACCTTCCCATATGGCCAAGGAATGTTGTGTCCAAATTTGAAGGCAACTGGTCAAGCAGTTACGGAGCAAGGCCTTCGCATCCGCACACCCATCTTGAATAGATAGATAGATAGATTTGTATACTGTTAGAAGAATTCTAAGGTTTCAAATATAGAATAAATGTTCATTAATGTACAAGGCAAACACATACATAAGTATATAAACCACGTGTCTGAAATGAGGCTTGTATCCCAGCAACATCCTGAGGGCACCAGGCTTCGGAAGACAGAGCTAGGTGTTGCGGTCATGTAGTTCCTGAGTGCCACCATCCCCACCTTTTCCTCTCCTTTCTGGCTCCAGGTGGGTTACAATATCACCGGGTGGCTGGAGAAGAACAAGGACCCCCTGAATGAAACGGTGGTGGGCTTGTTTCAGAAGTCCGGGATGGCCCTGCTCTGCACTCTCTTCAAAGAAGAGGAGGCCGCAGGTGTGTGGATCTCTTTGCTTGCATTTCGTATCCCAATCCCAGCAAACAACTCCTGTTTCGTTGTCCTATTTCCTCACAACAACCCTACCAGATAAAGTTAAGCTGAGAGAGCGTGACTTGCCCAAAGTCTCCCTGGTACGGTGTTCTGTCCACGATACCTGGTGTACTTCAGATATTGTGGACTGTCAGGCAGTGTGGTGTAGTGGTTAGAGTACTGGGTTCAGACCTGAGAGAAAGGAGTTCTAGTCCCCATGAAGCTTAATGCCTGGCTGTCTCTAAGGCTAACCTCCCTCACAGGGTTGTTGTGCTGCTGAGCTATGTGCCCCCTGTCCTTCCTTGACAAGACAGTTCAGTCAGTAGAGCACAAGACTCTTAATTTTAGGGTTGCGGGTTCAAGACCACATTGGGCAAAAGATTCTTGCATGGCAGGGGGTGGCCCTAAATGACCCACGTAGTCCCTTCCAACTCTACAATTCTCTGATTCTACGATTCTGTCAACTTGGGAATCTGTCTGCCTATGAAGGTTGTTGTTGCAAAGTCACATTACCAAAACCCCACCAGAGTACAGTCGTACCTTGGATCCCGAACGCCTTGGAACTCGGACGTTTTGGCTCCCGAATGATCGAAACCCGGAAGTGGTTGTTCCGGTTTGTGAACATTCTTTTGGAACCTGAACGTTTGATGGGGCTTCCGCAGCTTCTGGTTGGCTGCAGGAGCTTCCTGCAGCCAATCAGAAGCCATGATTTGGTTTTCGAACAAATTTGGAACGGATTCCGTTCGACTTCCAAGGTACGACTGTACTGAAACGGTTGCCTTAGTAACCCCTCAGCCTCTGAGGATGAAAATAGGGATGCATCCTAGGTTTTGTGTATAGATGAATTTATTTTCATATACACTCGAATCATCTTCAGTTCCATGTTTTCCTCAGCTGGAACAACCAAGAAGCAGAAAAGGGGGTCCTCCTTTATGACTGTCTCCAACTTCTATAGGGTAAGTCTCACCTGGTAAGAGAAGCTCCACCTCTGTCCTCGGCATCAGTGGATAGCCACGAGACACTTCTTTGGCTCCTGTGGGGTGTGTGTGTGTGTGTGTTGAGGGTGGCAGCGGTCTGAGAACCAGCCAGAAACCCACCATCCCCACTCGGCTGCTTCTGTCTGGCACAAAGCCGGCACTGTGACAGGTGTCACAGGATACCTGTTTAACATTTGTAACAGGTGGGTAGCTATGTTGGTCTGCCATAGTCGAAACAAAATAAAAAATTCTTTCCAGTAGCACCTTAGAGACCAACTGAGTTTGTTCTTGGTATGAGCTTTCGTGTGCATGCACACTTCTTCAGACTTCTGTTTCAGTGTATCTGAAGAAGTGTGCATGCACACGAAAGCTCATACCAAGAACAAACTCAGTTGGTCTCTAAGGTGCTACTGGAAAGAATTTTTTATTTTGTTTTAACATTTGTAAGAAATTGATTGTTTCGTGTGGCAGCATCCGCCCTTCAGAACTCCCTCCCTATTGATACCAGGCAGGTGCCTTCATTGTACAATTTCTGCGCCTGCTAAACACATTTTTTCTTAGACAAGTTTGCCTGAAAACGTAGAATGCTGATGTGTGCCTGAATCGGATTTTAGTTTTTCCTGATTGTTTTACATAGTTGTTTTTAACAGTTTTCACCAATGATTTTATTTCACTCTTTTTGTGTAAACCACCTTGAGGTGTCGTCTTCTTGTTGTTTGTCTGGTTTTTTTGTGTGCAATCAAACAGTGTATAAATTTTATGAAATGAATGCAATATTCTCCCCCCGCCTGACTACCCCCCCCATTCCATTTCCTCTTCATGTTTCAGGAGCAGCTGAACAAGCTGATGGCCACCTTGCACAGCACAGCCCCTCATTTTGTCCGCTGCATCGTTCCAAATGAGTTCAAGCAGTCCGGTATGGGGCTTTGCTGTTCTTCTTTCCCTTTCAAAAATTGTAAATATAGAAAAAGGTAGTTATATAAGCAGGGCTGGTTAAATAACCATTCAGCACACCGTTAATAACAAACAAAAGAGGAGGAGGGAAGTCATCGGTTCTAGGCCAGATAATTTTTTAAAATTCATTTATTTTTCCTACTTCTGTACTGCTTGCATTCAAAGGAATGTCACAAAGCAGTTTACAAAAGTAAAATGCATTTTAAACCAATCCCACAGTATAACAGGGCAGAAGAAGTCCAGTCCTAATGCTCTAGGAAAACCCGAGAAAACAAACAAGCAGTTACTAAAATAATGAATGAGACCACGCATCCTCTTCCATTTTTTTTCCTTTCCAGAAAGATGCAGCAGCTATCCATTCCTCTCAGACACATGGCCCTTTCTTGCACAGATATAATGGTTGTTTAGAATACGGGGTGCTGCTTTTATGAATAAGTTAAGTTGATTTATTCATATCAGCAGCACCATGAATTCTGAACAACCATTTGGGCAGAAGAGGAGACATTATTTCCGCCCCCCCCCCCACAGTGTTGTCCCAGTTGACTTGGGAGGGGGTCAGTTGACTGCATTCAGGCTGAAACACCTTGTTCCATGGAGCATCGTCCACTTGGCTTGGTGAATTGCCAAGCACACTGCAGCACGGGAAGCAAAGCATCTAAAAGACTGGCTCCCGGGGGCTCTGATTAGAGACCCCTTCCCTCCAGCACTTCATTTGCTTGAGCGCCTCTTCTTTAGCTTTCAAGGTAGCATCCTAATTCACTCGGCCCTTACTGAGTCAGTCTCGTTCAAGAAATCAAGCAACAGTCCTGCAGCAGTTTTTGCTCTTGCAGCTGTGATATGGAAACGTTGTGCTCTGTCTTTCGCAGGCGTGGTGGATGCGCACCTGATTTTGCACCAGCTAGCCTGTAACGGCGTTTTGGAAGGCATCCGTATTTGCCGGAAAGGTTTCCCCAACAGGTTGCAGTACCCTGAGTTCAAGCAAAGGTGAATATTGTCATCAATATGCCATCCATTTCTAGGGTGGGGATGGAATGCTTGTCGCTCTCCTGGTCTGGTCATTGGCCATGTTGACTGGAGCTGCCAGTTAGATGGATTGCTTAAAAAACAACCAGACTGAACAAAATTCTCCTCCAGCCCTAGCTGAACTATGGGTGAAGTGTTTGTTGCACCCACTTCTCAGTAGTAGCTGCTAAGGGGGTGCAGGTGTCATGGACCAATTGGACGCAGACACCATATATAAATTTTTTTTATATACTTCTATCATAAAAAACAAGGTAAGGAACCAAATACTATGAAAAGCCACTTTGGTTAATCTTAAAACTTCCTGTAATAATAATTTTTCTGATGTTGTTGAATTATGACCTTTAGTGAATGATACTTAAAAATTTTGTTTAAAACTTTGATATAACGTGTTTGATGTTGTTTAATAATGATTTTGTAAAATGTTAAATTCTGAAACTTGTACTCTGTGCTATTTGATATTGCCAGCTGAAGAAGGCATCCATGCCGAAACGGGGCCCTGTCCTGGTCTCCCTGGTCTACATTTGACACGTATTTGAGAAGCCTTGACATCTATCTCTAGAAGACTTTTCTATATGAAACTATTTTATGTTTAAGACTGTAATTCTTTGCAGAATTGATATTACAATTGGAATTACTTACGAGTAAATGTATGCTTTTTGGTTAAAACTTTAGGCCAGAGTTCTTATTTGGATTCATTATAGTGTATTTGGCAATAAGAACTCCAACTTCTTTTCGATCACATTATAGCCCCCAGCTGGAGCACGCCCTTCCAGCCGAACAGCTGGTCTCTGGTGCGACATAAAATCAGCGACTCAGACTTATCTGAAGCCTGAGCACACTATATTAGCAGAGCCTGCGGCACAATGGAAGTGGCATGAGAGGCTTGTGTAAGCATATTTACAATGCACTCCATGCCTTATCCCTCCTCTCTTGATTAGCTCCCTTGATTGGCTGGGTTGGGGACCTGGCAGAGCAAGGCTAGTCCCCATCTGTGTTGCCTTACTGGCCATTACTCCTCCTCCCCCTCACTTTTCTTAGCTGTTCTGTGTTCCACCAGCCACCAGATTTTGGTTCTTGAAAGCCTCTCAGTGGCCACTTGTGTCCTTCTCTTGTCAGGTACCAGGTGCTGAACCCCAACGTGATCCCTCAGGGATTCGTGGACAACAAGAAGGCCTCAGAACTTCTCCTGGGATCTCTGGACCTGGGAGAGAATGAGTACAAAATTGGGCATACGAAGGTACGGCAGGCTTCAGTCTGGCCTTACTGTTCCCATTGCGGGGAGCTGTTTCCCCCCCTGTCCATGGCTTCTCGTAGAAGTGGTCTCTGTATCCTTTGAGAATCATATGTGAAACAGGGTGAGCTGGCTGTGCGATCATTCTCCTGCCAATGTCTTGATGGGCGTGCGGCTCCTTGCTTTCAAAGGTCTTCTTCCGCGCTGGAATCTTGGCCAAGCTGGAAGACATGCGAGACGAGCGTTTGGCCAAGATCATGACCATGCTGCAGTGCCGCGGCCGGGGCTTCCTGATGAGGATTGAGTTCAAGAAGATGCTAGACAGGAGGTAGCGCTTCCCTTGCCCTCTGTATCAGCCCTTTGCTCCTTGGGAGAAACCCTTGTAGCTTGTGGTGCTGGGCCTGGCTAGCACAGTTCAATGTAGTGCCAGGGAAGGGACTCTGTGAGCCAGGAAACCCCACCCCCACCCTAGTTTAAATCAGGGGATGGGGAACCCCCAGTTTAAATTGGGGGATGTGGAACCCCCAGCCTGCAGGCCTAATTGTGCTTGGCAAGGGTCCTAATTAGGTCTGGCAAAGCCATTGCCCTCCAACACACACACCCCTGCCTCTGGCTGGATGCAATGTTGGGAGGCACCAGCTGGGGAACCCCCAAGTGAAAGGCTCGGAGCCCAGGGATTGATGGTGGGACGTTGATGAGTGGTCAGAGGCAGAAGAGGGAGCAGGAGGTGTCGGAAGCTGAAGAGGTAACAGGGTTTAGTGAGCAGGAAGAGGCTGGGACAGAGAGCAGTCCAGAGTCAGAAGTGGAAGCTGGAGAGGATTGGGGGGGGGGAGGCAGAGATGAATGCTGAAGAAGGCAATGCGTCTCCCCCTCCTGCTGTTACAAACTGCCCTCCCGCCTGGTCTCCCAGGACCAGAAGAGGTATGCAGAGGGCAGAGCAGAGACAGACTTTTGGCAGAGTCTCAGAATGCTTGGGAAAGAACCAGGGGAGTAGGCGTCTTAGGGAGTGGTGGGAAGGAGGGGACCTTCAGTCCTCGCAATTGCCTCATTGGGGCAAGACCTACCCGGAAGAGTTGCTGTTCTCACTAGGCCTAGTCTCCTGAGCTTTGTTTCTTTGAATAAAGGGTTAATGCCACTAATGCCATGTGAGTTATTACTGATCTGCAACTGGCCCCGCTTCAAGCAATGTCCCATATGTGATGGCAGGTAAAGAAGTGACTTAGCTCAGCATCGCTAGGGAGTTCCCCACTAATGGGCTGCTGTCGGCAGCGATCAGCTGATAGGTACTGTGAGCAGCCCCTGTATAGGCCGGCACCAATCAGCTGATTGGCACTGATGGGCACTGAGAGGGAGTCCCTTTGAGGTTGCCTCTGCATCTCGTGATGGTGTCAGGTGATGGACAGGTGGGTGGCTCAGCCCACCTATTAATGTAGTCCCATTGTAGGTGGGTGGTGGTGGTAAGAATCTGCTGGTTGGGTTAAATCAAGGGGCAGGGAAACTAGGTCCCTCCAGGTGATGATGGACTCCGCAACCCATTTTTTCCTTTCCATTGCAGGCTGGGCCTTATGCTTATCCAGAGGAACGTCCGCAAGTTCTTGCAGATGCGGTACTGGGGCTGGTGGAAGCTATATAACAAGGTGAGGCGAAGCAACCCAGCTCAGCATTGTGGGTCCAAGAGGGAGGAGCTGGGTTGGTGACCAGGGAAATTCCGGAGAACAAGAAAACAGGAGGAGAATTTATCAGCCCCTTTGTTTGATGCTAAGGAGTCCCATTGTGAGTTTCGGTTAATTATTGATGAGGCAAAAGGGAAGGAGCCGTTTCCCATCTGAAGGAACGCCCTGAAAAGAAGCTGGGGTTTCGCAATACAACATGGGAGCCATGTGAAGTGCAAAATGTATTTTTTTTTTTTAATTGCACTGCTTCATGAAAATGCCTTAGAGATTTATTTCTATTAAGCAGTTTATAACTTTCATTAATTAACCAAAATAAGAGGTTTCCTTTCATTCGTTTCTATATTTAAAAACGCACAGGTACGTGGTTTTTCAGCAGAGAGACCCCAAAGCAGCTCAACATAAGTAGTTAATATCCAACCAGAAAAAACCAGAATGGCTTGGATCCAGAGATCCTGTGAGCAAAACGCTTCACACCTGTTGTTGACAAAGTCCCCAGAAACCAAAGACTGGATAAGAGAATAACAGTGCTTTGTAGCTTCTTTGGGCTATTTAATAAAATATTTAGCCTTCATCTGAATGTTCATTGTGTTCCAAATCATTTTAAAAATTGCCTCTTCGGCAATGCCTACATCTCTCTCCCATCTGTTCCAGAAGATCCCGTGGAACAAAGTAGGAGGTGATGTTGGTTAGATGAGGAACTGGCAAAGTTCACCTCCCCCCCCCCATCAGAATGACCCTCTGCTGGATCAAAGATCCTTCTGCAATGGGAAGGAACATTACCATTTGTGGAAGAGCAAGCCTGGATCTAAGAATTTTGATTTACTGAGTTATTATGGCAAGGCAGGGATGGAGAACCTGCCTGGGCCCCCGATACTCACTTTGTGGCCCTGGGTCCCCTTCTCCATAGGTCAAACCTCTGCTGAATGTGGCCCGGCAAGAGGAGGAGATGAAAGAAAAGGAGGAGGAGCTGAGGAACGCCATGTCAAAGACGCAGGAGCTGATGGACCGTGTCAAAGAGCTGGAAGAAAAGACAAACACCCTCAGCCAGGAGAAGAATGACTTGACCATCCAGCTGCAGGCCGTGAGTCACCAAAACACTTTCCAGGGCTGGGGTGAGAAAGCTCTGGCTTCTGGGACCAATACGGCCCCCGGGCCTCTCTAGCTGGCCCTTGGAACTCTTCTCGGGCCACGCCCCCAATCCGTCTCACATCACATCCTCATTTAGTCTTCTCACTTGGCTGGAATGTGTCTTTGAACTCAAGTAATGACATCAGACTGATGCATCTCGAGCGCTGCAAGATTCTAGGGGTTCCAGGCGCTTACGCAGGGTTTGTGTTTCCTTTGTAATGAGAGATAGCAGAGATGGTGTTGTCTTTATGTGATACGTGGTTTCCTCAACCTTGGCCCTCCAGAGGTTTTTGGCCTACAACGCCCATGATCCCTAGCTAGCAGGACCAGTGATGGGAATTGTAGTCTCAAAACATCTGGAGGGCCGAGGTTGAGGAAGCCTGGCCTAAACCTTGTCCACCACCCAAACACATTGGAAAGTTCTCCTGCCAACTGGCTGCTATGGTGTGTCCCCCCTCCCGAACTTTTGTAAGATGTTCTATAACAAATAGTTTGGAGGAGGGGGACTGAACATCAGAAGAGCCTGCTGGACCAGACCAAGGCTCCATCTAGCCCAGCATCCTGTTCTCACAGTGGCCAACCAGACACACCTGTGGGCAGCCCATAAGCAGGACCATCGGCTGTCTCCTGTCCTGTGGCTTCCAGCAACTGGCACTGCTTCTAGCTCAGGGGTGTCGCAAGGGGGGTGCGGGGATGCGGTCCGCCCCGGATGTCATGGCTAACAGAGGTGACAAAATCCCCCCGGGCGGATCGGCATGGTGGCGCTCACACCCCCGGTGGATGTATTTTCACAGTTGGCGCAATCGTCGTTGTGAAAATCTGGCTGCTGATCGCGTAAATACAGTGGTACCTCTGGTTGCAAACGGGATCCATTCCGGAGGCCCATTCGCAACATGAGCAGAGCGCAACCTGAAGTGCCGCGTCTGCGCATGTGCGTGGCGCGATTTCGCGCTTCTGCTCATGCGTGAAACGCCGAACCCGCAAGTAACCCATCGCATACTTAAAACTTTTTATTAAATTTTCACCTTAAACCGCAAAAAAACTAACAAACCAATAAACAGCAAATTTCAACAATCTTTTACACATCTTCTTTCCCATCGCTCTACCGAGCTGTGACTTCCCTCCGTCCCGACAACAGGCTTTCCTGTCTACTCTCACAGTTTCTTCCTGTTTCATCAAGTCCATGTCGTAGGGTTTATTTCAATCCTGCTAGTGTCTTCTAAACTCTACAGTTATGGGAAGGACTGGTCCTTGTGTAACCGTTTGCCTGTCCCCTTTCAGGAGCAAGAGAATCTGATGGATGCTGAGGAACGCCTGACCCAAATGATGAAATCCAAGATGGACCTGGAGAGTCAGATCTCAGACATGAAAGAGCGCTTGGAGGAGGAGGAAGGCGCAGCCGCTTCCCTGGGTGCCAACAAACGCAAACTGGAGGGAGAGCTCACTGATCTCAAGAGGGACCTTGAGGGCCTAGAAACCACCCTCGCCAAGACAGAGAAAGAGAAGCAGGTAAGTCTTCCTTGAATCTGACACCATGCGGGAAATCTATTTTGGACATCCTTTCTCGATGCAGACTCTTGGGTTGCTATTGGGATGGGAGGAACCTGTGGCTTTTCAACAGTTTATAACTTCTGCCTAAAACATCCAAAGGAGGAGAGTGGATAAGGTTCAGTGCCAGAGATTTGAGTTTCGATCTTGTGACTTCCGGTTTTTGCCGCGACCGAGACGGGTGCGCTCTGCGAGCTCCTGGGGGCTTGAGCGGTTGTTGAGGGCTATTGGGGCGACGTGAGGGCTACGCGACCCCAAAAAAGGCATTGGGGGTGACCCAGTGCGGAAGAGGTTCCAGCAGCGCACAAAAGGATTCCCCTTTTCTCTATCGACAAACGGTGGAGGAGAGGAACCCGAGCGCAAGGAGAGAACCAACCCTCAACAAGAAGCCTAAGACCCGGAACGGCAGACTGCGGTAAAGATTTCCAACTTTTAGACTCTATAAAGTACTGCTTTGGCGGTTGAGTAAAAGGCATGTCACTCCGAGGATAAGGGAGAGAAGAGAAGGGATACTCCCCCCCTCCCCCCTCCCCATGTTATAAGCAAGTAAAGAAAAGAATAAAGAGAAGCAAACACACCCAAGCTGAGTGGCAATTAAGTTAGGAAAAGCAAACAAACAAAGCCAAGCCAAACAGCAATTAAGGAAAACGCCAGCAGAACTGGAGGGGGACTGGGACCGGAGTGCAGGAGAAATATCTTATAAGAGCTGTAAACATAAAAGGCAAATATAGAACAGCTGGAAAAAAAATAAGCCGAGCAGAAGGAACTAGATCGACAACTGAAAGAGACAAATAGAGAAGCATAGCGGAGTTTGCGCTCTCTGTCGATACGCTAACACAGGGGTTCAACTCAAGATTCACCTAAACTTTGAATTGATTTGGATACGCAGCTTATAGACTTTTAAAATATCTTTTGTTATTGAACTGGGAAATAAAGGAAAGATATTAAAAAGGAAAAGCGCTACATTGAATGACCTGAAGAAGGGAAGATTTGGGATCAGGACTGTAGATAAAGGAAAAGACTTAATACCTGGACTGAGTTTGGGAGCTTTTTGAAGGAGGGAGACGAAGGAGAACTGGTGGGCTGACTGCTTGGCACGGACGAATTTTGGATGGCTTTCAGCGGGAACTAGTGGAGGAGAACTGTGGAAAATGGCGCAGCGTGGCCAGAGGAGGGGATGAGTTAAAACAAAAACCCGGAAGCTGCAGAAGTAAACGGTAACAAGGAGGCGTCGAAAGGTGGAGGGATTGTCTCTTGAACACAGCGACATCTACTGGCTGAAAATAGAACTGCAGCACTATAACCTACAGGCTGAAAATATAACTGCAGCACTATAACCTACAGGCTAAAAATATAATTGCAGCATTATTGAAGAACCCAAAGGCGAAATACTCAAAAAGGACAAAAGGGGAAGGTAAAGCAAACAAAAAAAAAGAGAGAGAGAGAGAAGGAATACAATAAAAGAATATAGATGCTGATGATTGACAGTGGGGAAAAACTGCAGTGAAAGAATATCTGATGTAAAAGATTCAGCTGAAGGAAGGCTATAAACTGAAGGTGGTTGGAAGGGAAACAAACCGAATTGTTTATTAATGTTAATGATTATTGTTTGTAGTGGATGTTTTTGAATCGGATTTGGAAGTGGATGTTCCTGAATTGGATTTGATTAGGGGGGTCTCTGCTAATAAGAGATCTGGGAGATTTAAGGGAGCGGAAGGCTTTAAGGAGCAGTGACAAAAAAAGGAAAGAAAAAAAGGTTTGGGGATTATGGCCACTACCAAGAAAAATAACCCACTTACCTCACTTACCCAACAGGTAAGGAGGAACTCTGGTGTAGACCCGGAAATGGATTTGAAGGACTTAATTTGGAGTTTAAAAAGTGATATTGGAGATATGAAAAAGGAGTTCAATGAATTAAAGACAGAATTGACTGGGAAAGTGAGAGACATTAATGAAAAATTGGACAATATGGGAGGGAAAATAGAGGAAAACTCCAAATCAATTGTGGAGTTAAACCAAAAAATAAAAACAGTAGAAGGGGGAAATGAGGAAATAATAAAGACAATAAAAGAACTCCAAATTAAAGTCCAAAACCTAGAGGAAGTAAATAAAAAACTATCAAAAGAAGCTAAGGACAATAGAAGGGAATGTGAAAGAATAAGAAAGGAAAATGAGGAATTCAAAATAACTCAGGAAGCCACATGGGACGCAATGTCAATTCTCCAGATGCAATCAAAAGAGAGAATTCTGAGAATGAGGGGGATACCAGAAAGTGTGGAGGAAAATGTACAAATGAAAATTACTAAAGAATTAGCAATCTGGCTCAACATGGAAGAGGAGGAAATAACACAAAACATAGAAAGTGCATTTAGAGTAAACTCCAAAAAAGCTAAATCAAACAATTGGCCTGGAGATTGTCTGATAACGCTTACTACAAACAAAATGAAAAACTTAATACTACAAACACAAGGAAAGAAAAAATTAAAAATTGAGGAACAAGAAATAATCATACTGAAAGAAATTCCACCACGTCTACTGAAAAAAAGAGACAATTTCCAATTTTTAACCAAAGCGCTTAAGGCAAATTCAATTCTCTTTAAATGGGAGTTCCCACAGGGAATTTCTTTTACATTTAAAGGGAAAAGGAGGAGAATAGAAACACGTGAAGATGCCAAAATATTCTGGAGGAAATATTGGAAACCGTTAGGAGGAAAAGGACCAGGAATAGAAGGTGAATCTGTGGCTCCGGAAAATGAAATTGAGAGCGAGTAAAAAACCTTAATTCAAACTCCCAAATCTTTTCAGTGTTACAAGTGTAACCTGCAGCTAACTTTAAAATTGCAGTCCATTTTAACTGCTAACATTTATTGATATTTTTAAACACCTCTAAACACCTTCCCCTACCTCAATTTCCCCCTTCTCCCTCCCCCCTCCTTTCCCCCCTTTTTTTTCCTCCCCCCTTCCCTCCCCCCTTTTTTTCCCTCCCCATCCTTTCCTCCCTTTTCTTCCTCTTTTTTTTTTTCCATCCCCCCCATCCCCTACTTTACATTGCTGCAATCTATAATTATTGAACACATACAAATAAAGAATGAGCTTGTCCATCTTATCGTGGAATGTTAATGGATTAAATGAAAAGAAAAAAAGAAACAGGATCGAACATATACTGGTAAGGAAAAAATTAGACATCACATGTCTGCAAGAAACGCATGTAAAAAAAGACCATAGGAGAATTCTGATAAATCCAAAACTGGGATCAACTTTCGTGGCATCGGATAATGTCAAAAAAAGGGGGGTGGTAATGTATATTAAGCCAAATTTGGAACCGGAGCTACTATACAAAGATGAGATTGGCAGGATACTAATAATCAAAATTAAAAGTCAGGGAGAGGAAATAATTGTAATTGGAATATATGCTCCTAATGAAGGAAAGGCAGAATTCTTTAGAGAACTGGAGGGGAAAATGTTGGAGTACGTTGGAAAGAGAATGATACTCATGGGTGACTTTAATGGAGTAATCGATCCAGAGATAGACAGATCATCAAGTAAAAAAGGGAAAAAAGAGGGGAAACTACCACGGAGCTTTTTTGAATTGGTTAAAACCATGGATTTGGTGGATGTATGGAGATTTAAGCATAGGTCTGAAAAGGACTTTACATTCTTCTCAGAACCAAACAATTCGGCTGGTAGGATTGATGCCATTTGGACGACAAAAGAATTAACTGCAAGGATAGGAAAAACAGAGATCCTAACTAGAATTATATCAGACCACAACCCAGTTTTGTTGATATTAAAGGGAAGAATCCAGCAAGAAAGAAGAAGGTGGAGATTAAATACCACCTTACTGAACGATGAGAACGTTGTAATCGGGGCCAAAAAAGTAATGGTGGAATATTTTGAACATAATTGGAACAAAGAGGTTAATAGACAGACAACCTGGGATGCAGGAAAATCAGTCATGAGAGGCTATTTCATTCAACAAAATATTATAAATAGGAAAAAGAAAGAGGAGAAAAAGAATAAAATAACAGAGGAATTAAAAAAGAAGGAGAAAGAATTGAATAAGGATCAGAGGAATGAGAAATTGAAACAAGAAATTAGATTATTAAAAATTGAATATTCCAACATAATAGATCAAGAACTAGAATGGAATTTAAAAGCAATGAAACAACGCTGCTTTGAATTTGCTAATAAACCAAGCAAATTCTTAGCGTGGCAGCTGAAGAGAAAACAAAATGAGAGGTTAATTACAAGATTAAAAACTGAAGGAAATTATATTGATGATCCTAATTTAATAATCCAAAGTTTTGTAAAGTATTATGGAAACCTGTATAAAAAAGGAGAACAAAATATAGAAGATATGGAACAATTTCTAGCCACTCACCAATTACCAACTATTACAGAAGATAAAATAAAAACACTGAACGCCCCGATAACAATAATGGATATTAAATATGCAATAAAGAAATCCAAAACAGGGAAAACACCAGGCCCTGACGGATTACCAGCTGAATTCTATAAAAAGATAGAAGATACAATATGCAAACAATTAAAAGAACTATTTAATGAGGTTATAGAAAAAGGGGATGTACCGAATTCGTGGACAGAAGGATTCATAACATTAATTCCAAAACAAGGTGGAGACCCAGAACAGATGACAAGCTATAGGCCAATATCGCTGTTGAATAGTGATTATAAACTTTTTACAATGATATTGGCAAATAGATTAAAAGAGGTTTTGAAAGATACAATACATTATAATCAAGCGGGTTTTCTGCCGGGAAGATACATCCAAAATAATACCAGAAACATCATTAATATCCTAGAATACCTGGAGTTTAATCACAATAAACCAGCAGCCCTAATGTTGATCGACGCGGAAAAAGCGTTCGACAACATCTCATGGGAATTCATGAAGAAACAAATAAAATTAATGAAATTAGGAGAAGAGTTTGAGAGAGGGATTGGAGCAATTTATAGCAAACAAAGTGCAAGCCTAATAGTCAATGGAAACATCACAGAAAAAATTGTAATTGAGAAAGGCACGAGACAGGGATGTCCCCTCTCCCCATTATTATTTATATTGGTGCTGGAAACTCTTCTAAATTTAATCAGAAATAATGAAAAAATTAGAGGAATTAAAATAGGTGCAACGTCTCATAAAATCCGGGCATTCGCGGATGATATAATAATTTCTACAGAAGAACCTCAAGAGAGCATTCCAGCAGCATTGGAAACGATTAATATCTTTGGGAAGCTAGCTGGATTTAAGTTGAATGAGAAAAAAACAAACCTTTTAATTAAAAATATGGGAATAGAAGAAGCCAAAAAATTACAATCACTAACTGGTCTGGAAATTAAAAATAAGGTTAAATATCTGGGCGTGTGGATCACACCAAAATGCATCAATCTATATCAGGATAATTACACCAAGGCATGGAATGAAATAAAAACCAATATGGAAATATGGAATAAGCTGTACCTCTCGTTAACAGGGAGGATAGCTGTGGTAAAAATGAACATTCTACCTAAGATGTGTTACTTATTTCAAACCATCCCTATATTAGGAGGAATGGATTGTTTTAAATTATGGAGGAGAGATATATCCAAATTCATCTGGAGTGGAAGAAAACCAAGAATAAAACACCAGATCCTTATAGATAAAAAAGAGAGAGGTGGTTTTGCTCTCCCAGAATTAGAGATATACCATGCAGCTGCCGCCTTAACATGGCTAAAAGAATGGATAAATCTGGAGAACTCTGAAACACTAGAATTGGAGGGGTTTGATAACCGCTTCGGGTGGCACTCCTACCTGTTGTATGGGAAGGTAAGTGCCCATAAAGGATTTTTAAATCACATCATAAGAAAGTCTTTGTTTAAAACCTGGACAAAATACAGATGGATGTTGGAACCCAAAATCCCACTATGGACATCGCCAATTGAAATAATCACGGCCAAGAGAAAGAATATGCAGGGCAAATGGGCAAGATACAGGACACTAATAAAAGAGGAAAATGGAAATATTGTATTAAGGGAATACAAAGAGATAAGCAACCAGCTGACAGGATGGTTACAATACTTCCAATTGAATGAAAGGTTTAAGATAGATAGAAAGGAGGGGATAGCCAACGAAACATCCAAATTCGAGACGCAGCTAATTCAATCCAAAGGGAAATATATCTCCAAAATGTATGATCTGATACTAGAGTGGGAGACCAAAGAAGAACTGGTAAAAAGTGCCATGATAAAGTGGGCCCAAGATATTGGGCACAATATTTTCATGACACAATGGGAGAGGCTGTGGAAGGAAGACATGAGATTCACAGCTTGTATCAACTTAAGGGAAAATGTCATGAAAATGACATATAGGTGGCACTATAGCCCAATTAAACTATCTAAAATGTTTAAAAACCAGTCACCCTTGTGTTGGAAATGCAAAAGTGGCATGGGAACGTACTTCCACATGTGGTGGGAATGTGATATAATTAAGGAATATTGGGGAAAGGTTCATAATGAATTAAAAAAACTTTTGAAAATCTCTATTAAGAAGAAACCAGAAACCTTCCTCTTGGGAATACTACCTCCAGAAATTAAATCAGAGAAAAGAACGTTAACAATGTATGCCCTTACAGCGGCCAGAATCCTCTTAGCAAGAAATTGGAAGAACGAAAATAATCCCACAATATATGATTGGCAAGCTTTAATGATAGAATATATGCAGTTAGCGGTAATGACGGGAAAAATGAGAGGTCAATTCAATCAAAAGACACAAAAGGAATGGGAAGGCTTTATTGACT